>JAQPPZ010016982.1:3227415-3872899 GCA_028583015.1 Wollemia nobilis | reverse complement strand
AAGCGCAAGTAAGAAAAAGTGTCACGATTTTGCCACATGTCGGAAGAAAAAGAGCAAGCAAGGAAAAGTGTCGCGATATCGCGACATGTCGCATTTTCATGACTAAAATAGGAGAGAGAGTGTAAGTAGAAAAAGTGTCACGATATCGCAACAAAAGCAAAAAGGAAGACTACGGAGACAGAAGTGTCGTGATATCGTGACAAAAGAAAAGAGGAAGAGTACGAAAGAAAAAGTGTCACGATTTCGTGACATATTGCAAGAGAGAGAGTACGAAAGAAAAAGTGTCATGATTTCACGACATATTGCAAGAGAGAGTAAGAAAGAAAAAGTGTCATGATATCGCAACATATTGCAAGAGAGAGAGTACGAAAGAAAAAGTGTCACGATTTTGTGACATATTGCAAGAGAGAGAGTACGAAAGAAAAAGTGTCACGATTTCATGACATATTGCAAGAGAGAGAGTACGAAAGAAAAAGTGTCGTAATTTCATGACATATTGTAAGAGAGAGTAAGAAAGAAAAAGTGTCACGATATCGCGACATATTGCAAGAGAAAGAGAAAGAGAGAAAAAGTGTCGCGATATCGTGACATGTTGTATTTTCGCGACCAGAAGAGAAGAGATAGAGTAAGAAGGCAAAAGTGTTGCGATATCGTGACATGTTGTATTTTCATGGGCAAACGCCAAGAAGAGGACAAAGAGGCAGAAGTGTCACGATTTCATGACAGGTTGCATTTGTGCGATGAAAGAAGAAGAACCCAACCGAAATAAGATATGTGACAGTTAACTAAAGTCTTACGATAGTTACAGGGACAGTTATAGAGAGAAATCATGCAACTAAAATAAGAAGAGTGAACTGAAGTCTTACAACAGTTATAGGGGCAGTTCAGAGAGAAATCATGCAGCTAAAATAAGAAGAGTGAACTGAAGTCAGAACGGCAGTCACAGGGCCCGATGCAGAGTGAAATCAAGCGGTGGTTATACTGAAAGTCATCAGATGAAGACCAAGAGTTGGACAGAGAAACGTTTCGAAGCCCAAACAAAGAGCCAAAACTATTAATAGGTTGCATGTGAGAATATTGTGTCATAAAGGAGTTACATATAGAAGTTACTATTGATAGGCTGCATGTGAGATTATGGAAGTTACAGAAGACCAGGAGTTACAATATGAAAATATTGTTATAAAAGGAGTGTTGCGTGGAGAATTAAAATGCCGCTAAAAGAGTGAAAGTGTTGCGAAAAGAGGGTTGGAAGAGTGCTGTAAGAGAGCATTAAGCAGAGCCGTGAGAGTCGTAAGAGTGAAGTAAGAAGCACAACAAGAGGGTTGTAAGAGGGCCATAAGAGTGCGATAAGCAGAGCCATAAGTGTGTGTGGTGTTTGGTGAATAGTGAGAGAGGTTGGGTAAGCAATAGACCAGTTAGGGTCTTGTAAAAGCGAAGGCATTTTTATGTCAATCATATAGTTTCAAAATTGCAGTCCAAGTTGGTGCTTGGCATTAGGGGTTGGTGCTCCTTTCTGTTGGTGCAGATAAATCAGGGGTTGGTGCTCCTTCCAGTGGGTGCTGGTAAATTGATTGTAAAATTGGTGTTTTTGAGGAGTAGCCAAATTGGTGAACCTCGTTACATCGTGTGTTGTGGGATGCTATCTTGTTATACTAGCTTTATTTGATTTTAAGTTTTCTTTGTTTTGGCTTTAAGAGTTGTAGATTTGAATTTAAAAAGCTACACTGATTCACTCCCCCCTCTCAGTGTCATTGTGAGACTAACAAAATCATCATATTCAGTTAAAACATATTTCTACTAAAGATCATATTGCAAATATTTTTACAAAAGCACTTGGTCAAAACAAATTTTAGATATTTCAAAATCATCTATGTACATCAAGAGTAGTTCATATCAAATAATGTAATACAAGGGGTGCTAGAGAATATTACATTATTTGATTAATGTACCTTTATGATACAAATGTATATATGTAATATATTAGTGTTTGAATATTTCCTTTTTTTATAAGTATCTATGTGTAGAATATGTACAAGTATCGTATATATAAAAAAGTGCAAGTAAGAGTCATGTATACAAGTGGCAAGATGAGAAACTAAAGGACATGTGAGAGTTGTCATATAGAAAGCAATAGTCAAGAACTTGAAGAGTTATTTTGTATGGCTATATTATGGAGATAAAGCTCCATAAAATGTATCTAAATGTAGAGAAAATCTCAAGATTGTATATTTGACTCATGAATAATATTGTGAGTATTTTATTTCAATAATATTGTTATATTGTTGAATATTATGTTGATTCATATTATATGAGATTTGTATGCATTGATATTATTATGTAATTAAGTCTTCATATGAATTTTATATGATCTTGGTTATATGGGACCTAATATAATTTGGCTTAAAAGCCAACAAATTTCATTTGGAAGGGACCAAATAATAAGGAAAAATTTCATGTTGTATATACCTAAATTTGTTTTGTCATGGATATTTTAAAACCTTTGTCATCATCCATGAGAATGGGATTAACAAGTGGATTATAAAAATATTGTATTCTGATGTTACAAATGTTATAACATTGGTTATGTGATAAGGGATTACATGGTGAAAACAATAAATAAAGAAATAAAAGAATAGGTGATGAGATCAATATGAAGCACACATATCATATTGTAGTAGAATCTATATTATATCAAGAATTTTACACTCCCAAAAAAATGATAAAAAAAACCCTCTGTATTTTTTTTAATCGGTGAATTAAAGTTTCATTAATAGAAGGTTTTTGGAAGGGATCCCAAACCTTAGTACATCCAAAATAAAACTGAAGTAAAGTAGGCTTAAAATCTGAAATAGTAAGCAGCCCATATGGGAAATCTGACAAAATTAATGGGCAACCCATGGAACAAAAAATAGAGAGCAAGCTGAATAGAGGGGATGATCCCATCCCGACGGTCAGGCCTATCCAAGGAGGAGACCCCTTAACCGGGACAAAGTTATCAATTGCCATCTGTGGTGGTATGAGGCTCCTCTGTAGCCTTAAAAAAAACCCTCTACATCATTTAATGGCAACAACGATCATAGTTCACTATGATCATCCATTAGAAGAAATAAAGAATGATATAAAGATGATAAAACTATAATATGCAAGTTTGAATTTAGAAGGAATTAAAGTACAATTAAAGCTGAATGCAAGATTTAAAGATTAATTTTTAAAACAAAGAAGGTAGAGGAGTTCATGTTTAATCCAGCTAAATCATCTTCATTTTTCCCAAGTTGTATAAAATCCTCACCTTGCAATAAAAATAAAAATAATGTGGAGTTTTTCCCTTGCAATTTATGGTTTCAATGGTTTCATAATAATGAAAGGAGTATGAAGGATACCCATGGTAATTTAAGGTTCCCATGACAAAATAAATTATGTGCTATGGAGGATGAACCTTACACTTTAGAGTTTCTAGTGTAGCATAAAGAAAATATTTTTCAGGTTGTTCATTGATTATCAAATTATCTAGGGTAGTATATATATAGAGCTGATAAGTTTCATTATGAATAATTATGAATAATTGTGAATAATAAAATAAATTTATGAGGATGAAAGTATTGGTGGACATGGAAAAAGGAGAGGAATATCATCAAAGCAAGAACAAATACAAAAGAAAATTCAAAGAGATATCAATACGGGAAATTAGAAATAAATATCACAAATGCTAACTAAAACAAGATCAATACCATAATTAAAAATAAAAAGTGATGACAAGAATGACATATTGAAATATTTGGGATATGAATAAGACCCTTAAAAAAGGATAATTAAGGAATTTATAGGTTGTTGTAGTCTTGATTTTATTTTAATACAAGAAATAAAAATAAGTAGTGAGGAGTGTTAGGATGCATTTAAAATGATTTGGAATATGGATAATTGTTTAGTAGTCTTTGCTACAATAGCTTCAAGAGGTCTTACAACAAAATGATATGAACACAAATTGGATGGACAATTGCTAGAAACAAAAAGAAATTGAGTTGATGGTCTTTTTAGAGGAAATATGAAATCATCAAAGTTGGGTTTATAAGTGTATATGATCCAATTATAGATACTACTCATGAAATATGTTATAAGGACCTCAATTTATATATGCCAAATATAATTATGATTCATAATAATGATGTATAGATTATTTTAGGGAGAATTCAACATATTTCTCTCTTTTGGAAAAGAAATATGGTACTCTTAGATGGTCTAAACCAATGGATATTTTTTATTTATTTGTCAAATTAAATGACCTTTAGGATGCTATTTCTATTAGGTTTCATAGTAGTTTCTAGAAATAAATATAATGAACACATTACCCAACATTATTAAAAAAATACACAAAGTAATACACACATCATATTGGGGTATCTGTGGACACTAAATAATATCACTATCGAAGAATATAATTATACTATTGATAATCAAATGGTTGGTAGGATAGGGTATTTATACACAAATACAAGTTATCTATAGGTCAAGGTTGAGAGATTGACCTTAAGGATTAATATAATAAAATATTACAAAAATACCTTATTTAAGGTTTACAAGGTCTACAAGGGATTATATGAATAATACAATACAAAAGTCAGTTGTGGCCTTAAGAGAAGCTTAACCACCACATATTTCAATATCCCCCTTAAGATAAATGGGGGATACAAAAATATACCTTACTTTTCATATCCCTTAAGGTATACTCTCCCACACCAAGTAGATCCGGCATGTACACAAATTAATCTCAGGCATGATCTTGTTCAATATATCTACTACTTGCTATATTGAAGGTATAAAAACTACATCAAGCATCCCATATGCATGAAGACATATCACAAAGTGCATCTAAATCTCTATATGCTTTGTTTGATGATGAAATACTAGATTATAGGCAAGTTGAATGGTTCTATAAATATCACATCAAAGAGTGGATGGAAAACTCTAAGGAATGTCAACATCCTCCAAAGTCATGAGCATCCCTTAAATATGCTTAAATAAATTATTGGAAGCACAATATTTATCTTCTATAGAATACTAATATATAGTGTATTTTCATCTAGAACACCAAGAAATAAGGCTAGATTCCAAATATAACACAAAGCCTATGATGGATTGTTGCTCATCCAAATCACTGACCTAGTCAACATCTAAAAAAACTGTTAAAATAATAGGGGATCCAACTTAGTAATGAATACCCATATGATAAGTCCATTAGATGTAACTTAGAAGCCTCTTTGCTACGGTCCAGTGATTCTCTCAGGGTGCTTGCATATACCTAAAATAATAATTGATAGCAAAATCTATATTAGATCTTGTGTGAATAAGATAGAGAAGTTCTCCTATAAGTGTTTGCTTTTAAGCTAGATTATCTTAGGTCCCAATATTCTAGATCTAGAGTAGACTCAAATATAAGAGTAATCAATATATAATATGACCAACATAATTAATAATAATATTCATAAAAATGACAAATATGAATATAAATGACCAAAATCATTCATGCAATAATATGAAGAACGCTTATAGAAGAATTGCTCAAAATATGCATACACAATTAAATATTCATGCTTGAATTTTTCATACATTTTTTCAAATACATTTCATGGAGCTTTTTCTCCATTATATAACCTTAGAAAGGTTACTCTTCAATACTTGACTATTACAATCCTCACATGTCCTTTGGCTTCTCATCTTGCCATTTGTATACATGACTCTTGACTCTCTATTTACTTGCACACTTCTACATGATACTTACACACTTCTACATGCACACCTAATACATGAAACTTGTGCACTTTCTCACATTATATATTTGCACACTTAATTACATGACACTTGTGCACTTTCTCACATTACACACTTGCACACTTAATTACATGACACTTGTGCATATCCTGCACATAGACACTTACATAAAGGGGAAATATAAATCATACTCATAAACTATAAAATCAACTCCTATTTTAATATTTACATTATACCATAGGTATTTTGGAGGTTTATTAGCATGTACTAAATAATGTAATATTCTCAAAAAATAAGAGATTGATATAATATAACATCCACCAAAAGAGTGGTACAATCATCCCTAATATTCAATCTTGAAGCAAAATGAGTCAAGAGAACTTATAATTCTGCATACTAAAATACTAAATAAGATTCAAAGTGTAGTTAAATTAAACCACCTACATCCATAATATGGTCTTGTCCAAGCTATATAGTTAATTTTCTATGGAAATAGTACAACAAATTGCATGTAACAACTTAAAAAGTAATAAGTTCAGTATCAAATGAAGTTCCTATGTCACATTCATCTACAAAAAAAGGCTCAAAATGTATGTCCAGGTGCAATATTGGATGAATTAGGTAGAAAAGCAATAAGCATAAGCTTGCCAGACTAAAATAAATTCTAAGGCAATCAAATCTGAAAAGGAAGAGCAAAAGACATGAAAATTTGATAGCCATGAAAATTTGACTAAGAAAACTGGTCAGACACTTATGATGTGATGTCAGCAAAGGCATAATGAAAATCTAGTATTAGGTAGGTCAAACTAGAAAAGTATGCTAATGCTTTAACATATAGCATATGGAATTAAATCAAAGCTTTTACCAGATACAAATTGAAGCCAAAGAGTGAAGGCAGTCAAATGAACATTGATGCTAACATCACCAAGGTAACATAAAAACCTGATGCAATATGGAAGAAAGGCCTAAAATTTCCAAAGAATTTGGTTTGACACTTGACATGTGGAACCATACTTTAAAAATATTTCAAAGGTGCTAGACTTTAGAAGTGATGACATCATCATCAGGAACATAAAATCTTGACAAGCCAAATTGAATATCAGATGCAAAGTAAGTTAATAACATAAAAAACAACAATGAAACCTGGAATCTAGCACTATGCATGAGAAAATTTAATTGTTAGAATCTTGAAGAAATAATACCATCTAAAGAGAAGATCTCCAACACCCGACGAGAGAAAAATAGAATCTAACATGAAGGAGTGGCAGATACATCAACATTCAATTGAGATAAAAATCTGGTACTAAGTAGTAAACCCTCACGATACCATATTTTGTAAAGAGGCTCTAGACTCATTATAATGAACAATACCATGCATTCCAATTAGTTTCCAAGCATCTTTATTGTTAGAGGATATCAATGGTCACAAGTTTCTCCATCATACACCTACCCTTGCTCGATTGGCTAAGCATAATAAAAAGGAGTGGATCATCATCATATTGTTAGAATCCAATGATGCAACATGCAATCCAACTTTAAAAAAAAAATATGTGCCACACACTTCAATAAAATGGGCTTAACATAGTTAAGCATAGCTGACTTGAATGTGACAACCACCTCCCACACCTATTTAGATAGACATGTAGTCTATTTTGAAGGTAATCATCTTAACCTAATTGAATGCATTCTAAAACTATATATATATATATATATTTTTTTTATATATATATATATATATACTTGAATGTAAATCATTCAAGAGGTAGAATCTTTAGAGTTTACAATTGCATATTGTGTGATGATTGTATTGTGCACCTTTAAATAAAGACTAGATTGTTGTTTGGTCTCTTTCTTAAATTATTGCAAGTCATGTATGTATGCCAACCCAATTGTTAAGCATTTTTGTTAAAGCTATATAAATGGGTAACAAAAAAAGCTATATAAATGGTTTATTTTGTTATATTTATTCTACTTTCTATATTTATCCTTGGATTTTTTGTTCATCAATACCTAGAATGCTTGATAATGTTTACATGATTGATAAGATTAAATGCTCTACAATAAGAAAAGTAGGTTGGTCTACTAGATAGTCCTATTTAGTTTGATGTGTGATAATCTCATGCTATGTGTCTCTTTATATTGTTAAATCCATACCACTTTAAATATAGCCTCTAAATTTATGCATTTCTTACTTTAGTCTACAACCCCCATTTTCTCCTTTTTTTTTTCTAGTTAGTGTAGCTAGAATGATAGGAACAACCTACTTCGAAGGTTGAATCAAAAACCTAATATCTAAGTCTTCCAATGTTGGCCAAGGTCTTTATGGCACAAATTATCCACTTAGGTAGATTTTAGACCAAGAGTTTTTGGCACACTCGACGAGACCCTAGTGTTCGACCCTTTCAAAGCTAACTACCCACTATGATACCAAGAGTTTTTGGCATGCTCAATGAGATGGAATTTCATGAATCATATTTGAATTACCTATAGGACTAAAAATTTTGGTGAGTAGTATTTAACTCACATATGGAGAATGTATGTTCACTTTATGACTCCATTGAAAACAAGAATCTAAAGAAGTTGGTGACTCCATCGGTCGAAAAGCTTAGAATCAAATGGTGACAATGTCAAGAAGTGAAGGTAGTTCACTAAGTAACCAATTGGATCCATGAGAACATTAGTAAAAGCTTTTAGAACCATGGTTGAAAAATTTTATCTGGATTGGAATAGTGTCGGACCACTTAATCTCCTAGCTCTCCATGAAATTCCACAAGGTGCATTAAAGTTATTGCCCATTTATGATAGCAATGAGAAAACCACTTATGAGCATTGTCAAGATGTTTTAGCCTTGGTAACCTTTTGCAATATCATATTTGAATATGTTATGGTAAGACTACTTGATCAATCCTTTTAGGGTAAATAATTATAATGGTATAGGTCTTTATAATATAATAGCATTAGGGATTGGGTGGACTTGGCTGGACCCTTAATTTTAGTATTTGACGGTTCAGGGGACCTCTTCTCACTAGTCATATAGTTTTCCTATATAAAAATATATCCTCATGAAAGGCTCCTAAAATTTTATCTCAGATTCAAAATATTGTAGGATAGAATCCCTTGGGAATTAAGACCATCACAATCACATGCTTATATTTACTATATTGAAGCTCTAAATCCAGACTTGGGCCTGCAAATACAACACTATGAGGAGAAAAGGTTTCCAAATATTTTTTAAGTGGTTATTAGAGTTGATTCCAATGGGAAAATTCCCTCCCAAAACTAATAAATTAGATATCTAATTGACTCATCATATAAACCCATAGACCCCTTTAACAATCTCACCATTTCCATAGTTGGTAACTCCGATGGATAAAATGCCCTTAATTCAGTATTTAGATAACAATATGCATACAATATTGAAGCCCAAGATATATCAAGAGCTAAAAGATATCATCCAACACCTTAATAATGAGCTTGCAAAAATTGAGCAGCAAAAAGATCAAGCCAAGCGCAAAGTAGCCCCTTAAGAAGGAAGCTCTTTGAGAGACCAAGTAATGTGCATAGTGATAAATAAAAAATTACATCATGTTGTGGCTCTCACAATGGATCCAGATCATATTTTTGCCATATAAAATCACTCTATAATGAATCTAGCTAGCCTAGATGTAAGATTGAATTATCATATTGGGCCATCCTATGATCATAGAATATATGGAGCATAAAATGGAGCAAAAGGAGGATGAATAAAATGCAGATGAAGCAAATAATATATTCTTTTCAAAAGAATATTATCAAAAAGGGAAAAGTCTGAAGACATGTGCAAAATAAAGTAGTATAAAGGTATTTTTCTCATATTTCTAGAGAAAATAGGCTCATAAAAAATTATACTATCCAGTCATAAAAAGAGCATAGGGAGGATATAGTAAATACCTATGAAGAATCAGCCCAAAAGGTGACCAATCCAAAGGATATATCTCAAGGCAGCCTCATTACAAAGGCTAAATATCTGGGGGAATCTTTACCAATTTCTAATAAAGTGAATATGGGTGAAGTAGCTTTTCATAGCTCGAATCCCAAATTAACACACAAAAAACCATATCTTGGTTTAAGTAAAGTTAATTTTGTGCCCTTTTACCTATCAATGTTCTTAAAAGGATGGGTATTACATAATTTTATAATGGACCCAAAAGCTAATTTTTCCATCATTCCTTAGGAAGTCTATTGGTATGGACATAAAATACAACATAATTTATTTTGAAACACTCTAGATCAAAGGGAGGATAGTGCTAAAGGTGAGAGTCATCAAAGAAGTCCTAATTTTTTCACATAGGTTGCTAGACTTAGTAGTGCTACAAAATATGGTGGTACTCGATTTACCACCAATATTCAAGATGAGCTTGTCCAAGGATTTCTTAGAATAAATAGGAGGACACCTAGCACAATATTATATGATTATCCTCTATATTAAAAATATGGTTTGGATTCAAGCTAAAAAGCTTTTTCCCTACCACATTGGAAAATATAAAGAAGAAAATGTCATACACCTAGCTAAAGTGAAGATAAATGATTGGCCAAAAGAGGAACAAGAGCCAATTTACAGTAAGATATCCTTGAGTATTTCCAAAGCAATATGGTTGTCAAACTTGGGAAATTGGCATAATTTATAGAACAACTACGATTCACTATATTATATGGCTAGCCACCTATCCCAACAAGCAAATCTAAAATTTTTGGGACTCTAACAAGGAAAATGGCACTCTTCCAAAGAATGTTCCAGAGTGTATCCCAAAATAGTAATTGATATGCACCTTAAACATAATTTATCAATAATTTTGGATATGGTACATAGGCCAATGTACATTGAGAAAGTAATTGGCTATTCAATTGATGAAGAAAAATTATCAGTGTTGATTTTCAATGTCGCTTTTCAAGCAACCTTGGAAGCTAATACAAGTCCAAAGTCAAGTTGGTGGTAGAACCCTGATAGAAGAAGTTACAAGTTCCAAGATGAATGTCAAGGGGAAAAGCACAAATTTGGCACTATTTGGTGAGGTCATTGTAGATTTAGGTGCAAGATATAAAAACTAGACACAACTGGCATGCAAAGATACATCATAATTTTGTGTAAATAAGCCAGCAAGTAAATAATAGTTGCATATTAGATAAAAGAATAAGCTAGATGGTAAGGAGGGATAAAAAATAAGCCTTGAAAATATGTTGAGCATATCAAATTATTCAATCAAGTTCAATATAAGATATTGCTTCTCAAAATTTGAATACAATCAGGATTGATAGTATGAGCTAAAATGATGATCCCTTCAAGAGAATTGACCTATAAAAAAGGATTTCCTTTCCCCTTAACCACTCACTCTTCAGAAATAATTTCATCTTAAGGGTCTATGGTGGATAGGAGGCATTATTAAAAAAAATTAATTAATAAGGTCCCTTGGAAAAATTTACAGTCAAGTCTAAAGATTCCTATGCCTAGAAGAGGTAAGATAACACTGAAGGAAAAGAATGATCAATCTTATCCTTCCTGGTGTTAGCTAAATCTAGCATGTTAATTTATGGCAGTCCAAGAATCATCCTGATGCTAGCTAAAATCATTTCAGTGTTAGCTAGTGTTATCTTGGTGTTTGCTAGAACTTCTCCTCCATTGACAATGCCTCCACTCTTCTTGGCGTATGAAGAAGTCCAACATTAATAGTCACAACCTTCTAGTACTTGGATTTTTCTCTTTCTCAAGGACATCTAAATGGTGTCAAAAGAGCAAGGTCTAGGGATAGAGGAGGAAAAGAAGATAAGTTTTGATTCAAATGGTCTATCGGGTCAAAAATATTGCAAACCCTTATTTTGTTGGCAATTTTGGGTACTTTGGGTACATTGCCTTTGCTCAAGTGTATAAGTTGTCATTGATGTCAAGAAGCTCTTGAAAGAATTTGATTTGATGTCAAATAATTTGTTTTGATGAAGGTTATGGCATGATAGTTTCAAAGGTCTTTTGCAAACCCCAAGTTGGCAGGTTTAAAGATTACAGGTGGATGCATTGGTTTAATGCATTTGGGTCCAAGAGGAAGTATTTATTTAAATAATTAAAAACCTTGTTAAGGTTCCATTTAATTATTTTTAAATAAATAAATTATTATTTGCAATGGGTTCTCCTAATCCATGGCACAAATGTTTTAACATTTTGGGCGCTAGCCAAGACCTCCACCGACATGTTAAACTTCTCGTCGACGTCAAAGAGTTTATGGTAAATTGCATATAAATCTCCCTCGATGAAAACAAAGATTTATCCCATCCAAATTTTGAAAGGTGTTGCTCGCTGTGAATTCGTTTGTGTATTCGCTATTTTTTGTGGATCTGCTGTTCATTTTTTTGTGCTCACCGTTTGTCGAATCCGTCGTAAAGTTTTTTGTCATCATGTCACGACAGAGGAAAGGAAGGGACTGTTGTTTCATTTTATCCCTGGCACAGAAGGATCAAGGTTAACAGCGTGAGGTTTAGATCTCACCATGTGCCTTTGGCGCATCGGTAGCGGCTAGGCTATTAGCGCGCTACCCGAACGGGAGGTTCCGCGTTCGAATATCACGAAAGGGTTTTTCGTCGTGAAGTGGATGCAGCGGGTGGTGTTAGAATTTGTGCGCAAATTTCTCCATAGCGATTTTTGATGTTGGCTAAGGTTTTTTCGAAATTAATTTTTGCTAAGTGTTTTTGCGGATGGAAGAAGTTTGTTAGAGGGAAAAACATCTTAGGAGTTATAAGGAGTTTAAAGCTTGTTTGTATTTTGATAAAAGATTCTTTTTGAAGATGTTGTTGAAATATCTTATTGCATTCTTATGAGAGATAAATTTTATTTTTGATAAGACTATAAGGGATAAATAAGGTGTATAAGGGTTAAATATTTCTTGTAATGTTGAGAGTGTTTTTGGTTGTTTATGGAAATGAAAGCATGATGTTTTAAGGTTAATTGCTTCTTGTGTGAAGTTGTGAAACCTTAAGTGGGAAGCTTTGAGATTGACATTTGCTTTCATTAAATTGGTAATAATCAAGCTATTATTTACTTGGTTAAAGTGTTGAGCTTACTCCTTTTTTGATGATTTGAAAAGTTGTGTGTGTTATTGTGAGTTGAGTTGGTGGATGCTTTTGTTCAAATAATATTGGAGAGAAAAGGAGTTCTACTTGTTTCCTTTTTTGATGTTGATTGTGAAATGCTTCAAGGTTGTGTTTTGAGTTGAATGGTGTTGATTGAACCTTGTTTGATGAGCATTGTTGTTGAAGCCCTAATTGATGGTGAAAAGAACATGAGTATCATTGTTATGTGATTCTTTGCATAGTTGGCAATTGTTGGAGTTTTATGTTCTTGAAAGAAAGCATTCTATCCTATCCATTTCAGATATTGATTTGAGTTTTCAGATTTGAGATTGAGTTTGAGTTGAGTTGATTTGAGTTGAGTTTTGAGATTAGGAGTTGAGCATAGAACATATTGAGTCTCTAACAATTCTCTTTATGCATCTATGAGTTTGAAAAATCACATTGGGTCTCTAACAATTCACCATGTGATTTCCTACTAAGAAAGTTTTTCTTGGTGAGCTTGCTGAGGTTTTGGACAGGTTTCGGTGGGGACTTGTGAGCAGGTTTTGGACAGGTTCCGGTGGGGACTTGTAAGCAGGTTTTGGACAGGTTTCGGTGGGGACTTGTGAGTAGGTTTTGGACAGGTTCTGGTGGGGACTTGTGAGCAGTTTTGGATAGGTTTTTGTGGGGACTTGTGAGCAGGTTTTGGACAGGTTCTGGTAGGGACTTGTGAGCAGTTTTGGATAGGTTTCGGTGGGGACTTGTGAGCAGATTTGGACAGGTCCTAGCAGAGGACTTGTGAGCTGAGTTTTGATAGTTCTATTAGAGAACTTGAGGACAGAGGAGCACTGGTTCTTTGAGAAGAACCTAAGGACAAATTTGGCAAGTCTTTGAGAAGGCTTGTGTGTAGAGGATTGATTTGTTCAAGCATTGGACAGATCTGATAGATAGAGGAAGACTTGTACTAGACCGACTGATTATGTTTGGTATAGGTTGTTGAGCTACTGTGGACGTGATCATAGAATGCAGAGGTCTCTTAGGCTAAGCATTGAGGACAGGAGGTCTTCGGTGGAAAGGAGTTCCACGTGCTGGCAAGAGGTAGAGGCGATTGATCTTCCGAGGGATCATTTCCAGAGTAGAGGGGAAGGTATCTCCTTTGAGCAGAGGCTCATAAATTTAGATAGAGGGTAAGGTATCTCCTTTGAGCAGATGCTCATAAATTCAGATTGGGGGAAGGTATCTCCTTTGAGCAAAGGCTCATAAATTCTGATTGGGGGAAGGTATCTCCTTTGGGCCGAGGCTCATAAACATTGTAATTGGGAAGGATTCCCAAAGAACTTTGAGATAAATTTTAGGGAAAAGTTTTTGTGGACGTAGCCCAGCCATTCTGGGTGAACCACGTTAAAATTGGTGTCACTTTGTGGATGATATTATGTATTTCTTTGGGTATATTGCTTTATTGTTTTGAAGTATAAAGGAAAAAGTAAAAAGAGGTCTTATACTATTCACCCCCCCTCTTAGTATAAGCTTGTGTTCTTCAATTGGTATCAGAGCAGGTGCCTTCGAAAATTTTAACAGCTTGAAGGAAAAGCTAGTAAAGAACACAATGGATCATTCAATTAGTAATGCAACACCTATTCTTGATGGGTCGGATTTTGGTCTTTGGAGTGCAAGGATGAAGGTTCATCTAATGGTACTTGGTAATGAGGTATGGGAAGTGATTGAAGATGAGTACACTATTCCTGTACATGGTCCTAATACTAAAGAAGAAAGGCTCCTACATCACAACAATTCAAAAGCAATGAATGCAATCCTAAAAGGCTTACAAAAAGCAGATCTCACCAAAGTGATTCAACTGCAAGACAACTAGTGAAATGTGGAAACAGTTGAAGGTGGTTCATACAGGTGATACAAATGTCAGAAAGGCCAATTTGAGACACTTCAAAGGTATGTTTGAACAACTCAAGATGAATGATGATGAAAATATTAGTGACTACATGCTTTGTATGGATGAGGTTGTTAACTCCATGAAAGACTTAGGTCTTGAGCTTGCTGAAAATGATGTTTGTGATAATATTTTAAGATCTCTTCCTAATAGATTTAATGAAAATATTTTTGCTATTGAGGAAGCTAAAGATTTGGATAAGTTGAAAAAGGATGAGCTCCATAGTATACTTGCAACATTTGAGTTGAGAACTCAAGTGAAGGTTGATGTCAAGAAAGAGTCAGCTTTCAAGGCTACCAAGGAATCCAAGGGTAAACAAATTCAAGATAGTGATGAGTCTTCTAGTGATGAAGAGGCATATTACAGCAAGAAAGGCAAGTTCTCTAGAAAACACAAAAGTATAAAAAATATAAGATGTTTCAATTGTGAAAAGTTTGGTCATTATGCTACTAACTGTATTGTTCCCAAGAATGAAAGTGATGAAGATAAACAGGATTCTAAGAGCAAGGATTCTAAAAAGCACAAGCATCACGGGAAGATCAAAGATGAGCACAACAATCAAGGAAAGAGGTATTCTCACAAGCACAAGAAGAGTTTCTACCTAGACAAAGCAAGTAAGTGTTCTAGTAGTGATAGTGAAAGTTCTTTAAGTGATAATGAAAATGAGATGTTGTTCATATCAGAAAAAGAGAAAGAACCAAAACATAGATTCATTATCATGAAATGTCTTAGATGTGGAAATTTTGGTCACCTTGAGGATGATTGCACAAATAATGATTTGGTTTCTAGTATGTATGAGGATGCTTCAGAAAACTATAAGGAAGATGCATGTATGGTTTTTGAAAAGGGTAGCACCTCTAGTGATAAGAAATCTGAAAAAGGCTTTGATGATTCAAAAGGAAATCAAATAAAGGATCTTGAAAGTGAATTTATTAGTGCTCTTAGTGCTTTGAAAAAGGAAAGAAAGAAGAATGCTAAACTCAAGGATAAGTTAGAGTCTAAGGTTCGTGAGTATAGTGAGTTAGAATAGAAAATGGCTTCTTTGAAAGAGGAAACTAAAGAGTACAAGGATAAGCTTTACAGGTTTCAAGATAGCTCCAAAAAGGTTGTCACTCATCAAAGGTCAAAGAAAGATAATAGATAAAACGGGCCTTGGTTTTGTTAAGCCACACAAGTAACAAGTTGGAGAGTCTAGTAAGAGACTCCAAAAGGAAGAGAGTTCTAATGAGGAAAGTACTTCAGAAAAGGAGTCCTTGAATGATAGATGCATAGAAACAGAAAACAGAATTCAGAATGAGAAGAAGAAGTTTTCACGACCCAAGAGGTCAAATAAAGGAAAGTTTCAAGGCAGATTTTTTGCTTGTCACAAGTTTGGTCACATGGATTCACATTGCATGGCTCAAGTGAAGAAGGTAAATGACAATTTCAGAAGTGCTAGTTTCTTTCAAGGGTATTGCTAATCTTGTAAATAGTTTGGGCACAATGCAGTCTATTGCAAGGTAAATAACTAGAACAGGTTTGATCAAAATAGGTTTGGTCAGAACAGGTTTGGTCAGAACAGGTTTGGCCAGAACAGGTCTGGTTAGAACAGGTGGATTCAAAGATCAGGTTTACCTCAGAGAAACAACATCGTCAAGTGTTTCAAGTGCAACAATGAAGGTCACATAATCGGATAGTGTAGAGCTAAAATTCTAGAATACGAGAACGATGAATGAGTGGCATGATCAAGTCCAAGGATCAAGGCATGGACAAGAACAGGGGATGAGAACAAGAACAAGAACAGTGACAAGAATAGGAATATGGACAAAGAGTTCAAGAGAAGGCCCAACAAGGAAGTTATAGATGCTGATGATGATCAGTGCCTAATGGGATTTTTACTCCCACCCTAGAATTAATCACCTCATCAGGAGGTGGGGGAGGGACTAAGCTAAGAGGCTCATTCTTAGTCCCAAGCCCCAAAGGTGGCCCTTTGCCATTGATGACAAAGGGGGAGAGATATGAGTAAGGGGGAGAGCTTCAAACTGAAGAGGAAAGCTTCAATTCAGGGGGAGCAAAACTTCAAAGGAATATTCTCAGTTGTGGGCATAGTTTCTCAGTTGTTAGCACAGTTGGTTTCAGTTTTGGCTCTTGAGAAGTGTTTTCAGTAAAGGTTTGCCATCAATGACAAATGGGAAGATTGTTGGCAATTTTGGGTACTGTGGGTACATTGCCTTTGCTCAAGTGTATAAGTTGTCATTGATGTCAAGAAGCTCTTGAAGGAATTTGATTTGATGTCAAATAATTTGTTTTGATGAAGGTTATGGCATGACAGTTTTAAAGGTCTTTTGCAACCCCCAAGTTAGCAGGTGTAAAGATTACAGGTGGATGCATTGGTTTAATGCATTTGGGTCTAGGAGGAAGTATTTATTTAAATAATTAAAAACATTGTTAAGGTTCCATTTAATTATTTTTAAATAAATAAATTATTATTTGTAATGGGTTCTCCTAATCCATGGCGCAAATGTTTTAACATTGTGGGCACTAGCCCAGACCTTCGTCGACGTGTTAAACTTCTCGTCGACGTCAAAGAGCTTATGGTAAATTGCATGTAAATATCCCTCAACGAAAACAAAGATTTATACCATCCGAATTTCGAAAGGTGTTGCTCGCTGTGAATTCATTTGTGTATTCATCGTTTTTTGTGGATCTACTGTTTGTTTGTTTGTGCTCGTCGTTTGTTGAATCTGCCATAAAGTTTTTTGTTATCGTGTCATGGTAGAGGAAAGGACGGGACTATTGTTTCATTTTATCCCTGGCACAGAAGGATCAAGGTTAACAGCGTGAGGTTTAGATCTCACCGGGTGCCTTTGGTGCACCGATAGCGGCTAGGTTGTTGGTGCGCTACCCGAATGGGAGGTTCCGCGTTCGAATATCGCAAAAGGGTTTTTTTTCGTGAAGTGGACGTAGTGGGTGGTGTTAGAATTCGTGCACAAATTTCTCCATAGCAATTTTTGATGTTGGCTAAGGTTTTTTCGAAATTAATTTTTACTAAGTGTTTTTGTGGATGGAGGAAGTTTGTTAGAGGAAAAAACAGCTTAGGAGTTATAAGGAGTTTAAAGCTTGTTTGTATTTTGATAAAATATTCTTTTTGAAGATGTTGTTGAAATATCTTATTGCATTCTTATGAGAGATAAATTTTATTTTTGATAAGACTATAAGGGAGAAATAAGGTGTATAAGGGTTAAATATTTCTTGTAATGTTGAGAGTGCTTTTGGTTGTTTATGGAAATGAAAGCATGATGTTTTAAGGTTAATTGCTTCTTGTGTGAATTTGTGAAACCTTAAGTGGGCAACTTTGAGATTGACATTTGCTTTCATTAAATTGGTAATAATCAAGTTATTCTTTACTTGGTTAAAGTGTTGAGCTTACTCCTTTGTTGATGATTTGAAAAGTTGTGTGTGTTATTATGAGTTGAGTTGGTGGATGCTTTTGTTCAAACAATATTGGAGAGAAAAGGAGTTCCACTTGTTTCCTTTTCTAATGTTGATTGTGAAATGCTTCAAGGTTGTGTTTTGAGCTGAATGGTGTTGATTGAACCTTGTTTGATGAGCATTGTTGTCGAAGCCCTAATTGATGGTGAAAAGAACATGAGTATCATTGTTATGTGATTCTTTGCATAGTTGGCAATTGTTGGAGTTTCATGTTCTTGAAAGAAAGCATTCTATCCTATCCATTTCAGATATTGAGTTGAGTTTTTAGATTTGAGATTGAGTTTGAGTTGAGTTGAGTTTTGAGATTGGGAGTTGAGTATAGAACATATTGAGTCTCTAACAATTCTCTTTATGCTTCTATGAGTTTGAAAAATCACATTGGGTCTCTAACAATTCACCTTGTGATTTCCTACTAAGAAAGTTTTTCTTGGTGAGCTTGCTAAGGTTTTGGACAGGTTTTGGTGGGGACTTGTGAGAAGGTTTTGGACAGGTTTCGGTGGGGACTTGTAAGCAGGTTTTGGATAGGTTTCGGTGGGGACTTGTGACTAGGTTTTGGACAGGTTCCGGTGGGGACTTGTGAGCAGTTTTGGATAGGTTCCGATGGGGACTTGTGAGCAGGTTTTGGACAGGTTTCGATAGGGACTTGTGAGCAATTTTGGATAGGTTCCAGTGGCTACTTGTGAGCAGATTTGGATAGGTCCTAGTAGAGGACTTGTGAGCTGAGTTTTGATAGTTCTATCAGAGAAATTGAGGATAGAGGAGCACTGGTTCTTTGAGAAGAACCTGAGGATAGATTTGGCAAGTCTTTGAGAAGGCTTGTGTGTAGAGGATTGATTTGTTCAAGCATTGGATAGATCTCGACAGACGGAGGAAGACTTGTACTAGACCGACTAACCGTGTTTGGTACAGAGTTCTTGAGCTGCTGTGGACGTGATCATAGAAGGCAAAGGTCTCTTAGGCTAAGCATTGAGGATAGGAGGTCTTCGATGGAAAGGAGTTCCACGTGCTGGCAAGAGGTAGAGGCAATTGATCTTCCGAGGGATCATTTCCAGAGCAGAGGGGAAGGTATCTCCTTTGAGCGAAGGCTCATAAATTCAGATAGAGGGGAAGGTATCTCCTTTGAGCAGAGGCTCATAAATTCAGATTGGGGGAAGGTATCTCCTTTGAGCAGAGGCTCATAAATTCTTATTGGGGGAAGGTATATCCTTTGGGTCGAGGCTCATAATCATTGTAATTGGGAAGGATTCCCAAAGAACTTTGAGATAACTTTTAGAGAAAAGTTTTGTGGATGTAGCCCAGCCATTCTGGGTGAACCACGTTAAAATTGGTGTCACTTTGTGGATGATATTATGCATTGCTTTGATATTGCTTTAATATTTTGAAGTATAAAGGAAAAAGTAAAAAGAGGTCTTATACTGTTCACCCCCCCTCTCAGTATAAGCTTGTGTTCTTCATATTTCTTGTAGAACCTAACAACTTGAGATCATTTCCAAACCTCCCTTTATTTTTAGGAGTCTTCTAAGAAAAAGCAGGGACAAGAGAAGCAACAATCAAAAGAAATCCCTTAATAAAAAGGGAGATGCTTCACCTCTTTTGTTGTCTTGGTGTTTGAAGTCAACACAATTTCTCATATTTTTTCTTCTTTTCTCACCACCATATTTACTATTTTATAGTATCCTTCTTACTATCCGTACATATTCTTCATATTAAATGTATTCCTTAAGTCATCCCTTTCCCTCTTCTACCATATTCTTGACTTTGTAGCCCAATGGAACTACTCCTCCATTAACAATACCTCCACTCTTCTTGGCATATGAATATGTCCAACATCAGTAGTCACAACCTTCTAGTACTTGGATTTTGCCCTTTCTCAAGGACATATAAATGGTGTTAAAAGATCAAGGTCCAAGGACAAAGGAGAAAAAGAAGAAAAGTTTTGATTTAAATGGTCTATCGGGTCAAAAATATTGCAAATGCTTATTTCACATAGAACCTAACAAGTTGAGATTATTTCCAAATCTCCCTTTAGTTTTTTGAGTCTACTAAGATAAAGTATGGATAAGAAAAAAAACAATTAGAAATCCCTTAAAAAAGGGTAGATGCTTCACCTATTTTGTTGTATTAGTGTTTGAATTCAACACAACAAACACAAAGATAGTTGAAAGACAAAACAAATACCCAAGCAAACATCTAAAAATGACAAGGAGGGTTCAAAACATACGATGTGCATGTATGATTTTCTCATCTTTTCTCCTCTTTTTCTCTCACCACCATATCTACTTTTTGGTAGTATCCTTCTTACTATTCATACACATTATTCAAATTACATGCATTCCTCGAGTCATCCATTTCCCTCTTCTACCATATTTTTAACTTCGTAGCCCAATGTAAAGGCTAGTCCAATATTCCTTTTGTAAAATAATTGTAATCATATTATTGTGCAAAAATAATTCTCTTAGTATCCCAATAATGAAAGCAGATGCCAAAAGCCATCATGACAACACCATAAGGTGCATCGATATGTGTAATTTGAGTATATTTAGCACTCAAAACTAGAATTTGAAAAAGTAGACATCATGCCAAGTCGATAGTCATATGATAATAAGATGATGAATGCAAGCACATGCTAAATTAATGCAAATGTAGTGGTATCAAGTTGTGATTGGCTGAACAAGAAGGAAAATAAAGGAACTAGGATTGCAACATGAGCGATAAGATTCAAAGAATTAGTTTCAACTTTGACAAAAGCTAGTTTAATTTATAATCTAGATTTCATGAACATCAAAAAAGGGCTATAAAATATGTGTAGGGCTATCTAATGCATGATTTTTTTGTGATAAATCTAAAAAACCATGAATAGTACAACATACAAGTGCATGGAATTCAAAAACCCATAGGAGATTTACCTACACAGTTTTGCAAGAAAGTAGTAGGAGGAGAATCTTCGAGCGCTTGGAATATTTGCCTAATGCAGTATACACAGTTGAACTTTCACCTAAAGCCAAATATATAGATCTAAATTAGTTTTCATCTATAGTGGAATATGCTTATGAGATTTATAATTTTTCTCAAGGTACCTACACCAAAGCTCCTCTAATTTATCTTCTTTATTTTCTCTTACCTGTATTCACCTTACCTTCATGAATACACACACTATCTGCCTATATTTATCACCACCAACATCAATCCCTCCATTTTATAGTATCTTTTCATTTTTTGCATTTTATCATACGCTTCTCATTTTCCTACACCATTTGCCTCCCCATTCATATCCTTGACACAAAGATTTTATAGGCCTTAGTCTTGTCTTCTTATGGTACTTTTGTTCCTCTATATGTTTTAATACACCACACATTTTGTAGGTAAAAGGAATGAATTTTGAATATGAGCCTATTGTAAAATATGTTTCAGAATCCTTGTAGCTACAAAATCCATTAACCTCCCTTATATTTCCACTTTTTCTATATCAATTCCCTTTTTTGAATTTATTTTATTTCTCACAACTTTGAGTTTTGCCTCCCTCCATTTTCCCCTATTTTGATCAACTTATCTTCTAGCTCCATGTCCTCTCGAAGTTTATACATAAGGCTTACTAGGTTCTTAATTTTGCAAAGCAAAAATCCCTAGAAATTTCCAAAAATATAGGTAAATTTCACCACTTACATATACAATGTGGTCTTGTCCAAGTAGTATAGTTATTTTTCTAAGGCAATAGTATAATAAATTTCATACAACTTAAAAGGCAACAAGTTCAACACCAAATGAAGTTACTGTGTCAGATTTAGCTACAAAAAGGGCTTAAAGTAGGCAAAAATATTGTGGAATGCTAAGAACATAAATGTATATTTGGATGCAATATTAGGCAAGGAAGGTAGCAGAGCAATAAGAAAAATCTTGCTAGACTAAAATAAATTCTAATATAATTAAGTTAGAAAAGCAAGAGCAAAAGACATAAAAATTTGACTATGAAAACTAGCCAGACATGTATGATGCTAATGTCAACGAAGGGATAATGAAAGTCCAACATTCAACAGGTCAAACTAGCAAAGCATCCCAATGCTTCAACATCTGATGTATGGTATTAAGGTAAAGCTTACCGAATATAAATTGAATTCAAAGAGCAAAGGCAACTAGATGAACACTGATGTTAATGTCATCAAGGTAGCATAAAAATCCAATGCAGTATGGACGAAAAGGCCTAAAATTTTTAAGGCATTTGGTCCAACACTTGGTATCCAATGCTATACTTTGCAAAGATTTCAAAGGCATCGGAATTTAAAAATAATGGCATCATCATCAAGAACATAAAATCCCAACAAGCCAAAATGAATGTCAGATTTATAGTAAGTTAATAGCATAAAACCCGATAATGAAACTCAAAATTTGATACTATGCATGAGCATATGCGGTTGCCAAACTCTCGAAGCAATGATGCCATCTAAATATAAGAAGATCTCCAACACCCAATGATAGAAAATGTAGAATTTGACATGAAGGAATAGCATATGCATTATCATCTAGTCGAGATAAACAATCTAGTATTAAGAAATATACTCTCATGATGTCATATTTTGCAAAGAGGCTCTAAACTCATCCTAATCAACACCATTGAGCATGTCAATTAGTTTCCAAGCATATTTATTGTTAGAGGATCTCAAAAATAAAATAATTATTCATCACACACTTACCCCTATTTAGTTGTCTAAGCATAACAAAAAGAAGTGGAGCATCATCAAATTATTAGAATCCAATGGTGCAACATGTAATCCTACTTCAAAAAATAAATTTTCTTTGCACACATTAGCAAAACATGCTTGAAAAAGTTAAGTATAGCTTATCTGAATGTGACAACCACTTATCACTCCTATTTAGATAGACCTATAATTAAATTTAAAGGCAATTATGATAAGCTAATTGAATGCATTGTAAAACATATATACTTGAATGTAACTCATTCAAGAGGTTGGATATTTAGCATTTACAAATGCATATTGTGTGATGATTGTATTGTGCACCCTTAAATAAAGACTTGATTGTTGTTTAGTCTCATTTTCAGATCATTGTAAGTCATTTATGTATGCCAAATTAAATTTTAAGCATTTATATCAAAGCTACGTGAATGGTATATTATATTATAGTTATTCTACTTTCTATATTTCTCCTTGGATTTGTTGTTCATCAGTTCTTGGAATGCTTGATAATGTCTAAGTGCTTGATAAGATTAAATGCTCTATAATAAGAAACATAAGTTGTTCTATTAGGCAATCTTGTTTAGTTTGAAGTGCAAGACTCTCATGTTGCTAAATCCATGCTACTTTAAATCTAGCCTCTAATTTTATGCATTTATTACTTTAGTTTGTAACCCATGTTTTCTCTTTTATTTTTTAGTTAGTTTAGCTAGAACCTAAGAACCATCCTACTTTAGAGTTTGACTTAAAAACCTAATCTTTGGGTCTTTCAATCTTAGTATAGGTATCTAGGGTGCAACTTATCCACTTAGGTGGATTTAGGACAAAAAAAAAATCATAATGGAGCTATGAATTAGTGATGCTAGAATTTTTATGATCAATCTAAATCCAAAAAATAATGTAGAAGTTCCAAATTTGATATCTCAAATGTAGAATAAAGTTGTAACTTCATATAATGGATAAAATAAAGAGAGATACTAGTGATGAGAAGATAAAAAATATATAGAACAATCACCAAAGTCTTCCCATTCTGATTTTGATGTAAACTTCATGCTTGGTTTCATATTTCCAAAACCCATGACCAAGAAAAAATGAATGAATCTTCTTATATCATGCACAAGGCGCTTGCTTAAGTACACACAAGAACCTAGTAAAATGACAATGTACCTCAAGTTCAAAGTAAAGTAGTTGCTACATGTATATCTCTTCTTAAATATCACTATATAAAAAGGCACTCTTTATATCCATCCAGTGTACCTTCCATTCATATGAGGCAACAATAGAGAGAATCATCATGTCTGAGTCCATCCTAGCCACTAAAGCAAATGTTTGAAAATAATAAATTCCCTCTTATTAAAATAATCCCTTAACAACAATGCATAGCTTGTGCTTCTCCACCTAACCATCCAAAGTATAATTGGTCCTATAAACCCATTTTCATCCAACTATATTATTCCCTTATAGAAGAGGAATAGCTCCCATGTCCCGTTCTTCATGAAGATCTCAACTTTGCAAGCATAAAATCTTCCCACTTTGGTCGACCATTAGCTTAAGTATATGGGAGAGGATCCTAATGATGACTAATGTTTGAAATAAATTCTAAAGAATGAACCTTCCAATATCAATCTAGAGACAAAATTTATTGAGCATCATTTACAAAATTGATTGAGCATCATTTAGAAGCATTTTAACCCACTTGGGTGTTGGGTGAGCTATCAAAGAGTCATATGCACTCTACGGAAAAGCAACATCAAAAGCTAAAACTAAAGAATCCAACTCAAAATCATGATTCACCTTATCATGCAAAGCTAAAGCACTATAAATTTATGTGTCCAACTAAAAAAGCCTTGAATTTGGAAAAGAAGGTGCTACCTATGGCGTTGTCCATGGTGGGATCAAATCAATAGGTAATGGACCTCCATTTCAATATGAAAATAACAAAAATGATCTAATGGGAATACATCCCACCAAAATATTTTAAGAAATAATTAAATATAAATTAGTCAAAGGATTAGAAGAGACATCCACCAAATGCTCAAGTGGTGGGCTAGAAGGAGCATGTAGAAGGAGTTCATAAAAATGACATTTCTTACAATCAAAACCTCATAACTATGAGGGTCATAAATATTATATTCCCTTGAGGTATTTGAATACCCCATAAAGATGTATTTGTGACACTTAGGTGCCTTCTTCTTCTAGATATGTTTGGGTATATGTGCCCATGTTGAAGACCGAAAGAAACTAAATTAAGATACATTAGCATTATATCCTATCAAACTCTCATGATGTGTCATACCTTGAACTACTCTTGTAGAAATATTATTGATGATGTATGTTGTACAAGTTAAAACTTCATCCTAGAATTTTTGCTCCATCCCCTTGGCATGAATCATACATTATCATCTCTATGATCACCTTATTCTTCCTTTCAGCCATGTCATTCTACTTGGGAGTATATTGAGTAGACCTCTAATATGCAATCCCATAAAATTCCTAAAAATAATAAAATGCATGAATTATGTACTCACCTCCCCCATTTATCCTATGGCATTTATTTATTTTTTCAAATGATTATTTTCAAGAGCTTGGAAGGTCTTAAATCCTTAAAAGACCTCACCCTTAGTGCAAATAGTATACAACCACACATATGTAAAAAAACCATCAATAAAAAAGGAGGAAGTACCTATTTTTGGAAAGATATTGTGTACCCATAGGTATATAAATATCACTATATGTGATCACCAAGGGGTGATAATCCCATATTGCAATCATTTTTGGAAAAATATCCCTATGATGTTTTCCTATAATACATCCTTCACATTCTCCATTTGAATGAGATATATGAGGAAGTCCAGTGGCTATTTGACCACTACTCATGTATCTCAAGGATTCATAGCTAAGATACCTAAGCCTATGGTTCCACCTTTGAATCTAATCATATGCATGTGCAACCACAACAACAAATTATTTCTTCCTAGAAGAAGAAGCAAAAGAGAGGTGACTTTCTTCCAACTTATACATGTAGTCTAAATCACCATAATAGCCAGAAGCAACAATTTTAAATCCATTATCTATATCTTTAATTACCCAATGATAAAAAAAGAATTCTACATTTTTATTTCTAATAGTAATACAATAAATGGACATGAGATTACAAATAGAAATAAGAACATGAAGTACCTCATCAAAATAAGAAAATCCAATGTTGATCTCTTCAAGTCTTACAACCTGCAAAGAAGAATCATATTCGGTAACAACACATTCTCCTTAATGTGATTTTTTGTATGCCTATAGGAGATGTTTGTGCCTCTTAATTGCCTAATTACCCCTAAATCTATAATTCATTTATTAGAATAAATGGATGTTCAATATGTTGAATTAACAACTATATATGCCTATGAGGTTTCTCCATTAAGGCTATTATCCTTAACTTATGCATAGAAGATAACAAAATCAACACCCCCATTTTTTGTTGCTCCCTCAAGGTTCTTGATGGAAATATGGCAAAACTCTGCTTTATGTCCTTCCTTTTGCAAAACTCACATGTTGGATTTTTGAAGGGTTTCTTGTCATTTTTTTTTGGCTTATTGTCATTTTGATCTTTAGTAGTAGATTTCTTTAGATGGGTCTGATTGATTAGAGAATTACCCGTATGTCTTTGTATTCTAGCTTGGTGATGCAAAAATTACTTGAATGTCTCATCAATTGGTCATGCAAGATAATTGGAAAAGTGTACTTAAATGATATCAAACACAATAACAACTATCTCGTATGTCTCTAAAATATTATTAAAGACAATATTCAATAGTTCAATGTTCTTTTCCTTATCTCCACAACTTCATGTCCTTTTCCTATCACTTTAAATAAGTCTCTTATAATATAGAAATCTTGTAATTTATTAAATTCACTAATATACTCATCAATAATATCAAATATCTCAATAGATCAAGTAGCAAGCTCATCCTCCAACCTATTAATTTATATATAATCAATGTGATCACACAATATTTCAAGTAACTCCTTGGGATCTGTGGTGCTACTAACATAGGTGTCATAAATATTGTTAGCATGAAGGACTATAGCACCATGAGCCTCATCCTTCTTATTGTTGGAGTATATTACATTATTTTATACATGCTAATGTACCCCCATGGTATCTTCACGGTACATTTGTAAATAGTAAATTAGGTTTGAGTCATAGTTTAGAGTGTGATTTATATTTTCCCTTTTATGTAAGTGTGAATATGCAGGAAATGCACAAGTGTCATGTGAGTTAGAGTGCAAGCGTAGGTTGAGTCTATGTGCATAAGTGTTTTATATGTAAGAGTGCAAATATGTAAAATAAATATGTGCACAAGTGTCTTAGATTAAGGAGTGCAAATAGAAGTGTATGAGTTATGTATAAATGTGCATATGTTATAGAGTCAAGTGTTCATCAAATATGCAAGTGGCAAGTAGATAATATAGGAGTCATGAGACTTGGTATATGGAGAGCAATAGTCTAATACTTTAAGAGTCATATCACTATGACTACATTATGGAGATAATACTCCATAGAATCATAATCATCATATGCAATTCATATGTCCCAATGTCTGTTTGTAAGAGAAAGAGGAGTAATAAAGCTTGTATACATTTTGAGCAATTAATATTGTAAGTTGTTCTTCATGCATAGTACATGAATGATTCAGGATATTTACATTCATATTTCAGCATATTATTGAATTTTATTTGATTTATTATAAGCCTTGATATACATATTAATTTTCTCATATTATTCTACTCATATTATTATCTTGACCTTGTTATTATTATATTATGACTATTTTATATTTGGGACCTGTGTGATATAACTTGTGATATTTGTTAGTTTTATTAATAGATTAACTCACAAAAATATTTATCCAAGATCAAATATAAATCAAATGAATACCATTAATCAAACTAATAGTAAATCTCAATATTGGAATAACAACAATATCTCACAAATATAACTCAAATATACACAATATCAAAAGATTATAAGAATGATATAGATTAATTACATTGCTTGGAGAGATGTCTGAAATATATAATTTTACATATCTTTTCAAAATATATGTAACATATTTTCAATAGTGGGACTGATAGAATTGGTAACAATGAAGAACAAACAAGAAATTCTATTTCATAGAATAGATATAATCTATGTGGTAGATATGGACACAAGATAGAGAAATGTTGGAATCTACATAGTTGTGAAATTTGTTGAGGACATAATCATTCACAAATATTTTATCTACAAAAATAAAATAAAGAATACAAATTAAAAATAAATTATGGATGGATAAACATGAATGAATGGGATAAGATAAAAGGAATGTTGTATGGTTTCTATAGAAGGAAATCAAGTATGATCAAAGTTTGCTAAGAATATTGTCAGTATTATCATAAAGAAATAAATGATTATGACCCAAGCATAACTTGGAAGATAGAATATAGTGAAAGCATTTATAGTGATGATCCTACAAATATGATAGTCTTATTTGATTATTGGTATTTTACATTTCACTTCCCTATGCTTTCTCCTCTTCGTTGGTGCTTCACTTATCTATGCATTCAACTCTTTGTTGGTGCTTCACTTCCCTATGCATTTGGCTCTTCATTGGTGCTTCACTTCTCTCTGCATTCAAATCTTCATTGGTGCTTTATTTTCTTGTACATTTTTCTCCTCCTACCTATGCTTTAATATATGTATCTTCCTCTTAGAATGAAATAGGCTCTTTATTTTTCATAAAATTTGATTGCATTGTATTATTTTCCAGTTGTAGGTTTGATTATGTTGTGTCTTCTATTTCGATTGTAGGTCTAAATGTTCCTTGATGCTCATTTTTTGCTTCCTAAATATTCTTGCACCTCAAACTTAAAAACTTTAATAGTAATGCTTTAACAAACAATTCACTACCACAAACATAGATATTTATTTTTCTTCAATGTAGATGCATTCAATTTTTTTATTCTTCCATGATAGCTATGATTCCTTCTATTGTAATTTTCCAGATAGTTGCCACCTAATATTTGCCATGTTCTTGCCGTATATTGCTTGATTTGATGACAAATCTTGTTGGTTTCTTAGACTTCTTATCTAGAGCCTTCCTTTGTAAGTATTCTTCCATGAGCCTTCATTCCCTGGTTACACTTGCTTTTGATCTCCTTTATATGCTTACATTTACTTATCTTGAGCCTTTCATATACCTTTATTCAAGCCTCCTCAATTTACCTCTTTCTTTCTAGCTTCAATGGTGGTAATCTCCTCTTCACCGATTGCAATCTCCATTTGTTTTCAATTTCTTAAATTTTTAGATCTTTCACATTCAAAATTTATCCAATGTAGTCCTTTTTATGTAGCAATCTCTTTTCATGCTTCTGTAATATTCTAACAACCTTCACGTAGTATTTTCCCTTCCAATATCTCTCAAGATGGAACTTGAAACTACTAAGGTTGCTATCATGAAATCCATTGCTCTCTTCTTCCTCTCATCGAACTTTCTTGTTTCCAACAATCTCAACCTTCTCTCCATCGTGGCTCTAATACCATTGTTAGATTTCTTAATAGATTAAATCACAGAAATATTTATCCATGATCAAATATAAAAAATTGAATACCATTAATCAAATTAAAAATAAATCTCAATATTGGAATAACGATAATATCTCACAAATATAACTCAAATATACACAATATCAAAAAATTATAAGAATGATATAGATTGATTACATTTCTTGGAGAGATATCTCCAATATATAATTTTACATATCTTTTCAATACTCTGACTATTTCTCTCCTCAAACATCCAGGAGATGCATCCTTTCACATTCCTCTCATAAAGACAAAACTCTCATATTTCCACATATCAATGTGACTCTTCATTCTCTCTTGACACCTTGCACTTTCTCTCATATTGACATGTACATTATATAAAATATAAATAATCTACCAAACTATTATTTATAAGGGAGGCAAATAATGTAATACTTCCAACAATATTTTTTGGTACTATAAGGATTAAAAAGCCATCAATGGTATCAAAGCTACCACCAAACTCTATCTAGATTGATAGAGTTCATTAGCCACCATTATTAATTGATTTTATCTAGTTTGATAAAATCAATTAAGAGTTTGTCTACTTTGAAGGTAATGAAACTTGAATTCCATTTTTAGAGGTCATATTGAGTACAAAGGCTAGATTTACGATTGAAGAATAACCAGTGCAGACTAGGACTCAATTATATTAATAGAATTTTTGATATTAAGGGATAAATATCCCTTGATATTGAATTCAATAGAAAATTTGAGATTTATGGATATAGATATCCCTTAATGTTGATTTTTAAGATTATATCCAACTCAAAAGAAAGTTGAATATTCAAAGACATTCAAAGTCACCTTGACAATATATTATAAGAGAATAATAATAAAGATTCAAGATTTAAGATTTAAAAATTCCAAGGATAGTAGAGAAAGCAACAAAATTTTGAGAAGCTTCCTACATTAGATCAAGAAGAATTTTAGCTTCTAACTGCAGATATAAGAAAACAATTGTAGAAAGAAGAAATATAGAAGATCAAAATTATAAAGTTACAACAGATTGAGAAGCATTCAAATCCTCCTAAGATAGATAGAATAAAGCAATATAAGAAAGAATATAGATATATCAATCTTGAAGAAAGATAAAGAAGCACATAACTTACTTTATATAGCTTAAAGAATTAGTTTAGAATCTAAATTTATTGAAAGCTACAAGGTATTTAAAATATTCTGGTCACAATGATTTTGACCTTGATACCAAAAGAATATTTAGGTCACATAGATATCGACCTTGACACTAGAAGAATATACAGGTCACATAAATATTGACCTTGATAATAGAAGTAGTTTTAGGTCATATTGACCTTGACATTGATATTCTCACAATGACACTGAGAGGGGGGGTGAATCAGTGTAGCTATTTAAATTTAGATCTACAACTCTTAAAGCTAAAGCAAAGAGATCTTAAAAGTAGATAAAGCAATTTCAACAAGAGAGCATTCCACAACACGCGATGTAACGAGGTTCACCAATTTGGCTACTCCTCAAAAATGACTGCTTGGACTCCCTTCCAAATCCAACCTTTGCAAAACTCCAATTTTACAAACAATTTTCCAGCACCCACTAGAAGGAGCACCAACCCCTTATTTATCTGCTGCAACAGAAAGGAGAACCAACCCCTAATGCCAAGCACCAACTTGGATTGCAATTTTGAACTATATCAATGACATAAAAATGCCTTCACCTTTTACACGACCCTGACTGGTCTGCTATTAATCAAACACTGCACACACTTATGACTTTGCTTATCTCTCTTATGGCCCTCTTCTAAACCTCTTTGCACAGCACTTTCACTCTTTCAGCAGCACTTTAATTCTCCATGCAACTGCCCTTTTATAACAATATTTTCATCTTGAAACACCTGGTCTTCTGTGACTTCCATAATCTTGCATGCAGCCTATTAATAACCACTTCTAAAAGTAACTCCTTTATCACACAGTAATTTATACATGCAGTCTATTAATAGCTCTGTTTCTTGTGTGGGACTTTCAGTATAACTGTCGCTCGACAGTTACACTGCTTCACGAGCACTGTAACTGTCGTTCTGTCTTTAATGCATTGTGCTTATTTTAGCTGCACGGTTTTCTGTCATTCTAAATTCGGTTAACTCTTCTTATTTTACTTGCATGATTTTTTTCTTCTAAAACTGCCCCTGTAACTGTCGTGCTGCTTTAGTTAACTGTTACATATCTTATTTTGACTTTTGTCTGCAAAAACACAGCATGTCATGATATCGCGACATTTCTGCCCCTTTGACTTTTTCTTGGTTGTTGACCGTGAAAACATAACATGTGATATTGTGACACTTTTGCCTCCTTGCTTTATTGTTTAGATTGCACCCATGAAAACACAACATGTAGTGAAATCGCGACACTATCACTGCCTTGTGCTCTTCTCTGTCTTTTGCCTGTGAAAACACGTCACAAAATCGTGACACTATCGTTGCCTTGTGCTCTTATTTGTTTTTCGCCCGTGAAAACACAACATGTCATGAAATCATGACACTATCGCTGCCTTATGCTCTTCTTTGTCTTTCGCCCATGAAAACACATGTCACAAAATCATGACACATTCGTTGCCTTGTGCTCTTCTCTATCTTTCCCTCGTGAAAACACATGTCGTGAAATAATGACACTTTCGCTGCCTTGTGCTCTTCTATTGAACCTGTCGCAAAATTGTGACACTTTTTCATCCATACTGTCTCTCTTGCAGATTATCGCAAAATCGTGACACTTTTCCTTGCGAGCTCTTTCTCTTGAACTTGTCGTGAAATCGTGACACTTTTTTGTCCGTACTGTCTCTCTTGCAGATTGTCACAAAATCATGACACTTTTCCTTGCAAGCTCTTTCTCTCGAACCTATCGTGAAATCGTGACACTTTTTCATCCGTACTGTATCTCTTACAGATTGTCATGAAATCGTGACACTTTTCCTTGTGAGCTCTTTCTCTCGAACTTGTCACAAAATCGTGACACTTTTTTGTCCGTACTGTCTCTCTTGCAAATTGTCGTGAAATCGTGACACTTTTCTTTGCGAGCTCTTTCTCTTTGAACATGTCATGAAATCGTGACAGTTTTCCTTGCTTGAGACTTCTCTTTGAACATGTCGTGAAATCGTGATAGTTTTCCCTACATGCGCTTCTTCGAACATGTTGTGAAATCATGACAGTTTTCCTTGCATGCGCTTCTTCATCGAACATGTCACAAAATCATGACAGTTTTCCCTACATGCGCTTCTTCTTCAAACATGTCACAAAATCGTGACAATTTTCCCTACATGCGCTTCTTCTTCGAACATGTCATGAAATCGTGATAGTTTTCCCACTTGCTTTATTTTCTTCCAACATGTCACGAAATCGCGACAGTTTTTCCATTTGTCTTCTTTGCTTCCAACATGTCGCGATATCACGACAATTTTTCCATTTGTCTTCTTTGCTTCCAACATGTCGCGATATCATGACAATTTTTCCATTTGTCTTCTTTGCTTCCAACATGTCGCGATATCATGACAGTTTTTCATTTTTCTTTGCTTTCAACATGTTGCGATGTCGCGACAGTTTTTATTTCTGACCAAACATGTCACGATATCGCGACAGTTTTTCTTTCTGGCCAAACATGTCGCGATATCGTGACAGTTTTCTTACTTGTCTTTTTATTTGATCTTTTGAATATGGGCCACTTTGGTCTTCTTGGAAATTCATTGTACATGCTCTGACTGACCTCTAAACTCCTATCCACTGCATCAACCGATCTATCTGTCTATGTTGACAACAATGACAATACTATTTCTGCACCTTGCTCAACAATCTCCCCCTTTGGAATTGTTGGCAACACATGTGCAATTTCCTGTAATTCTTCTCCCCCTTTGAAAATAATACCAAAGGGCTGCTGCAGACTCCCCCTGAGTCTATGCACAACATTCTCAGGCAAAAATTGTTACAGTTAGCAAAAATCAAGAATATGAGCAAAAATATAAAAACAGACATAAATGCTCCCCCTAAGAATGTGGTATCGATAGCTAGTCAATTCTTGGGAAATGTGACCACTCCTAATTTATTGCAAAGGTACTCAAAAACTTCCAATTTAACCTCACCTTTCGTAACTTTATCCTTCAAAAAGTGATACTGGATTGCAATATGTTTTGTGCGAGAGTGCATAACCGGATTCTTTGAGATGTTAATAGCACTGGTATTATCACATTTAACTGAAATTGGCTCTATGAAATTAATACCAAGATCTTTCAGGGTTTGTCTCATCCATAATATCTGCGTACAACATGTTGTTGCTGCAATGTATTCTACCTCTGCTGTGGATAGAGAGACTGATTCTTATTTTTTGCTGTGCCATGCTACCAACTTGTCTCCAAGATAGAATGCACCTCCACTGGTACTCTTCATGTCATCTATACATCCTGCCCAATCTGCATCTGAATATGCAATAAGAGTGAAGTCCTTACCTTTTGGATACCATAACCCATACTCCATAGTACCCTTGAGGTATCGAAGAATCCTCTTCATAGCTGTCACATGAGTCTCTTTGGGACTAACTTGAAATCGTGCTACCATGCATACTGCCTGTAAGATATCTGGTCTGGTAGCTGTCAAATACAGTAGGCTCCCAATAATAGATCTGTACATGGTTTGATCAACATCTGGAGATTTGTCATCCTTGCTCAACTTGCAACCTATTGTCATGGGAGTGCTAACAGGTTTACAATCCTCCATTGTGAACTTTTTTAGCATTTCTTTCACATATTTAACTTGAGAAATAAAAATGCCCTTTTCATTTTGATTAACTTGTAGTCCGAGGAAATACGAAAGTTCACCAATCATAGACATTTCAAATTCTTTCTGCATTTTATTTGCTATGTCTCTACATGACTCATCATTGCTGCTGCCAAATATTATATCATCTACGTAAACAACAAGGACAATAAGATGGCCATTCTCTGTTTTGACATACAAATTGCTATCCACCATACCTTTCTTGAACCCTTGCTGAGTAAGATAGTTGTCTAGCCTTGCATACCATGCTCTGGGTGCCTGTTTCAAGCCATACAATGCTTTCTTCAACTTGCAAATGAAGTTGGGATTTTCACAGAGTTGGAAACCATTTGGCTGCTCAATATAAACCTCTTCTTCAAGTTTTCCATTTAGAAATGTTGATTTCACGTCCATCTGATAAAATTTGAAATTCTTGTGAACTGCTAAAGCCAAAAACATTTCGATTGCCTCGAGTCTGGCCACTGGTGCAAAGGTTTCCTCAAAATCAATACCTTCAACTTGAACATAGCCTTTACAAACCAATCTTGCCTTATTCCTAACAACCTGTCCGTCTTCATTCAATTTGTTTCAAAAAATCCATTTAGTACCGATTATATTTTTATTTGCAGGCCTTGGTACTAACTCCCAGGTTTTGTTTTTCTCAATCTGATCTAGTTCTTCGTTTATTGCCTTCATCCAACTTTCATCTATGCTTGCTTCAGCAACTATTTTGGGCTCAATTCTGGATAATAAGGAGTAGTTACTTACTGCTCTTCTTCTTGTCTTAACACCAGCTGTGGGGTCCCTAATAATTTGCTCTCTGGGATGATTTTTCTGCCAGCTGCCTATTATGAATTTCTTATTTTCTTCTACTTCTGGATCAATACTTAAATCATCTAGGTAAATTTTCTAATTCTCTTATGTTTCCTTTTCTTCATCTCCATCAATAACTTCTTCATAAATAGGGTAGTTTTCTTCATAGCTAATTTCTCGTTCCCTACCTTCATCAACTTTAACATCAACACTCTCCACAAGTTTCTTTAGCCTCTTGTTGTAGCATGTGTAGGCTTTGCTTTTTGTTGAATAGCCAAGAAAAATCCCTTCATCAGCTCTGTATTCAAACTTACCAAGATTATCTTCAGTTCTTTTGATGTAGCACTTGCTGCCAAAAACTTTGAAGTATCTTGCTGTTGCCTGTTTGCTGAACCATAACTCATAAGGAGTTTTGCTTTCATGCGTCCTCAACATGCACCTATTTTGGATGTAAACTGCAGTATGATCTGCCTCTTTCCAGAATCTGTCTACTATTTTGCTCTCAGTCAACATCGTCCGTGCCATTTCCTGCACTGTCCTGTTCTTTCTTTCTACAACACCATTCTGTTGAGGTGTCCTTGCTGCTAAAAACTGTCTTTTGATCCCATATTTTTGACAGTACTCTACAAATTTCTCTGAGATAAAATCTCCTCCTCTATCTGATCTTAAGCATTTAATTCTTTTTCCTGTTTGATTCTCAACCTATTTTTTGAAAATCTTGAACATCTCAAAGGCATCTGATTTAAGCTTTAAAAATAGTACCCATGTCATCCTGGAATAGTCATCTATGCACAACATAAAGTATTTGTCACCATTTATGCTTTGTGTTCTCATGGGTCCACATAAATTAGTATGTATTAGTTCTAAAGGTTTGCTGGTGAAGTACTCCTTTGATTTAAATGTAGCTCTAGTTTGCTTCCCCTTTTGGCATGAAGCACAAATGCTATTCAAAGGTTTGCCAATGGTGGGTATATCTCTTACTGCCTTTTTTGAGCTTATTTTTACCAGATTGTCAAAGCTGATATGACCAAGCCTCTTATGCCACAACCAATTTTCTTCTTCTTGTCCAATCAAGCATGCTCCTTCTGAAGTCTCTGAGAGAGTATACAGGTTTCCAGAAGTCCTCGATCCAGTAGCTATCAACTTCCCACTGTTAGTTTTTTTGACTTCACAAACCTGCTTCTTAAAAATTATGCTCAGCAAGTTATGCTTCAGACCAATCACAAACAAGACTTCTTTTGAATTGATATTTCCATCACTGATCTTGACTGATCCTTTACTGACTATCTTAGCTCCATCATTATTTCCAAATTTTACAGAACCACCTTCATATTTTTGTAACTTCTCAAATTTTTGTTTGTCACCTGTCATGTGACTGGAGCATCTACTATCAAGTATCCATGGTGCAAATTTGTTCTGTGCTTTAAAAGCTGTCTGTACAATCAAAGATTCATTTTCTTCCTGGGGTCGCTCATTTTCTTTCCACTTTGGTTTGACTACAATTTTGGTCACTTGTTTAGACTTTTCTTTGTCAGTAGTCTATGCATGTTTTTCTAGAAATTTTCTGTTTTGTCTCAAACCATTTGGTTGAAATTTTCTTCCCTGATGTTTGTTTGCTACAAATGTACTTCGATAATTTCTAGCAATGTGCCCAAAATTATGACAGTTATAACATTCTACTGCATAATCCATCAACGGGGAAAAACCATTTCTACTTGTAAAGTTCCTTTGTTTTACATTAAACTTGCAATCTGAAATCCTATGTCCATAACCATTGCATTTAAAATAATAACCAAAAAAGGAATGAGTGAACCTGAGTGATGGTCTTTGCCATTTTGTAGTGGGATCCATAAATATTCTTCTCCTTTGGTGAGTGACATGGGTGAATCCATCATTGTCAATGCTCCTCTCGTGCCTGGCATTATTGCTTTTTGTTGAGAAGCAACACACCCCCACTAAAAAAAATGAAATTTCATCCTTTGAAAATACTTAGTTTTTATTTCTTCGCAGGGACCCTCTTGAGTTTTTCAGGTTTTAAATCCAAATTCTGCTTGCCTCCTTTTTTTCAAAGTTCTGCATATATCAAAGTATCCAAGTAGGCTTGCATATGGCTTTGATTTCGATTTAAAATTCATATTTCAAATATTATAATAATTTTTGAGCAAGGAAGATCCTTCACCAATGTGTAAAAATGCCGAATGCAGATGCCATTTTTGGAAACATCGCGATATCGTGACATATTCCATTTTTGGAAACATCACGATTTCGCAACATATTCCATTTTTGGACACGTCGTGATATCATGACACATTTTGGTCAGGAGCAAAGCTTGTGGAAAATGTCACGATATCGCGCATGTTGTGAAATCACGGTTCAAATAGGAGAGAGAAAACAAAGTAAGAAAATGTCACGAAATTGTGACGTGTTGTGATATCGCGGTAAAAAGCAGTTGACCAGAACAAGAGCCAAAATTGTTGCGTTTTCGTGACTTGTTCCATTTTCGTGACACCAGAAGCTCAACAGAAGTGAAGTATGGAAAACGTCATGATATCGTGACGTGTTTTGGTTAAAGGTGAATCTTGAGAGAAACATCACGATATCACGACACATTTTGGTCAGGAGCAAAGCAAGAGGAAAAACGTTGCGAAATCGTGACAAATTTTGATTGAAAGCATAACTGACGAAAATGTCACAAAATCGCGACAAGTTTCAATTTGCAGCAAATCTTGATGAAAACATCGCGAAATCACAACGTGTTCCATTTTTGCAACACATAATCGTAAAAGAGGTAAAGCGAGGAAAAACGTCGCGAAACGTCACAAAATCGTGACGCGTTGTGAAATCACGGTTCAAATAGGAGAGAGAAAGCTAAGTAACGAAGATGTCGTGAAATTGTGACACATTTTGATTAGAGCCAAACCTCAACAAAATCGATGCGAAATCATGAAAAGTTTGAATTAAAGACATAACTCGATGAAAACATCGCGAAATCACGACCTGTTCCATTTTCGCAATCGACAATGATAAAAAGAAGGGCCAAGGAAAATTGTCATGAAATCGCAACATATTTCAGTCAAAAGCAAGGCTTGTGGAAAACGTTGCGATATCGCGACGTGTTGTGATATCGCGGTCAAAAGCAGTTGACCAGAACAAGGCACCAGAATCGTCGCGATTTCGTGACTTGTCATGAAATCGCGGTCAAAAGCAAGAGAAGAAGCAATCAAATCAAAATTGTCGTGAAATCGTGCATGTCATGATATCGTGGTTTGAAGAGGAGAGAGAGAGAGCTAAGCAAGGAAAACGTCGCGATATAGCGACAAGTTTTCATCAGAGGCCAAAATTAACGAAAACATCGCAATATCGTGACACATTTTGATCAGAAGCCAAACTTAACGAAAACGTCACGAAATCATGACCTGTCACATTATCGCGGTCGACAGTGACAAAAGGAAGTGCTGAGGAAAAACATCGTGAAATCACGACAAGTTCTGATGGGAAGCAAAGCTTGTGGAAAAAGTCATGATATCGCGAGACATTTGGTTTGAAAGCAAACCTCAAGGAAAATGTCACAAAATCATGACGTGTTTCATTATCATGGCCTGTTCCATTTTTGCGATGCTAGAAGCTCGAAAGAAATGAAGTATGGAAAATGTCGCGATATTGCAACAGGTTTTGGTTGAAAGTGAACCTTGAGAGAAACGTCGCGATATCATGACAAGTTTGAATTAGAGACAACTTGGCGAAAACGTCATGATTTCGTGACGTGTTCCATTATCGCGATGCATGAGCTTAGAAGAAGTAAAGTGAAGAAAACGTCGCGATATCATGACAGGTTTTGATCAAGAGCAAAATTTAATAAAGTTGTCATGATATCGCGACCTATCGCATTTTCACGGTCGACAATGATAAAAGGAAATGCTGAGGAAAAACATCAGGAAATCGTGACAGGTTTTAAAGAATATGAGCTGGGAAAGAGAAAAATCAAACTGACATGTAATGAACATTAGGGTTTGAATTGATAATATTAAAATTCTAACTTTTGCTTTTTCTTTTGTAGAGAATGACCCGAAGTAATGGCAAGGAAGACAAAGATAAGCACTAATCAAGCGAGGAAACTGCGAATGAAAGAAATGTCACGAAATCGTGATAGAAGCAGCAACAAAAGGAGAAGACAAAAATATGTCGCATTTTCGTGACTTGTCACGTTTTCGCAAGGATAAAGTAGCAAAGGACAATGCAGGGAGAAGATGTCATGAAATCACATGTCGCATTTTCGTGACTTGTTGCGATGTCGCGAAAGCATATGAAAATGGAAGCCGAACACAAGAAGCTGTGCGATTTTGCGCATGTCACTTTTCGCTACCAAGTGCAACCAAAGAGGACGAGGAGGCCAACATGCCACGATATCACGACATGTTGTATTTTCGTGGTTACCAGCAAGAGAAAGGACAAGAAGAGGAAAGTTGTCACGATATCGCGACATGTCGCGTTTTTGTGACTTGTCATGAAATCGCGGTCAAAGTAGCAAAAGGAACAGTCAGCGCAAAGTTTTCGTGATATCGCGACGCTTTTCAATACTTATTCTGCGGGTCCCAAGAAAGTCCGCTTTATGTTTTAAATGCTACAGACAGACAGATTTTGGCGGATTGTCCCTCTTTTCCAGTACTTATTTTATGGGCTTTATATTTTAATACTGCAGAGAGGCAGATTTCGACGGGTTGTCCCCCATTTCAGTGCTTATTTTATGACTCCCAATAAAAGTCAATTTTATAATTTAAAATGCTGTAAAGAGGCAAGTCCTCTATAAATATGAATGTATATCTCAAGAAAAATGGGGGGAAAAACTTGGAATAGAAGCTATTTTGGCAATTTCATGCAAATCTTGTTAAGAGGCTTTGTTCTGGACCTGGAGTTGGTGTAACGTCATTTTTCTGTGATAGTCTGGCTAGGAGCCTAATCTATTTTGGATTGCGATAAGTGCATTCTCTTCTATTTTCATCTCACTAAGGTTTATCTATCTTATGTTGTAAATCTATGTTATCAAGATTGGATATGCTGCTAGGCTTCATTCTGTTCATTATATGTTAAAGAAAATTAAAGATTTAAGGTTTGGGTCTGGTTCTGATTGATCTATCCTCACTGCACGAGCTAGCCTGCTGGTGAGAGATACCAGTCGACCACGACTTGCCTTCTGTTGTATAATTTTTTGTCATATTTATCTATCTTCGTCTTATGCTCTTAGTAGAAGGTGATCTTAGAAAGCTGGACACCTTCCTCTTTGATTGAGTTTATTGTGAAGCCAAATAGTGTAACTGAAATTGGTAGTTTTGATTCTGCAACTAAGTTAAGTAAACTTCTCTTTTCTGCCCTACCCTACTCTTTTTTTTTTACTGTTTAAATGATCCATATTTTAACAGACAGTCCGCATTGATATCGTGACGCTTTTCAGTACTTATTCTGTGGGTCCTAGGAAAGTCCGCTTTATTTTTTAAATGCTATAGATAGACAGATTTCAGTGGATTGTCCCTTTTTTCTAGTACTTATTTTATGGGCTTTATTTTAATACTGTAGAGAGGCAGATTTTGACGGGTTGTCCCCCATTTCAATGCTTATTTTATGACTCCCAAGAAAAGTCAGTTTTATAATTTAAAATGTTGCAGAGGCATGTCCTCTATAAATATGAATGTATATCTCAAGAAAAAGGGGGGGAAACTTGGAATAAAAGCCATTTTAGCAATTTCCTACAAAATTTTGTCTGAATGCTTTGTTCTGGACCTAGAGTTGGTGTAACGTCATTTTTCTGTGATAGCGTGGCCAGGAGCCTAATCTGTTTTAGATTGCGATAAGTGCATTCTCTTATGTTTTTGTCTCACTAAGGTTTATCTATCTTATGTTGTAAATCTATGTTATCAAGATTGGATATGCTGCTAGGCTTCATTCTGTTCATTATATGTTAAAGAAAATTAAATATTTAAGGTTTGGGTCTGGTTCTGATTGCTCTATCCTCACTGCGCGAGCTAGCCTGCTGGTGAGAGATACCAGTCGACCATGACTTCCCTTTTGTTTTATAATTTTTTGTTAGATCTGTCTATCTCCGTCTTATGCTCTTAGTAGAAGGTGATCTTAGAAAGCTGGACACCTTCCTCTTTGATTGGGTTTATTGTGAAGCCAAATAGTGTAACTGAAATTGGTAGTTTTGATTTTGCAACTAAGTTAAGTAAGCTTCTCTTTTCTACCCTACCCTACTCTCTCTGTTTTACTGTTTAAATGATCCATATTTTATTTTCTTTAAAATTTGTCTTTTATTTAATCTGCTAAAGCATAAAGAGCTAGATCAAAGAACTAATTGCAAATCTAATTTCCCATAAAGATAACCACCAAATCCAAAAAACATTACTGAACTAAAGTCGAACCCGTTGTAAGGTAACAAACAATCCGCATTGAAACTATTTCAGAAGCGAAAAAGAGTGAATAGACATTCAAACCAACTCTGTAACTCACACCTTAGATATCTAGCAAGATCCTAAAGTGAGTGGGATTTATCCCATACAAGTGTTATCGGTATTTCATTCATCGTTCCTCATGGGGTGTGTATGAAAGACGAACCAACGCTTTCTTTAACATGATTTATTTATTTTTGATCAACCCTGATCTTATCTTCTTTCTTTATGGGTTCTATAGTTATGGCCTTTGATCCATTTAAAGATTCTCCTTTGACAAAGCCTAAACGAAATTTGATGCCTGTAGTCCTTTGGTTGTTTATAATATTATCCAGCTTCACAAAACTTCCTTCAAGTTTGTGATAGCAACTCATTTTTTGATTCATCTCTTCTAGCTGCATCCTCAACCCAACAATGTCTTCTTCTAGCTTGTTGCACTCATCTATTTTCATGGTTAATTGTACTTCGAGATCTTCAGACATTTTCTTAAATTCGTCTGTCTGAACTTTCAAACTATTTATTATTTCATTGGCATCCTCAAGCTTTCTTGAAACTTTCTTATTCTTTTTCCTTTTTGTACTCAACTCTTTAAGTGCAGCAACCAACTCACCTTCCAGATATACTTCAGCCTCATCCTCAAGTTTTTTATCACATTCCTATTTTTCTTCTATTTTTTCTTCTTCAAATGCCATGAATAGAGCTTCACCTGTTTCTTCTTCAGAATCCTCACTGGAGCTGTCTTCAAAAGAGCTGACATTCTTGGATATGAAACTTTTCTTTTTGAAGTTGCTTTTTCTAAAATTTGGTTTCTTCTTCCAGTCACTTCTTTCTTGGTGTGACCCTTCAACACTTTTGTTTTTCTCATTCATTGGACATTTAGCTGCAAAGTGCCCGACACCTCCATAGTTGAAACACTTAAATGATAACTTTCCTCTGTACTTTCCTTTTCCCCTTATCAGTTTTTGAACAAAGTTTGCTTCCATTTCATCTGATGTCTCTTCTTTGTCGGATTCTTGTTTTGCTTTTATATTTTTATGTGCTTTAAATGTAGCTTCTCTGTCTGTGGGTTTAGTTTGTCCTATTCTCATCTCATATGTAGTCAAAGAGCCATGCATATCATCCATACTAAATGCATTTAGATCTTTAGCTTCTTCTATAGCTGAGACTTTAGAATCAAATCTATGAGGAAGAGATCTTAGTACCTTTTTTATAACGACATCATCTTCCATTTCCTCGCCATGCTTCGAACTGAGTTCGGTGCATTTGTAGCTTGGCCTCTTTGATCTTGCCATCTCCTTCATGAATGCTCTTTAGTTTGTCCCACATGTCTTTAGCCATTTTACAACTCATGATCCTTATCAGTTCACTGTCTACTAAACCACACATGATAGCATTCTTTGCTTTAGAGTTATTCTCAAATAGTTTCTTATCAGTAGTAGTAGTTGGAGGAGTTGCGGGTACTGTGTATCCACTATCTACTGAATCCCAAATTTTGTATCCCAAGGCACAAAGATATGTCTACATCCTAAGTCTCCAAAATGCATAATTAGTTTCGTTAAACAATGGAGCTTTGTTAGATGAGAATCCTTCACCACCTGCCATTGTGTTTCTTCCAAGATCACCTTAGCCGATTGAGCTTGTTCAGGAACCTTGCTCTGATACCAATTGATATTCTCACAATGACACTAAGAGGGGGTGTGAACCAGTGTAGCTATTTAAATTCAGATCTACAACTCTTAAAGCTAAAGTAAAGAGATCTTAAAAGCAGATAAAGCAATTTCAACAAGAGAGCATTCCACAACATGTGATGTAACGAGGTTCACCAATTTGGCTACTCCTCAAAAATGACTGCTTGGACTCCCGTCTAAATTTAGCCTTTGTAAAACTCCAATTTTACAAACAATTTTCCAGCATCCACTGGAAGGAGCACCAACCCCTTATTTATCTGCTGCAATAGAAAGGAGCACCAACCCCTAATGCCAAGCACCAACTTGGACTACAATTTTGAACTATATCAATGACATAAAAATGCCTTTGCCTTTTACACGACCTTGACTGGTCTGCTATTAATCAAACATCCCACACACTTACGACTCTGCTTATCTCTCTTACAACCCTCTTCTAACCCTCTTTGCGTAGCACTTTCACTCTTTTAGCAGCACTTTAATTCTCCACGCAACTGCCCTTTTATAACAATATTTTCATCTTGAAACACCTGGTCTTCTGTGACATCCATAATCTTGCATGCAGCCTATTAATAGCCACTTCTGAAAGTAACTCATTTATCACACAGTAATTTATACATGTAGTCTATTAATAGCTCTGTTTCTTGTGTGGGACTTTTAGTATAACTATCGCTCGATGGTCCACTATTTCATGGGCCCTGTAACTGTCGTTCTGTCTTTAATACACTGTGCTTATTTTAGCTGCATGGTTTTCTGCCATTCTAAATTTAGTTAACTCTTCTTATTTTACCTGCATGATTTTTTTCTTCTACAACTGCCCTTGTAACTGTCGTGCTACTTTAGTTAACTGTTACATATCTTATTTTGACTTTTGTCTGTGAAAACACAACATGTCGCGATATCGTGATATTTATACCCCTTTGACTTTTTCTTGGTTGTTGACCGTGAAAACATAACATGTCACGATATCGCGACACTTTTGCCTCCTTGCTTCATTGTTCAGCTTGCACCTGCGAAAACACATGTCACAAAATCATGACACTATCACTGCCTTGTGCTCTTCTCTGTCTTTCACCCATGAAAACACAACATGTCACAAAATCGTGACACTATCGCTGCCTTGTGCTCTTCTCTGTCTTTCACCCACGAAAACACATGTCGTGAAATCATGACACTATCGCTACCTTGTGCTCTTCTCTGTATTTTTCCCATGAAAATACATGTCACAAAATCATGACACTATTGTTGCCTTGTGCTCTTCTCTGTCTTTCACCCACGAAAACACATGTCATGAAATCGTGACACTTTCGCTGCCTTGTGCTCTTCTCTCGAACCTGTCACGAAATTGTGACACTTTTTTGTTCGTATTGTCTCTCTTGCAGATTGTCGTAAAATCGTGACACTTTTCCTTGCGAGCTCTTTCTCTCAAACCTATCATGAAATCACGACACTTTTTCGTCCGTACTGTCTCTCTTGCAGATTGTCACAAAATCATGACACTTTTCCTTGCGAGCTCTTTCTCTCGAACCTATCACAAAATCATGACACTTTTTTGTCCGTACTGTCTCTCTTGTAGATTGTCGCAAAATCATGAAACTTTTCCTTGCGAGCTCTTTCTCTCGAACCTATTGCAAAATTGTGACACTTTTTCATTCATACTGTCTCTCTTACAAATTGTCATGAAATCGTGACACTTTTCTTTGCGAGCTCTTTCTCTCTGAACATGTCATGAAATCGTGACAGTTTTCCCTGCTTGAGCCTTCTCTTCGAACATGTCACAAAATCATGACAGTTTTCCTTGCATGCGCTTCTTCTTTGAACATGTCATGAAATCGTGATAGTTTTCCTTGCATGCGCTTCTTCTTCGAACATGTCGCAAAATCATGATAGTTTTCCCTGCATGCGCTTCTTCTTTGAACATGTTGCGAAATTGAGACAGTTTTCTCACTTGCTTTCTTTTCTTCCAACATGTCGCGAAATCATGATAGTTTTTCCATTTGTCTTCTTTTCTTCCAACATGTCGCAATATCGCGACAGTTTTTCCATTTGTCTTCTTTGCTTCCAACATGTCGCGATATCACGATAGTTTTTCCATTTGTCTTCTTTGCTTCCAACATGTCGCGATATCGCGACAGTTTTTCCATTTGTCTTCTTTGCTTCCAACATGTCGCGATATCGCGACAGTTTTTCATTTGTCTTCTTTGCTTTCAACATGTCGCGATATCGTGATAGTTTTTATTTTTGACCAAACATGTGATATCACGATAGTTTTTCTTTCTGGCCAAACATGTCGCGATATCGTGACAGTTTTTCTTTCTAGCCAAACATGTCACGATATCGTGACAGTTTTCTTACTTGTATTTTTCTTTGATCTTTTGAATATGGGCCACTTCGGTCTTCTTGGAAATTCACTGTACATGCTATGACTGACCACTGAACTCCTGTCCACTGCATCAACTAATCTATCTATCTGTGTTGACAACAATGACAATACTGTTTCTGCACCTTGCTTAACAGACATTGGCCCAAGAAGTCAATATAGAAGAAAATAGATTATTCATAGAAAGAAAGATTTTTTAAAAGGAAAAGAGAGAAAGAAGTATTTGATATAAAGTTGGATCAAGAATATAGGAAGGAGAAGGAAAGATTTATATTACATAAGTTTTATATTGCATAAGAAAGAAGGTTTCATATTTCATAGTAAAGGAAAGAGAAAATTAGATATATTACAAAGGGTAAGTGGAAGTACATTTAGATATATAGAAAAGGATATTGCAAAGGATAAGTAAAAGTGTAGTTTTAGGTATACAATAGAAAAGCATAACAGAGCATTGAAGCATTCAAGAGGAACTATACAACAAAGGGAAGTATTCAAAGGCATCAACGAAGTATAGTATACAACATTAAGAAGAGAATAACATAAGTGCCATGGATACAACATTCGATTAAAGTATACAAGGATAACATTCAAGAATCACATTAAAAAAGGAAATAGTAATGTTAAACGTAGAAGCTAAGTTTAATATTTTAAGGATCATTAGTAGAAAGCAGTGCAGTCACAAAAATTATTGAGAGCATAAATTTTCAATCACATAATAAAGTAAGCATTAGAATCAATCACAAAAAAAATAGGAGAGTTTGGAAGAAATAACAATAAGCTAATCACAATGGAAGCCAGAGCAAGCTGATGCAAAAGTGAAACACAAAAGTTGAAGAGCCTAAAATCACAACAACAACAAAGAATTCGGAGCAGTCTAATATTGGAAGCCAAAAAATAAATGAAGAGAATAAAGCCAAGTAAAGTGTACCATTGAGGCAGATAGAAACAATAAAATTGTTTAAACACCAAGTACGTTGAGTAGGCAATATCATTGCCTAAGCAATTCTCTAGAGAAGTAACATTTCAAACGTTACAAGAGGAGGTGAAATGTTTATTAAATTTTTCTTCGTGCATGCGTACACATTGCAAGTATAATTAGTTCCTTGTGCTTATGAAAGGAGGATCACACAAGCAACAGAGTAGAGGTGCAGGCAAAATAACAAAGCAGGGACGTGTGCAATCAAGTCCAAGTGCATCCGAAAGACGCTTTGGAAGGTTAGTTAAATAATTAGGGTTTTTGGAGTTATAAGGTTCATTTAATTAAAGTTTTATATTTGGAGTTTAATTAAGTTTTAGTTAGGAGATCTAAGGATTAGATAAAGTTATTTTTAAATAATTAGAGTTTTTAATTTGTTTAAAACTTAAAAGTATTTAAATTTGGAGTGATAAGTTGTTTATGTTTTATAAGCTTGGAGTAATAAGGAATTTAATTAGTTTAAAATTTTTTTAATGTTTTATAAGTTTGGAGTGATAAGGAATTCAACTAGTTAATTTGTTTGAAATTTTTTAGGATTGAATAAATTTGAAGTATTTTTAAATTTGGGTTTTATTTTTGAGAAAATTAAAAATTGTTTTTTTTTGAATTTTTGCAAATTTAAATATTTGGGAGGTAAAAGGTTTTCAACATCAAAGGATTAGGAAAAATAAAAATTTACAAATTTCAAAATAGGGATTCATAAGGTTTATTACTCCATAGGAATTAAATTAGTGAATTTGAATTATTTAAACCTAGGAGTTATAAGGTTTTCTACTTCAAAGGAAATAGATCATAACATTGAATTACATATCATGGAAGAAATTATTAAAAATGTATTCAATGAAGATAGTGAAGAAATAGTGAAAAAGTTAAAGTTTTATTTTCAAAGAATGATAGATGATATTGATAGAAAGAAGAAAATAACAAGATCACTAAACACTGTTGAGGGCTTAAAATTGGATCTTGTTACTACAAAATCTTATTCTAGTAATTCAACTAAAATAGATTCCATTAAAGAATCTGTAACTTACTAAAATATTGAAAATTATCATAGTCTTCAAGTTATCGACAAGGAAAATAAAGAAAGTGCAGCCTTGGTAGTGCATAAACGGTTAGATTGTTTTATCAAGAAAATAGAATAACTTGAAGCATTACGAAGGATGAATAAAATAAAAAAATTATATTCAAGGTGCATCTATTGTAATATAATTGGTCATACAAAAGCTAATTTTTGGAATATTTATCCATGTAAGTATTGTGGAAGAAAATCTCATTCACCAATATTTTGTACTATTGTTCATATTACGCAATATTTTTTAAAAACTTATTTTTGAAGTATCTTCTAACAATAAAGCAGAGTGCTCAATTTTTGAAATAGAGAAAGGGAAAACATTTTATGATCAAATGTATAGAGAACAAGTAAAAGAGAAATGCACCAGATATGGTCCAAATATATCTTACAAAGTAATCACGAAAGAATCAAATGATTCCAAGGTCTAAGAAAAAGGAAAGATTATCATATATGAACCTGATGACAGTGAGAGAGTTCAACTAGTTTGTGATTCAAAAGATCTAAAGTCTAAAGGTAAAGCTGGACTTAAAGAAGCTAAAGATGAACTCCAAGTAGAATTCAAGCAAGAAGATGAACCTGATAGATCTCAAGCATGATATCATATACAATGCAAGGTCACTTGAAGATTCAAGACAAAGATGAAGACTAAAGTCTTCAATAACCAAATAATGTAATACAAGGGGGTGTTGGAGTATATTACATTATTTGGTACATGCTAATGTACCCCCATGGTACCTTCATGGTACATTTATAAATAGTAGATTATGGTTGAGTCATAGTTTAGAGTGTGATTTATATTTCCTCTTTTATGTAAGTGTGAATGTGCAAGAAATGCACAAGTATCATGTAAAGTTGTAATGTGCAGGAAATGCACAAGTGTCATGTGAGTTAGAGTGCAAGTGTAGGTTGAGTCTATGTGCACAAGTTTTTTATATGTAAGAGTTCAAGTAGATATTTCAAATAGAAGTGTAAGAGTCATGTATAGGTATGCATATGTTATAGAGTCAAGTGTTCATCAAGTATGAAAGTGGCAAGTAGATAAGCCAAGAGTCATGAGACTTGGCATATGGAGAGAAATAGTCTAGTACTTGAAGATTCATACCACTATGGCTATATTATGGATACAATGCTCCATAGAATCATAATAATCATATACAATTTATATATCCCACTGTATGTTTGTAAGAGAAAGAGGAGTAATAAAGCTTGTATATATTTTGAGCAATTAATATTATAAGTTGTTCTTCATGCATAGTACATGAATGATTCAAGCTATTTACATTCATATTTTAGCATATTATTGAATGTTATTTGATTTATTATAAGCTTTGATATACATATTAATTTGCTCATATTATTATCATCTTTACATTGTGAATAATTATATTGTGGTTACTTTATATTTGGGACCTATGTGATATAACCTATGATATTTTGTGGTAGTATAAGGCTTAAAAATCCATTACTTAACCCTATAGACCTACTTTATTTATTTTTAATTAATAGCATAGGATGCTTATTCACATATTTGAGTAACCCATTACTTTGATGCAAAGCTTCATTCTTGATTTTCCAAATAGCATAGTTTGGAACACTCAACAAGGGCACATGATGATTCATAACTATCATGATAAAATGCAAGATCTTACATGTAGTTATAAGTGGAAGCAACACTATCAATACAAAGATATCAAAAAAATTTGTGATTTAAAAAAATTGGTTCAAAATACTTTTGTATGCAAAAGTTATGGCCCATGGAAGTTTAACCCACAAATACACAAAATATCTCCAAGATCTCTTAAAATTTGAAAAAATTTTAAGTACCTAAAACAAATGAGATACCATCATGTGTTGCTACCTAAGTTTCTAAGGAGATTCTAAATATGCACTTAGTGGATAAAGTACAACCAAGTTGTGTGATTATCGCTTATCATGATCAGGGGACTTCCAATTGTGTGTTTATTGTGCAATCCATTGGGTAGGGTATCAAAAAAATAGAATATGCCATTTATGGTGATCTAATTATATCTTTAATCTATGAACCATGCTACACCACTTGTCACATATTTGATTTAAAATTTATGCTTTAAAAAGTTTGTTGTTGATTGTGTGAATGGCTTGTTGATTTTGATAATTTAACAAAATCTAATTAGTTGATGTCATATTCATACATGCCAATGTCAGAAGTCTTCCTATGTCACCTTCCATATAAAATTTCATGTTATCCCTCTCTCCAACTACCACATCAATGTCTATATCAACAACCATGTGTTACACCACCTTAGCTACCATGTTACATGTATGGATTTCTATGTAAGTTGTATAAACTACCATGTTCCACACCATTTGAATTGTCATGTTACCTATATAGACTACCATGTTAATTGTAGAGTGTGACACATTAGTTATATAGATTTATATGTATCATGACACCTTGGTTTCCATGCCACCTATATGGACTTTCATATAAATTTTATGAATTGCCTTGTGTTGTGCCATCTCATCTCCCATGTTAGTTGTATAGACCACTGTATGTCATGCCATGTTAGCATGTGCTTGTAAAGGGATGATATCATTAGGTGTCATGTAATCATGTATTTCTATTTCATCATATTTTTTGTCATGCTAATATCATCATCCTTCAAAAGGTTATGGTGTTGGGGGTTCAAACTCTAGGTCTCTTCCTTCCTCAAGTTACTTAATTTGGGTTGGGATAGCCATTTTTCCATACACCCCATGGGAGATAAGTGGCATAAACCACTAAAATGTAAAATACCAAAATCAAATGTCTCCATTATCCTTTTTGAGAATGTGACACCCATGCACTCTTTTTTGTACCCTCCATGGAATATTTCTTAGAATATTCTATTTTTTTTTTGCATTTTACATTTGTAGAAAAATTGCACAAGTTTTTAAGGCCAAAGAAATAGTACTCAAAGGCAATTTGGGGAAAGTTTTGAATTGAGAATCCCCCTAAATTTTTGCAAAGAATGCTAAAATGTTGATGGTTCATTTGTGTTTATCATAGTTTACCTTACACTACCTTTTTATTGAATGAAACCATTTAGGATATCCTCTCACATCTATGGATAAAAAACATTGTCAGGCCATTTTTACAACTTTTTCATTTATATTAGAGGTCTTTTCCAAGAAAAAAATCATACCCATGGCTTCTCTAACACTAAGGGTTTCTTTGATACCAACATCTTCTTTTATTCTTTCATAATGGACCAACAATCTATCCTCTCATCTATGTTGCTATTAGACATAAGAAGTTGAAAGTGAAAAATAAATTGATTTCTTAAAAGAAAATATAAAGGACAAATGAGTTCTTTAAAAAATTCAATCCTAAAACTAGGGCATCCACCAAGTCAAAAATCAAATGGAAAAGGAGAGGAGTAAGTGCCAATGAAAGGAACAAAAGAACTTGTTAGTGAATATTTCACATGGAGTAAATATATTAAATTTAGTAAGATCCTCATGATCTAAATTCACCTAATATTTTTGACAAAACCCTTCTTTAAGTCCTATCATTAGCTTTAACAAAAATATTCTTAGTTGCTCCAAACATGGTTTCCCTTGATAGAATCCATAAAAGATAAATTGTAGATAATATACAATCAAGTAATGAAGATTCACTCTCACTTTGATACCATATTAGAATTCACAATAATTTTTAGAAATAAATGAAATCAACATATTTCCTAGTATAAATGAAAAATAAATATACACAAAGTAATGCATACAACATATGGGGGTGTTCATGGCCACCGAGTAATATCACCATTTAAGAATAGAATTACACTCCAATCAATAATCAATTGGTTGGTGGGATGTAGTATTTATATCCAAATAAAAATTAGATCAAGGTTGAGAGATTAACCTTAAGAATTAAAATAATAAAATATTACAAATTTTTTAAGGTTTACAAGGGCCAAAGAGCTTATATGAAAAATATAATATGAAATCCATTCGTGGCCTCAAGAAAAGCTTAACCACCACATATTCCAAAAATTCCTTCAAGATTTGAATATACATGGGATAATAGATGCATTGGAAAAACTCATATAGTAGAAAAAATAGACAATTTTTTATTATCTAGTACATAGCTACAAACATAATATACAATCCTTGTAGATATTTTATTGTGAATAGAACCAAATTACAAACCCATTCTTGTGAGATGTGATATACTTAAAAATGACCATCTAAATCCATTTTGATTTTTTTCTATATGGCTCAAAGACCTTGATTTCTTCCAGATGATTATGTTATGGTGGGATGAAATTTTGAAGGATCATAACAACTAATATTGCATGTACCCCCTCCTTTGGGTTCAAATTTTCTTAGGGTTATTTTGTAGTAAGAGGCTATTTTTTGGTGAAGTTTTTTATCTTTTTGTTGAAAAGCCAACATAATTTGTATTTTGAAAAAAAAATTTCTATTTAATGATCACATATTTTAATCAACTTATTGACTATATTAGTTTGGAAAAATATGACACTCTTAATTAAATTTTTACTTTGTATTATTTATTATTGATTATAACAAAAGAATTAACTAATCTTAAAAAACAATATTTTTTTTATTTGTTAAACATATGACATTATCTCATTAATTTAACTAAATCAAAATTTTATATATGGTATGAATATTATTTAAGTCTAGAATTTGGGGTACATCCGACCAAAATAAATAAATGCAGTTGCTCAACATCATTAAATATTAATAGTTGAAGATCATTTTTGGAGGACATTTAAAATCACTACGTTAGACAATTATGATTGATGCTAGTGATGGTCAAAATTTTGAAAGTAGCAATGTGTCCAAAGTTCTAATATGAAAAGGAACCCAAACTTCCCCTTTGCTAAGTTTCACTTCTAAATAATATGTTAGCTAGTTTTGGTTTTTAATAATGTATTGGCTAACTAGGAATAAAGTGCATGAATGTAGCTTAATTTTTAAGCACCCCATCTCTAAAAATGAAAATATGTCTAAAGTTTATTTTATCTATTCAAAATCTAAAAATCAACTTATGTTATGGTATCATGTATGTTGTTACCTTAAGAAATTATCACCTTTGATTTCTAGATATCTATATTAGAACTTTTGGTGGTGATGTTGTCTTAGATGAATACAAATTATGTAACTACTTTATTTATCTTTCTTGCTTCTTTATAATTTATTTTACAATATTTAAATATTTTTCACACTAAAACACATACAAAACTAAATCTATTTATGTGTGTAAATATAAAGAAATAAACGATTTTGTGTTTATAAAATGGTAATTATATTCTATTTTGACAATTTTAAATTCTTTACAAAAATTATCAAACTTAATCAAGGTCATGAGAATAACATTGATTTTTATTTGATATTCAAACTTTAAAATATCCTTCTAAAATTATTTCGCATAAATAATTTGGAACATATTAATACTTTTAACACTAAAACACATTGAGAGAACCCAATAAAAATATGTCTCTCCTATAATTGACACAATTGAGAGCTTTTTTCTCTAAAATATGTGAAGGACGGCATTAAGAATATAACAATAAGTAAAGCTTAGGATATAGATGATTTTCAAGTTGAACATCTCATGTGTGGAGTTGACATCTTACGACCACATCCAAAATATTTTATATGGTATCATTAAAGAAGGCTTTCCACTAAAATAAATAACTTACCTAGTCATACCACTACATAAAAATAGAGGCAACAACAATCCTTTAAATTATTGCACCATCATGATTAATCCTTATTTAATTTTTTTTTTTTGTATTGTTGACCTCTTCGATTTTACTAGGTTGATCAAATTTTTGGGGGTCAAACAATTGGGGCTATCATGCCTTGCGCAAAGTGACACAATAGGCTAGTCCCAAGAGAATTGGGTTTGGATCTATTAGAGGCCTTCGAGAGCTTTTTACAAGGCTGACTCCTTGTTAAGATGTGATCTTTGATGCTCTCTTTCCTACTTTATACTACTATGGCAACTTTAGTAATGACCCTCTTTCTCGATCCTAGGGAGAGATCTAATTTTTTTCTTTTTATATAAGGATTAATTAACTCATTAAGAAGACCTAATAAATTCAATAGTGTTAAGGCATACCCATATTGAGTTCATTGTCGCCACAGTTGAATCTCAAGTGGACAAGAGTGACAAACTTCTCGTAATTCTTGGGATTCACTCTTATAACCTCACCATTAGAAAAGATGCCATAAGGGGTCCCCCCATTTCCCTACACTACCCTGTATGGGACAACTTGACCATAGTGTGGGGTTACCCTTTAAGGCCCATATCACTTAAAGGTGATGTCTATCCCCTAACCCTACATATCTCTTAAGGTGACACCTATCACCTTAAGGCCCATATCTCTTAAGGTGATGCATCTATGTAGGATTATTATGGAATAATACCTAGTTATTAGTTAGTTCCATCTACCCATGAAACTAACTAGAACCATTACCACTCACCTGATAATGATTATGGTTACACTTGTCTACTCGCAAGGTACCACCACTATACTACCTTGGTTAGTGTGAATTATCCAATGGTTATCCTATACCAATCCACAATTAGGATCACCCAAGCCTCACTGCTAGGGTTTGTCATTCCCCAAAATTATCTAGTTGATTTCTCTACCCAAAATCTCACTAGGGTTCAGTGCAACTCAACTCTAGGGTTAAATAATATGCTACTTAACAATCCATACCCATAATAAACCCCCTCTTAATCCAAGGATCTTATTCAACATATTTTCCTATCTTAGAAAATAAATATTTATAATAAATCATGCCAAAATTCAATACTGACATCAACATAGCATATTAATAAAGACTAGAGAGTTTAGGCATTTCATTCCTTCATAATACTAGAAATTACGTATTTTTTTATATACATGAAATGAAATAAAACATCTACAATTCATAAAAAAATATCATTAATTATTTTCTTCTATTCATCCATATAAATTTCATTAAATACAAATAATCTATCTCACTATCTAAAAATTATTTATTATGAAAGCACAAATCGCCAGTAAATGAATTAGCAGCACTTCGTCGCTCAAAATGCTCCTGCTCGGTCCCTTTTGGGTGAGGAAACTCACCATTTTATAGACCCAAGGGGTCTCTTTGAATTAACATGCAAAAGTGTTTCTTTGCATGAATGCTTTTTGTGTGAAAAGAAGACTTCTTCTTGATCAAGGGCTTCTTAACTGCTTCTGTGCATGTCTTTGTATGTTTTAGAAAAGCTCACTTGCACTCCCATGTCATGCATGAAGAGCTAAGTGGTAGTTCTGAGTTGTCATGCGCTGAGGTCTGACTTTTTTCTGGTCAAACCTGGCATTCGTCCCACCCAGAAGCGAGTGCTAGTAATCGTCCCTGGGTGAAACGAGTACAAATCCATACTCGTCCTTGGGTAGGACGAGTACAAGTTCGCACTCGTCCCTGGGTGGGACGAATAAGAAATAAAGTGTCTAAAAGGTGCCAAACTGATTTTTGACTTGCAAAACCGCTGTGTAAGTGGTTAGAACCACTGTTTAACCTCTGGGGGCTACCCTGGGGGCTGTGTGTGTTAATGTGATCAGTGTTTGTAGTCACATAATCGGATTGATGCTATTTTGGTGTCTACAGATGCCCCTTTTTGGGAAGCGCTGTGCATGGCACAACGTCGAGCAAAAATAGATAACCAAAGCACTAATGATTAGGGTTTCTCAGTAACCTAACCAACTCTTGATGCCCCAAGCATGGAAAGGGCATGCATTCTTGAATCCTTGCTTCTGACGAGCTAAGGAATTTGATTTCAAGTATTAACCTATTTTGGTGAGGTGTGACTTGAGCTTGGACATTGATCAGTCATGAATAGGCAAAGGGCATAACCTTTTGTCCACGGGGGAACCTTGTGTTCATGCTTCGGGAATGCCAAGTGTTTGATCAATTTTGTGATTATTGCTTGTTTGCTACCCCAAGCAGGAGCGTGATTGTCTTTGTCAATGATTCTTTGAATGCATGCCATTGCCTTGATTGGGTGTGTTGTTGTTGATTGGTGACTTAAGTGTGACTACCCCCTCAAGCGATGAATTGATGAAGGAATGACTGACATGAGAAAAGCGACGAGTCACTTGACCCAAGATGACTTAAGTGAGGGTGCCTTCAGATGTTGTCCGTTGAATGCGCGAGCAATTTCTCGATTTTTTTTGTGGACCTATTTTTGGTGGGTATGAACCCATTTTAGGATGCCATTTGGGGGTAACATGGGAGAAAATCCGCCTTTCCGTGGAGCGGTCCGGCTACGGTATCCTTCTTGGGGAGTAGGATAACGACAAGGTAGACCCCGACATCAATTTTCTAATGCGAAGAGGTTAAGTGCAAGAGCACTTTTGTCCGGCAATTTTTAGTGTTTTTGTTGGCATTTGTCATTTTTATATTTTGGTTGTTTTGTTGTGTTTGTTTGTTTTTTTTTTTTTATATATTTTGGTTGTTTTGTTGTGTTTGTTTGTTTTTTTTTATATTTTGGTTGTTTTGCGTGTTTTTATGTATGTGTTTGATGTATGCAGAGGCGATTATGAATGTGATGTTTTTAATTTGTATGATGTATGGATAGGGAATGAATGAAATGAGGTGTTGATGATGTGTCGATGCACCATAGACTGTACAAGATTTGACCGACTTGCTATACTAATGGGATGACTTTGTGAAATGACTTTGCATGTGAAAACTTTGTTGTATTTTGCATATATTTTGATGGTGATGTACAGAATAAAATCTGACAGTTGTTTTTAAAATGTAATTAAGCTTTTCTTAGATTCAGATATTTTAACTAACTAGCCAAGACTGTACATTTATCTCGCAAGACTTTTGAACAAGGTATAAATTCGACTTGAATTTAACCAAGTTATTTCACATCCCTGTGTGTGCAATTGAGTTCGTTTATGTGTTATTCATCGAGATACCGCCAGTTCCAGATGGGCTTTCAACCGAACCTCGTATCGAGGATCACCTAATTAGCTCCACTAACTCCTTGATTGTGTTTGGTTAGATTAATCTGCGATGCTATCTAGGATACCATAAGCTAGCTCATCCACATGCAAACATTGATCTATACACAAGTTAATGTGATAGATATATCGTCATGCGGGAGGTTTACTATCAGTGACTGATAGGCTATCAACCAAACCGATACTGAAGCTTGCCTCATGACCTATCGAAATGCTGAGAATTCCAGGGATTCAAGTTCAACTCCCTGCTTTTCTTCAATTGTATTGGGATACTTGCTCTTTATAGTGATAAGATCACTGTTTATTTTGTTTTATTGATGTTTTTTTTTTTTTTTTGAGCAAGGGATAGGGAGTGACGAGAATCACTATTGTACGTGCCTTTTGATGTGTGCACTGTAGGATGTCAATTTTGAATGTTTTGACGTTTTGCAAATTTTTTATGTTTTGCAACTTTTGAGAACTTGGGATTCATGGGGAATTAGGTAGGGAGGATTCTTGTCCTTTTGCCAACTCTCAGCATTCCTAGGGTCATTCGCACAGGGGGATAAGCAAGATAGCCGTTTCACTTATGGTGACCTGGATTACGGTGCAGGTTTCATCTTTCGTTCACACAACTTAGGAATTTTTATGTGTGTTAATTTGTGTTGGGACGTGACGTAACAAGGTGTGATCCAAGTAAAACTTTCCCGTGTAAAATCTGTTTAACTGTGTACAGTTTTTGGCTAGAAATTTAAAGACATCTGAATGACGAAAACCCTATATACATTAGGAAACAATTGACTATGCTAAAATAAAAAGGTGATATGCTGGATGTATGCGTTTATGGAAATGGATTTGAGGTGGAAATGATGGAATTGCCAAGTAATGACAGCCTATGGTGCTTTTGACTTGTATGACCTATCAAAGTATGCAAGGGATGGATGCAATGTTTAATGCAACCTATATTTTTGTATTTTGATTTTTATGAAAATGCATGCAAATGTTTTGGTGATTTCGTTTTTTTTTTTATGAGAATGTATGGAAAATGCAAATGTTTTTGTGATTTTGTTTTTTTATGAGAATGCATGTAATTGAAATGCAATTGTTTTTGTGATTTTGATTTTTTTTTTTTATGAGTATGCATGGAATTGAAATGCAATTGTTTTTGTAATTTTGATGTGTTATGAGAATGCATGGAATTGAAATGCAAATGTTTTTGTGATTTTGATTTTTGTGTTGTTTTTGTTGATTTTTGAATACTTATGTTGACCAAGCAGTTATGGTAACTCTTGGAGCTTTTGGGGTGACCAAGCGATTGTGGTAATCCTTGGAGCTTTTGTCTTGACCAAAGGGTTTATAGATACCTTTGGGGCATTTAGGGTTGACCAAGCGATTATGATAATCCTTGGAGCTTTTGGGGTGACCAAGTGATTGTGATAATCCTTGGAGCTTTTTGGGATGACCAAGCGATTGCGATAATCCTTGGAGCTTTTTGGGATGACCAAGCGATTGCGATAATCCTTGGAGCTTTTTGGGATGACCAAGCGATTACGATAATCCTTGGAGCTTTTGGGGATGACCAAGAGATTGCGATAATCCTTGGAGCTTTTTGGGATGACCAAGCGATTGTGATAATCCTTGGAGCTTTTTGGGATGACCAAGCGATTGCGATAATCCTTGGAGCTTTTGGGATGACCAAGAGATTACGATAATCCTTGGAGCTTTTGGGATGACCAAGAGATTGCGATAATCCTTGGAGCTTTTTGGGATGACCAAGCGATTGCGATAATCCTTGGAGCTTTTTGGGATGACCAAGCGATTGCGATAATCCTTGGAGCTTTTTGGGATGACCAAGCGATTATGATAATCCTTGGAGCTTTTGGTATGACCAAGAGATTGCGATAATCCTTGGAGCTTTTTGGGATGACCAAGTGATTGCGATAATCCTTGGAGCTTTTGGGATGACCAAGAGATTGCGATAATCCTTGGAGCTTTTGGGATGACCAAGAGATTGCGATAATCCTTGGAGCTTTTGGGATGACCAAGAGATTGCGATAATCCTTGGAGCTTTTTGGGATGACCAAGCGATTGCGATAATACTTGGAGCTTTTTGGGATGACCAAGCGATTGCGATAATCCTTGGAGCTTTTGGGGTGACCAAGTGATTGCGATAATCCTTGGAGCTTTTGGGGTGACCAAGAGATTGCGATAATCCTTGGAGCTTTTGGTTTGACCAAAGGGTTTATGGACATCTTTGGAGCATTTGGTTTGACCAAAGGGTTTATGGACACCTTTGGAGCGTTTGGTGTAACCCACTGGCTCTTCAGGGAATAGAGGTACCCCCAGCGTGATGATCTTTGTGCACCGGATCTGGCTCTATAGGAATTGGCATGAATGGATCGGCCTTATGCACGGATAGGAGGGTAGGGTCCGCCCTCGAAACTGATGGTGCTATGATATCTCTGGGTGGAAGTTGCTCGCGATCTTCCCAAAGGAGTGGAATCAACATTTGATGCCAACTTTCACTTTTTGAACAATATTAATTAAAGTCATAACAATACATCAAATTTTTTTACAAGGATATCCATTCCCTTATCATAACCATTACATAGCATGACTTCTTCACATAACATCTTTTAAGTTTTCTCATCTTCAAATACAAATATTACATTTCAATATATTAATACATAATAGTAACTAAGTCTTATCTCCTTTTCAATGTTTTCTACTTGATATATTTTTTCTCTATCATGCTTTTGAATATAACTATAGGGATCAAGATAAATATTTGAATGAATATGCAAGCATAATATGCATCATGTAAATAAAATCATTCAACAAAAATGCAAGAACATGCATATTGCAAATAAAATAATCCAATAACAATGTAAGGTCTTAGTTCCATGATAGACTTGAAATCATTCTTTCGATGTGGGGGTTTACTCTTCTAACCTCACCATTAGAAAATATGCCATAAGTAATCCACCCTATTTCCCTACACTACCCTGTATGGGACAACTTGACCATGGCATGGTGTTCTCCTTTAAGGCCCATATCACTTAAAGGTGGGGTAAATTCCTAACTCTACATATCTCTCAAAGTGACATCCATCACCTTAATGCCCATATCTCTTAAGGTGATGCATATATGTAGAATCATTATAGTTTAATGCTTATTAGTCATAAATGAGAGAAGCCTATACACTTCTCACATAATTGTGGTTCTTTTGCTACTCAATCCACATATATCACCCTGGATTAATTTACTAATCATACTTTCAATAGTAAATAATTCCTCATTTCTTAAATATGGACTTATTTCCAATTAAAAATATAAAGTTACCATAAATTAATTACTATGCAATCATTTTTTCAATAAAGAGTGATTGTAATGACCCATATTGGCAAGACCTTCTCTTGTTATTTGATTGATGTATTGATCTATTCATAATTAATTCTTTATTCTATTTTGTTCTATAAATATGAGTTGATAGTTGTACTTTATTCTTACTAAAGTTGGATTATACTATTTTTAGAATATGATACTAATTCTCTCAAATCTTGTGGGATAACCACAAGAGTTGAGAGAAATGGGAAATGATGGATTGTTTTTAGTTGACAACCTACAGGGATAAAACAATCATGTAGAAGCATTTCCATGTGTGTATGTGTGATTAAACGCATCATCAAGGAAGGAGGTTGCTATAAAGGCAAAAGGTCCCTTACCTCTATGTTTAGGAGTCCTTCGTGGTTGATAACCTTGTAGTTATCATAATACCTCCTGCTTAGGGAATAATAATGTTTATGTATATCTTTGCTTATTATTGATTGCATCTTAGTTTGGGTGAGGATAACTTTTATCAAGAGCCCTTGTGTAGCTTAGGCTCTTAATTTATTATTAGGATGCATTAATGCTTGTGTTTCGAAGTATAGATCTTAATGATTTAATTGGTTCATGAATGTATTAATAATAATGTTAGTATTATGGGTACTTTTTTGGAGCTCTGCTAGGGTTTGATGAGGAAAAACTACTCTGCTAGGGTTTGATGAAGAAAACCTGCCCTGTGGGGATGGTAGCAGCTTTCGGAGGAGGTCTGAAAACGGGTCCGACATAGAGAGTGCATGCTCGTGATGTTTTTTCCTCTAAAAATGGCTGTAAGGAACAAGATTTTCCAGTGCATTTCGGGAACCACTTGTTAAAGAACAATGGATGTTTGGAACGATGTGAATCCAGGCCAGTTCTAGTGGTTCAACCAGACTCGATAGCGGAAGATGTGGAGTATCTAACCAAACATGCCCTTATTGGTAAATTTTTGGGCATCCGAATTTCTCTCCCCTTTGTGGAGGCTTGGGTCAAGAAGACTTGGAATCCTGAAGGCAATGTGGAGGTGATGCTGAGTGCGAACAACTATTTTATGGTGGTTTTCTCTTGTATTGTAGATCATAACAAAGCATTTGAAGGGGGTCCTTATTTCTATAACCAAGTGGGACTCTTTATTAAACCATGGCATTTGGATTTCAACCCATTAGAGGAGCGATCATCATGGGTTCCAGTATGGGTGCGGCTTCCATGGCTTTCGTTGGAATTTTGGAGAACTGATATCTTGCATAATATTGCCCTTCTGCTTGGGAAGTCGGTTGAACTGTCACAACAAAAAATGGATAAAAAGGTAATATTTGTTGCTCGTATTTGCGTTGAAATTGACTTAAATAATTCTATTTCAGATTCTATTGAAATACAATTTGGATCAACTACATGGGTTCAAAAACTTGACTATGAAGCTCTTCCATTTCGTTGCCGAATTTACCATGAATATGGCCACCTGCAAAGAAAATGCCCTAAGTTTGTCCTGCCTGTGGCTTAAAATCCTATGCCCTCTTGATCTGGACAAATTTTGGATAAAGGAAAAGTCCCGATAAGGAAGGGGAATGACATAAGGAAGGTTTTGTTTCGGTAAAATCCTGAAACAGAGGACGAAGGGCAAAAAAAGACCTTAAGGATAGCCATCCAGATGCTCTACTCAACCATTTTGAAATATTAGATGATCTTTATCAGTGCATGGAGATACCTAAAATGTCGCTACCTGATGAAAATATAACAAGGCTGAATCAGATGTCTCTTCTTGAAGGGGAACTTAAGGAATCAGATCTAGGGGGTTTAAATGAAGAACAAAGGGCTTTGGATCTGAGTATAGGGGACATGGTTGGGTCTACCCCTATAAGGGAAAATATTTTGGAAAGTGGTACATATTTAGTTATGCCCTCTCCTACTCAGGAACTAATGTAGTAATCCTTGGACTGCAAAAATCCTACGGTGTTGGGATTGCAACATAAAATAATTAAAAAAGTTTTTTCGGATAAGAATATGAAGGTGGGTCAGAAGAAGGACCAAGATAAAATTAAGTTAATGAGGGAGACTTTGATGGAGTCAGGCTTGGTGAGAACATTGGAATACCATTTTTATAACCCCCAAAAATGATTATCCTCTCATGGAATGTAAGGGGGTTGAACATCATCTCCAGAAAAAAAGTTGTTCATGATTTGGTTCGTGTGCATTCTACGGATGTGGTGTTTATTCAGGAGACTAAATTGGCTATTGATAATATGTGCAATATTGCTCCCAAGTTGTGGAGAAGGGGGAAATGCCAGTGTATTGGTGCATGCAGATATGTTGGTGGCGTTGCTTGTTTATGAGATCTGGTTAAGATATCCCATCTTACTTGGATTTCCAACAGATGGTCTATTTCGATGGTCGGGCATGACAATGAATATGGTGAAACCATCCTACTTACAAATGTGTATGCTCCTGTTGATTACAATGGTAAAGTGAAATAGTGGGAGCACATTTTCTTTGTGAGAAGTTTGGTTCCCCTATACCCATGGATTTTGGTTGGAGACTTAAATTCTATCACTTGTATGGAGGAGAAACGTGGTGGGGTGGACCGTCTTAAGCCTTTTTCTTCTATATTCAGTGCTCATATCCAGGCCCTAAACTTGATTGACATCAAGCCAGATAATGGGATATTTACTTGGCATAATAGAAGGTGTGGGGAAGCTTCCATCTCAGAGATACTGGATAGGTTTTTGATATCCAATTATTGGATGGGTAATAACAGAAGTGTTAGTTCTATGATTCTGGAGGGTAGGGGATCTGATCATTGGCCTATCAAACTCTCTCCTTTGGAGTTAGGGCTAAAAAATAATCTCTCCTTTAAGTTTCAACTTATGTGGCTTCGTGATTTAAGCTTCATGATTTCATGCGAGGCTGGTGGACCACTAACAAACCTCCTCATGGCACCGCTATGTATTCCTTTATGAAGCGACTAAAATCTGTAAAACATAAATTGAAGATATGGAATAGACTAAATTTTGGAAACCTTTCCTTGGCTAAGCTAGAAAATCTTAGGAGGATGGAAGAAGCTTCAAGGAAGATTAGAGATTACGGATTCACGAAGGAGCTTCTTGTTGAGGAATATGAGGTTGTGAAAGACCTTGTTGAATGGGAACTGAGGGAAGAATTTTTTTGGAAATAAAAAGCTCGAGTAGATTGGCTTTAGGAAGGGGATAGGAACACAACCTTCTTTTATAACTTAGTTAAGGCTCACCGTAATGGTAACCTAATTACCTCTCTTGTGAATTCTCAGGGTGCCATGCTCTCTTCTTTTAGGGATATTTCAGAAGAGACTAAGAGGTATTTTTCCTCTCTCTTCAAGGAGGACTCACTATCAGATGATGAGAATGAAAAGCTTATTCTAAACTGTATTCCAGTGATTATTTCTAGAGAGATGAATGAGCACTTTATGGGTCCAATTTCCCTTGAGGAGTTGGAAAATGTTGTATTCAAGATGAAAAAAGGAAAAGCCCCAGGCCCAGAGGTATTCTCAATTGAGTTTTATCAAGAGTTTTGGAATTTAATCAAATTTGATCTTTTGGAGGTGGTCCATGAGTCCCAAAAGAACAAATAGATTATAAGGGCCCTAAATGCTACCTTTGTGGTGCTTATACCCAAAAAAGAGGGAGCAAATTCCTTGGATATGTTTAGGCCTATTGCTCTCTACAATGTTGTGTATAAGATCATCACAAAAATTATTGTTGAGAGGCTAAAGATATGGTTGAGCAAAATCATCTCTAAGGAGCAAGGAGGGTTTGTTGTTGGTCAACAAATCTTGGATGGGGTTGTTATTGCTACAGAAGCTATTCACTCGATGGAAACTTCTAAGGAGAAAACTATGTTCATTAATTTGGACATGGTCAAAGCCTATGATCGGGTCAGATGGTCCTTTCTTCAAAAATTTCTTGCTAGTTTTGGATTTGAGGAGGAATGGATTAGATGGGTGATGAGCTATATTTCTTCTTTCTCATTCTATGTTCTTGTTAATAATGAGCCATAAGAGCTGTTTGAGGTCATAATGGGATTGAGGCAAGGAGATCCTTTATCTACTTATTTGTTTATCATTATGGTGGAAGGGTTGGGAAGATTGCTCAAGTATCAAGTCATGTAGGGTCTCATTCAGGGGTGGAAGTGGGATAGTAGTTTTCCACCTCTTTCCCACCTTCAATTTTTTTATGATACTACTTTGTTGGGAGTTACCACTATCAGGGAAGCTGGCAATATTAGACAGTCTCTTGACATTTATCTGGGTGCTTTTGTATAGTTGATTAATTAGGACAAGTCTTCTATTTTCTTCTTCAATACCCCTCCTCTTATTCAAGCCAGGATTGCTCGCATTCTAAGATTCCAAGTTGGAATCCCCCCTTAATTTATCTTGGTATTCCAATTTCATCTCATCCTCTACCTAGATATTCTTGGCAGTCTATGCTTGATAAGTTTAGAAGGAAGGTGAACCACTGGACTTTCAGATGGCTATCCACTGCAAGTAGAATGTTGCTTTTAAAATCTATTGTTCAAGCTTTACCCATTTATAGATGTTTTGTACAAATAGCTCCCTCTCACTTCATCAAGGACATGGATGCTTTGTCAAGACAATTTTTATGGTATGGAAAACTTGATCAATCTAAATGGAGTTTGGTTAGGTGGGATTCTATATGTAGGCCGGTGCAAGAGGGAGGCCTTGGGTTGCGACAAACAACTCTTTTTGGGTAGGCTTTGGCTGCAAAACTTTATTGGAGATGGTGTACCTCTCAAGATCATATTTGGGCTAAAATATTATCTTGTAAATACTTGAGAGGTATTTATGAGGTTGAGATCCCTAGAGTCAGCTTGGTTGGGAAAGGTTCAATTATCTAGGACACTCTCAAAAGAGGAGCTAATTTAATCAAGAAGGGTTTGTTCTTTTGCAATCAGGGATCAAATGCTCTTTTTTGGAAGGATTCTTGGGATGGCCACCCTCCTATATTGAATCAATATCCTAGGTTATGTTCCCTAAGCATTTTTTTCTTGGAAGCAGGCTGGTATCGTGTGGAGGACTTTAAAAAATCCAATCTTTTAGAAATATGGAGATGTACAGGTGGAAAGATCCACAAGAATGGCCCTAGGGGGGACTGGCCAAGGATAGAGAGGTGCTTGCTCTTATTCTTACGAGGAGGCCTTGTTATTCATTGAGGGGTAAATATATTCTAGCTTGGAACCCTGATCCTAAGGGAACCTACTTGGTAGCCTATGGTTATCAGGTTCTTGATAAGCAAAAGTATGGGAGTCTTCCTGTCACTTGGTGGAAAAAGGTGTGGAACAAATTTGCCTGGCCAAAATGTAACTTATTTCTCTGGTTGGTAGCTCGTAATAAATGCCTCACTTGGGATAATGTGAGAAAGATGGGATTTTAGGGTCCCTCTTTTTGTGTCCTTTGCAGTAATAATGAGGATGACTCTTCTCATTTATTTTTCCAATGCTCCTTTTCCAGAGACATTTGGCACCGTTGGTGGAGCGCCTAGAACCATCCATGTTTTCATGTGCTATCCCTGGTGGAGTTTTGGAGTAGTCTGGGCAGACCTCCGACCAAGGCCCCATTCCTTCGGGTGGCTTGGAATTTGGGCCCTTCTTGCATCATCTGGTAAATTTGGCTCGAACGAAACCAATGCATATTTTAGGGCAGTTATTTGGTTGTTCAACATATCTAGAAAAGGATCCTGTATATGGTTTAGGAAACCATCCATAGAAAATGTGGATCCTCTTTTGGATTCTAGGGAGGAGAAGGTACAACAAGCCCTTGGTCTATTTGGGGATGGTGTGAACTCTTCCAACCCTAGTAGGGTTCCTTAGCTCAGCAAGAAGGTTAGGAGAGATGGTAGGTGGAGGCCACCCCCTAGAGGAGTTTTAAAAATTAATATTGATGGATCATCCAGGGGTAATCCTAGACATGCTGGCATTGGCGGTGTTGGGAGAGATTCTACTAGTGGTGTCAATTTTTTCTTTTACATTTATAAAGGTGTTCACTCCAAAAATTTTATGGAAGCTCTTGCAATTCTTGAGGCCTTACGAAGGTGGTTTTCTCTTGGTTGGCATAGGATTATCTGTGAGTCCGACTCTCAAATTGTGGTTAATATTTTAAATAGTAAAAGGGTGGAGGAAGTTAATTGGTAGTTGGCCTCTGTAGCCGTTCAGATTATCAAAATGAGTGAAGAGTTTGAATTGTGCACATTCCAAGGGAATGGAATGTGGTTGCTGATTACCTGGGCAAAAGGGATTCTGAGCTATTGGATCCTTGGAGTATTGATAATTGGGAGAGTCTCCCATATGGGGACTCTCAATGCCTGTGGGAGTTGATCCACAAGGATGTACAAACTTAATGTGGTTTGTTCTTGTTGTCTTTTTCGGGTGTCATTCTAGTCTAGTGGTTTTAGCCTGTTTGGCTATTTATTTGAGTCCTGGTTGGAAGCTCAGTTGTACTCTTTAATCTAGACTTTTTATCAATAAATTTTTACCCCTTTATTTAAAAAAAAATAATGTTAGTATTATTAATACTTAAAATATTAAATACTAATGTTAATAGATAATATTCATATTAGACGAAAATGTTAGTAATAATATTAATTAATTTAATACTATGAAAGAATGAATAAATTATTTATTCATTCTTTTTCTAAAATAATATTGGAAAATTATATATTAATATTATTAAGTTAAGGTTTTAAATTGGGGCATATTAAACAAATAAATATTATTATAAGAATAAGATTCACTTTTCTAACATTGGTAAATGTTGGAAAGTAATGGAATTTACAGGAAATCAAGAAGCCACCCAACCTTTGAACTTCTTTACCTCCATTTACTTGATCATTCTCTTCTTCTAAAATGCTATTTGTTTTGGGAGGGCTACCAAGGTTTGGAAAAAAAATGAGGGCTGGAAGGAATTTAATGAATGTGAGAAAACTTGGATAGAGGAAGAATTGATAAGGTTTCGGATTTGCTTGTTGTGAGGTAAGCCATTTTCCATAACTTGACCTAGTTTGAGTGGTGTTATCAGAGGTTGAAAAACTAAAGGATGCATTATTTTAAAAATTGGTCTCTTACATTATTTTTCCTTTGGTAATGGTTGGTTGTTACACTGGAATATTTTATGCTTGCTTTATATTGTTTAAGAGACCATATTTGTATTAGAATTCAAGCTAAAGTAAATGAACACCTATGTTATGGATGCTCTCGAAATATTGTTTGTAGTAACTCATAGATAGCAATAGGAATGAGGAAATAAAATTTAGTTAGCCTTCAATCCTTTTTTAATTTATAGCTTTGATAGGCATCTTCTGCTTTTCGTATGTCAAACTTAAGTAAAATTACCTTAGACTTATTTAGTGTCAATTCCAGTATGTAGAGAGATACATGGAAGACTTCTCCTTGCATTTCCTTGAAAATGTATTCAAAATGCTATGGTTTCCAAAAATGTGAAGATAGAGTTTATCAAAAAATATTGTGAATGCCTTAAAAGCAATGTCATATTTACTGTTTTAAAAAATATTTATGGTTCTTGTCGAGTACCTCAATAATAGGTATTTAAATCGTTTTTAAGAAGAATGACCTAAATTGAATATTAATTTGTTTGTATTACTTTTAATAAAAACAAGGCATTAAGATAAATTCTTTTAGATAATGTATGGATGCTTATATACAGAAGGAACTTGTAGACAACATATTTTTATTTTTTATAAAAAAATATGTTTGAAATAATATAGAACAAGTTATTTAATTATTTGGGAATGACAATATTGCTTTAAGATATAACGTTCAAAGTAATGGTTTTTTCTTGGTATATGGATTTGGTGGAAGTGTGAGCTTCAATAAACCATAACCAAGTGAGAGAAGTAAGTGCTTCCATTGTTTATGGATATTAACCTTGATAGAATATTTTTTAATATCTTGCATCGTGGTTGAAATATTATTTGATTGATGCATGTTAGACTAACAATTCTATGTAGAAAAAATTGAGGAATTTTCTACACTTCAACAAGGTACCTTGACTATGGAAGCTTATTATCAAAAATTTATCAAAATTTTGAAATATGTTCCTAAATATGAGACTAAGGAACATTTGAAGGTGCAAAATTTTATCTTAGGAGTAGATCCTAAGATCCGAATAGTAATCAACTTGCTTAAGCCCAAAACTCTACAGAAGGCATATGATTTGGCTCGATAGGAGGAGATAAATCAACACACTAAAAAGACCTTCATAAATTATGGAGAGTTGAAAGAAGAAGAGCAAAAAGAACTCAGAAAGAGGAAAAGCATTGGGTTTGCAAGATGGTCTAATGAACAAAATAAGAAAATCAAAGGAAACCCAAGAGAGGGACCAAATTTCAGGAATAGGAACAATGAAAACAAGGATAATTACAAGAAATTTCAGAGAAAGGATAATCTAAAACCCCATCCTCAGAAATAGAATGATTCAACACAAAAGGAGGATACAAGGGATAGAATACAAGAGAAGTATCATGCACCTAAGACAAGTTGTTTCATTTGTGGAGGTCCTCATTATGCAAACAAGTGTCCTCAATGGGTAGATCAGAGTGGCAAAGCAAAAGAGCAACCTCATCAAATTTATGTAGCAATAGGAAATCAAAACTTGGATGGCCAGGCAACTCCTATGTTGTTAAATGGTAAATTATTTAATAGAAATGTAAATGTTTTAATTGATTGTGGAGCTACATATAGTTTTATTTCTACTAGTATTATTGGGGATATGCTAGAAAAACCTAGATTTTTGGCACAAGGGTGGAAAGTTGAGTATGGGTCTAGGAAAACCTATTCAATGAGTCAATGCTTATCCAATATCAATATTTCCTTACCCAATGGATCAATTATTTGGCACTTATATGTAGCACCACTACATGCCTTTGATATAATTTTAGGGATGGATTGGCTGAGAGCCCATGGTGCCCTAATCAATTTCCAAGAAATGTGGATGGATTATACTGATAAAGATAAGCAAATATTAAGGGTTCAAAGCAAGCAAGGGTCTTTTCAACCCCATTTATTGTCAGCTTTGCAACTTAAGAAGGTAATTAAAAGAGGTGGAATGTTGTATGTGGTCAAATTAAATGGAAAGGAAGGAAGTAATGGAGATTCAAAATTATTTAAGAAACATCCAATCTTGCATGAATTTAGGGATGTGTTTTCAAAATATCTTCCAAGCCTTCCACCTTGATGTGAATTTGATTTCACTATTGAATTAATACTTGGAGCTAAACCTATTGCTAGGACACCCTATAGAATGACCACTATTGAGTTGCAAGAGTTAAAGGTGCAACTCCAAGACTTGTTGGAGAAAGGTTTGATTAAACCTAGTGTGTCACCCTAGGGTGCTCTAGTGTTATTTGTAAAGAAGAAGGATGGTTCCTTAAGACTATGTATTGATTACAGGATGTTGAACAAGGTGACCATCAAGAATAGGTATCCCTTACCAAGAATTGATGATATTTTTGATCAATTAAAATATGCCACCATTTTCTCAAAAATTGACTTAAGATCAGGATACCATCAATTGAGAATTCATGAGGAAGACACTCACAAAATAACTTTCAAGACAAGATATGGACACTATGAATTTATGGTTCTACCATTTGGGTTGACAAATGCACCAATGACCTTTATGAACCTAATGAACAATGTGTTCAGGAAATATCTAGACCATTTTGTTTTGATATTTTTGGATGATATCTTGATTTATTCTCACACCAAAGAAGAACATGACCAACATTTGAGATTGGTTTTAGAGGTGTTGAGGAAGAATCAACTTTATGGAAAGTTATCAAAGTGTGACTTCTATGTTTCACAAGTATAATATTTAGGGCATATTATATCTATAGAAGGGATTGTTGTTGATCCAAAGAAAATTGAAGCCATACTAAGTTGGCTTGCACCTACTAATGTGTCTGAAATTTGAAGTTTCATGGGAATGACTGGTTACTATAGGTGATTTATGGAAAACTTCTCAAGGATTGCATACTCTATTACTAGCCTTCAAAGAAAAGGAAAAGAGTTCAAATGGATAGAGAAGTGTGAGGCTACCTTTGCAACTCTTAAGAATAAGCTTACTACAACACCAATTCTCAAAATACCTGATCCTTTTGGGAATTTTATAGTATGCATATATGCTTCTTTAGAAGGGTTGGGAGGAGTTTTATCCCAAAATGAAGCTATAGTAGCCTATGAATCTAGAAAACTTAAGAAGCATGAGTTGAACTATGTTACGCATGACTTGGAGCTAGCAATGGTTGTCCATGCTCTTAAGGTCTAGAGGCATTACTTGTTGGGAAAACCTTTTGAGCTAAGGACAGATCACCAAAGCCTAAGGTACATCTTTACCCAACCAATGTTGAATGCAAGGCAAAGAAGGTGGATAGAGTTCTTAGCTGAGTATGAATTTGGTATAGAATATATCAAAGGAAAGGAAAATAAGGTGGTTGATGCCTTGAGTAGGAGGAGGCATATAATAACTTTAACCTAGAGTCATGTTGACTTGATTGAAAAAGTAAAAAAATGCAGTTACAAGACCCATATTGCATTGAAAATCTAGACTAAAGTTGAGGTAAATCCTGAGGAAAGTGGGGATTTCAACATAAAATATGAGCTTTTGTGTTTCAAAGATAGGGTTGTTATACCAAATATTGGAGATTTAAGGAGAATGATTATGCAAGAGGTACATTATTCTCCATATTCTGCTCATCTAGGAGGTGCCAAGATGAGAGAGAATATGAAAAAGACCTTTTATTGGCCTGGAATGAAATGGGATGTCAATGGTTTCATTGCTAGATGTTTGGAATGTCAGAAAGTAAAGGTAAAACATCAACATCCAATAGGAAAACTATATCCACATGATATACCCACTCAAAAGTGGTAGGTCATATCGATGGATTTTATTATGGGTTTACCTAAAACTAGGTACCAACATGATGCAATCCTTGTGGTGGTGGATAAGTTGATAAAGGTTGCACACTTCATACCAAGGAACATTAAGGATGATGCACTAGTAGTGGCAAATAAGTTTTCCAAGGAAATAATTCGGTTGCATGGTTTCCTTGAAGTAATTATCTTAGATAGAGACTCTAGATTTACGTCAAAATTTTGGCAAGCTCTTCATCGTGCCTTGGGCACCAAGTTGAATATCAGTTCTGCTTACCATCCAAAAATAGATGGACAAATAAAGAGGGTAAACCAAGTCCTCGAAGACATGCTCCGCATGTATTGCATGGATCAAAAGTCTAAGTGGGAAGACTATTTGCATTTGGTAGAATTTGCATATAACAATGGATACCATGCATCCTTGGGAATGGCTCCATTCGAGGCCTTGTATGGAAGAAGGTGCAAAACACCTCTATCTTGGGATAATCTAGAAGATTAGGTGGTGATCGGACTAGACATTATCAAGGAGATGGAGGAACAACTCAAGGTGATTCAACAAAGGCTCAAGGAAGTAGTTGATCACCAAAAGAGCTATGCAGATTTAAAAAGGTCACCAAGGGAATTCTCTATGGGAGATAGAGTCTTCTTAAGGGTGCGACCTAAGAAAAGTGCCATCAAGTCAACTAAGTTGGATCCTCGATTTGTTGGGCCATTTGAAATAATTGATAAGATTAGTCTAGTAGCCTATCGGACTCACCTTACCACCCAACCTATCAAAAATCCATGACACTTTCCACATATCCCTACTTAGGAAATATGTTGTTGATCCCTCTCATGTTTGGAATGTATCTAAATTATAGATGGTAGATCCCATGGCTATTGAGGTGTGACCTATCAAGATTCTAGGGTTTCACTCTAAAAACCTAAGAAACCATACCTTAGATCAGTGTAAGGTCCAGTGGGACCATTTTTTTAGAATTGTGCTACTTGGGAAGATGTTGATGTGATGAGAAAGCAATTCCCATTTTTGTTTGAATAAAATATTTTGTTTTAGAAAAATACAAGGGACTATGTTTAGTCCTAGGGGGAGTATGTAATGGCCCATCTTGGTAGGACCTTCCCTTGTTTGATTGATGTATTGATGTGTTGATAATTAATGCATGATTCTATTTTGTTCTATCAAGATGAGTTGATAGTTGTACTTTATGCTTACTAAAGTTGGATTATGCTATTTTTAGAATATGGTATTGCTGATAAATTTTGTGGTTAGGACCAGGTACTCTCATGGGTGGATTGGTATGGGACAACCACCAGAGTTGAGAGAAATGAGAAATGGAAAATGATGGATTATTTTTAGTTGACAGCCCATAGGGGTAAAACAATCATGTAGAAGCATTTGCATGTGTATGTGTGATTAAATGCATCATCAGGCAAGGAGGTTGCTATAAAAGCAAAAGAGCCCTTACCTCTATGCTTAGGGGTCCTTCGTAGGTGGTTGATAACCTTGTAGTTATCATAATACCTCCTGCTTAGGGAATAGTAATGTTTGTGCATGTATCTCTGCTTATTATTGATTGCATCTTAGTTTGGGTGAGGACAACTTTTAGCAAGAGCCCTTGTGTTGCTTAGGCTCTTAATTTATCATTAGGATGCATTAATACTTGTATTTTGAAGTATAGAACTTAATTGGTTAATTATTTGTCAAGTAAGGTATTAATAATAATGTTAGTATTATTAATACTTAAAAATATATATATATTTTTTTGGTAATTATTATAGTAGATTAAAAAAGGGTTTTTATAGAGGATCCCAAAACCTTATGTACAAAATCAGCCTTGCATCATGCCTCCTGGCTTTATGTATAAGCCTATTACAAAAATCGTAACCCCTAAAAAAACCTGATTACATAAGCAATGGGCCTAGGGCATCAATCCCTTGAAACTGAACACCAAAATAGAAATCCCGCCCAACGGTAACAGTAAGCATGAAACAATCCCTCTCAGCGGGAAACAAACAAATAAGAAAGAAAGTAGTTTAGGAGATCCCGCCCAGCGGGGAGTAGCCAAAAACCACCATCGAGAAGATCCCGCCCAATAGGAAGCAAAGAAAAATCGTTACAATAAAATCCCGCCTCGTGGGAAGCAGTCAAAACCACCACAAATAGTCCCGCATAGCGGGAAGCAACAGGGAAATCCCGCCATCCGGGAAACTAGCAGAGAAGAAAGGATCCCGCCTCGCGGGAAAACTGGCAGATTTTGCCGATCCCACCCTGTGGAGAAACCATCCCACCCACCAAGAAAACATTTCATTCAGCGAGAGCCATCCTGCAGGAAGCCGACAACCAGCACAGAGAGGATCCAGCCCATCAGGAAGTGACCAAAGAGTTGCACCACAAGGAACCTACCCCGGGAAAATAGAAGAGGATCCCAGCAGCAGGGACCAAGAATCCCGTCCAAGCATAGAGCCCACCGAGGATTCATAAGAAAAATGGGGAAGCTGTCCAAACCCTAAACCGTCACCTCCATCGCACCGAGAAACGCAGGGGACCAGATCCACGCGAATAACCTGCAAAAAACCCCAGGGGGAATCCTGAGGGAAAAAGGGAAGGGATCCCCAACCAAACAAAGATCCTTGGGAAGCACCAGTCCGAAAAAACAACCAAGAAAACCCTAGCCGACTGGGAGGGGCACAGATAGTGGAGAAGGATCTCCCCCCAGGAGATCATCTGCAAACCACCACTCCCCGGGAGGGATGACCTGGGTTGAGCCAGGGACTGGGCAGGAACCAGGAGCCATGGGAGGGGGAGCAAGGGAGGGACCAGAGCCCTCCCCTCTCTACCTTTAAAAATATTAAATACTAATGTTAATAGATAATATTAATATTAGACAAGAAAAATTAATAATAGTATTAATTAATTTAATACTATGAAAGAGTGAATAAATTATTTATTAATACTTTTGCTAAAATAATATTATCAAATTAAATATTAATCTTATTAAGTTAAGGTTTTAAATTGGATTATATTTAATAAATAAATATTATTATAAGAATAAGATACACTTTTATAAAATTAAACATTGGAAAGTAATGGAAGAATTAAACGTACGAGAAATAAAGAAGCTACCCAACCTTTGAACTTCTTTCTCTCCATTTCCTTTATCATTCTATTATTCCAAAAGGCTATTTGTTTTGGGTGGGTTGCCAAGGTTTGGAAAATAAAAATAAAAAAGGAGGGTAGGAAACTTGGAAGGAATTTGGTGAAGGGGAGAAATTTTGGTTGGAGGAAGAACTAGCAAGGTTTCAAATTTGCTTGTTGTGAGGTAAGTCATTTTCCATAACTTGTCTTGGTTTGAGTGGCACTCTCAAAGGTTGAAAAACTAAAGTATGCATTATTTTGAAAATTGATCTCTTATGTTGTTTTTCCTTTGGTAATCGTTGGTTGATACACTGGAATGCTTTATGCTTGTTTTATATTGTTTAAGAGCCCATATTTGTATTAGATTCAAGCTAAAGTAAATGAAAACCTATGTTATGGATGCTTTGGAAATATTGTTTATAGTAACTCTTAGATGATGATAGGAATTAGGAAATAAAATTTAAATGGACTTGAGATTTTCCAACCTAAAATCCTTTTTCCATTTATAGCTTTGATAACTATTTTTTGATTTCCATACGTCAAACTTAAGTAAAAGTACCTTAGACTTATCTAGTGTCACTTTCAATATGCAGAGAGATACATAGAAGACTTCTCCTTGTATTTCCTTGAAAGTATTCAAAATGTTATGTTTTTCGGAAACGTGAAGATAGAGTTTATTAAAAACAATTGTGAACGCCTTAAAAGCAATGTCATATTTATTATTCTTTAAAACTATCTATGGTTCTTGTCGAGTACATCAATAATAGGTATTGAATCATTATTTAATATGTATTTTTCTTGAATAATTTTTAAGAAGGATGATCTAAATTAAATTTCACTTGTTTAGCATGAATTTTAATAAAAATAAGGTAGATAAATGCTTTTAGATCATTTATGCATGCTTATATATCGGAAGGAACTTGTGGACTATGTATCTTTAATTTTTTTATAAAAAACTATGTTTGAAAGAATAGAGAACAAGTTAGTAAAATTATTTGGGAATGAAAATATTACTATAATATATAACCTTGAAAGTAATACTGTTTTACTTGGTATATGGATTTAGTGGAAGTATGAGCTTCAATAAATCATAACTGAGAGAAAGAAGTAAATGGGCTTCTCTCATTTTTGGCTATTAAGTTTGAAAGAATGTTTTTCTTAAGATCTTACATTGTATTTGAATGATTATTTGATTGATGTATGTTAGAATTGCATACTCATTCAAAAAAATATTTGTCCTAATACCTATATCTATGATCAAAAGCAAAGTGGAGAAAATATTTATTGGGAAGAAGACTTTGAAATAGAAGATGAGACTAGTGACCATTGGATATTGATGTTTGAAATGTAATATTATTTTTCTTGAAAAGAGAAATACTTAAATGTATCATTATGTATAAGTTATGCTATGTAATGATTATTACGGATGAATAGATATCATTGTAAAAATAATTCTTGTATTATCATGATTTTTTTTCAAAATATGAAAGATGAATTATCGTTTTCCTTCTAAGTTGAGTTCCTCATAAAATGAATTGTAGTTAGTGAGATAGTAAAATGATATTTACTAAAGAAGATGATGAAATAATAGGAGGAAGTAATTAATAAATTTGATTATGATTTCTAGGTGATGTTTTACTTCTCTTCATTTAAATAAAGGAAATGCTTAAATTCTAGTGTTATGTTAGAATGAAGTACTTGAATGCTTTAGTATTTATCAATACAATATGTTGATGTTAGTATGGAATTTTGGTATGATTTATTATAGTACTTTATTTTTTTAAGTTAGAAAAAAATATTGTTTAGGACCCGTGGGTTAAAAATGGGTTTATTATGGGTAAGGATGGTAGTGCCATATTAGTAATCCCTAGAGTTGAGTTGTACCCAATCCTAGTTGAGTTGTGGGTAGAAAATTCAACTAGGTAATTGTGAATGATACACCCTAGGGGTGAAGCTTGGGTGGTCCCAACAGTGAGGCTTGGGCGATTCCTAATAGTGGGGCCTAGGTAATCTTAACGATGGATTGGTATGGGATAATCCACCAGATCATTCACAAGGAATTATAGTGGTGGTATCTTGTGAGTAGGAAAGTGTGACCATGATCATTATCAAGTGAGTGGTAATGGTATTAGTTAGTTCATGGGTAGATAAAACTAACTAATCACTAAGGCATTATGCCATAGTGATTCTACATAGATGCTAGTATGTAGGGTTAGGGAATAGGAATCACCTTTAAGTGATTGGTCCTTAAAGGGTAATCCCCACATTGGGGTCAAGTAGTCTCATACGGGGAAGTGTAGGAAAATGAGGGGACCACTAGTGGTGTCTTTTCTAATGGTGAATTTTGAAGAGTGAACCCAAATAATTATAGGAAGTTGGCCACTCCTATCCACTTGAGTTTTGTCTACAACAACATTAAATTCAAGATGATTATGCCTTAATACTGATAAAAATATCGATTCTTCTTAGTGAGTTAATTGTTTTATAGTAGAAAAAGAAAAAAAATTAGCTCTCTCCCTTGGGTTGAGAAAGTGGGTCATTACAGTGATGTAAAGAATAAGGTGATCTTTTATATGGAGATAATATCTCTCACTTAGTGGATTGCTTTCCATTAAGTTCCCTTAGCTCTCAAATTGATAAATAAGATACCAAAATAATTGCCCAAATTTATTTTAATGAGATATGACCACTTACAGACTAAAAATATTGACCATATAAGATAACCATCATGCCATGATAGAGCTAATAATTCTAAAGATTGAAATTCCAATCACCTATCTTGTCTAATTGTATGGATAATTGATTAAAGACATCAACTAAACAATGGTACCATTCAAGGAAGATGGGAAATTGATTATAAATATCATCTAAACAATGATGCCATTAAAACATGTAAAAACGTGAGATATCCAAAGATAAATGAAAGGGTGAAGAAGTCAAAAGAGTATGATCTTTTGCTCAGCCTTTATTTTTATGTCTAAATTTCTCTTCATTTGCCCTAACCATAGATCAAATATAGAAGAAAATATTATTTGGGGCAAGGCTAATACTATTTTTCAATTTCCTTTATTGTGCCCCTTAAATCAAAGACAAAACTACCCAGTTTGAATAGATGTATGCAACAAATGATATTGTTAAAAAAGAGAAACATCCTATAAAAAATATTATGAATGAGTGTGTGAGAGATATAAAAATAACTTCATCACTTAGAGAAGAATTAAAGAGATGATAGTTTATTTTAGATCTAGAAATACTTAACATTACAAATAATAATACAAAGCAACACACTTTATAGTATTTTACGTTGATATGCTTAAGCCAAAGATTCAATTAATTATAGTTGAAGGAATGCTTTTATGTAATAAAAATGGTTTAATTGACAACAATAACCACATAAAAATATAACAAATAGATATAACCTAAACAAAAATGAAGATCATGGCCCATTGAAAAATACAAGCAATCAGATTAATAAAACGAAATTACCTCCACAACAAGCAATTTGACAACCAACACACCCTACAACTTTCTCTCTAGCCAACATTCAACAATCCAACCCTTGGCAATAAGAAAAATTAAATAGAATTTGGAGGGAAGAGGAAGATCAAGAGAATGGGAAAGATGAAGCTAAATATTCAGGGTAACTCTTGGTTTCGTTGTTCTTTCCTATTTTGGGAATAGTTGAAGCGGTAATTCATACTAAAACCATAACTGCATGAACACAGATAATATGCACAATCAACCACTCCTGGTTGTTTTGTAAGGACCTAAAGATATTTCAAGAATTAAAAAATTGTATTGACATCTATAAAATTGCTTCATTGAAAGCCATGTTTAGATTGATTAAGCCTTCGATATGGCCATTGACCTCGGGTCTGGAACTTATATCCCGTTAATATGAAAAATACTAGAATTTTTAGTTTAATAAGAATAAAGAATATATCGATCAAAAATTGAGTTGGGGGTAGATTTATAATGTGAGCCTCGAATTAGATATTTAAAAGCCTTAATAGATCCAACCATTTGCTTAAGGATCATGGCTAAGCTTAGTCCTCATAGAATTTTGGAACCACTGTAGTGGTTTTTATAATATGCCATTTTAAAAGTCTTAAGGTTAATATTAATTTATTAATATTATTTTATGAAGGTATTAAAAACTAAATTCTTTACTCATTTTATAGTATTAAATTAATTAATACTATTACTAATCTCTCTTGTCTAATGCTAATATTAATTATAAATATTAGTGTTTAATATTTCTAAGTATTAATAATTCCAACATTAGTATTAATACCTTACTTGGTCAAATAATTAACCAATTAAGTTCTTATTTTGAAACACAATTTTTAATGCATTTTAATGATAAATTAAGAGCTTAAGCAACACAAGGGTTCTTCCCAAAAGTTATCCTCGACCAAACTAAGATACATCCAACAATAAACAAGAAGATAGATAATGCACAAAAATTACAATTCTCTAAGTAGGAGGTATTATGATAACAATAAGGTTATCAACCACCTACACGGGACCCTTAAGCACAGGGGTAAGGGCTCTTTTGCCTTTATAGCAACCTCTTTGCATGATGATGCATTTAATCACACATACACACATGCAAATGTTTCTACATGATTGTTTTACCTCTATGGGTTATCTTACTAAAAATCCATCATTTTCTATTTCACACTTCTCTCAACTCCAATGGTTGTCCCATACCAATCCACCCATGAGAGTACCTGGTCCTACAACTACAAAATTTATCAACAATACCATATTCTACAAAATAAATTTATCCAACTTAAGTAAGCATAAAGTACAACTATCAACTCATCTTGATAGAACAAAATATAATCATGCATTAATTATCAACACATCAGTACATAAATCAAACAACAAGGGAGGTCCTACCAAGATGGGCCATTATAGATTCAAGGAAAAAGAGCCATAAGGAATGCAAAAAAATAAAGATAGTAGAAATATAAAAACCTAAGCTAACAATGGCAATGTGTCAAAGATAAAATGAGATTCAACTACATAACAACAACATGCTCGTATGCATGAATTGCCATGAACAATGATCAAAGAAAACTTCCTCCTCTTGACATAATAAAGCACAAATAAACACACGTGCAAAAATAAAATGGGATAGGGAGAACCAATACTTGGAACCAAATAGTCATAACCTCCATTATGCATATATGAATATGAAAATTACAAGTTATGGTAGAAAGTGGAGGTTCAAAAATATATTCATAAATGACCCAGGATCTAGGTTTTGTTTTAGGATCCCATCCTAACGTTATTATGTAATTTTGACGATCTTATGTAATGACCCCTTTCCAATGCATGGAATCTATTCTAATAATATTTTTTAATATTTTTTAATGGTATGTGGCACTTGAGGCACCTAGACAAGTGGGGGTATTTCATGTAATAATGATCAAGAATGTAATTGTTTGTTTGGTAGAATATTCATGCTTGGGTGGCACTTTGCATGTAAGCCAACTCTTAAGCATTAGGTTAGCGTTACATGAAATGTATCTTTAAAAGATAAGTGGGTATAGAAAAATGTATATTTTTGTATATTGAATCAAAATTCTATTAGGATATTACCTCCTCGAAGAGGTTAGAGATTCTACATTGATATTTGTAAGATTAATATATATTTATGCAATTACATTTCGTATTACAGTATTTTGTTCTTTCATGAATTATTTCTTTTATTACAATATTTATGTGAATGTGTTTATTTTACATAGAAGGTTCCTAACAAGTGGTATTAAAGCACTTTCCAAGGTTGTGTTCTACTGCAACTACGATAGTTCTTGCTTTGGAATTTTGAATTTTAGGTATAATTTTTTGTGTTGTTATTTTTTTGCTTATAATCCTATTTAAAAAAATTGAGTCTTTTTTTTTGTTTTAGTTTAATAGGCTTGAAACCTTGTGTCGAGGGTTTTAAAATATCACAAAAGAGCTATCGTTATTGACTAAACTAGATTACCTATTAAGAATCTAGTGAAGTGATGAGCAATCAAGCTCCAATACCAAGGTCTCAAACAACACATGTATATAGACTTGGAATCCCATGTATATTGGGATATATCAGGAAACCCCCTAAAATTAGGAGAAACATCTATCCCTAGGAAGCTTTTCAATCGTGTATCTATCTAGTGTACCAACCACATCATTTAAGAAAATCATCCTCTTGTATTGTCAAAGAGGTAGGTAGTGTGCTTAAGGGTATGCATGGAATCCTCCTTGAGTAGTGATCTAAAATATTGGTTTAAGTATTATTGTTCATCATTGCGGTATAACAAAGGGCTATGAATAACACATAAACCTTAGCCTAGAGTACCTTGTTTTTGTTGAATGTTTAACCTAAATGCTAAAAAATCTACAATAAAAATTGAGCATATTGAGGACACTATCATAGAATAGATTGAACAAAAATAAATAAAATAAATTTTGTGGGAAGTAACAGTCAAGTATCATTTTAGTCAGGGCTATAATTAGTAATAGTCAAGATAGAGTCTTCTTATGCAATTGCCATTTACAGTCAAGAATCATAATATTTAAGGAATTTTCAATAATAGAATCTACCAAGATAGTTGTCAAAAATAGTGACTTACAAAATTCAGACATAGTAGTTATCACTAAAGATCACTATAGGGCCTACAAAGGGGTTTGCTAAACAAAAGTTGATTTTTTGAATTAATAAAGGCTCCATGTGAAAAATATTTGACACCTAAAGACAACACTTCCCTAGAAAAATAAAATCGAGGGTGCAAAAAAAATGTCATTGTAAGACCTTATCCCATTCTATTCATCTTTTCAAGTTTATTGTTTTGATATATAGCACCCAAACACTTTTTCTCACCCATCACTAAAAATAGTAACTCTTGGAAAAATACTTCTATTTTTAGTAAGTTAGTTGGGGTGATCCAAATAACACATATATGGTTGGAGAGAATAGAGGAGCAATGAAGGAGTTGGAACAAAGACACTATATGGAACAATTAAATCAAACACTTAGTAACCTATAGAGCCAAATTTCACACATTGGATAAGAAGTTAAACAAAAGAAAAATCATATGCAAATTATAAAAATTGACTAGGTTAAAGTCAAAGAAGTCATTGAAGAAATATTCTTACAGGTGAAGTGAAATATTTTCAGAAAATAAAGGCACACACACCCAAAAAAATATTGATTGCAGAGAAATAAAACAAAGTTTTTTTTTTACAATGAAGTTTTTTTCTTTAAAGCTACTGAGAAATCAGAGCCACTGACTTTATTGAAGACAGAAAAAAAAACTATACAGCAAAAGCAAAAAAAACTTCCAAAAAATAGTTGGATTTCATGAAGTTATCTCCAACGCCCTCCTTATCCTTCCACTGCTGGCAAATTTGTTTTTTTTTTCTTTTATCTTTCTATTCTTGGCAGTTTGCCTTGTCATTGATTTTCACCATGCCTATCCGGCAAAACGTACACCCATGAGATCAAACAGACTTTTCAATCTCCCCCTTGAGCGAAATGGGATGTACGCATAGGCAGTCTCTGATATAGCAAAAGAGAGATTTTGGCAGGGGCTTGGTGAAGATGTCTGCTAACTGAGCATCAGTAGAACAAAAGGTAAATTGAAGGAAACCATCATCGACCAAGTCTCTCATGAAATGGTGCCTGATATCAATATGCTTGGTTCGACTGTGAAAGACGGGATTCTTTGTCATTGCAATTGTTCTTATATTATCACAATGAATAGAAATGGGTAGCCCAAGCTCCATACCAAGCTCACCAAATAGATGCTCCAGCCAAATAGCCTGAGTACAAGCTGAAGATGCTGCAATATACTCTGCCTCCGCTGTAGAAAGAGCTACAGTCTGTTGTTTCTTGCTACTCCAAGAGATAAGAGATTCACCAAAGAAGAATGCATACCCGGAGGTGCTCTTCCTATCATCAAGAGACCCAACCCAATCAACATCGATGTAAGCAGTAAGTAGATTGTTGTCAGTGAATTTATACCACAATCCATGGTCTTTGGTGCCACGAACATATCTTAAAATGTGTTTGGCTGCCCTCCAATGAGACTCATGAGGAGAATGCATAAACCATGCTACCAAACTCACAACATACATGATGTCAGGATGAGTAGCAGTCAAATACATCAAGCTACCAACTAAGGAGCGATACAAGGTTGCATTGACAAGTGGTGAAGAATCATCTTTCATGAGTTTGCAACCAACAATAGCTGGAGTATCAATAGGGTGGCAATCCTTCATGCCAAATTTGACAAGCATATCCTCAACATACTTGGATTGTGAAATAAAAATGCCAGAAGAAGATTGTTGAACTTGCATGCCAAGAAAGTAACACATCTCCCCTAAGTCACTCATTTCAAATTCATTAACCATGGCACTCTTAAACTGATTTAACAAGAAATCAACAATGCTCAAGAAGATAATGTCATCAACATAAAGGTAAATAATGATGAAATCATTACCTTCAACCTTGGTATACACCGTGCTCTCCGTTGTGCATCTCTGATAACCATGTTGCCTAAGATAGCCATCAATCCGAGCATACCAAGCCCGGGGTGCTTGCTTCAAACCATAGAGAGCCTTCTTCAAGCGGTATACCTTGTGTTGTTGGCCAGCCACCGTGAACCCTTCTGGTTGCTCCACAAAGACCTCTTCCTTCAAGTAGCCATTCAAGAAGGCAGACTTGACATCCATTTGATAAACCTTCAAACCAAAATGAGATGCAAGTGCCAAGAGAGAATGAACAGTCTCCAAGCGAGCTACAGGAGCAAATGTTTCATCATAGTCAAGTCCCTCTTTCTGAGCATAGCCTTTAGCAACAAGACGTACCTTGTGTTTTGCAACTGTCCCATCAACATTATGCTTTGTCTTATAGATCCATTTTACACCAATGACCTTTCTATTATTGGGAGCATCAACTAGTTCCCAAGAGTCATTCTTTTGGATCTGTGTTATCTCTTCTTCCATGGCCCTTTTCCAAACATCATGAGCAACAACTTCTTGAAATGATGAAGGCTCAAAAAATGAAGGAGAGATAAGAGCATATGTGATGTTTACCTCTTGATTACCCCCTCTAGTTTGAGACCGAGTCACTCTCTTGTTGAAGTCTTCATCCAACATTAGTGATGGAGGATGATACCACTCGCTAATCCATTTATTCTTAGCTGGTGGGAATGTAGGAGCAGCAGGGGGACTGTTTGGCTGGGCTTGTTGTGGTGAGGTGGTGGCCTATGTGGGAGGTGATGAAGGTTGAGGTTGAGAGGCCAAATCAGAATCATCGAGAGCAACATCATCATCAAATGTAAATGTAGGAGGATTGTCAACAACAGTGTCCTCCCCCTTCTTGTAGACACCCCCTTCATGGAAAATCACATCCCTGCTAATATGTAACTTGCCAGTAATAGGATCGAAGCACCGATATGCCTTAGACTCATCAGAGTATCCAACAAAGATACATTTGATGGACTTTTCATCAAGTTTCTTCCTGTTCTCCTTGGGGACATGAACGTAGCAAGTGGATCCAAAAATTTGGAGGTGGGAGATGCTTGGTTTCTGGCCAAACCAAGCTTCATATGGAGTGGAATTTGTGAGAACTTGAGTAGGACAATGGTTAAGAATATATACCATAGTATGAATAGCCTCCCCCCAAATATTGTTATGAAGATGCATCTCTTTGATCATGCATCGAGCCATCTCCAAAATAGTTTGGTTCTTTCGCTCAACAACACCATTTTGCTGTGGTGTGTAAGCAGCTGTGTACTACCTCTGAATCCCATGTTTGCTACAATATTCTTTAAATTCATTGGATATAAACTCTCCCCCTCTGTCAGTCCTAAACTTCTTAATGAAATAACCAGATTGCTTCTCAACATAAGCTCTAAACTTAACGAAGCAATCAAAAGCATCTGACTTAGTTTGTAGCAAATAACACCAGCTCATTCTGGAGTGGTCATCAGTGAAGAGTAGCATATATCTGCACTTACCTCCAAGAGTAGGAGTCTGCATTGGTCCACATAGATCAACATGCACCAGCTCAAGAGGAGACTTTGCCCTATAATTATGCTTTGGAAAGGACTCCCTGTGTTGTTTACCAGCAATGCAACTTTCACACAAAGGATGAGAGGGATGGGAAAGGGTGGGCAAACCTTTAACCAACTTCTGCAAACTAGTCAAGGATTTAAAGTTGAGATGCCCAAACCGTTTGTGCCACAACCAAGGAAGGTCTTCAGTGGCTTTCAAGCAATTGGCAGTCGGTTGCATCCTCAACATGTACATTCTATTCTCAGACATGAGAATAGTAGCAATCACCCTATGATTTGTCTCATCCGTGATCTTGCAGCTCCTCTTTTCAAAGACAACCTTGTAGTTTTTATGGTAGAGTTATCCAATGCTGAGAAGATTATGCTTCAGCCCAAGAACATAGTAGGTGTCATGCATATACATAATCTGACCGGATCTTGCTCTAAAAGCAATTGTTCCTTTGCCAACAATCTTTACCTGGTTGTTATCTCCAAACTTGACATGACCACCAATCGTTTCCTCAAGTTTGACAAACAGGTTTCTATTGCCAGACATGTGATTAGAACAACCACTATCGAGGTACCAAATACAGTCATCTACAACTTCAAAGTTGTTATGACTGAGCAAGAAAACATTGTGGTTACCTTCTCCTTTAGTGTAGTGGGCTGACTGCTGTGTTTTCTTCTTCTTCCAGCAATATTGCTCAGTGTGGCCATCCTTACCACAGAAATCACAATGTCGGGGAGTCAAGCTCTGAGATCTGCCACCAGCAGAACGTCCTCCCCCATGACCTCTACCACGGGCTCTTCCACGCCCAGATCTGCCACGACCTCTGGAGGAAGATGTAGAACCAGAGGGAGGAGCTTCGTTTCCTGATGTAGACCCCTGATCACTAAAATGAAGCTTCCCCTAAAATGCCTGATCGAGGGCCTCAGCTCTATCACGAATTCTGTGCTCATAGGTAGTCAAACTACCAAGCAACTCTGCTATGGTTAGCTGAGAAAGATATTTTGATTCCTCAATAGCTATGGTGATGGGGTCGAATCTTCTGGGTAGACTACGCAGTACCTTTTCCATGATCTTGGTGTTGCCCAGCTCCTCTCCATGAGAGTGTATAGCATTGACCAAGTCCTGAACATTTGCAAAGAAACCATCAATGGTCTCCTCCTCAGACATGCGAAGAGATTCAAAATCCCTATGCAACATTTGCAATTTAGCCACACGAACTTTGGTCGATCCCTTGTAAGCAGCTTCAAGGGTATCCCAGGCTTCCTTAGAAACCTTGCACTCTATAATATTGGGAAATATAGCAACATCAATCCCGCTCTGGATAGCAAAAAGAGCCTTAGCATCCTTTTTTTGGGTCTCCAGGAGCTCCTTCTTCTCATCCGCAGTCATACTAGCAAAGACAACTGCATCCACCTCAGTATAGCCCTGTGAAACCAAATTCCATAGGTCCTGAGATATCAAGAGGGTCCTCATACGAATACTCCAGTATTCATAATGATCTCCACTGAACATGGGTATTTGCAACTACAGAGAACTAGGTTTTGCATCCATTTAACCCTACAGATCGAGTTGCTCTGATACCAAATGAGATATTTTCAAAAAATAAAGGCACACACAAAAAATATTGATTGCAGAGAAATAAATTAGATTTTTTTTTTTACAATGAATTTTTTTTTTCTTTAAAGCTACTGAGAAAAACAGAGCCACTGGCTTTATTGAAGATAGAAAAAAAACTATACAACAAAAGCAAAAAAGATTTCAAAAAATAGTTGGAGTTTATGAAGTTATCTCCAACGCCCTCCTTATCCTTCCACTGCTGGAAAATTTGTTTTTTTATTTTATCTTTCTATTCTTGGCAGTTTGCTTTGTCATTTCTTTTCACCATGCTTATCCGAAAAAAGTACACCCATGAGATCAAACATATTTTTTATAAAGAGCATCTAAAGGAAGGCCCAAAAGTATTTAAGAGTAGTGACACTAAAGTACTGGGTGGTAGTTCAGTAAATAAAGAGAAATGAACTAATCATGCTATTTTTTATATAGATACCTCATTTAATATTCCCAAATTAAACTTTCCCAAGTTTAATGGAAAGGACGTTGATGGTTTTTTGTATCAAGAACATCAATTCTTCAAATTCCATAATGATCCTTGATATTTTTGAGTCACCATGGAATATTTTAACTTAGAATCTGAGGCCTTACAATGGTATCAATGGTTACATAACATGACTCCTAACCCTTCTTGGGAAGACTTTGAGTTCCAATTACTCACTCATTTTAGCCCTAGTGAGTATGAGGACTTTATAGGAGCCTTAACCAAATTGAAATAAACATCTACTATCTAGTAATATCATACTCAATTTGATAAATTGGCTAATAGGTCAAAGGGGTTGAGTGAATAATTTTTTAGAGCTACTTTATCAGTGGGTTGAAAGATGATATTAAGGTAGAGGTAAAAATTTTTAAACCACAATCTGTAATGCAAGCCATAGGATTGGCTAGATTAGCAAAAGAAAAAAAATTACCCAAAGGAGGTCACCCATATTCCCATAGGCCAAACCCATATTTCCCTCTAGGTTCACAATGAATACTAGCATTAAATCTCTTCCAATCAAGTGATTGAATAGGGAGTAAATGGATGCCCATAGAGTATAAGGCTTATGTTATAATTGTGATGAGAAATATGCTTTATGGTATAAATGCATATAACAAAATTTGGTTTTGCTAGATGTGGATGACTCAGTAGTGCATGAAATTCTTGAAAAAGAGGTAGAACCTTAAGGGGAAAAAAATCAAAATGAGGGTAAAGCATAGGAAGAACCCCAACTAAATATTTTTGTCCATGCACTTGCAGGAATATCAACCCCTTAGACTATGAAGGTAGTGGGGTTCTTCAAGGGGTAAAGAATTACAATTCTGATTGATTCAAGTAGTACACATAATTTCATTGATCATTGAATAGCTTAGGAAGCAAATTATTACATACATACTTGCAACTCTTTTGAGGTCATGTTGCAAATGGAGGAACATTACCTTGTAAGGAAAAATTCCAAAATACTAGGTTGAAGATAGGGGACCATGAACTCAAAATTGATATGATGTTGTGCTAGGAGCATAAGGGCTTCGTACCTTGGGAATAGTAGTCCAAAAATTTGTTGAATTATGGATGAATTAATCCAATAAGGAAATTAATACACCTTATGGAGATTGAATACTAGGGCTAATCAAATTGTTTCATATCATAGGATGAAGAAACTATTTAAAAAGTCAAGCCATGGAGTTGTGTCCCAACTATTTTCTCTACATGCCTTAGATAGTGGAGACAAATACCATTAGGAGGAATTACAACCTTTATTGCAAAAACAAGCCATAATTGTTTAGGAACCCAAAGGACTACCCCTTTGTTGTACTCACAATCATGCAATTTAGCTTATTCCAGGTATCTTCCTCCAAATGTCTACCCTTACAGGTAAAACATAGAGAAGATGGTATAGGAACTTCTTGCTATAGGGATTATTTATCCTAGCATCAATCCCTATTATTCCCTAGTGTTGGTACAAAAAAGGATGGGTTTTGGTATATATGTGTGGATTTTAGAGAACTCAATAAAATTATTGTTAAGGATAAAATTCCCATTCTAGTAATTGATGAGTTGTTAGATGAATTGCATGGTGCCCAATATTTCTCAAAATTGGATTTGTGATCAAGATACCATCATATTAGAATCAAGGAAAATGACATTCCTAAAACTACTTTTAGGACTCACAAAGGGTATGCTGGATTCTTGGTCATGACATTTGGTTTGACCAATGCACTCTCCACTTTTCAAAGTTTGTTGAATTCTATTTTTTGGATCGTACTTCAAAAATTTAATCTATTTTTCTTTGATGATAATATGATTTATAGTCACTCTTGGGAGGAGCATCTCAAGCATTTGGATCAGAATTTGTAGCTTTTTCCTAAGAATCAACTTTATGCCAAGAGGTCTAAGTGTTTTTTGGGTTGTAAGAAGTGGACTATTTAGGTCACATTATCATCAAATAAGGAGTTGAAATCAATTTAAAAAATCTTCAAGCTTTTCAAGAATGGCCAAATACTCACAAGGTACTTCAAGGATTTTGGGGACTAATGGGGTATTACATTAAAATCATATAAAACTATGGGAATATAGTGTCTCCTTTAATGGACATGTTGAAAAATAATTATTTATTTTGTTAAAACTAGTGGAGAAGGCTTTGAAGGAATTAAAGCAAGCCATGAAAACCACCCCAATATTAGCAATGCCTATTTTTATAAACCTTTTGTAATTGAAAATGATGCTTTGGGCAATGGAATTAGGGTCATTTTTATGCAAGAAGGAATATTATTGGCCTTCATGAGTAGAGCACTTTCAGGTTAAAATTTGGGAAAATCTACTAATGTAAAGGATATGTTAGAAATTTTACATGATGTTAATTATTGGAGGTCATATCTCATTGGGTGTCATTTTTCAATCAAAACCCACCATCAAAGTCTCAAGTACCTCTTGGAAAAATGAGTAGCAATACCTAAACAACAAAAGTGGGTCTCTAAATTGATGGGCTATGATTATGAAATCACATATAAAAAAGGAAAGGAGAATATTGTGGTCGATGTATAATCCTGATAGTTTAAAAATTAGATTATGTTAAATGCTATCTCTTCACCAATCCCTCAATGGATTAATAATCTTAATTAGATAAGAAATGGCCTAGGATTTTTGCTTACAAAATTTGACCAATAAAATTAAAGTAGAGCCTGAATCATGCCCTAGATACACTTGGGATGGTCAATACTTGAGATATCATGATCAAATTGTTATTTCCTAAACCTCACAAATGAGAGAATTCATCTTGTAGGAAATGCATGCCTTACCAATAGCAAGACATTTTAGATTTATAAAAACTTATGAAAGGACCAAGAGTACTTTATTTTTTTAGGGAATGAAGAAGGACATTCAAAATTTTATGGATGATTGTGACAAGTTCCAAAGAATGAAAGGGGAAACTATGTGTTCCCTTGGAACCCTTCAGCCCTTACCAATTATGAAACAAGTATGGGTAGATATTTTTATGGATTTTATTGAAGGGTTATCCAAATAGAGAGGAAAATAATTTAATATGATGGTAGTGGATCATCTCATAAATTATGCTAATTTTTTTCCTTATCCCATCCCCACACAACCTCCATACTTGCCTAAATATTTTTAGACTCCATATTTTACCTTCATGGAATGCCCAAATCTATTGTGTTAGACAAATACCATACTTTTACTAGTCATGTTTTGTAGGAATTGTTTAATTCATAGGGCACTTAGCTAAAATGAGTTTAGCCTATAATCCTCAGACTTATGGGCATATAAATTTTTTTAACAAATGCTTGGAAACCTACTTCTGTTTCTTTACATATGAACATCTTGTATAGTGGGAAAAATGGATCCATTTGGATGAATGATGGTATAATATTTCATATCACACTAAGATCAAGGTTACACCATTTTAATTAGTATATAGTATTCCTCCACCAGCACCATTTTCATACATTCTAGGAAGCTCCAAGGTTCACAATTTAGACACCACTCTCAACCAATATGTTATCGTACTCCAAAAACTTAACATGAATCTTGAAGTGGTCCAAAATTGTATGCATTAGCAAGTTAATCAACATAGTTCTAAGCACAAATTTGAAGAGGGGGATATGGTTTTTCTCTACTTTAAATCCTACAAAAAATCATCATTCTAGCTCTACAAATGTCAAAAACTAGCTACCAAATACTATAGACCCTACCAGGTATTACAACAAATTGGTTTAATAGACTACAAATTGACTCTTTTGACCATGTCCAAGATCCATCCAGTATTTCATGTCTCTTCTCTCAAGAAGGTTGTTGAAATCAAAGTACAACTCCAATCCACTTTACCATAGCTAGATGAAGAATATTCCATCATGCTTGAACTTGAACTAATTTTGGACCAGATATTATACATCCTTTGCATCTGTGTCATCACTAAGATTCTTGTTCAGTGGTGAGGAATACAACTAAAATATGTCACAAGGGAGTCTCTCCAGTAGCTACAGTAGCATTTTCCTCTTCTCCAACTTTGAAGACAAATATTTTTGAAGAGGAAGGGCATGTTAGGACCCCATCCTAACATTATTATATAATTCTAACATTATTATGTAATGACCCATTTCCAGCACAAAGACCCCATTCTAATGATATTTTATAATATTTTGTAATGGTATGTGGCACTTGAGGCACCTAGACAAGTGTGGCAATTTTAGGTAACCATTATAAAGAATGCAAATTTTTTTTAGGTAAAAGATTCTAGCTTGGGTGGTACTCTACATGTAAGTCAACCCTTGAGCATTAGGTTAGGGTTACATAAAATGTATCTTTAAAAGACAAGGGAATGTAGAAAAATGTATAATTTTGCATATTGAATCAAATTTCTATTAGAAGGTTGCCCCCTCAAAGAGGCCAATGATTATGTATTGTGATTTGTGAGATTAATATATATTTTTACAATTACATTTTGTATTGCAATATTCTATTATTTCATGAATTGTTGCTTTTGATATGAATATCCTTATTTTAATTAGAATGTTCCTAATTGTAAAGTAAAAAGTAACAACACCAAGATAACAATATAGAAAACAACACAAAAGATATTGCACAATAAAGAAAGAATATTATATTAATATTGTGAGAACCTTCATCTCTAATGTTACAATATAATTTTGTGTTTATACAATGATTACAAGCGAAGGATTTAAAAACCTTTGTTTACAAAGAATATTTGGCATCTTTTGCATCGTATTTTACTCCAAATAATATTGTGGGTGGCCTTATGTATCCCTAAGGGGACCATATGAGTTGTAACAGTCATGAAGAAATATGCTTCCTATAACCTACACACAGATCACAACACAAAGAATTTAGTAGCATATGTGATGGCTCCACTGTGTGAGACCCTCTATAAAAACAAATCTATAAACCCTAGTGTTGTAAATGATGAAATGAAGTCTAAGTATAGAAAAAATAATATGTAAAACAATGAATCTTTTTACCTTGTCAAGATTATACCTATTTTTTTGATCCAAGCCTTTATTTTTATGATTTGAAGGTGCGTGAACACCCGAAAGCATTTGAGGATTTATCAATGGCAAATCGACTGAGGGGAAACACCTTAGAGCATTCTATAAGGGTTGTGAATGCCCTACAACATTCTTGGAATGCTTAGTAGCATTATGGGAATGCTTGATAGTGTTCAGATATTTCTATGAAGAGTTCTATAGAACCATATTTGGTTCACAAGGATTCAAATGACTAGAAATGGAGGATGCGGAGGTAACAAGGATGAAAAGGGTTAGCGAAATGCTAGAATTTTGGGATGATTAGGAATGAATGGCTAGGATGATATTAGGAATAAATGCTCAATCGATCAACCATTCAACCCTGATTCATAAAAATGAATCACCTTTTATAACTTACCTTCAACATGTTAGGGTTTCAATGACACCAACAGGCGGTTAATATTAAAACATGATGAATGGCTAAGATTATAACTTTGCAATGTGACATGGATCATGACGAGTGGATGACTGAGATTATATTATGATAGGTAGTTGTGATTTATTCATATATATATATATATATGTATATATAAGTGTATATATATATATATAATATTTATATTTATATGCATAAATATAAATAAATATACATATATAAATAAATAATGGATGATGGTGATTGGATGATGCATAGAAGACAAGTGGCTAGGATTTATACCCCCTTTTTGTATCATGTTGCATGAAACACAATGCGGTGCAAAAATAAAAGATACCTAGTTTAGTGAAGCAACTTTCTTTCCTTGGAGTGCAAGAAGATCTCAAAGACAAAATGAATGTGGGTGTAGCTTACCCCCTCAATTTGCGAATGAGTGAAGAATGAATCTCACGAGCCAATTGATATAATTATGGGTGATAATGTGGGTGAATGATGTATTCTATTTTTTCCCCAACATATGCAAGGGGGTTTTTGGAAATGTGGATGATTTGAATGATGTAAATGTTAGGAAAGTGACATAGATGATGATGCAATGATTGATTTTGTTCTTTACCCCAATAGAAAAGGGGTTTTTGCCAATTGTGGGTGATAATGTGTGATGTAAATGTGGGTGAATGATGTATTCTATTTTTACCCCAACAAATGCAAGGGGGTTTTGGAAATGTGGATGATTTGAATGATGTAAATATCAGGAAAGTGACATAGTTGATGACACAATTATTGATTTCGTTCTTTACCCCAACAAAAAAGGGGTTTTTACCAATTGTGGGTAATAATGTGTTATGTAAATGTGGGTGGATGAATGTATCCTGATGTGGAAAATCAAAATCAAATTTGGTTGCCCCATGTCTAGGGTGGTTTTTTACTATTGAAGAATATGCCTTTTGGCATCATTGAAATGCAAATTGATGAAAATGCAAGATGACATAGGGGAATATGACCGCTATAGTGACTATTGTGAAATTAATTTTTGAAGAACCAATCATCCTAATGGACCATATCCCTAATGAATGTAAGTGTAAAAGAGATTATGTATAGAAAGTTATTCATGTATCAAGCCCCGCTGACAAGGCCATTAATGATAGTTTTATGAGCAAATTATTCTGAGCATAGTCTCACTTAAAAAATGAGGGACCAAATGTAATTTTATTTCAAACAAGAAGATGGTGGATGATGGGCAAGTTTCCTTATGGTGATCTATCCATCCTATTAAATTACATGGATAGCCGATCGCTAAATCACCAAGGTAAATAGAGTAAACCACTAGATACAAGGTCCACCTGAATATGTATGGTAAATGTTGAATAGAAATGCAATGATAAATAAAATTAGCAATGTGGAATGACAATGTATGATGCAAAATAGATATGAATATGCTTTGATGAGTGAATTGGATGATTGTGTAAAACTTGGAATTGTTTTGAAACATTTTTGAAGTAATTTTGGACAATTTTTATGACTTTTGGTCGTAAATAATATTTAACCGCCTAAATTAATCCATGTTATCACAAATGATATTCTCACAATGACACTGAGAGGGGGGGTGAATCAGTGTAACTATTTAAAAATTAAATCTGCTACTCTTAAAATTTAATACTGCAAGCTTAAAAACAAATACAGCAAACATAGCACAAGAGCATCACACAACACAGGATTTAACGAGGTTCACCAATGTGGCTACTCCTCAAAAATGACCGTTTGGACTACGATCCAAATCCAGTCTTTGCAAGGATTCAATCTTTACAAAAGGTTTACCAGCACCCACTGGAAGGAGCACCAACCCCTGATTTATCTGCTGCAATAGATATGAGCACCAACTCCTTTTACCAAGCACCCACTTGGATTTTAATTTTTAATAAAAATAATGACATATAAAATGCCTTCTCTTTTTCAAGACCCTCACTGGTCTACAGCACATACAAACATCCCACAGAAGCATAGAAAGAATTGTTAGAGACTCAATAGCTTCTATTCAAATCTGAAACCTCTCTGTTGTTTTTACAAGAAAAATGTGTAGGTTTCAAAAAATCTTGTTGTTGTTCATCCAGCTCTTTTACCACACTACGCCTTTTGATGTATTCAATAATGCACAGTGCAGTAACCTTCTAACTGTGCCAGTTCGATCCTTATATCCTTGATTTCCTCGAATGGCTCAATTTGAAACGACTCAATTTTCCCTCCAACTTTTTCATGCATTTTTGACTGTAATTGATCTGTCAAAATCTCTCTCTGACACGTTCCACCTTTTCGCCGTTTTCTTCTGACATTCTACTCTGCTGGTACTGACACCCTTTTCTGTGCAGACTGACAGCCTTTCTGCGCGTTTCGATGCTCTCTGACTCTGTTCTCCTAAACTCTACGTAACTGCCCTTCTAGAACCTTTTCACTTTCTTGTGACACTTCTTTTCTATTTGCGTCGATCTTTCTATTCGGCCTGCTACTGCCTTTTCTGACACACGCAACCTGTTAATGCATCTCTGTAAATGGTTCTCGGTATAATCACTCCTGCAATAGCTGTTCTGCATTCAATGCATTGATCCGTTACTATCGCCATGCCAGCCATGCTGCATTACGGCCCTGCAACAGCTGTTATTCTCTTAAATGTGCTGCTTCGTGACTATCCTTGTTACTCCAGTTAACTGCTGTAGTTTTTCTTCTAGTCTTTTTTCAAACACCTGTCACTGGGAACTGCACATTTGACTCCAGTTAACTTTACTGTAACTGGCAGCATGCTTGGTCGACACCTGTCACTGTGCATGCATATTTAACTTTTTCTCGCCAAAACCATTACCTGTCGCGATATCGCGACGTTTTCTGCTTTCCTGCACTTTCCTTCGCTTGCCTCCGCGAAATTGATACATGTCACGAAATCGTGACACATTCCGCTTTTGCTGACGTCATCCTCCATGTTGTCGCGAAATCGTGACATTTCTGGCTTGCTGAGGCTTCTCTGGAAACTTGTCGCGATATCGCGACATTTTTAGACTTGCTGACGTCATCTTCAAAGATGTCGCGAAATCGCGACGCTTCCGACTTGCAACGGCTTTTCTAGTAACTTGTCGCGATATCGCGACATTTTTAGACTTGCCGACGTCATCTTCAAAGATGTCACGAAATCGCGACGCTTCCGACTTGCAAGGCTTACGGTTTATCGCCGACATTTTTAGACTTGCTGTCATCTTCAAAGATGTCACGGATGCTTCGCTTGCAACGGCTTTTCGTTCACCCTGTCGCGAAATCGCGACACTTCTTAGTTTTACTGACGTCACCTTCCAGGTTGTCACGAAATCGTGACGTTCCTTGCTTCCTGAGGCTTCTCTTCAACTTGTCGCGATATCGCGACATTTTTAGTCTTGCTGACGTCATCCATCATGGTGTCGCGAAATCGCGACGCTCCTAGCTTCCAGCAGCTAACACCTTACTTGTAGCGAAATCGCTACAACTTTCTAACTTAACATTTTTCTTTGTTGCATCTTTCGAAAATCTAGCATGTATCGAGATTGTTACGATTTTGTTGCCTTGGTGCTTCCTCGTGCTTCGTCTTATCAAGCTTAGACTTGTAGCGAAATCGCTACATCATCTTGTTCTGTGATATGCACTTGTAGCGAAATCGCTACACATATGCCCCATGGCTTCTTGAACTTGTAGCGAAATCGCTACACTCTTGCACTTTGGCTTCTGGACTTGTAGCGAAATCGCTACACTCTTGCACTTTGGCTTCTGGACTTGTAGCGAAATCGCTACACTTTTCAATGAACTTTCTCTCTCTTTAGATACGTCGCGAAATCGTGACACTTTTCATCTTTGACGCCTTTGCTCCAAGCTTGTCGCGAAATCGCGACATTTTCTTATGCACTTTCTCTCTCCTTCGATATGTCACGAAATCGTGACATTTTCTTATGGACTTTCTCTCTCCTCCGATATGTCGCGAAATCGCGACAGGAACCATGTCGCGATATCGCGACAGTTTTCTTCCTTGTCTTTTTCTGCAAGTTTCTGAATCTGGGTCCCCTCTGTTTTTCTTGAAATTTTTTGCACTTGATCTGACTGACCTCTGAACTGCATCACTGCATCAATCTATCTTTGTTGACAACAATTACAATACTTTTGCACTGCTTTTGCTGCACCTTGCTCAACAATCTCCCCCTTTGGAATTGTTGGCAACACACTGTAACCTTGCTCAAATTCTTCTCCCCCTTTGCCAATAATGCCAAAGGGCTGCTGCAGACTCCCCCTGAGTCTATGCACAACATTCTCAGGCATAAATAACTTGAATGCTCCCCCTGAGAATGTATTTCCCATAGCTAGTCAGTGCTTGGGAAGTGTGACTACTCCCAACTTCTTCCGAAGGTATTCAAAAACTTCCTTTGGTAAAGGTTTGGTGAATATGTCTGCTACTTGCTCTGTAGTGGGAACAAATTCCAATCTGACCTCTCCTTCCGCAACCTTATCCTTCAAGAAGTGATACCGGATTGCAATGTGTTTGGTGCGGGAATGCATTATCGGATTCTTTGAAATGTTGATTGCACTAGTGTTATCACATTTGACTGAAATGGGCTCATTGAAGTGAATACCTAGATCTTTCAATGTTTGTCTCATCCATAGTATTTGTGTACAGCATGTTGTTGCTGCAATGTATTCTGCCTCGACTGTGGATAGAGAGACTGATTCTTGCTTCTTACTGTGCCATGCTACCAATTTATCTCCAAGAAAAAATGCTCCTCCACTTGTACTTTTTCTGTCATCAATGCATCCTGCCCAATCTGCATCATAATATGCAAAGAGAGTGAAGTCTTTTCCTTTTGGATACCACAGCCCATACTCCATAGTACCCTTGAGGTACCTAAAGATCCTTTTCACAGCTGTTACATGAGTCTCTTTTGGACTAGCCCGAAATCTTGCAACCATGCAAACAACTTGTAAGATATCCGGTCTGGTGGCTGTCAAATACAACGAGGCTCCCAATCATTGATCTGTACATTGTTTGATCAACATCCGGAGATTTATCATCCTTGCTCAACTTGCAGCTTGTTGTCATGGGGGTGCTCACCGGCTTACTATCTTCCATAGTGAACTTTTTCAAGCATTTCTTTCACATATTTAATTTGAGAAATAAAGATCCCCTTTTCGGTTTGATTAACTTGTAATCCAAGGAAATATGAAAGTTCACCTATCATAGACATTTCAAACTCTTTCGCATTTTGTTTGCTATGTCTTTGCATGATTCATCATTGCTACTCCCAAAAATTATATCATCTACATAAACAACTAGGACAATGAAATTGCCATTTTCAGTTTTCACATATAAATTGCTATCCACCATACCTTTCTTGAATCCTTGCTTAGTGAGATAGCTGTCCAATCTTGCATACCAAGCTCTAGGTGCTTGTTTCAAGCCATACAATGCTTTCTTCAGCTTGCAAACAAAGTTAGGATTATCACAAAGTTGAAAACCATCAGGTTGTTCAATATATACTTCTTCTTCAAGATTTCCATTCAGAAATGCTGATTTTACATCCATCTGATAAACCTTGAAATTCTTATGAACAGCTAAAGCCAAAAATAGTCTTATTGCTTCAAGTCTGGCCACTGGTGCAAAAGTCTCTTCAAAATCAATCCCCTCAACTTGGGCATATCCCTTACAGACCAGTCTCGCTTTATTCCTTACAACCTGTCCATCTTCATTCAGTTTATTTCGAAATATCCATTTAGTACCAATTATGTTTTTATTTTCAGGCCTTGGTACTAACTCCCAGGTTTTGTTTTTCTCAATTTGATCTAGTTCTTCATTTACTGCCTCCATCCAGCTTTCATCCGTGCTTGCTTCAATAATATTTTTGGGCTCAATGCTGGATAACAGAGAATAGTTATTTACTACTCTTCTTCTTGTCCGAATGCCAACCGTAGGGTCCCCAATAATCTGCTCTTTGGGATGATTTTTCTCGCCACCGCTCGTTCCGAATTTCCTATTTTCTTCTCTTTCCAAATCATCCGAATCTGATTTCTGTCTCTCTTCCTTTTCTTGATCTTCATCTTCTTCAATAAATTCTTCATAGGTTGGGTAGTTTTCATTATTGCTGATTTCTTGTTTCCTGCCTTCATCAACCTTCACATCCGCACTCTCCACAATTTTCTTTAATCTTTTGTTGTAGCATGTATAAGCTTTGCTTTTTGTTGAGTAACCAAGAAAGATACCTTCATCAGCTCTATCTTCAAATTTGCCAAGATTGGCTTCAGTCCATTTAATGTAACACTTGCTGCCGAACACTTTGAAGTATTTTGCTGTAGCCTTTTTGCCAAACCACAGTTCATAAGGTGTTTTGTTTTCATGTGGCCTCAACATACATCTATTCTGAATGTAGACTGCAGTATGAACTGCCTCTTTCCAGAATCTGTCAGCAATTTTGCTCTCTGTTAACATGGTTCTTGCCATCTCCTGCACAGTTCTATTCTTTCTTTCAACTACTCCATTCTGTTGAGGTGTTCTTGCTGCTGAAAACTGTCTTCTTATTCCATGGTTCTCACAGAATTCTGCAAACTCATCTGAAATAAACTCTCCTCCTCTATCTGATCTCAAACATTTAATTCTTTTTCCGGATTGATTCTCAACAAGATTTTTGAAGGTTTTAAACATCTCAAAGGCTTCTGATTTCTGTTTTAGAAAGAGTACCCATGTCATTCTGGAAAAATCATCTATACACAACATAAAATATTTGTATCCATTTATGCTCTCTGTCCTCATGGGTCCACACAAATCAGTGTGAATTAGTTCTAATGGCTTGCTAGTGAAATATTCTTTTGCTTTGAAAGTAGATCTGGTTTGCTTCCCCTTTTGGCATGACTCACAAATGTTGTTTGATGGTTTACCAATAGTGGGTATGTCTCTTACTGCTCTTTTCGAGCTGATTTTTACCAGATTATCAAAGCTTATGTGACCGAGTCTTTTATGCCACAACCAATTTTCTTCTTCCCGTCCAACCAAGCAAGCTCCTTCCGAAGTCTCCGAGAGAGTATACAAATTTCCAGAAGTTCTCAATCCAATGGCTATTAACTTTCCATTTCTTGTCTTCCTTACTTCACAACCCTCCTTCTTGAAAATTACTTCATGACCTCTGTCACAAATCTGACTTACACTCAGTAAGTTGTGCTTCAATCCTACCACAAAAAGAACTTCCTTAGAGTTGATTTTACCGTCACTTAACTTAACAGATCCTTTACCCACTATTTTTGCTCCATCATTGTTTTCAAATTTTACAGAACCACCTTCGTATGTCTGTAGCTTATCAAACTTCTGTTTGTCTCCTGTCATGTGACTGGAGCATCCACTGTCCAGAATCCAAGGAGCAGATTTATTCTGTGCTTTGAGAGCTGTTTGAACGATCAGAGATTCCTTGTCTTTCTTTGGTTGTTCCTTTTCTTTCCACTGAGATTTGACAGCAGATCTGGTCACTTGCTTTACCTTCTCCCTTTCATTGGCTTGTGACAGTTTATTGGGAAATTTTCTGTACTGTTTTGATCCAGCTGAGTGATACTTTCTTTCCTAGTATTTATTTCCTGCAAAAGAGCTACGACAATTCCTTGCAATATGGCCGAAGTTATGACAGTTATAACATTCTACAACATAATCTATCAAAGGAGAAAAAATATTTCTACTAGTAAAATTTCTTTGTTCTACATTATATCTACAACTTGAGATTTTATGACCATATGCATTGCATTTAAAACAATAACCAGAAAAGGAACGAGTGTACCTAGGAAATGGTTGTTGCCATGTGGAAGTAGGAGCCATGGGTCTTCTTCTTCTATGATATGTGACTTTGGTGAATCCATCATTTGCAGAACTCCTTTCGAGCTTGGACTTGTTGATTTCCTTTGCATGATATGGTTTATCTTGTTCAACTCTGATTTTGTCTTTATTATTTATAGGTTCTACAGTTATCGCCTTTGAGTCCTTTGAGGATTCTCCTTCATCAAAGCCCAAGCCAAATTTGATACCCGTAGGCCTTTGATCATTCAACATTTTATTCAGCTTGGCTGAACTGTCTTCGAATTTATAATGACAACTCAGTTTCTGATTCATCTCTTCTAGCTACAGCCTTAATCCGACTATGTCTTCTTCTAGCTTATTGCACTCATTTATTTTCACGGTTAGCTGAGCTTCAAAATCTTCAGACCTTTTCTTGTATTCTTCAGTTTGTACTTTCAAACTGATTATTAATTTGCCAGCATCCTCAAGTTTTCTTGAAATATTTTTATTTCTTTTCCTTTCTGCACTTAACTCTTCAAGTGCAGCAACTAACTCACCTTCCAGATCTATCTCAGCCTCATCTTCTAATTTTTCTTCACACTCCTGTGTTTTCTCAGTTGTTTGTTCTTCAAAAGCCATGAACAAGGCTTCACCAGTTTCTTCTTCTGAGTCCTCACTGGAACTGTCTTCAGAAGAATCAATATTCTTGGAAATGAAACTTTTCTTCTTGAAGTTCCTTTTTCTAAAATGTGGTTTCTTTTTCCAGACATTTCTTTCTTGGTGTGTCCCTTCATCACTTCTGTTTTTCTCATTCATTGGGCATTTTGCTGCAAAGTGCCCGATGCCTCCACAGTTAAAGCACTTGAACGGTAGCTTACCTCTGTACTTTCCTTTTCCCTTTACTAACTTCCTAACAAAGTTTGCTTCGAGTCTCATCTGCAGATTCTTCTTCCTCAGATTCCTGTTTAGATTTTATATTTTTCTCGTGCTTGGAAAGTCGCTTCTCTATCCGAGGGCTTAGTTTGACCAATCCTCATTTCATATGTCTGTTAGAGAACCATGCATTTCATCCATACTAAAAAAATTTAAATCTTTTGCTTCTTCTATGGCAGAAACCTTTGCATCAAACCTTTTATTGAGGGTTCTTAGTACCTTCTTTACAACAACCGCATCTTCCATATCTTCACCGAGTCCTCTTATTGCATTGATGATCCCATTTACTCTCAGTAGATAGGCTTCAATGTTCTCATCATCGGTCATCTTTAATGCTTCGAACTGGGCACGATGTGTTTGCAGCTTAGCTTCCTTGATTTTGCTATCTCCTTCATGAATGCTTTGTAGTTTGTCCCATATATCTTTAGCAGATTTGCAGTTCATGATGCGTATCAACTCACTATCTACTAATCCACACATAATAGCATTCTTGGCTTTCGAGTTGTTCTCAAACTTTTTCTTCTCAGCCGCATCTGTTGGAGGAAAAGTGGGTATGGTGTATCCATTTTCAACCGATTCCCAAATGTCATAACCCAATGCACATAGATAGGTCTGCATCTTGAGCCTCCAGAAGGAATAATTTGTTCCATCAAACAGAGGAGCTTTGTTAGAAGAAAAACCTTCACCACCGGCCATTGTGTGTCTTCCAAGATCACCTTAGCTGATTAAGCTTGTACAGGTGCCTTGCTCTGATACCAATTGATATTCTCACAATGACACTGAGAGGGGGGGTGAATCAGTGTAACTATTTAAAAATTAAATCTGCTACTCTTAAAATTTAATACTGCAAGCTTAAAAACAAATACAGCAAACATAGCACAAGAGCATCACACAACACAGGATTTAACGAGGTTCACCAATGTGGCTACTCCTCAAAAATGACCGTTTGGACTACGATCCAAATCCAGTCTTTGCAAGGATTCAATATTTACAAAAGGTTTACCAGCACCCACTGGAAGGAGCACCAACCCCTGATTTATCTGCTGCAATAGATATGAGCACCAACTCCTTTTACCAAGCACCCACTTGGATTTTAATTTTTAATAAAAATAATGACATATAAAATGCCTTCTCTTTTTCAAGACCCTCACTGGTCTACAGCACATACAAACATCCCACATAAGCATAGAAAGAATTGTTAGAGACTCAATAGCTTCTATTCAAATCTGAAACCTCTCTGTTGTTTTTACAAGAAAAATGTGTAGGTTTCAAAAAATCTTGTTGTTGTTCATCCAGCTCTTTTACCACACTACGCCTTTTGATGTATTCAATAATGCACAGTGTAGTAACCTTCTAACTGTGCCAGTTCGATCCTTATATCCTTGATTTCCTCGAATGGCTCAATTTGAAATGGCTCAATTTTCCCTCCAACTTTTTCATGCATTTTCGGCTGTAATTGATCTGTCAAAATCTCTCTCTGACACGTTCCACCTTTTCGCCGTTTTCTTCTGACATTCTACTCTGCTGGTACTGACACCCTTTTCTGTGCAGACTGACAGCCTTTCTACGCGTTTCGATGCTCTCTGACTCTGTTCTCCTAAACTCTACGTAACTGCCCTTCTAGAACCTTTTCACTTTCTTGTGACACTTCTTTTCTATTTGCGTCGATCTTTCTATTCGGCCTGCTACTACCTTTTCTGACACACGCAACCTGTTAATGCATCTCTGTAAATGGTTCTCGGTATAATCACTCCTGCAACAGCTGTTCTGCATTCAATGCATTGATCCGTTACTACCGCCATGCCAGCCATGCTGCATTACGGCCCTGCAATAGCTGTTATTCTCTTAAATGTGCTGCTTCGTGACTATCCTTGTTACTCCAGTTAACTGCTGTAGTTTTTCTTCTAGTCTTTTTTCAAACACCTGTCACTGGGAACTGCACATTTGACTCCAGTTAACTTTACTGTAACTGGCAGCATGCTTGGTCGACACCTGTCACTGTGCATGCATATTTAACTTTTTCCTGCCAAAACCATTACCTGTCGCGATATCGCGATGTTTTTTGCTTTCCTGCACTTTCCTTCGCTTGCCTCCGCGAAATTGATACATGTCACGAAATCGTGACACATTCCGCTTTTGCTGACGTCATCCTCCATGTTGTCGCGAAATCGTGACATTTCTGCTTGTTGAGGCTTCTCTGGAAACTTGTCGCGATATCGCGACATTTTTAGACTTGCTGACGTCATCTTCAAAGATGTCACGAAATCGCGACGCTTCCGACTTGCAACGGCTTTTCTGGTAACTTGTCGCGATATCGCGACATTTTTAGACTTGCTGATGTCATCTTCAAAGATGTCGCGAAATCGCGACGCTTCCGACTTGCAACGGCTTTTCTGGTAACTTGTCGCGATATCGCGACATTTTTAGACTTGCTGACGTCATCTTCAAAGATGTCGCGAAATCACGACGCTTTCGACTTGCAACGGCTTTTCTCACCTGTCGCGAAATCGCGACACTTCTTAGTTTTGCTGACGTCACCTTCCAAGTTGTCGCGAAATCGCGACGTTCCTTGCTTCCTGAGGCTTCTCTGTCAACTTGTCGCGATATCGCGACATTTTTAGTCTTGCTGACGTCATCCATCATGGTGTCGCGAAATCGCGACGCTCCTAGCTTCCAGCAGCTACAAACACCTTACTTGTAGCGAAATCGCTACAACTTTCTAACTTAACATTTTTCTTTGTTGCATCTTCCAAAAATCTAGCATGTATCGAGATTGTTACGATTTTGTTGCCTTGGTGCTTCCTCGTGCTTCGTCTTATCAAGCTTAGACTTGTAGCGAAATCGCTACATCATCTTGTTCTGTGATATGCACTTGTAGCGAAATCGCTACACATATGCCCCATGGCTTCTTGAACCTGTAGCGACATCGCTACACTCTTGCACTTTGGCTTTCCGGACTTGTAGCGAAATCGCTACACTCTTGCACTTTGGCTTCCCGGGAAGTTCGACATGTAGCGAAATCGCTTCACTTTTCAATGAACTTTCTCTCTCTTTAGATACGTCGCGAAATCGCGACACTTTTCATCTTTGACGCCTTTGCTCCAAGCTTGTCACGAAATCGCGACATTTTCTTATGAACTTTCTCTCTCCTCCGATATGTCGCGAAATCGCGACATTTTCTTATGGACTTTCTCTCTCCTCCGATATGTCGCGATATCGCGACAGAAAACATGTCGCGATATCGCGACAGTTTTCTTCCTTGTCTTTTTCTGCAAGTTTCTGAATCTGGGTCCCCTCTGTTTTTCTTGAAATTTTCTGCACTTGATCTGACTGACCTCTGAACTGCATCACTGCATCAATCTGTCTTTGTTGACAACAATTACAATACTTTTGCACTGCTTTTGCTGCACCTTGCTCAACAACAAAATGTAATGAAATAATGTGATGAATGATTGGGATGATAAATGTGGTCATTTTGTGAAGTTTTGTACTATTTTGAGGCTTTTTGAAGATTGTTGAGCATTTTTGTGACGTTTAGTCATAAACAGAAATTAAGTGCCCAAATCAATTTCGCTTTCACAAAACATGATGTGATGATGAAATGGATGCATGGATGAAATTTGAGGTGATTCTATGGGGTTTTGCTATATTTTGAGCTCCTTTGAGTCATTTTACAACATTTTGGGGTCAAACGCTGACCAACGTTCACATCATGCACATACGTAGGAGAACGTTTGCCACTCTATAGATGTTGGGCAGCATTCAAGTGCACCAAAAATAGTTATAAAAAAGTTGTAGAGGTAAAATTGAATTCATTCTTGCATTCACAAGTTCAAGAATTTGCGTCTGAAGAAGAGTGAGTGAGTGGGTGAAGGAGAGTGAAGGAGTGAAGTGATGGCGATGGAGGGTGTGGATGCAGTAGTAGGCATGGATGCACAGGTGGCTAAGGTAAGTGCCCTTGGAACTCTTGTTTGGATATGTACAATTTTTTTAAATGTGTTTTTACATGCTTTTGATTATGAAATGAATGTGATGGTAATGTATTTGTTATTGTGCTTGTGTTTTAATTGAGAATCTTAGATGCTTGACATCGATTCTCACCTATCATACTTAGGGTGAGAAAGGCCTTGCTAAAGGCCAACTGGGATAAGATGGAGGATATGGGGTTGGCTGGAGTAGCACGAATTGAGGTGGTAAGGGCGGATGAGGGGTATATCTCAGCTTTGGATGAGATATGGGATTCGGATAGGGGGACCTTCCAAATCCCTATAGAGGAGGTGATAGTGACCTTGGAAGATGTGTACTACATCTTTTGATTACTAGTGGAGGGGTTGCATGTCATAGTTGGACACGATAAGAATAATGAAATGAAGTAGATATTTGGAGACAAATGGAGGGATGTGAGTGTGAGGGGTAGAGGGATAAATTACTTGGCCATGTATTCCAAGAAGTAGTTGGAGGCATTACCCACCCTAGTTATGTTCCTATTAGCCAATGTATTGATGCCCAATAGCAATGAATGTTGGTTTCCATGGAATATGATTAGGCTGGTGTACGATATGATCGATGAGCCTTAGGTATATGCATGGGCACCTGCTATGTTGGTCCAGATGTATGTGGAGATTTATGAGGTGAAGAGTTAGGGGTGGAAGTGGTTGGGTTGCATTGCATTACTACAGTATTGGGACTAGGAGCACATCAGTGTGGCTCATCCTATAGGAATACCTTATGAGGAGTGAGATAGGGATCAGACCTATGTGTTGAGATGGTGGGTGTCTAAGGAGGTTCAACTGAGTCATCCTGGTTGTAGTGACCAAGAGTACATAGATCCATGGGTAGGGCTAACACTGGATTAGGTGAATTAGAGGCCATGGTGGGAGGCTAGGTGGCCCAATTATGGAGAGCAAATATGATGGATTATGCAGACCAGGTGGGTCCAATTCTCATGGGTGTTGTGGTAGTTTGGTTTGAGATAGGGAGTACTTGAGGCTCCAATGCTCTATAGGCATAGATCAGATGAGTCAATCCTACCTTGTGTGGAGTTGTAGGTGGCATAGGTAGATCTTCCAAATGTGGACGATGTTGGGACCACCACAAAATAAAATGCATGGTTTACTTCATACCCACCATGGGTACCAAGATAGGTTTTTGAGGAGGGTAGCAAAGATGAGGAGAAGGTAGTGGAGGATGCATATGAGGCTCCTCGATATCAAAGATATCATAGGTCTAACAACTGAGTGAGGCAGGTGAGGGATGCAATAAAGCAACCTATAGATATTGGAGGTTATGGTGATGGTGTAGGTGGTATGGAGGAGGTTTTGGAGAAACATCCTAGTCAAATTAAGGAGTGGGATCAAATTTGGTAGATGGTGGTTGAGTGAGATGTGATGATAGCAGTTTGAGATGCTAAGAATGCTCAATTGTGGGTGAAGTTGGAGGTACATGTGTCAACATGCGGAGGAGCATATATGATAGTGAGGCTCCAAGAAGAGTGGCATAGAGGGACTTTTGTAAGAGGTATGATTTACTATACCTTTGATCCTAAGAGATGTATATCCAAGATTTAGAGGATCAAATTATGCAGCACCACATTGGGCTGCCAGATTGACATTCTTCCTCTATAGTGGGTTTGATTAGGCGTAGTGACTCTAGGCATAATGATTCTAGGTATAGGAATCCTTCTAGGTCACAAAAGTCTGCTTATGGGTGTTAGCTAGTGCTTAGATGCACTATTTGTATATGAGACTTGGTGCTCCATTGTATATAGCCTTTAGAAATTCATTGTACATACGATTATATATATATACATGGATTTTACTTTTGTTTTATGAATTTATGTGGATGTTTATGTGAATGCATATGTGTGTCTGATGGATGAAAATGTAATGATGATGTGTATGCTTTATGATGATGCAAATGAACTAATGTTTTAATGATCATTTGTAGTTTATACTTTTGCTTGACCATGTTGATCAGTGTTGTTTAATCAGGGGCACCAAAAATGGTGTTGTGTGAAATGGAAGACTCATGTAATGATATGGATGGTGTTTTGGAATATTGATGGCTGACTTGGAATTGTTGTATAGAGACTCAAACATACTAGTGATTTCTAACAAACTCACTAAGTTTTTTCTAATTTCTCTAAGACCAAATGTGTGTGCAATGGATGTTTGATTACCAAATCATGAGCATGGTAATGAATCAAGGCAATCAAGAAACAATGTGTGCACAAGTGGATTCAATAACCCATCTTGAGTAAATTGAGATGAGAATTGTCATGGAGGAGACCATGAAGCTAGCCTGTTCTTATGTGTTGTTAGAGGTCTCTTCAAGAGAGATGTGTCACCATGCATGAGCGTACTCCACTACTAGTCAAGTGTTTATAGCATCGATGGAGATTACCTCCATAGTATAATTATCTGATCTCTAGCTTTGGGGATTTGGACTACCTAACCATATGGATGGAAATGTAGTTATATCCTTATGACTTGAGGATCTATGGTGTGTGATGTGGAAAATAATTAGAGCTTTGGAGAATCAAATTCTCAACTAAGGTATGATGAGAATTTAACCCTATCCTTACTACTCGTTCTTTTATTTGGTAATGTGAGTAGTAGTGAAAAACACTATTTTTTATTTTTGGACTATGTGCATAATGGGACAAGTGAATATGACCTTTTTCACTTCGAGATTCAACCCAGTATTGATGTAATATCTCTTTGACACACAACTTTTTTTAATGTGTAAGATGTGTTTGGTTCAAGAGTGTTATGTTCAATCCTATGACTCAATATTTTCTTAGTAAAAATGTAACTTGGTCCTAGAGAAAACTCGACATGTTTTAGAGTTTTCTTGAAACACTAGGAATGGCTGAGTGACTGAAAACATGTAGGGATAATGAAGTGGTAGTGTAAATGGTAAATTGACTTGTGAAATGGTGTAATTAGATGAATGTGAAATTGGGGGTTCCCAATTTTAAGGCAACAAAATTTTATTGGATAAATTATTATCTAAATTCAAAAAATGACCCCTAATATGGTAAATGAAATGTGCAGGAGTGATAATGAATGTGATTGCATAATGAAAATGTGTGAAATGCAATGTGTATGGGTGATGTTTTTATGTATTATCCATGTATATATATACATATATAAATCACATTAATAATGAAACTCTCTCAAGTGAATGGTGTTAAGTGGTTCAAACTCTTATTCTCCCTCTATATTGGTAAGTCTATATGTTTCATGATCCACTTTTTGGGTGATAATGTATGGACCTAACCAATTAGCCATGAATTTATCATGAAGATGCATCAATACATTGGTATTTTGTCGATTATACTTAAGGACAAGATCTCCTACTTGAAATTCACATAGATGGACTTTGGCATTGTAAGCATGCTTAAGATGATATTGGTATACTTGTAGATGCTCCAAGGCATTGATTCACCTTTCATCAAGGAGTGTAAGTTGGTCAAGATATGCTTGTCGAGCAGTGTCATCATCTATGAATTACTGCAATGAAATACATAATGAGGGGATATTGAGATCAAGAGGCATGATTACTTTGGTACCATTGACCAATGAGAATGGTGTTTCCCCAATAGGTGTGTAGATGCTTATTTGATAAGCCCATAATGCCAAGGGGATCTGAGTTTACCAATATTGATGATTTTATTTGACTAGTTTCTTGAGAATAGTGATCAAGGTCTTATTGGTTGCCACAACTTATCCATTTTTTTGTGGGTAGTAAGGATTTGAGAAACTATGTTGGATATTATACTTCTCACAAAGTTCTCAAAAATCCTTATTCTTGAAAGACTTGCCATTGTTAGAAATAATTTTCAAGGAAATGCCAAAATGATAGATGATATGTTGAAGTATAAACTCCACAATTCTAGGTCATGTCGTACTGGTTAGAGGAATTACCTCAACCCACTTTGTGAAGCATTCAATTTTTACGATGATGAATGTGAGTTATCCTGAGGAAGGAGGTGATATCTTACTAATAAAGTCCATGAAGAACACAAGCTTATACTGAGAGGGGGGGTGAATAGTATAGCACCCACTTTTTACTTTCTTTCCAAACCAATATCAATTAGTGTCCTCAATTGCAATAACCAAATATAGTAGTGTGCATTAATAACATAGATAGCAATAGTAAGCAAGTGCACAAATCACCACACACAATTGAGACACAAGATTTAACATGGTTCCCCCAATGTGGGGTAGTCCACAAGATAATATCCTTATAATATTTCATAAAGAAATAGGGATCCTTATCCCAATACAAATGATTACTTTGATCTGCTCAAAGCTAGGTTGTCCTGATCTACTCAGGTGGGCTCCACTGATCTACTCAGCTAGGCTATCCACTGATCTTCTCAGCTAGGCTATCCATTGATCTGCTCAGCTAGGCTATCCACTGATCTGCTCATCTAGGCTATCCATTGATCTACTCAGCTAGGCTATCCATTGATCTACTCAGCTAGGCTCTCCACTAATATGCTCAACTAGGCTATCCACTGATCTACTCAACTAGGCTATCCACTGATCTACTTAGCTAGGCAACTAGTGTTGATGTGTTTTCTATTTCTGTCCTATCTCTTTCACTACTCACAAATCTGCCTCAATGCCTTCTCACAAGGCTCAAACAATCCTACTCAAATGTTATCCCAAATCTATCCTCAAAGCCTTCACAAAAGGCTCAAACAATCTTGCTCAAATTTTGTCCCAAATTTGTACTCAAAGCCTTCATAAAAGGCTCAATAAATCCTCCTCAAATGGTATCACAAATATGTCCTCAAATCCTTCACAAAAGGCTCAACCAATTATGCACAAATGTTATCCCAAAACTATCCAAAAATCTATCCCAAAAGCCTTCACAAAAGGCTCAACCAATGATGCACAAATGCTGTCCCAAAACTGTCCACAAATCTGTCCCAAAAGCCTTCACAAAAGGCTCAACCAATGATGCACAAATGCTGTCCCAAATCTGTCCAAAAATTCTATCCCAAAAGCCTTCCCAAAGGCTCAACCAATCATGCACAAAAGTTGTCTCAAATATATCCATAAATTCTGTCCCAAAAGCCTTCCCAAAGGCTCAACCAATCATGCACAAAAGTTGTCTCAAATCTGTCCATAAATTTTATCCCAAAAGCCTTCCCAAAGGCTCAACCAATGACTCTCAAGTAGCACTCAAATCTCAACCACAAATCAACGAAGGCAAGGCTCAATGATGAACTCAACAATGGATAACAAATGAATGATGACAATACTCAACAATGTGCTCAACAATGAATGGCAATGTACTCTTCAATGGATGACAACAATGATCCACAATGATCTCAAAAATGTATGACAAATGATCTCTCAAATGGATGACAACAATGCTCAACAATGTACTCTCAAATGGATGACAACAATGCTCAACAATGTACTCTCAAATGGATAACAACAATGCTCAACAATGTACTCTCAAATGTATGGCAAATGAGCTCTCTAATGAAAACCTCTCCAAGAAATAACAATGAGGACTTCAACCAACCAAGGACAATCTCCACAAGTGATAGCAATAGGTTCTCAATAATATCTTCCTCATGCAATGTCAATAAGCTCTCAAGAAACAAGCACAACTCCCTCAAGCAAAGAGCTCTCAAATAGCCAACAATGATCTCCTCAAATGAAAGAAAAATGTATCCACAAGTGACTAGAAAATGATCTCCTCAATGGTCTCAAATAGTGGCAATGGACTTAACAAGTAACCAACAACAATCTCCTCAAAGCAATAGCAAAAACCTCCTCAATAATGGCAATACTCTCAATGAACTCCACTAAAGCAATCATGGAACTCAAGCATCAATTTTATCCATAAAATTGATTTTCTAATCCATCCACTTCCTCTCAATAGCCAAGGCACATAATCAAGAAATTTATCTTCAACTTCAAACCCTAACTCATGTGCATGTCTTCTAACTCAAGGTAGCAATTAACTAGGTCTCAAGTTCCTAGTTTAATTTCATAATTAAATCATGCACTAGGACATATAACAAGTTCAACACTTTTCAACCTTATGACTCCCTAATTTCATTAACACATACAACAAGCACCTATGCTTTTATTTTTAATTCCACACCTTATAACTCCACATACAACAATCATAAATATTTATTTCCACACCTTATAACTCCCTAAGCACATTAACACATACAACAAGCATTTATTTCCCTAAACTCCTTATGACTCCCTAGTTATCACAGAAATAATTTTAATGCACCAAAAATTTGGTAATAACAAATATTACCATGCGTTGGAGATAAATACCTTTATTCAAAATTTGTTGCCTTCACAACCTTCGAAATCGTTAATGCCTTTGCCAAAATTAATGTGCCTTCACCACCTTCGAAATCATTAATGCCTTGCCAAAAATCAATGCGCCTTCACACCTTCATGGGAGTCGAACTTTGTTCCTCTCACCTAGCACTGTGAAGCGCTTACCATGTGGGCACAAGCCCACATTGGGATTTAATCCCAAACACCCAACTTCACCTGCGCTCAAATCTGAAACTCGATTTTACTTCCTTAGCAAAACACTTTGCCCTTGGTGGGATTCGAACAATGAACCTGCCTTGTGCAAAGTTTGTGCGCTACCAACTATGCTAAGGAGTCCTCCGTGACGTCACCTCCTCATTTTATTGCTTTGACCTCGCTCTCACGTCCGAAAAATATTTCTTTTCCTTCTTCGTTGCTCCCCTTCGATGACTCTCTCTCATGCACTATATCAAGTCTTCAATAAACAAAGGTTTTTACCTTTTATTTATATGCACCTCCATCCTTCGAATGACGTCGACTAACTTTATTAATCTCCCCAACCTTTGCACATCGACGGATAATGTAATTCAACTTTAGACCTTAGAATTATTAAATAAAAATTTAATAATTCACCTTTTAACTTTGAATTGGGATATCTCCTTCATTCTTTTGAATTTCGCCATGAAAATTTTTGCACCTAGGTTTTATTGGAAAACCTTTTCATCCATCATAATTTGGAGAAGTCTTAGCATAGTGGTTTTAATGAAAAACCCTTTCCAATGGTTTTAATGAAAACCCTTTCCATTGGTTTTATTAAAAAACCTTTTCGTTAGTTTTAATAAAAACCCTTGTCATTGGTTTTAATAAAAACCTTTACCATTGGTTTTAATAAAAACCATTAATATAATATTTAAAAAATTAAATATTATATGCCTCTTGTGCCACAAAACCCTATATATATCCATGCTCTCAAAAATATCATAAATGATTATTTATGAAGTGCTTTTGCCACCAAAACTCAATGTGATCCATGTGACATCAATGACAACACAAAATAACTCAAATTACCAACAATCTCCCCCTTTGTCATTGATGGCAACACCTCTAATGCAAATCACCACAATCACTACAAAAGCCATTTCTAAAAATCAAAGTTGCTCCCCCTAACTCAATACTCTCTATGGAGGCTGCTCCCCTATCTCAATGTTCTCTTTGGAGGCTGCTCCCCCTATCTCAATGCTCTCTTTGGAGGTTGCTCCCTCTAACTCAATGCTCTCCCCCTTACTCAAATCTCTCCCACTTTGACATCAATGGCAAAAGGGACACCTATGGGGCTAAAATATATGACTCTTAAGCTTAGCCCCCTACCACCTTCTCTCTTGAGGTGATTAATTTTGGGGTGGGAGTACATTTACTCCCATCTTACATTGTTCCTTTCCTTTGTCAACTTCCTTCCACATCTTTCTGGTATCCTTTTCTTGATGAGTTACTTGATCTTCTTGTCTTGAACCTGTTTGACCTTCTTGCCTTGAACCTATTTGGAATTGAGTCCTACACCATATTGCAATATGTCCAAAGTTATTGCAATTAAAACACTTGATATTGTAGCCTTTGGATGGTGCCCATATCCTGAATTCTTTCTTGAAATAATTTCCATATCCATTCCTTTCTTGAACCCTGTATTGTGAAGCTCTGTTTCCATAATCATTATGACCATGACCTCTGAATTGTGTAGCTCTAAAACCAAAACCATATTGCTCATTTCCTTTGCATTAAGAAGCTCTATGACCAATCCTATTGCATAAGAAGCAATTTCCCTGAAAACCATACCTTCTTCATTTGAAATTCCTTCTAGCAAAATCAAACTTCTTTGATCCATAGACCTTGCAGTGCATAACCCTGTGTCCAAATCCATTACAAGAAAAACAATGTCCTTGAAAAGCTCTTTGTTCATAATTCATCCTTTCCTCTATCCTTTTTGCATCTTGAAGCTCATATCTTATATCACTGATTGTCTGAAGTAGTTCTTCTATGATTTCGAACGTAACATACGTTCGAATCTTGTTTTCAAGATTCCTGATTTCTTCTTTTAGCCTTTTGACTTTTGATTTTTGTTTTCTTGGCTGATCCTCTTCTTTTTATTTTACCAAAAGTGAGACTTCTTCATATTTACTATCACTGAGATCATTATCATCTTCTATAGCAAACAAACTCTCATAAATTCTCACACAATGCCTGTTTCCTTGATGTGTCATTTCATCTTCACTATCACTAAATCCATTGCAATATCCTGATATGTGATCTCTTTGACCACACACAAAGCATTGTTCTCTTTCACCTTCTATTCCTAAGAATAGATGTTCTTCCTTTTCATCATCTGACTTGTCTCTATCGTTGTGATCCGAGCTATCATTTGCTTCTTCAATGTAGAAAGTTTTCTTAGTCTTACGAAAATTTTTCTTCTTCTCATGCTTGCTTTGCTTGTACCTGTCCTCTTTGTCATGCTTATGCTTTCCTTCTTCTTTTCTTCTGTGACCCTATTTTTCATCATCACTATTTTCTTCATGTGGACACTTGTTTGCATAGTGACCATAATCACCACACTTGTAGCATTTGACTTTCTTCATATCCCTATAATTCCTTGAGTCCTTTTTCCTTTTTGTGAAGTTAGCTTCCTCATAATTATCTGAATCTCTATCTGTCTCTGGATATTTCCCTTTATTTTTATCTAAAGCCTTGAATGCAATTTATTTCATTGGAGCCTGATGCTTATCTATCCTCATCTCATAAGTTGTGAGAGTTCCTTGTAGTTCTTCCATTGTTAGCTTGTCGATATCCATTGTTTCTTCTATCGCTAAAACCTTTGCATCATACTTCATGGGAAGTGATCTCAAAAACTTTTGAGTAACATCTGATTCTTTCATCTCAAATCCTAGGCCTCTCATGGTGTTAGCAATCTCATCAACTCGAAGTAAAAACTTTGCAATATCTTTAGAATCTTCCATTTTCAATTCCTTGAATATTCTTCTATGAGTTTGTAGTTTTTCCAACTTTACCTTGGAATATCCTTCATAGGTATTCTGCAACTTGGTCCACATTTCATTAGCTGAATTACATACCATGACCTTTGCAAAATTTGTCTCACAAAGCCCACTTAGAATACAATTCATTACCTTTGCATTGATCTCAACCAATTTCTTGATAGTATTATCTATCTCGGGATCACCTTCAACCTTATAATATTTTGCAACCATCTGCCATACCTCATATCCCTATGATATCAAGTAGTTCTTCATTCTCATGCTCCAAAAAGCATAATTGTTACCATCAAACAATGGAGCCTTACTTGTAGATGATCCATTATGTGAAGCCATCTATGTTCTTGTAGAATATTCCCTCAAGTTGTTAGCCTTTCCGAAGGAACCCGCTCTGATACCAATTGAAGAACACAAGCTTATACTGAGAGGGGAGGTGAATAGTATAGCGCCCAATTTTTACTTTCTTTCCAAACCAATATCAATTAGTGTCCTCAATTGCAATAACCAAATATAGTAGTGTGCATTAATAACATAGATAGCAATAGTAAGCAAGTGCACAAATCACCACACATAATTGAGACACAAGATTTAACGTGGTTCCCCCAATGTGGGGTAGTCCACAAGATAATCTCCTTATAATATTTCACAAATAAATAGGGATCCTTATCCCAATACAAATGATTACTTTGATATGCTCAAAGCTAGGTTGTCCTGATCTACTCAGGTGGGCTCCACTAATCTGCTTAGCTAGGCTCTCCATTGATCTACTCAGCTAGGCTATCCACTGATCTTCTTAGCTAGGCTATCCACTGATCTGCTTAGCTAGGCTATCCACTGATCTGCTCAGCTAGGCTATCCACTGATCTATCCAACTAGGCTCTCCACTGATCTGCTCAGCTAGGCTATCCATTGATCTGCTCAGCTAGGCTAACTGGTGTTGATGTGTTTTCTATTTCTATCTTGTCTCTGTCACTACTCACAAATCTACCTCAATGCCTTCTCACAAGGCTCACACAATCCTGCTCAAATGTTGTCCCAAATATGTCCTCAAAGCCTTCACAAAAGGCTCAAAAAATCCTGCTCAAATGTTGTCCCAAATATGTACTCAAATCCTTCATAAAATGCTCAATAAATCCTCCTCAAATGTTGTCCACAAATCTGTCCTCAAAGCCTTCATAAAAGGCTCAACCAATGATGCACAAATGCTGTCCCAAATCTGTCCACAAATATGTCCCAAAAGCCTTCACAAAAGGCTCAACCAATGATGCACAAATGTTGTCCCAAATATGTCCACAAATCTGTCCCAAAATCCTTCACAAAAGGCTCAACCAATGATGCACAAATGTTGTCCCAAATATGTCCAGAAATTCTGTCCCAAAAGCCTTCCCAAAGGCTCAACCAATCATGCACAAAAGCTGTCTCAAATCTGTCCATAAATTCTGTCCCAAAAGCCTTCCCAAAGGCTCAACCAATCATGCATAAAAGTTGTCTCAAATCTGTCCAGAAATTCTGTCCCAAAAGCCTTCCCAAAGGCTCAACCAATGACTCTCAAGTAGCACTCAAATCTCAACCACAAATCAACGAAGGCAAGGCTCAATGATGAACTCAACAATGGATAACAAATGAATGATGACAATACTCAACAATGAATGGCAATGTACTCTTCAATGGATGACAACAATGATCCACAATGATCTCAACAATGTATGACAAATGATCTCTCAAATGGATGACAACAATGCTCAACAATGTACTCTCAAATGGATGACAACAATGCTCAACAATGTACTCTCAAATGGATAACAACAATTCTCAACAATGTACTCTCAACTATATGGCAAATGAGCTCTCTAATGAAAACCTCTCCAAGCAATAACAATGAGGACTTCAACCAACCAAGGACAATCTCCACAAAGTGATAGCAATAGGTTCTCAATAATATCTTCCTCATGCAATGTCAATAAGCTCTCAAGAAACAAGCACAACTCCCTCAAGAAAAGAGCTCTCAAATAGCCAACAATGATCTCCTCAAATGAAATACAAATGTATCCACAAGTGACTAGAAAATGATCTCCTCAATGGTATCAAATAGTGGCAATGGACTCAACAAGTAACCAACAACAATCTCCTCAAAGCAATAGCAAAAACCTCCTCAATAATGGCAATACTCTCAATGAACTCCACTAAAGTAATCATGGGACTCAAGTATCAATTTTATCCATAAAATTGATTTTCTAATCCATCCACTTCCTCTCAATAGCCAAGGCACATAATCAAGCAATTTGTCTTCAAATTCAAACCCTAACTCATGTGCATGTCTTCTAACTCAAGATAGCAATTAACTAGGTCTCAAGTTCCTAGTTTAATTTCATAATTAAATCATGCACTAGGACATATAACAAGTTCAACACTTTTCAACCTTATGACTCCCTAATTTCATTAACACATACAACAAGCACCTATGCTTTTATTTTTTAATTCCACACCTTATAACTCCATATACAACAATCACAAATATTTATTTCCACACCTTATATCTCCCTAAGCACATTAACACATACAACAAGCATTTATTTCCCTAAACTCCTTATGACTCCCTAGTTATCACAGAAATAATTTTAATGCACCAAAAATTTTGTAATAACAAATATTACCATGCGCTGGAGATAAATACCTTTATTCAAAATTTCTTGCCTTCACAACCTTCGAAATCGTTAATGCCTTTGCCAAAATTAATGCGCCTTCACCACCTTCAAAATCGTTAATGCCTTGCCAAAAATAAATGCGCCTTCACACCTTCGTGGGAGTCGAACTCTGTTCCTCTTGACTAACACTGTGAGGCGCTTACCATGTGGGCACCAGCCCACGTTGGGATTTAATCCCAAACACCCAACTTCACTTGCGCTCAAATCTAAAACTTGATTTTACTTCCTTATCAAAACACTTTGCCCTTGGCAGGATTTGAACAACGAAACTACCTTGTGCAAAGTTTGTGCGCTACCAACTGCACTAAGAATTCCTATGTGACATCACCTCCTTGCGTTATTGCTTTGACCTTGCTCTCATGTTCAAAAAATATTTCTTTTCCTTCTTCGATGCTCCCCTTTCGACGACTCTCTCTCATGCACTATGTCAAAATATTTACTAATAAAAGGTTTTAACCTTTTATTTATATGCACCTCCATCCTTCGAATGACGTCGATGAACTTTATTAATCTCCCCAACCTTTGCACGTCGACGGATAATGTAATTCAACTTTAGACCTTAGAATTATTAAATAAAAATTTAATAATTCACCTCTTAACTTTGAATTGGGATATCTCCTTCATTCTTTTGAATTTCACCATGAAACTTTTTGCACCTAGGTTTTATTGGAAAACCTTTTCATCCATCATAATTTGGAGAAGTCTTAGCATAGTGGTTTTAATGAAAAACCCTTTCCAATGGTTTTAATGAAAACCCTTTCCATTGGTTTTATTAAAAAACCTTTCCGTCGGTTTTAATAAAAACCCTTGCCGTTGGTTTTAATAAAAACCTTTACCATTGGTTTTAATAAAAACCATTAATATAATATTTAAAAAATTAAATATTATATGCCTCTTGTGCCACAAAACCCCTGTAAATATCCATGCTCTCAAAAATATCATAAATGATTATTTATGAAGTGCTTTTACCACCAAAACTCAATGTGATCCATGTGACATCAATGACAACACAAAATAACTCAAGTTGCCAACAATCCAAATCCCATTTTGAAAATAGTGAAATAATATGAATAGGTTGCAATGCTTGTGATGACACATGAGTTAGATTAGCATGTTTCTAACATTGTTGACATTTCTTGACATAAGTGCAACAGTTGCATTCCATGGTGGACCAATAATAACTCATGCATAAAATATGCTTTTTGATGGCCATTCCACTAAAGTGACCACCACAAGTACCATCATGAACTTATGATATTGCTCTTTGGGCGTTTGTAGGCTTGAGACAACAAAGGAGGCAGGGCTATGCATAGTGGCTATTTATAGCCAATCGGCTAAAATTAGGATTTTTGAAATTTGGAATTAGCTAATATTTGGGACCCTTGACCAAGGTCCATTAGCCAAAAAATTTTGGGTGCAATTTTTTTGGAGGGGGTCGATTCGCCCCAATTTTATAATAATTTTACCATTTTAAGTTTAAATTTCCAACATTACCCCTAATAATAGTTAACCTTCTACATGTGTTTCGATACTATTCACCTAGATTTTGAAACTAATTCGCCAAATTTTTATAAATACATTTTGGGGCTGAACCCTTATGCATAACCCTGAAAGGAAGGCTCCATCATAACCATATTTATACAACATGTCCCCCAAGAGAGTGAAACGATCTACATTTTGTTTGAAAGTTCATTCGGTAGTTTGTGATATATTTGATGGGAGTTTTCAAAACTTGAGGAAGGCTTTTATTGTGAAGTTGGTCGCTAATGCAGTCAAAATAAACGCAGAAAACATAAGCAGAAGACTAATTTATTTTTGCTGACCCTTATACCTTACAAATAATGTATATTATATAGTATTTGGAATAGGGAGTTTGAGATAATTATGGGAGGAGGTTAGAGTGATATGGGAAGTGTGGGCGGTGGGAGATGGAGGGATAAGGGGATGAGCGTGGAGGGAGATAAGGGAAGTTAGAGGATAAAATATAAGAGGGAGAATAGGAAGGGGTTAGGGATAATTTTAAAAAATGATGTCGACTAATCCTTGCCGACAAAAACAGGTATGTTCACATTTAGGCTTTTAAATAACTAGATTTTTTAAGCCTTTTTGATGAGGACCCTATTCACACTTGCAACATTCTCCCCCTTAAAGTTGAGAGGACTGACTACACAGTCTCTCAGCTTTACAAATTGAGCTTTAGTCATCGCCTTGGTGAAGATGTCCGCGACGTTCTCCAAAGTGTGACAATATTGAAGCTCAACAATTTCATGTTCCACCATATCTCTGATGAAGTGATACTTCATATCAAAATGCTTCGTTCTGCTATGGTGGACAGGATTATATGCCAACTGAATGGCACTGATGTTGTCGCAGTAGATTCTGGTCGGACCACTTTGTTGTTCTCCAATCTCTTCTAGTACTTTCCTTAGCCACAAGGCTTGAGTACTTGCATAAGTAACTGCTATATACTCAGCTTCTGTTGAAGATAGCGCTACTACTATCTGCTTTTTGAACTCCAAGTTATTAGTCCTGATCCAAGACTAAAACAGTTTCCTGATGTTGACTTCCTGTCATCAATATTGCTACCCCAATCACTATCACTGAAGCCTACAAGCTTGATAGTGTTACATTTATGGTACTGGATTCCAAAATCCAATGTACCCTTCACATATCTCAAAATTCTTTTAGCTGCCTGCAAATGCAACTCAGATGGGTTAGACATAAATCTAGAAACAAGAGATACAACATACTGAATATCTGGTCTGGTGTTGGCGAGAAACATCAAACTCCCAACCATGCTTCTGAAAGTGGTCACATCAACTTTTGGTGCTCCATCATCTTTGCTTAATTGGATCCCATGTCCAACTGGAGTTGCAACTGGTTTTTAATGCTCCATAGCAAACTTCTTGATCATATCCTGAGCATACTTATGTTGACAGATGAAGATCCCTGTATCTGATCGATGAACCTCCATTCCAAGGTAGTAGTGCATTAAGCCAAGATCCTTCATCTCAAACTACGTCATCATGGAGTGTTTGAACTCCATATTCATTTTTTCATTACTACCCATAAAAATGAGATCATCCACATACAAACAAACTATGAGGATGTCTTTACCTTGCTTTAGGTAGTAGAGTGTGGGTTCATTTTTGCTCCTGGTGAACCCATAATCTTTGAAGTACCCATCAATGCGTGAGTACCAAGCTCTTGGTGCCTCGTTTAAGACCATAGAGTGCCTTCTTCAATCTGTAAACAAGGTGTTCCTTACCTTGCACTTCAAATCCCTGTGGTTGCTCAACATACACTTCTTCTGTCAAGTAACCATTGAGAAATGCACTCTTGACATCCATGTGTTGGACTTTCCATCCTTTGTGTGCAGCTAAGGCAAGAACTGTTTTGATTGTCTCCTGTCTAGCTACAGGAGCAAAAGTCTCTTCATAATCTATTCCATATTTCTGAGTAAAACCCTTTGCCACTAATCTTGCCTTATGCTTCTCAATGCTTCCATCAGCATTAAACTTGGTCTTGAAGATCCATTTACAGCCAACACATTTCTTTCCTTTAGGAAGCTTCACGAGCTCCCAAGTGTCGTTGTTTTTTATAGAGGTTATCTCCTCTTTCATGGCATCTTGCCAAATCTTCTGAGTACATGCCTTCTCATAACTAGAAGGTTCAATACGTGCACTAGTTAACAAAGCATAGTTAACTTGATCTCCCCTAGGTTCCCGCTGGGATTCATCATCACCATACAAGTGCATACTTTCTAATCTGTGGTAAAACAGATTCCATTTCACTAGCTTGACTCCTAGTATATCTTCTTGAAAATTTTTATCCAACATCTCGAGATGATGGATGATACTCGTAAAGTTCTCTTACCTTTGGATGGAACATCAATGTCCATTGGTGAGGAACTTGCCGGTCTCTGTGGAGAAGGACTTGGTGAGGAAGATGAACTAGAAGAACTTGGGCTTGAAGGTGGAGATTTCTTGCCTTTCTGTGGTATCTGTTGCTGCACCTGCTAAGAACTTGTATCATGTGACTCAACATCACTGTATATTTGGGGCTTACCCCACTCTCCCCTTCATCAAAAATCACATCCCTTGAAACCACTATCTTTCGAGTTGTAGGATTGTAGAGTCTATAACCCTTTGTGTTTTCACAAGTATCCTACAAAAATGCATGCCTGACTCTTTGGATCCAACTTCTTTCTCAGCTCATCAGGAATGTGAGCATATGCCAATGAACCAAATACTCTGAAATACTTCACATTTGGTTTCTTACCATACCAGGCTTGGTAAGGTGTCTTCCCTTTCAAACTTGAAGTAGGACTTCTGTTCAAGATGTGAACACTAGTCCTTGTTGCATCTCCCCAATATGCATTACTCAAATGCTTTGTCTGAAGCATTGATCTTGCCATCTCCACAATGGTGCGATTCTTCCTTTCTGCTACACCATTTTGCTGTGGAGTGTAGGCAGTTGTGAACTGCCTCTTGATGCCATGATGTTTACAAAAATTCAAAAAATTGATTAGAGGATTATTCTCCTCCTCTATCTCATCTAAGACATTTTATAGAATATCCACTCTCACTTTCAACTTTTGCTTTAAAATCAACAAAGCATGCAAATGCTTCATCCTTATGCTTCAAAAAATATATCCAACACATTCTTGTGCAATCATCAATGAAAAGTAGGAAGTAAGAGTGGTTACCTAGACTCTTGGTCTGCATCGGACCACAGATGTCTGAATGCACTAACTGAAGAGGATAGCTGGCCCTCCATGCTTGTCCATGAGGAAATTTCGATCTGGCATGCTTGCCCAAGGCACACCCTTCACAGACTTCCTTACTATCTTGAATTTTGGGAAGTCCAGTCACCATTGCTTGTGAAGTTAGCATTTTCAAACTTGTTGAATTCAAATGACCATATCTCAAGTGCCATAGGACACTTGGATTGGTAATTGCAACATTTGCTAACTTATTTCCTCCTGGCTGGCCAAACTTCAAAGGGAATAATCTATTCTTCGACATTGGCACTTGTGTAATGATTCTATTACTATTGTTCTTGTCAAAAATGGTGCATTTACCCTCATCAAAAATCAACTTATAATTCTTTTCAAGCATTTGACCAACACTTAAAAGATTGTGTTGAAGATGAGGTGTGTAATAGATATCACTTACTTGCTTGATGCCTTCTTTCGTTGGAACCTCCATGGCTCCAATGCCTTCAACTGCCAATGACTTGTCATCTCCCAACCGGATGCTGGATTTGTATGAGGAGTCTAACTTAGCAAAGAGTTCTTCTTTGCCACTCATGTGATTTGAACACCCAGTGTCCAAAATCCATGTATCATTCATATTTTGCTCTGTCTGGCCATAAGAAAGAAAGAGATTTGAGGACTCTTCCTCTTCTCCAAAATTCCCAAACTGATTGCTCTAGTTGTTGCTGCTTCCTTGCGAAGTCTTTGACCAACAATCTCGAGCATAATGGCCAGGTTTGCCACAATTGTAGCAAACTTGTTTTGATTTGTCTCCTCCTTTTCCTTTGCCCGATTGTTTCCCTCTATATTGCTGTTGTCCTCCTCTATTCTGATTTCCACCTCTCGTTGGATGATCCTCCTCTGTTAGGAGTTCCCCCTCTTTGATTATTCCCGCCTCTGCCTCTTTGTTGACCTCTGCCACGACCTCTACCTCTTCCTTCATGTGTGGCAAAAGCTTTGTCATCTCCTCCATAACTGGTGGAAGGAGTTTCCCGTAACCTCTCTTCATGTGAGAGAAGTGAACCAGTTAATGCATCAAAAGACAATGTGGTTAAGTCTTTGGATTCTTCAATAATTATTGCAACAGAATTCCATTTAGGAAGAAGTGTTCTCAACACTTTCTTCACCATCATCTCTGGCTTAATATCCTCCCCTAGTGTGACCATTTTGTCGACTACGGCTTTCACTCGCACGCAGTAATCTCCGACTCTTTCATTCTCTTGCATCTTGAGATTCTCAAAATCTCGTTTCAAAGTTTGCAGTTTTACCTGCTTCACTTGGTCACTACCTCTATAGCTTTCTTTTAGGGCATTCCAGGCATCTTGTGCAATTACATAAGATGCAACCCTAGGGAAGATACTTTTATCTAAGGCAACATGAATGTGATAAAGGGCAAAAGCATTATTCTTTTGTGCTTCTTTTCTCGCCTTTTTATCAGCATTAGAGAAAGCTGCCCATTCAACAGCAGTTGGTTCAGTATAGCCCTCTTCGACTACATCCCAAAGACCTTTTCCTATCAAAAGGGTTTTCATTTTAATAGACCAATATTCATAGTCTCCTCCATTAAACTCAGGAATCGGAAGACTAGTATTGGATGCCATTGCAGAATAAAAAACAAACTTTATTCGAAGCAAACAAGTACTATAAAGAAGTACAAAGAGATTAATTATTCAAATCAAATCTCGCCTTTTTAGTACATTCAAGTTCTCGCTTCGGAACTCGCTCGTCGATGATGATGATCTCGAGTTCCACTTCCTCTCGGATCTTCGCTTCTTCTTCTTCTTCTTCTTCTTCTCTCTTCCTCTTCTTCCTCTTCTTGCTTCCTCTTCTTCTTCTCGGTTCGAGTTCGGGAGAGCGTGGAGTATAGCTCTCACTCGATTCAGCCTACCGTACACCCGGTGTGTAATCGGCACTTGATCGTACATCCGAAACAAATTGCTCGGTCTCGGACTCTTCAATCCTCTTTTCGAAGATATTGTCTTCTGAATCTGCCTCGTACCCTGAATCCGGCTTTCTCAGATGATCAATCACCTGATTTTCAAGCTGACAAAACACTGTATGCAGACTAGTTCGTCGAACCCTTTCATCAAAGGATTCCGGTGTCTCTCGTCTCAAAATCGAAAGCAGTGCATTATAGCACCCCTCAGACCGGAACATCTAACATTTCACGGGCAGATTAATTCTCCTTTTCAAAAAATCTCTTCAAACAAGGCTTTAAAATTTTTCTAAAGTTTTTAAAAAAAATTTAATAAATTTTTATATTTTATTTAAATTATCTTTTAAATTAATTATTAAAAAGATAATGTTAAATAAATATATAATTTAAATTTATTAAATAATTTTAAAACTTTAAATAAAAAATTAAAACCTTATAAAAAAAATTTAATTTTTTTTTACCTTTTTGTCACGCGGGTGATTCGACCCCGTGACCTCCCTGAGCATGACGGCGAGCTTTGCCGCTACACCATGGCGGCTGGATGAAAAAATACAGGGCTTCCGCCCTTTTAACTTCCTCGACGGCAAATTTTTTAAAAAATATATATATTTTTTTTCATAGGTCTGGCGGGATTCGACCCCGCGTCCGCCTCCCTACTAGCGGACATTTGTGGCCGTTGGGTTACGTCCCTTGGACGGCTCAAAGGTGAGATGTGGCAATTTAAAGACGAGGGGGGCGGATTTTTTTTTTTTAAAACTTTCGATGTTTTTATCCCACATGCGCCCGGAGATGGGCGCGATAAGGGTTTTTAACCCTTAACTCGCACAATTGACTTCGACTGCCTTCGGGCAGTCGATCCTCAACCGCTCCCGTTTTATCGCCGCTTCGACCAATCACAAACTGACACCTCGCTGCCACGTCGACCAATGTCAAATAGCCACATGGCGAAGTTTTGTCCAATCACCCACTGCCACGTGTCCTCGCCAGCCTCTGCCAGCTCAGCTGCCATGTCAGCCACCTCGATCCATGTGCTGCCTAGTCAGCACCTCAAAATTTGTGTCGCTGCCATGTCTGCTCTGCTGCTGCTACGTGTCGCTACCTCGTGCCACCATGTGTCACCTCGATCAGCGATCCGTGTCGAGATCCGAGCTGATCTGCCTCGACTGTCGTGCTTGCCTCGAGAACCGTGCCCGACAGGTTCCACCTCGGGAATCGTGCCCGACTACCGTCAGAATTCGGCTCTGATACCAAATGTGAAGTTGGTCGCTAATGCAGTCAAAATAAACGTAGAAAACATAAGCAGAAGACTAATTTATTTTTGCTGACCCTTGTACCTTACAAATTATGTATATTATATAGTATTTGGAATAGGGAGTTGGAGATAATCATGGGAGGAGGTTAGAGTGATACGGGAAGTGTGGGCGGTGGGAGATGGAGGGATAAGGGGATGAGCGTGGAGGGAGATAAGGGAAGTTAGAGGAGAAAATATAGGAGGGAGAATAGGAAGGGGTTAGGGATAATTTTAACAAATGATGTCGACTAATCTTTGCCGACACAAACAGGTATGTTCACATTTAGGCTTTTAAATAACTAGATTTTTTTAAGCCTTTTTGATGAGGACCCTATTCATACTTGCAACATTTATGTGGCTATACCAAGGCTCATATGACTCTACGTGGATAAAGCAAACATCCTTCTCATCTTTAGATTCAACACAAGAAATTGTAGATTTAGAGATCATTGTGACAATTAATGGTTGTACCTCTCCTTTAGAGTTCTTTGGAATCAATGATCCTAGAGAGGCCATCGCATCTACAAATCTATTAGTCGATCTAGGCAAGCTATCAATCTCATACTAGTCAAATTTTACAAGAAATTTCATTGCTACTTCATGATAAAGTTTTAGGACTGGTTCTTTGCATTGGTATTCTTCGTTTACTTTACGAACGACAAGTTGAGAATCACCAAATATCTTGATATACTTTATGCTCATAGCTATGGCTGCTTGAAGTCCTAAGATTAAGGCTTCATACTCTACATTATTTTTTGTGCATGGAAAATCGAGTTTGAATGATAATGGAATGGGTATCCCTTGGGGTGTATGAAACACAATTCTTGCACCTTGTCCTTTTTCATACTTAGAACCATCAAAGAATAGTGTGATATCGAAATCTTCCTCTAGAATGACATCTTCTTCTTTTTTAGTGATGGTAAATACCAAATCATCTGGGAGCTCAATAATCAATGGTTGATCACTAGGAAGTGGAGCTTCCACAAGATGATCGGCTATCACCTGACCTTTAATGGATTTTTAGCTGATGAACTCAAGATCAAATTATGTTAGAAGAATTATCCATTTTGTAGTGTGGGTGTTGTTGTAAGTGTGAGACATCATGTAACGCAGAGGATTTTCTTTAGCTATGACATATGTAGTATGGCTTAGCATGTAATATCTGAGTTTCTTAGTGGAAAAAACCACTACTAGGCATAGTTTTTTGACATAAGCGTATCTGGTTTCATAGCTTACCAATGTTCAACTAATGTAATAGATAGCTTGCTCTTAGTTGTTTTCATTCTTCTATGCAAGCATTGTCCCTAATGCAAAGTCCATTGCTGAAACATAAATATGGAAGGGGGTCCCCGAAAGAGGAGTTAAGACTGGTGGAGAAGCCAGGTATTTCTTGATATCATCAAAAGCTTTTTGACATTCATCTATCCATGAAAATGTCACCCCCTTTTGTAGCAGGTGATTGAATGGCCTACATTTGTCTGAGAGTTGTGCAATGAAATGATAGATCGATTGGATCTTTCCTTGTAAACTATGCAACTCTTTCAAGTTTTTTGGGGGAGGCATATCCATGATGGCCTTGACCTTGTTTGGGTCCACTTCAATACCTCTTTTGGAGATAATGAATCCTAGTATTTTGCTTGAGGTGACACCAAAGACACACTTCTTGGGGTTCAACCTTACATTATGCTCTAGAAGTCGATCAAAGACTTTTTCCAAGACACCAATGTGCTCTTGTCGAGTTTTGGATTTTTCCAAGAGATCATCCACATAATCTTCAATGATCTTATGCATGTAATCATGGAATATGTATGTCATGGCACATTGATAAGTGGCACCTACATTTTTAAGGCCAAAGGGCATCACCTTGTAACAAAAAGTCTCCAAAGGTGTTGTGAATGTTGTTTTGTGTTGGTCATCAGGATTGATTCGAATCTGGTTGTATCCTAAAAACTATCCATTAGTGAAAGCATTTCATGGCCAGCGCAAGTGTCGACAAGAGTATCGATGTTTGGTAGAGGAAAGTCATCCTTAGGACATGCTTTGTTAAGGTCTCAAAAGTCAGTGCAAATGCGTATCACCCCGTTAGGTTTATGAATGGGTACCATGTTTGAAAGCCACTCAGGATAGTCAATGGGTACAATGAAACCCACATCTAATAGCTTTTGAAGCTCTTATTTGACCATGAGGGCAATGGTAGGATGCATCTTTCTCATTTTTTGTTTGATCGGCTTAGCATCAAGATGCAAGGTTAAATTATGGACAACCAAGTTAGGGTCAAGACCAGGCATGTCTTTGTAGGACCATGCAAATATGCCCTTCTTCTTCTTGAGGAGAGCTATCAATTGCTCTTGTTCATCAATGGATAAATTTTTTCCAAGTTTGACGATTTGTGGATTGTCCACATCTGAACTAAGGTTCACATCAATGGTATCTTCAATGGACATGTGAGAACCTTCCTCAAGCTAATGGGGTATTGGGATCAGATGAATATCATCAATGACATTATCAAACTCTTATGACTCAGTCTCTTCTATGTCTACCTGGAAAACCTCAAGATCCAAGGGTGAAGGTGAAGGTGAGAAGGTGAAGGTGAGGGTGATGGAGGAATGTAAGCGATAGAAGCTCTTAACAATTCCTTAGAAAGGACAAATTTGGCAAAGGATGGTGGTGATGAAATCTATTCCATATCAATGAGGCTAATATCAATTGGAATTGGTTTTGCCAAATCGTATGGATTATGAAGTGGGGTGAATAAGTCAATAGAATTCATGTTGACTTAGTGGGGGAATGGTGGTTGGCAATGGAATGGGTAGTTTGCCCTAATTTTTAGAATCGGTGAAGGAACCTTGGGAACCTGAATAGCAACAAGCAACACTTGTAAATACAAATGATAATACCATGCAAATGCAATGCAAAGATTTTTGTATTTTTTATTTTGAATTATGTACATATGTTACAAAATGTTTTAGTGAGGTGGATCAATGAAGTGGAGGTGGTGGTTCACTAGTTGGCTCAGCTCGCTCCCTTGGGAGAAGCAAATGAAAAATGGGTTGATGGATGGGGAATATTCTGAGGTAATGCTCATCCTATTCGGTGAATGGAATGATGGGTGTTGATTCCTCTTTGGATTCATCAGAAGCTATCGATATGATATCATATTCTTCATAAGATTCCTCCTCAAAGTCATCATTGTGGTTGGTTTCTTCTTCTGAACCTAAATGAAGGCTTTGAAAAGCTTGTTCAAAAGAGGAAGTGGTGGGATGAGAATGATAGCCTAAACCTGAATGGTCATGCACTTCTCGATATGGAGTTTCAATGATTTTATGCATGCCTTGTTCATGTCATCCTAGGCCATATCCTTGCCAATTGACTCGATGAAAGTATCAGGATGGAAAACCAGACATGTGCTCTATATTGGCAAGGGTTGGTTGCTTGGGTTCATCTAGGGGAGGTGGATCAGATGAGTAATCAACCCCCCATATATGAAATTAATTTTATTAGGTGTTGAACCCATGGTGTACATTGCTCCTATGGATAAGGGTGGGTCATGTGGGTGACCATAATCCCTAATAGTTTGGATGCTTAACGGTGTAACTTTGACATCTTGGACCACATATTCACCAATGCTAGGATTGGTGAGGTGGATTACAACTTGTGAGGATGTGGATGAGGTGGATGGAGTGGATGTGGAAGTGGAAGGCTCATGGATGATTGGTGACTCAGATAATGGGAGGGATGTGTGCTAGAATGGCATCTCACAATCCATTAAATTGACTTGTGAGACATCAGTTGGTGGAGATGAAGATGGATTTGGTTGAAGGGTTTGATGGATGGTTGATGATGTTGATGTGGATGGAATGGTAGTGGATGTTGATGTTGATGATGTGGATGGAATGGTAGTGGATGTTGATGTTGATGATGTGGATGAAATGGTAGTGGATTGGGTTCGACCACATGTACATGTAGCCGATTGTGATGAGGGTGGGGGTGTGGAATTGGAGGCTTGATGTGGGGTAGTGATGGGAAGCTCCTCAAGAATAGGAGCTTTAGATGAATAAGTGGTGGATGATGTGGTTGATGGGGTTAGGAATAGGTGAGTGGATGGAATTGTGGATTCGTAGGGATTTGAAATGAAGTTGCAGTACTTAAACGGTTCGATGTCCGTTGGTATGCAATGAACTTATCCCTCATGTACATATTTTAAGCATTGATGTAGAATGGAAGGGACACATCTCATCTCCCTAATCCAGGGGCATCCAAGGAGTACATTGTAAGCCATGGACCCCTCCAAGATGTGGAACATGGTATGCAATATTTTTACCCCCACTTCTATGGGTAAAATAATAGTGCCAACTATGGAACAAAGAGCATCATTGAATGCTCTTAAGGTGAATGTGGATTTGGTTATGTGTGATGGTGGAAGATTGAGATGTTGAAGGGTAGATGTGGTGATGATATTGATGGAGGAGCCAATGTCAATAAGCACTCATTTAAATGGCTTCCTATCAACTTGAGCCATAATATGTAATGGAGGGTCCACCGATTCTGATGAAATTGATTTAATTTCAAAATCATAGAATGTGATGGAAGGCTCCATGCATGTTTGAATACTCCCCATAAAATTGTTGAAGGCATTAGTGTCTTGGGATTGAAGTTCAATGGACTTTAAAATTTCCATTAATGCCTCATGGTGTGGGGGAGATTGTTGTATTAGCTCATAGATAGATAGTTTGGTTGAAGCCATTTTGAGGCTAGTTGTTAGTCGGCTACTCAGTGAGATGATGGGTCTTTGTGGATGGTTTGGAAGATGAGTGGGTTGAGATGGATGGCTTGGAAGGTGAATGGGTTGGGATGAATTGGGGGAAAAATGGATGGGTGATGAAGAATTGGTAGGTTGAGGAGACACACTTGCTTGAGGTGCTATAGGAGGTTGAACTGCCTGTTGTTGTTCATTTTTTCTATTGGTGCTTCTTTGACCTCGGGTAACTACGTGAATAGCCCCCACAAAACCTTGATACTATTGCACATGGTTGACTTTATTAGGAGGAGTCTTGATGTTTGACCCCCTTGTTGCTTGTTGTTGTTCCTCATGATGAGGAAGTGGTGTTTGGTATATACCAAGGTTTTGGTTTTGTTGGGCCAAAGGACTATCAAACTTGATGGCCCCTAGCTCTATCAAATCTTGCACCATGTGTTTAAATGACCAACAGTTGTTAATGTCATATCCTTTATATCGATGGAAAGGATAAAATAGGTGCTCCTTATAGCTCTTGCCACATTTAACTTGATCTTTAGGTATGATTTCGGGTAAGGTAATAGCATTGGTGTCATACAACCTATGGAAGAGGGAGGCGTATGATTCAGGCAAAGGTGTGAAGATGTGATCTTGTCAAATAGATTATCGATGTTGGTAATTTTCCATAGTTGGCATTATGTTATGAAGTTGTTGGGGTGGGGGAACCACTTGATAATTGATTTGTTGTGGTTGTTGTTGCACTGGTTGTTGTTGTTGTTGAGTCATTATCGGCTGACTCAGGACCACTTGATTTACTTGATTTGGTTTTGATTGGCTAGAATAACTTCCTTTTGCTTGGCCCTTATTTTACCATTCCTTTTTCTTAGGCTTTATCTCACCCTCTTGGATTTTTATCTCTTCGATGACACGAGCTTGAGTGAGAGCCTCGTCGAATGTTCTATATTGCTAAAGTTGCAACAACAAGGAGATGGGTTTTAAGCAACTCCTTGTGAACATTTGGGTTAGTTCTTCCATTGGTAGGGAGAATGGCAACTTGGTGATAACTACCCTCCAATGGTTACCAAAATCATAGACTAACTCTTCTTCAAATTGTCTAAGATTGTATAGGTCAGTCAATGTGGTTTTCTTATGAACATTGAGGGAAAATCTCTCCAAAAATTTATCTACCAATTGTTCAAATGTGTAAATATTGTGGTGAGGTAGATGATTATACCAGTCTAGAGCATCTCCCCCCAATGTCTAAGGAAAAGTTTTGAGCATCAAAGCATCTTGATCTTGAATCCAAAAGCATGAGTGGATGAATGTGCTAATGTGCTCTCTAGGGTCCTCAGTCCCTTTAAATTTATCAAATTTTGGTATTGTGAAGTCTATCGGATATGGTGGTGATGGTACTAAAAAATGGATAGGTTGATTGACTAGTTGTCTCAAGGTAGGCTTCTGGTACATCATACTAGGAGTATGCCTAATCAAGCTATCAATCTGTTGTTGCATTGCTTGGATTTTAGGGTCTTCCACTTGTGTGTGAAAGCCTTGGATTGTTTGATGATCATGTGAAGGTGGGGTGTATGGAGTGATGAATTGTTGAGGTGGAATGTGGTGTTGATGGCTAGATGGATTGAAGGGTACTTGATGATGTTGGGCATGTTGTTGGACTTGGTGATGGAATGATTGTTGTTGATGAAATGGAGGTGAGGTTTGGGGAATGTGAGTGTGTTGGGTTGTGGGAGTGGAATGGATGTGGGTTAATGGAGGTGTGGGGATGGAGACTGTAGAAGATTGTGATACCCAAGATGGATTTGAGGTGAAGAAGTTATGTTGGCTTGGGATGGAATGGGGTTTAAAATCTACTACTTGTGTTTGCTGTTGGGGGTAAGAATGAGCATCTTGCTGGCCCATGAGCAATTGGTTGAGGTGTTGCCATGCTTGTTGTATGGCAATTTTTGAAGTAGATGGTGTGGTGGAAGTGGATGGAGGTGAGGTGTGAATGTTTGCCATGTTGGTGGATGTTGGTGGAGGGTAAGTTGCGAAAGGAATCACAATAGAATGAGGGGTAGTGGATGGAATGGTAGATGGAATCTATGAAGCTGCATTGACATGTGCTTTGTAGAGTGGATTGGTATAGGTGGTGGTATAGGTAGATGGGATGGAGGTGATTTGGCTATGTTGTGGTGGAGACATGTGATGTGAAGGTGCGGATGATACCTCAAAAAGAGGGTTGGTGTAGACTTGGTTGAAGTTGTGGGGATGTGAATGAGCAAGTTCCAACTGAGAATAAGGAACTTGGTTGTGTGGGATGTTAAGTTGTTCTAAGACTGGTTTAGTTGGTCTTAAGTAAGCTCCAACTTTATCCATGTCTATGTAGGTGGTACGATGGTCGGTTGGTGTAGAAGGCTCCATTTTTGGGATGGAGGTGTGAATGGCTTTGTGCATCACATCAGCATTCAAAGTGAATACTATGTGTGAGGGTCCTGTTGATAAATCAAAATAGCTTGTCTATGTTGGGCTAGTTGGGTTAGCCACATATAAGTGATTGGGGAAGAGGTGGGGCACTCCATGGATGAAGTGGGTTGGTTGGTAGATGCTTGACTCATGATTTTGGCTTGGCTTCGAGTTGAAACCATAAGCTAATGAGTCAACTAGGGTAGTGAATGTGTGGGATGTGTGTGAAAAGGTGCAATGATAATGAAAAGCACACATAATCAAACAAACAATTGAATCCTATGTCTTGCAATAATTTTTTTATTTTTTTTGGTTTGTGTGTTTTGATGTGCATATCCTAAGCCTAGACTACTATGCAGGATGGGTTCCTAAGGTGGATGGCAAATGAGAACTTTTCTGGTGATGAAATCCAAAAAATTACTCATGGGTTGCTAAGGTGTCTATGGGGCAAGACAATGGATGGAGATGAAACCCACCATCATTGGTCTTGATCAATGGTTGGTGATGAAGTCCAACTCACTGATGTTAAATGTGAAACGTGCAATTGTGTGTGATTCTTTTTAAATATTTGTTATCTATGGTGTTCATACAATTGCCAAGAAACCCTCTTCTACTCAACCAAATTGGTGACCAAGAATACCAATACCAAGTTCCTCAAAAGAACCTAGGGTACACCTCTTAAGATCCACCTTGAATCATCAAGTGATTCCAATAGTGGAGGGTTCACCTAGTTCTTCCACCCTGAATCATCAAGTGATTCCAATAGTGGGAGTAAGCTCAAGTACCAATAACTTGTTCCAACTTGAAAAAGTAAGAAGTGAGAGACTTTAGCCTAAAGTGCAGCTATTTATGCTTTTTCATATTATTGCAAACAACACTCAGAGTAAAAAGTAAAAACACCACAAAACAACAAAAACTTAAATTTAATGTGATGAATGTTCTAATGCAACTAACATGGATGCACAAATGCAGATCTATCCTATGTGTAAACTATATGAAGAAATGCTTGTAAATTGCTAAGATGCAAAATGTGTTGCTTTTTAAATAGAAAGTAGATATTTTCTTTTCAATCTCTCTTTAAAAAGCAAAAAAAAATGGAGGTGGGGTTTGATCAAGACTTACCAGGAAGCCTACGTATTTCTTCCCAACTCTCCTGGACATGGTGCAAAGTCTGATGGTGGTGAGGCATCTCCTGGATGTGGTAGGGCATCCCTCAAACATGTGGTAGGGCATCCGTGCAACCACAAATCGAATCCTGCTGCTCCCAGAAACCCTAGTTTCATGATTTTTGTGCGATCAAATCTCTGAAAACCTGCAACAGAAATAAAAAAAGTAGATCAAAATTTGACAAGGTATATTAAAATAAGAAACCCTTTGGGGGTCCCACCGTGATCACCATTTTGTAAAGTAAAAATCAACAACACCAAGATAACAATACAAAAAACAACACAAAATATATTGCACAATGAAGAAAGAATATTGTATTAATATGGTGGGAGCCTTGATCTCCAATGTTACAATATAATGTGTGTTGATACAATGGTTACAATCGAAGGGTTTAAAAACCCTTGTTTACAAAGAATATTTGGTGTCTTCTACATCGTCTTTTACTCCAAACAAGATTGTGGGTGGGCTTGTGTATCCCTACGGGACCACCTGAGCTACAACAACCATTAAGAAGATGCTTCCTATAACCTACAAATAGATCAACAACACCAAACAAGTCAGTAGCATATGTGAGGGCTCCACTGTGTGAGACCCTCTATAAAAGACAAATCTACAAACCCTAGTGCTGTAAATGATGAAATGCAAGCTAAGTACAAAAAATGTAAGATGTAAAACAATAAATATTTTTACCTTGTTGAGATTATACTTGTTTTTTGTGATATGAGCCCCTGTTTCTACGATCTGAAGGTGCACGAACACCGAAAAACATTCAAATTTTATCGATGGTAAATTGGTTGAGGGGAAATACCTTGGAGCATTTTGGAAGGGTTGTGAATGCCTTGTAGTGTTCTTGGAACTCTTAGTAGCATTCTGGGAATGCTCAGTAGCATTTAGGGATTTCTAGGAAGAGTTAAGCAAAACCAAATCTGGTTTGCAGGGATTCAAGAGACTGGAAATGAAGGATGTAGATGTTGTATATGTCTCATCCTTTGCAAAGGAAGTACTGTATAGTAGACCCCGTCTTCGGTGGTCCTGCTCACCAATGAGTGGACCAGAGGGGTTTGGGGGGCACGATCCCCCCAATAGGGATATGGGGGCAACGCCCCAAAAAAAATTTTGGGCTCCTACTTTTTCAGAGATATTATCGGAGCTATTTTTAGAGGCATTGGTGGGATTCCCGTGATTAGTGGGTATGGGTGGTTTTAGCCCATGGTATTTTGCCCACAATATTCTAATACCACATTGTGGTTTAGGGTTGTAAGAGTTTCCTTTATATTGATTGTAATGTCCCATTACGGGTAAGGTGAATAATAATAGAAAATGAGGTGTGGCTCTTTTTTGTTGGACGTAGCCCATATTGGGTGAACCGGGATAAATATCTTGTATTCTATGTGAATGTATCTTGTGAGTTTTTTTTCTTATGATTTATTTATTTCTACATTAATTATTTTGGAATAGGTTTGGGTAAAACTCTTCAGTAGAGGTGGCAAGGATGAAAAGGGTTAGCGAAATGCTAGGGTTTTTGGATGATTAGGAATGAATGGCTAAGATGATCTCAAGAATCTACAATAAAATTTAGAATCAAATCAATGCTCAATCAATCAAACATTCAAACCTTATTCATAAAAATGAATCACCTTTTATAACTTGCCTTCAACATGTTAGGGTTTTGATGACATCAACAGGTGATCAAGATTAAAATGTGATGAATGGCTAAGATTATAACTTTGCAATGTGGCATGGATCATGATGAGTGAATGGATGAGACTAAATTATGATGGACGATTGTGATTTATTCATATATATAAATAAAATATTAATATATATATATAAATAAATAAAATATTTATATTTATATACATAAATATAAATAAATATATATACATATATATATATAAAATAAATAATGGACGATGGTGATTGGATGATGCGTGGAAGAAAAGTGGCTAGGATTTGGTGTCTACAGTAATATTTTTCTATACAAAGAAAATGAAGGGAAAGTTATACAACTCAATAATCCTCTATAATGAAAAAATGAACTACTATTTATAGATATAATTGAGGGAATTTCCATCCAAAACTTGTAGGATATTATGACAATTTTAGTTGCTCCTTTTACATGGAGGACTAAAGTCAACATGTTTTTCTTTAATGCTTTCCTAGACTGCTAAGCTAATATGACAATGGTGTTAGAGAATGTTATTTTATTTGGTACATTACAATGTACAACTTGGTACATTATTGTAAATATTATATGAAGGTTGTGTCTTAGATTAGTGAGTGACTTAATATTTTATGCAATATAATAATGTGTAGGAAATGCACAAGTCTCATATAAATATGTGTGCAAGTGTTATGATTATAGATGTGCATAAGTGTCTAATATGTAAGTGTGCACATGTCCTTAGAATAGAAAAATTAAGAGTTGTCAAGAAGAGTGAAGGAGTGCAGCATATGAAGAGTCACATATAATTATATATTTGTGACTAAGCATTGTAATATCATGAAGGTTAATAGAATGTGCAAAGATTTATGCTTGCATTAGCAGACCTTTATTCAATAGCATTTTTGAGTATTTTTTCATGTGCAATATTGTGAGCATGTTTACATGAGTATTCTTATAAGATATTCAATTTGTTATTACAGTCTGATATATTATTTGGTTCATTATATTACAACTGCATTATATTAGATCTTGTGATTATTTTCCTATGTTTATTTATATTAAGTATTAGAGTATCAAAAGCTAACAATGGTACCAGAGTCACAACAAGGTTGCTTGCACAAGATTTGAAAGTTTCATCAGGCTAGAGTCTTTCCACAATGTTGAAGAATAACTGAAGCCCAAAATAGTTCGATTAAATTAAAATAACATAGGGTTACAGTTTATATAGTCTAGGAAAAACTTAGATTAATTTCTAAGTGGAAAATAGGGAGAAGAATTAGGGGAGAGAAGAAATAGGGGAGGAAGAAAAATAAAACTTAAACTCTTCACCGCCTGTCCTCCACCCCTTGTCGTCCATTCCTTGCCGTCCATCCAATGGTGAATTTAGGTAGGTTAAATTCTAACATTCTCCCCCTTAAAGTTGAGAGGGCTGACAATACAGTCTCTCAGCTTTATATATTGAGCTTTAGCCATGCCTTTGGTGAAGATATTCGCCATGTTGTCCAAAGTGCTGCAATGTTTAAGCTCAACTACCTGGTTCTCCACCATGTCTCGGATGAAGTGATACTTCATATCAAAGTGTTTTGATCTACTATGGTGGATAGGATTATATGCCAATTGAATGGCACTCATGTTGTCATAGTACAATCTGGTAGGACCACTTTGTCATTCTCCAATCTCTTCAAGGACTTTTCTCAACCATAGAGCTTGAGTACTAGCATATGTGATTGCTATATACTCAGCCTCAGTAGATGACAATGCTACAACAATCTGCTTTTTGGAACTCCATGTAATTAGTCCTGATCCTAGACTAAAATAGTTCCCTGATGTAGATTTTCTATCATCTATATTGTTGCCCCAATCACTATCATTGAATCCAACTAACTTTACAGAATTACATTTGTGGTAATGGATTCCAAAATCCAATGTACCCTTTACATATCTCAGAATTCTTTTAGTTGCTTGAAAATGCAGCTCAGATGGATCAGCCATAAACCTTGAAACAAGAGAAACAACATACTGAATATCAGGTCTTGTGTTGGTAAGAAACATCAAACTCCCAACCATGCTCCTGTAAGTGGTCATGTCAACCTTCGGTGCTCCATCATATTTGCTCAATTGGATCCCATGACCCGTTGGAGTTGCAACTGATTTGCATTGCTCCATGGCAAATTTCTTGATCATATCTTGAGCATATTTGTGTTGACATATGAAGATCCCTCTATTTTTCTAATGAACTTCCATGCCTAGGAAGTAATGCATTAAGCCTAGATCTTTCATCTCAAATTGTTTCATCATGGAGTGTTTGAACTCCCTATTCATCTTATCATTACTACCCATAAATATGAGATCATCCACATATAAACAAACTATGAGAATATCTTTACCTTGCTTTAGGTAGTAGAGAGTGGGTTCACTTTTGCTCTGAGTGAATCCATATTCCTTGAAATAGCCATCAATGCGAGAGTACCATGCTCTTGGTGCTTGCTTGAGGCCATATAGGGCTTTTTTCAGTTTGTAAACAAGGTTCTCCTTACCTTGTTCTTTAAAGCCTTGAGGTTGTTGAACATAAACCTCCTCAGTCAAGTACCCATTGAGAAAGGCACTTTTTACATCCATGTGCTGAATTTTCCACCCTTTGTGGGCAGCCAAGGAAAGTATTGATCTGATTGTTTCCTGTCTAGCAACAGGAGCAAAGGTCTCCTCATAATAAATGCCATATTTTTGAGTGAAGCCTTTTGCTACAAGTCTTGCCTTGTGTCTTTCAATGCTCCCATCAGCATTGAATTTGGTCTTGTAGACCCATTTACATCCAACACATTTTTTTCCCTTTGGAAGCTTCACTAGCTCCCAAGTATCATTCTTTTTTATAGAGGTGATTTCCTCTTCCATGGCTTGTTGCCATACATTATGAGTGCATGCTTTCTCATAGCTAGATGGCTCTAGATGTGCACTAGACATTAAAGCATAATTTACTACATCTCCCTTAGGCTCTTGGGAGTCATCATCTCCATACATATGCAGATTTTCAAGTTTTTGCAAAACTGCATTCATTTCACTAGCTTGACTTCTAGTGTATCTTTTTTGGAAATTTTTATCCAACATTTGAAAAGATGGATGATGTTGTAGTGTTCTTTTACCTCTTTATGGAGAATCAATATCCATAGGTGAAGAACTTACTGATCTTTGTGGAGAAGGACTTGGAGTAGTTGTTGATGTACTCGAAGTAGTACTCATGCTTGGGCTTGGAGGAGGTGTGCCTTTGCTCTTCTTGGTCTGCACCTATTGTACTTGAGAAGAACTTGCATCATGGGATTCATCATCAACAAAAACTTTTTTATGACCCCATTCTCCCCCTTCATCAAAAATCACATCCTTGGAAAGTACAATTTTATGCGTTTTTGGATTGTAGAGCCTATATGCTTTGGTAGACTCACAATATCCTACAAAAATACATGCTTGAATCTTGGGGTCAAGTTTCTTTCTTTTTTCATCAGGAATGTGGGCATATGCTAGAGAACCAAAAACCTTGAAATGTTTTACATTCGAATTTTTGCCATACCACCCTTCGTAAGGAGTGATCCCATCCAAACTAGAAGTAGGACTCCTATTCAGAATGTAAACACTGGTTCTAACAACATCGGCCCAATACATGTTACTAAGATGCTTAGTTTGAAGCATCGATCTAGCCATTTCTACTATGGTGCGGTTCTTTCTTTCTGCCACACCATTCTATTGTGGAGTATAGGTAGTGGTGAATTGCCTTTTTATCCCACATTCTTTACAATATTTTAGAAATGCCTTTGAAGAGTACTCTCCTCCTCGATCTGTCCTTAGACATTTTACATTGAACTCACTTTGTTTCTCTACATTATTCTTGAAATCTATGAAGCAATCAAAAGCTTCATATTTGGTTTTCAAGAAATAGATCCAACACATCCTAGAGAAATCATCTATAAAAGTGAGAAAATAAGAATTATTACCTATGTTTTTTGTCTGCATTGGACCACAAATGTTCGAATGCACCAATTGAAGTGGATAGCTAGCCCTCCATGCTTGTCCTTTTGGAAACTTGGACCTGGAGTGCTTTCCCAAAGCACATCCTTCACAAACCTCCTTGTGTTCATCAATTTTTGGAAGTCCACACACCATAGCTTGAGAAGTTAACAATTTCTAGCTAGCAGAATTCAGGTGACCATATCTCAAGTGCCAAAGCACACTTGGATTTGCTATAGCAATACTTGCAAGTTGAGCTCCCCCTGGTTCTCCAAACTTAAGGGGAAATAACCTATTCTTGGTCATAGGTACTTGTGTAATGACTCTATTATAGTTGTTCTTATCAAAAATTATACATTTGCCTTCATCAAAAACAAGTCTATAATTTTTCTCCATCATTTGTCCAACACTAAGCAAATTATGTTGGAGTTTGGGGGTGTAGTAGATGTCATTTACCTTTTTGATGCCTTCTTTTATTGGAACCTCCATGGCTCCAATGCCTTCAACTTGCAAAGATTTATCATCTCCCAACTTGATTCGGGATTTATAGGTGGAATCCATTGTAGCAAAGAGCTCTTCTTTGCCACTCATATGGTTGGAACAACCAATATCCAAAATCCAAGTGTCATTCAGATTTTGATCTGATTTTCCATAAGAAAGAAACAGATTGGATGTTCCTTCTTCTTCACCATAATTTCCATATTGACCGTTGCCTCCCTGAGAAGTCTTGGACCAATAGTCTCGAGCAAAATGATCGGGCTTGCCACAATTGAAACAAGCTTTCTTGGTTTTGTCACCTCCTCTTCCTTGATTGCCATTTCGCCCTTGATTTCCACCTCTGCTTTGATTGCTGCCTCTGCTTTGATTTCCACCTCTGCTTGGATTTCCTCCTCTTGAGCTGCTTCTGCCTCTACCTCTTCTTTGTCCTCTACCTTGGCCTCTTCCTTGTCCTCTTCCTACACCCTCATTGGATGAGAAGGCTTTATCATCACCTCCATAGCTTGTTGAAGGAGATCCCTGTAATCTCTCTTCATGAGACATTAATGAACCGATTAATGCATCAAAAGTTAGAGTGGAAAGGTCTTTGGATTCTTCAATGATGATAGCAATGTGATTCCATTTTTGAAGAAGTGTTCTTAACACTTTCTTCACAACCACTTCAGGTTTGACTTCTTCGCCAAGAGTTTACATCTTGTTGACAATTGCTTTGACTCTTAAGCAGTAAATCTCCAACTTTCTCATCTTCATTCATTTTGAGATTCTCAAAATCTCGTTTTAGGGTCTGAAGCCTTACTTGCTTCACTTGATCACTTCCTTGGAAACCTTCTTTCAAGGCTTTCCATGCATCTTGGGCAGTTAAACAAGAGGCAATTTTGGGGAAGATACTTTTCTCCAATGCTGCTTGGAGATGATAGAGAGCAGAGGAATTACTCTTTTGTGCTTATTTCTTTGTCTTCTTATCGGTTGCATTCAACGTAGTCCAATTTATAGGTTCTGTGTAACCTTCTTCTACTATATCCCATAGTCCCTTGCCTATGAGTAAGGTCCTCATCTTGATGGACCAATACTCATAATCGAACCCATTAAATTATGGAATGGGTAGATTATTATTGGATGCCATAGCTATTGGAAATAAACTAGAAACACACTTTTATTTCTCAATTACAATCAAAGCACTCTGCTTTTCAAAGAAAAAATTACAGATTTAAATCAAATCTAACTTGATCTACTCTCTCGTAGATATCTTGTTCTACCTGTAGAGGTTCTCCTATCACTAGATTGACAAAGTTATCAACAACTGAATCACCGTCATCACTGATAAGAATGATTTCGGGTGAATATGGTTCTGGTTCCAATATTTCAACTGAGTCACTGTCATTGAGATGAGTATTCTTTGGCTCCTGTGGTGCACCTCCTATAGATTTTGACTCCTCAAATCTACTACCAAAGGAATTATCTTCTGAATCAGTGTCATATCCTGCATCTGGTGCTCTTTGTTGGGCTATTACAACATTTTGTAGTTGACTGAATACAATATTCAATCCATACATTCAAACTTTTTCATCAAAGGATTTGGGGTTTTCTCTTACTAAAAGAGAACAAAGGGCATGATAGCATCCAGTAGACCTTATCATGAATGATTACAAAAATATTTCCCGTAGATGCAAAAATATCCCCCCTTTAAAGCCTCTTAGGCTATTACAAAAAATTTCACCCTTCAAGCCTCTTAGGCTATTACAAAGAATTTCCTCTTAGGAAATGTTTCCTTTTTTTTTAATATTGCAAAAATAAAAAATAAAATTTTATCAATAATATTAATTAATAATAAAATTTAATATCAATTAAAAAACATTTAAAAATGAATTTTAATTAAAATTAATATTAAATTATTAACTAATTTTATAAAATTAATTTTAAATTTTGCAAAATAATAAAAAAACTATAAAAAAAATTAACTTTTTTTTGTGGGTCTGAGGGTTTCGAACCCTCGACCTTATGGTCCTGGGCCTTACCGCATGACCAAAAACTATCGTGGTAGCTCACCTACCGTGAGCAAAGGGGAAGACACTCCCCCTTATACCAAAGTCACCACCTTAGCAATTAAAAAAAATAAAAATTTTAACATGTTTGTTGTCACCGAGTTTTGATCTTGAGACCAGGCGGAGAGCAAGGTCTTCGGGCTGGTTCCTCGATCCAATCGAGCTACAACACCCGACGTGAAGGCCTTTGAAGGCACCTTCTCTTTATAGATGCACCGACTCACGATAGAACAAAAAAAAGATATTATCATCCCACATTCACCCAAAAATGAACGAAGGAGTGGTTTATAACCACAAACATGCACTATGAAATTCGATTGCCTTCGGGCAATCAAATGCCTCATTTTTTCATCTAGATATCCAATTAGACCTCACCACGTGCCCTGCCATGCGCCCTGCCATGTCAGCTTGCCACATTGTCTTACCATGTTAGCCTCAACCTATGTGTCCCTGCTATGTTAGCCTCAATCTGCATGTCCTTTCTTTGTCTGCCACATGTCCTCCTCTGGTCTAGTGGATTTTTTCCATGTGTCTATCAGGGTAGCTCTACTGTCTGCCACATCAACTGCCTCGAGAATCATATCCCTATCAGGTCAGCTCTATTGTCCTCAATTAGCATTCATCCGACATGTTAGGTCCTCAATATGCATGCGGCCTTTGTGCCATGTGTCCTCCTCAGGATACGTGCCTAGGATTTGGCTCCTTCGTGGACCTCTCGAGCTATGTGCATGTAGGGGCTACTCCTCCTTAATATGCATTCCTATGGGCCCTTCTTGCTAGTTAGATGCCTCTATGCCCTCACCCTAGTTGTGCTTTGATACCAAAATGAAGCCCAAAATAGTTCGATTAAATTAAAATAACATAGGGTTATAGTTTATATAGTCTAGGAAAAACTTAGATTAATGTCTAAGCAAAAAATAGGGAGAAGAATTAGGGGAGAGAAGAAATAGGGGAGGAAGAAAAATAAAACTTAAATTCTTCACCGCCTGCCGTCCACCCCTTGTCGTCCATTCCTTGTCATCCATCCAATGGTGAATTTAGGTAGGTTAAACTCTAACAATAACTTGTGAAGACTAGGACTCAACAATAGAATCTATAAAAGCTAGTATTTCCACAAGGTTGAAGAATAACCTATGAAGACTAGGAATTAAAAAGGATATTAACACTGGTTAAGAAGCACCAGTGAAGATAAGAATATTACCACTAGGTAAGAAAAACCAGTGAAGATAAAGATATTACCACTAGGTACGAAAAACTAGTGAAGATAAGTATTTCCACTAGGTTGAAGAAAAACCAATGAAGCTAAGATTATTTCCACTAGGTTGAAGAATAACCAGTGAAGAATAAGTTTCATATTTAGAGAAGAACCAAATCAAGAGAAAGTTGGTCATTCAAGGAATATATTACCCTATTATAAGATTGAAAGAGAATCAAATTAGGAGAAAACTTGGTCATTGCCATTCTGCTTCAGATATTGGAATAAGTTTCATATTGGATTCTTAGGTAATGATAGAGAAAGGTATCTAAGATATTGTTGCAATGAAAAATTTATCTTCAAATTTTGAGAAGCTTCCTACAATAGATAGAGAAGACTTTCATCTTCAATTGGTTGAAGGTTGAGATATTTCCTCATGCAAGGATTGATTTGAGTTGTAGACAAGTATATCTTAGGTTATTAAAAATAGATTTTGATAAGATAGATTGAGTTTACCTATTCCAAGAAATCTATTCAGAATAGAAGGTAGTCTATAATATTGATTCAGGTCTTTAAGATAGACCTTGACATTGACAGAGATAGGAGATAAGGAAATAGGTCCCATAGAAGAAAGAAGTATACAAAGGAGATATATTAATAAAAGATCCCATTGAAGACAAAAGGAGACCCGTTAAAAGAGGTCCTATAGAAGACAAAGGAGATCCGAGGAAAGAGGTCCCATAGAAGTCAAAGATATAGAAGAGACCCGAGCAAAGAGATCTTTGATAAAATAGTTAGTGGTCCTTATAAAGATAAGATACCATAAAATTAGCTCACTCTACAAATATAGAAAACAAGAAAGAAGACTTGAAGCAAGAAATACTTTAAGGCATCATTTTTGGAAGGCAAGTATCTTGCCAAAATTTAAAAGTTATAGCAGACTTCAAGACAACAAGAAGTATGGATGATAGTCTGAGTTAGAGGACAACAAACTTTTGAAGACAAAGATAGAACATCAATATGGTAGAAAGATAAGAAAGTAAAAAATTGCAATTTTTGAGGATAGAGTTAAGAGTTGCATATTCACTTAGGAAAAATACTAAAGTCTAGATGGAAAGCAAGTTGAAAGAGTTCCATAGTAATGCTAAAGCTGAGTAGCACCATAGTAAAAAAAAGAGTGACATAGTAGCACCAACTCCAAGTAGCGCAAAGTGAGGAGCACCATAGTACCACCACAATCAAAGCCAAGGAATGTCATTTGTAGTGAGAAAGAAGACTACAAGTAGATGTTATAAAAGAATACAGTGTAAAGAAAACAACAAATCTAGAAGAAAGATTCAATAGCAAGGATAATGTAGTGAATAAGTTTTAGGTTAGAGGCACAAGTTAGAAGCCAAGGTAGTCTCATCACCATTTAACTTGCACCAAGTTACATGGAGAATAGATGATTAGAATCATCATGTAAAAAATATAAAGCTAAGCTATGTAAAGCCAAGTAGCTAAGCTAGGCTACGTAGAATCAAGAGAGCCAAGTATTAAGACATTAGAGAAGAAATCGAGTGCTAGGGATGTGCAACAAATATCTAAAGATGTAAAATGAGCATCTAAGAAGTGAGCCAAACATCAATGAGCTAGGGAAGTGAATTCAAAAACCCCCTGAGTTAGCATAATATAGAGATAGAATTATTTATAGCAAGCATCGTCAAGAATTGGAGAGATGAAGATTCTGAAGCATTGAGCACATAGCTGAGTCATTGAGTAGAATACAAAGAGTCAAAGTGAATATAAGCATGAATGAATACTAAGTGTTAAGGATCATGGCAAGGGAAACCAGATGTCAAAGAAAAATTGTGCTAAAGGAAACGAAGGAGCTAGAGGTAAATGTCTAGCACCTGAGACAAAGTTGATAAGATCCAAGTGATGTAAATCAAAATATCAAAGCATCAGTTTGAGTGTTAAGTAAAATTTGAGGAGACACCATCCCAAGTGAGACATCAATCATTGTAGAAACTTCAAGTGTCATGCCATAGAGGTAAATCAAAATATTAAGGAAAATTCTAATCAATGCATGAATACCAAGAATTACTGCACAACTAAAAAGGAGTAAACCAAAGATTTATGTGAATGTATGAGAAGTGCAAAAGTTGGATAAAATAAAGAGTTATTCAAATGTTACAAATAGATCCAGCATTGGAAAATCAAACGTCATAGTTTTATTGCCAAGAAAATAGTTCGAACATCATAGGTCAAGTAATAGAGATTTACAAGCATGCAATATGTTGGAATATTGAGCACCAAATAATTAACCATGTAGTCTACTTGAGTGACATATTATAGCAAGAAATAAAAAAGGGTAGAGTTGAAATATTCATCTTAAAAAAATTTAAGGAGCGTTCCATGCAAGAATAACAGACATTCATCCTCATATGTTCAAAGTTAACAGTGAGATATTTTTGAAAATTTTAGAGCCAAAGTTGCCACAGAGAATCACACCTGCAAGGAGGTATATTAGGGTTCAATATTTTAATTTTTTATTATTGCTAATGTTAGAGGAGAGAAAAGGCTTTTATAAATTTAATTATTGAATTTTATAAGGTTTATTAAGATTAGGTGGAGAGATAAGAATTTTATTAGGATAATACCTTAGTTGTTTTCTAAAAGTTTTGGAGTGATAAGTTTTTTAAAGTCATTTAATATTTGAAAGCTTTAATTATTTTTTGAAAATTCAAAGCCATAGAATATTTGTAAATTATTTAATTTTGGAGAGATAAGGAAGTCTACTTCAAATTAGGATTTTTAAATTTGCAAACATTCTTACTTTTCTAGTTTCTAATAAATTAGGGAGACATAAGGAATTCAACATCATAGGTTTTTGAAAAATTTAGAAACTTGAAAAATCATTCAAAACCTAGGGAGACATAAGGTAGTCAACTTCAAAAGTTATATGAGTGCCACCATGTCAACCAACAAATTATTTCTTTCAGAGTCTCAACTTCTCAAAGGTCCTAATTATGCTTCATGGAAAAACAAAGTGAAATCAATTTTGATAGTAGAAAAACTTTGGGACATTGTTAGAGGAACAAAAACTAAACCTATTGAAGGTGATAGAGAAATTTAAAAATATGAAGAAGAAGAAGAAGCAAAAGCCCTCATGATAATAACATTTGCAATTACAAATGAGATACAACCTTACATAAGCACAACAGTAACCTCTACAGAAGCTTGGAATACTTTAGCCAAGATATTTGAAGGAAAGAACAAAGCTACTATTTTGAATCTTCAAACTCAGTTACATTCTTTAAAAGTTAATAGTGGTGAAAGCATTGAATTATTTTTAAGAAGAGTGGCAGATATAAAAGCAAAACTATTAACCTTAGGAGAAAAGGTAGAGGACAAATTTCTTGTTCAAGTGATCTTGAGAGCTCTTCTAGAAAACTACAAGCATCTAGTTACATATTTGCAAATTCTAAGCAAAGATACTTCATTTGATGAGTTAGTCAATATTCTACAAGAGTATGAGGTAGAGAATTCAGTCAAAGATGAAATGACTAACAATGCCTTAGTATCAAAAGATAACTCACAAGGAAATGTTGCTTCAACTTCAAGAGGAAGGTTTAATAGGAGTAATAGATATTGTCAGATATGTAGAAGAGGAATCATAATACAAATTTTTGTAGATATAATCCAAGGAATCAGTCTCAAGGAAATCAAATAAATCAAAGTGGTCAAACAAATAGGCCAATACAACCAAGACAATATCAAACTCAATATCATCCACATCAGCAACAATTTCAACATCAATACCCTTCTCAGTATCAATATAATCAACCTCAGCTACAATATAGAGAAGGAAATCAAAAGGGTCATCTAGCTCAAGAAATTCAAGAACTAGAAGAAACTACTGAAGAAAATGAAGTCAAAGCTCTTTCAGCAAAATTAGTAATTTATGAAGATGATTTTTTGAAAGATACTAATCATTCACTTGATCAGAATACAGAAAGGCAACAGACTAAAGAAAGCAAGAAAGGATAGCATAGGCTCCAGGATCAAGATGAAGACCATATTGAAGACTAAAGTCTTCAATAACCAAATAATGTAATACAAGGGGGTGTTGGAGAATATTACATTATTTGGTACATGACAATGTACCACCTTGGTACATTATTGTAAATATTAGATTAGGGTTGTGTCTTAGATTAGTGAGTGAGTTAATATTTTATGTAATGTAATAATGTGCAGGAAATGCACAAGTGTCATGTAAATATGTGTGCAAGTGTTATGAGTGTAGATGTGCACAAGTGTCTAATATGTAAGTGTGCACATGTGTCCTTAGAATAGGAAAATGAAGAGTTATTAAGAAGAGTGAAGGTCAAGAGTGCAGCATATGAAGAGTCACATACAATTATATATTTGTGACTAAGCATTGTAATATTATGAAGGTGAATCAAACATGCAAAGCTTTATGCTTGCATTAGTAGACCTTTATTCAATAGCATTTTCAATATTTTCATGTGCAATATTGTGAGCATGTTTATGTGAGTATTCTTATGAGTTATTCAATTTTTTATTACATTCTGAGATATTATTTGGTTCATTATATTGCAACTTCATTATATTAGATCTTGTGATTATTTTCCTGTGATGATTTATATTAAGTATTAGAGTATTAAAAGCTAAAAAATGGTAGGTGATCCTTGTTTTATTGATAATAGTGTATCCATATATCTCACCTACATTCTTTGTGTGCTTGTACACCATTATTTTTCTTTGTAACTTAATCTAATTGTTTCCTTTGAGTTGGTGGCTCTCCATGACAAGCTTTAATCTCTAATGCATTCCTAGTCTCTCTATATCCCTATGCAAGATACTGGATGCCTATCAAGACTTTCCTAGAATTCCTTGATTGAGTTGCATCTCTCATCAAAAGTAATTTTGTATAGGATTCTTATTTTTTCTTTTCATCATACGCTTTAGTGTTCATCTCCCAAGAACTTCTTATATAATCCACATGTTGTAGATTTTCCATTTTTATTTCCTTGTAACTTTTCTAAACCTTCGACTATTGGGCGTTATTCTTTCCTCATGTCAGTTGACCTTCTCTTCCATTTTTCACTCTCTTTTTAGGAAGCATTACATATGGAATATTGTAACTTTAGCTTTTCTTATCTGCTTGGGACTTATATAAAATAGTGACTATCTTTCATTGGGACTTTTACACCTTTTTCCATCTTGCATTTATCTCATTTTTTGTTTGAGACCAAAAATTTAGTGTAGTGAGATATCTCTATAGTTATGGAAACTCACAAGGGCCTTCTTGCTTGTTGAAGGAGAAATCATAGTTATTTCTTCTATCCTTGGATGTACTGTCAAAATTTTATAAGCCCTAAAAAAGAAAAACACAAGAAAAGAAAATATAAAACAAAAGCAATATCATAAGATCGATAACTTTTCCAGCACTTGCTTTATTTCTATCCATTCCTCCTCTAATGGGATTTGTGAAAAGGATTGAAAATCCAACTAAGTTCATTATATTTACAAACTCATTATATAGGCTCTAATGTCCCAAAATACATAACCAAACCCATAAAATCATGGATTTGATCCAATATGCTTAACCATAAGCTACAAAAGTGCAAAGGATAATGCACGTAACTTCTATTTTAAGAAGAAAGGAATAATACTAACTATAAGATCCATTTTAGCTATCTTGAATTACACACTTCATACTTTGAGTTCACACTTCCTAACTAACACTCCTAAATGACAACTAGAAGATAACTAGTGCCCACAAGTGCATGTGAGATAGAGACTCACTTACAATATTAATTTGCAAGAAATAAACTATGCAAACCTAGATAGGAATTACTAGAGGGGTCATATGAGTGATCAAACATCAATCCTCATCATGCCTCACCACAATAGAAGCATTGGACTCCAATGCTTTTAGAAGAGTAGGAAAGTCACGGGACATCTAATGAAAACAAATCCAACGAGCCTGATGCAGCAGCTGTCCTCGTCGAGCCACAAGATATGAGGTGGTAGACCCCTGGTGAGTCTATCAAGTCTTCGTGTCATAGATATGATTGGAATCCAATGGTAACTGAGAATCAAGAACCATGTCCATAGGATGACTGATAGCTGGTTCGGTCTCCAATGTAGAGTCAAAGTACAACTTCAAAAGATCTACATTGACGACGTCATGAATTCCCAAGTGTGCGAGAAGATCAAGGTGGAAAGCATTCTTGGACACCTATTGAGAATAGTATAAGGCCCATAGCGAATCATTTTGATTTTACTATGAGTCTTATCAGTAAAATGCCGCTTGTCAAGATGCAGCCAATCTTTGTCACCACCCTAAAATGGATGAGGAATTCGATGTTGATCCATGGCCTTTTTTTGCTACTACTGTGTCTTTTGCAAAATATCAATCACATTTGATTGAAGATTGTGAAAGTTCTGAATAAATGAGTGTGCATTGTCTTGCTCCTTCTAAAGATGTGAAGTGACAGGAGAAGGCAAAGACAAAGGTAACTCATAAGGTGCCAAGGGCTGAAATCCCATACAACCCTCAAAAGGTGAGTGACCTGTAGAAGAATGTAGGGCCCTATTGTAGGCATGTTCAATATGAGTGAGACTCAAGTCCCACTTTGTTGGTGAAGCGTGATGATAGATTCGTAAACTTTGCATAAGGGTACGGTTTACCACTTTAGTCTATCCATCTGACTGCGGATGATAGGCGGTGGAAAAGTTAAGGGAAACTCCCAAAATTTTCCACAAAGAATGCCAAAAGTGACCCATAAAATGTGAATCACGATCCGATATAATGTTGGTAGGTAGACCAAAGGAATGCCAAATGCTGTCAAAGAACAATTGGGCTAAGTCTGCTGTAGAACTTGTCTTGCGACATGGAATAAACTTAGCCATCTTACTAAATCTATCAACCACCACGAACACACAATCATGTTGTCGCACTGTCATGGGAAAACCACTAACAAAATCCATGGAAATGCTTTCCCAAGTACGGGAAGGAATGGGCAAAGGCATGCCTAAGACAAACTTCCTGTTAGCTAGTTTGGAGTGACAAAAAACTGCACACTGTTTGAGAAATCTCAACACATCCCTCTACATTTTAGGCTAGTAGAAAAATATTTGCAAGTGATGAAGTGTTTTGTGTTTCCCAAAGTGACCACCATAAAGTGTAGAATGAGCTTCCTTAAGAAGTGACACTCTAGGCTCACAAGGAACACAAACCTTGTCCAATTTGTAAAGAAGTCCTTTGATGTAGAAATCTTGGAAAGGATGCAAATTGGAAGAAGAAGGCTTACTTGCTCAAATATTTTCCCAAAATTAGGATCCTGTGAATACTGATTAGGCCAAGTCTGAAATCCCAAGTGTGAAGTGGACATAACTATTAAGGCAAGAGCGGCAGGAGGCCTACTCAAACAATCAGCAATAGTATTACTCTTCTCCTTTTTATACTTGATCACCAAGTGAAATTTTTGGAGGTAAGAGGCCCACTTCATATGTCTTGATTCTTCAATTTTACTTTGAGATTGTAAAAACTTGAGAGGCATATGATCAGTTGATGGGGGACCGAAAAACATACACCCGCAAATCCAAAAAATGTCATCTATTAATCTTGGAAAAATACATACAAATGCAGCCTACAGGCTTTACAATGACCAGCGCTCGGCTTGGTCTTCTCTAACCCTATCTCTATGTGCAATTTCCGATCCAACACTGATCTAATACATTAAACTGGGTTTTTATAAAGGCCCCGACCCTCTGAAACAACTTACGCATTAAACCGTGACACCAACCTGATTTATTACAAAGACTAGGTTTTTATAGAGGCCTCGACCCTCTGAAACATCCTTTGAGAAAATCAAGACACCAACCTGATTTAATACCCCACTCTGCATGGCCTTGTCATCACCGCTCCCTGTTAGATTCTCTGTGCGACCATACTTTTTGTTTCCCATGCTTCTTGGTTCTCGTTTGTGTTTACTGCACCTTGGTGCCACGTGTAGTCTTTGAACGATCCCCGAAAATACCGCCTGTCACGGTTTTCCTGCCATCTCCTTCTCCTTCTTCGCCTTCTTCTCTCTCCATCATGATATCACGACATGTCGCAATATCGTGACATTCTGGACTCCCTGCGCTTTCTTACCCTTTTGGTCGTGATATCGTGACATGTCGCGATATCGTGACCAACTCTCGCCTTGCCTTGGTTTTCACTTGACGTTGCGATATCGCGACGTCGTGATATTATGACAAAGCCTTCGCTTCGCCTTGCTTTACGTCTGATGTCACAACATCGCAACGTCGTGATATCGCGATGTCATAATATCATGACAAAACCTTCGCCCTTGCCTCAATCTCCTTCTGACGTCGTGATTTTACGATGTCACAAAATCGCGACATCGCGATTTCGCTCCTGATGCTAACTCCCACCTTGGCCTCCCTTCGATGTCATGATTTCACGATGTCGTGAAATCACGATGTCACAATTTTGCTATTGCTTTCTTCCTCTGCCTTCGCCTCGCCTTGACGTCACAATTTTGTGACGTCGTGAAATCACGACGTCACAATTTTGCTACTCCTTTCAACTTTTGCCTTAGCAAAATTTTCCTTGCCTTCTTCTTCTTCTTCCTGAGCCGACTCTTCAGAAGTGGCCCTCCCGCAACTGGATGCCTCTGCATCAGATGCCACTGGATGCTCCTGCATCAGACACTCGAGGTTAGTGGAGAAGTGATCTTCACTTCTGCATGGTCTGGTTGCTGCCTCCTGCAACACCTCCAGACATTTCTCTGCCTCTGCAGTCTGTTCCAACCCCTTCTCCTGCCCAAAAAAATCTCTGTCTTCTTCCAGGCAGGTCCTAGCACTGCTGCACACCTCTACAGCCTGCTTGCACTCCTCTTCTCTCTTTCTCTGTTTCTCCTCACACTGTCTACGTAGCTCCCTTTGCAAGGCTTTCACTTGCCTCTACAAATCTCTCTTGAGCAGTTCCTCCTGCAGGGCTTGCACTTGCCTCTGTAATGCCTTGAACTCTCTCATTGTCATCATATTTCCCACTGATCTCGGTGTAACTGCCTCATGTCGGTGATCTGTTACACACTCGGGGATCCTAAACTCTCTCTCCTCTCTCAGAACCCTCCCACAGATCCTGGCACAAACTGCCTCACGACCGGCGATCTGTTTATGCACTCAGGAACATTAGCTCTGATACCACTGATGGGGGACCAAAAAACACACACCCGCAAATCCAAAAAATTTCATCTATTAATCTTGGAAAAATACATACAAATGCAACCCACAGGCTTTACAATGACTAGCGCTTGGCTTGGTCTTCTCTAACCCTATCTCTGCGTGCAATCTTCGATCCACCACCAATCCAATACATTAAACTGGGTTTTTATAGAGGCCCCGACCCTCTGAAACAACTTACGCATTAAACCGGGACACCAACCCAATTTATTACAAAGACTAGGTTTTTATAGAGGCCCCGACCCTCTGAAACATCCTTTGAGAAAATCGAGACACCAACCCGATTTAATACCCCACTCCACATGGCCCTGTCATCGTCGCTGACCATCCTTTTTGTTTCCCGTGCTTCTTGGTTCTCGTTTGTGTTTACTGCACCTTGGTGCCACATGTCGTCTTTGAACGGTCCTCGAAAATACCGCCTGTCGCGGTTTTCCCGCCATCTCCTTCTCCTTCTTCGCCTTCTTCTCTCTCTGCCGCGATATCGCGACATGTCGCGATATCGCGACATTCTGGCCTCCCTGTGCTTTCTTGCCCTTTTGGTCGCGATATCATGACATGTCGTGATATCGTGACCAACTCTCGCCTTGCCTTGGTTTTCACTTGATGTCGCAATATCGTGACGTCACAATATCAAGACGTCGCGATATCGTGACGTCGCAATATCGCGACAAAGCCTCTGCTTCGCCTTGCTTTACGTCTGATGTTGCGACATCGCGACGTCGCGATATCACGACAAATCCTCCACCCTTGCCTCAATCTCCTTCTAACATCACGATTTTGCTCCTGCTACTAAATCCCGCCTTAGCCTCCCTTCGACGTCATGATTTTGCGACATCGCAAAATTGCGATGTTGCGATTTCGCTACTGCTCTCGACTCCCGCCTTGGCCTCCATTTGACGTCATGATTTTGTGATGTCACGAAATTGTGACGTCACGATTTCGCTACTACTCTCGACTCCCGCCTTGGCCTCCCTTTGACATCGTGATTTTGCGACGTCGTGAAATCACGACGTCATGATTTTGCTACTGCTTTCTTCCTCTGCCTTCGCCTCGCCTTGACATCGTGATTTCGTGACACTGCGAAATTGCGATGTCGCGATTTCGCTACTTCTTTCAACTTTTGCCTTAGAAAAATTTTCCTTGCCTTCTTCTTCTTCTTCCTGAGCCAACTCTTCAGAAGTGGCCCTCCCGCAACTGGATGCCTCTGCATCAGATGCCACTGGATGCTCCTGCATCATCAGTGTGTACTACTGTATCTTTTCCCAAAAGATAATTTCTTCAGTACTTGATAGCTTGAACTAATGCATACAAATCTTTGTCATATGTAGAATAGTTCAACTTAGCAGCAGAAATTTTTTTTTAATGATAAGAAACTGGATGACCATTCTGCTTGAGTACAACTCCTAAGGCAACTTTAGAGGCATCTGTTTCAATCTCAAAATGTTGAGAAAGGTCAGGTAAAGTTAACACAGGTGCTATACAAAGTTTCTTTTTTAGTTTCTCAAAGGAAATCTCTTGGATTTTTGCCCAATGAAATGGAACTTTAGACTTAGTGAGATAATGCAAAGGAGCTGCAAGAGTGGAATATTGAGGAATGAACTTGCGATAAAAATTTGCAAGTCCTAGGAAACTCCTTAACTCAGTGAGAGTTGAAGGAGGGGACCACTTAAGTAAAACATCAACTTTCATGGGATCTACCTGAATTCCACTTTCATTAATCACATAACCAAGGTAATAAACTGAAGTATTGCCAAAAGAACACTTGGAAGAATTGGCATATAATTGATTCTTCGCAAGAAGATCAAGTGTATGATGGATATGCCTAAGGTGTTCCTCCCAATTTTTTGAGAAGATCAATATATCATCAAGATATATTATTACAAATTTGTCAAGTACATCACGAAATACATCATTCATCAACCTCATGAAAGTTGCAGGAGCATTAGTAAGACCAAAAGGCATGACCAACCATTCAAAGAGGCCCATCTTCGTCTTAAAAGTTGTCTTCCATGTATCCTCAGCTTGGATACGCACTTGATGATATCCATTTTTGAGATCTATTTTTGAAAAGAACTTAGCTCCTTAGAGCTGATCTAATAAATCAATGCATGGTAATGGATATCTATTCTTTACAAAAATTTTGTTCAAAGCACGAAAATCAATGCACAATATCCAAGTGCCATCTTTCTTAAGAACTAAAAAAATAGGTGATGCATAAGCAGAAGTACTTTCCTTAATGAAACCCTTAGACAAAAAATCTTCTATTTGCCTTTTTATTTCTTCATTTTGCAAAATAGATTTTCTATACATGGGTGCATTAGGTAGTGAAGAACCAAGAATGATTTCAATGCTGTGATTAATTATGCGAAGTGGAGGAAGAGACTTTGACTCCTGAAATATGTGTGAGTAATTTTGCAATATTTTATCCATTGAAGAGTGTTTCTTTGGAATGGATGTGGATGTAGAAGTGTTTTGAGAGCAAATGAAAATTAGAGCAACGTCACCACCTTTTTTAATTACTCTTTTCGTTTGCTTGGAACTTGGAATGATGTTAGGAGTGTTGGTTCTTTTAATGAGAAAGACCTTACCATATTTTTGAAGTGTGTAGGTTCTTTTGAAAGCATCATAAATAGCTCTCCTATCATACTAAAAAGGTTTTCCAAGCAAAATCCCACAACAATCCATAGGAGTCACATCACAAGTGACTTGATCTATGAAATGGGGACCAAGTGCAAATTTTAAGGTGCAAGTGTGAGTGATTTCTGAGCCTCTTCCACTATCCTTCCAACCCAAATAATAAGGTTGAGGATGAGGCTCCATAGGCAACTTCAATCGCTGGAAAATGGACCTCGCAATTAGATTTTTTTGCGAGCCATTATCCACTATACAATCTGTTGCAAAATTATGGAGCAAATGAGCTCTAGTGATGAACAAAGCATCACGAGTGCCCTCTGATGAACTTACATTTACCAAGGTAACCTCATTGATCTTACCTCATAATTCCGTGTATACTCTAATTTCTCCTACTGACTCAAGGGGACATTTGGAAGCATCCTCCTCTTAAGTATTAATGACTAAACTTTTCTTCTTAAGCTTAAAACAATCAGCTTTTTCATGACCCTTTTTCTTACAATAGTTACAAAACTTTTTATAAGAAGGTTTGGAAGAAGAAGAAGAAGAAGAATAAGCATAAGGGGAAGGATAAGAAACATTCTTCTTTTGTGAGAAAGAACTATTCCCTTTTGATGAGTTTGCAATCACTTGAGGAGCAGGTGCGCGGAATGCTTGCGAATGCGCCTTGAACTTGTCCTTCGCAAGTTGCACCTGGTTGAAAATTGAATCCAATGTTTCCATAGAAACAAACATAATTTCCCTGTACAAATGCTCTAACAAGCCACTTTGAAATTTGAGAATCAAAGCTGGGATATCATCCTCAACATTCACAGGTATCATGTACCTGTTGAATTGAAAAATATATTCCTGCACAGTCATATTAGTACCTTGTCAAAATTGAAACCACTTAATTACCAAATCCTTAGAATAATTGGAAGGATAAAAATTGGTCTTAAGACAGTCTACAAGCTCATCCCAAGAGGTGAGTTCATCATGACCTCTTTTTCTTTCAACAAGTACTTTAGCTAAACCAAAAAGTTTTATCTTAGCATATGGAACCATATCTTCATCTGAAAGCTAAGTGTAAGAAAACCAAGAACTCATGTCAAGAATCCAACTATTCAAGACATCAGGGTTCTAGGATCCATCATAAAATGGCACTTCACAACAAACTCTCAGGCGAGAATCATGAGCAGAAGTTGAAGCATTGTGGACAGAAATATCATTTACCTTCATGGCAAGGTTACCAAGGACTTCTGCCATGGTAGTATCATTAGCTTTGTCTGCTAAAGCATTTAAAACATGTGCAAGTTCTGCCACTTGGGCAGCCAAGTTAGAAGCCATGTGAAACCGGGTATAAGCCAGGAGTAAAAGGGAAAAGCACTAAAAATCAAGGTAAAAATTGGAAATTCCTTGTTACAATGTTGTGCCCCTGAATTGAAAAATACTCCTAAGGCTCAAAAATTTAGAAAATTAAACTAACCTAAGGTTTACAATTTATATTTTATTAATTTAAAAATAACTTAATTAAAAATTAAATTTTAATTAATCAAAGATTAATTAATTTAATTAAGTTATTAAAAATTAAATTAAAAAATAAATAAATAAAAATTACATGCAAACCTTAGAATAGTAAAATTTTAAAAAAATTACAATTATTACCCTTGCTTGCTAAAGTGGATGAGGCTATCAACTGCAATCACTGGTTGGCATGAATTTTCGAACTATAGTGGCACGTTTCCCGAGGCCAATGAAAACTCAAACCTAGAATTTCAAGAAATTTGTAATTTCCTTTCAACTCAGCAAGACCCCTTCAGTAGCTCTCCTTTCAAGATCCAGTTGACACACGACCAGCGTTTGAAAGGCAACCAGATCTAAGTCGACACACGACCTAGTTTTGATGCTCCTTAGTCTTCAAGACTCCTCAATGGCAGGAACAAATGGATCCCTAATGCACATCTCTCCGTAGGAGTAGTCCAAACCTGCCAAGGGATTTTTGTAAGAGAGGAATCAGGGTAAACTTCTTCTACACTCCTTGAGCATACGGAGAAAGTTGGAACGAGGATTTTGACATCGAAGAAACTTTCTTCTATGAATGGTCTTCAAGATCCCCTTGATCTTGAACCGAGTCCTCAATGAGAAAGGATTTTTCATAAAAAAAATTCTATCTCCTACCCTCTCACCTCACAAGCCCTAGTGCAAACATGAACTAGACTCTGATACCAATGAAAAGGATTGAAAATCCAACTAACTTCATTATATTTACAAACTCATTATATAGGCTCTAATGGCCCAAAATACATAACCAAACCCATAAAATCATGGATTTGATCCAATATGCTTAACCATAAGCCAAAAAAGTGCAAAGGAGAATGCACGTAACTTCTAAGTTAAGAAGAAAGGAATAATGCTAACTATAAGATCCATTTTAGCTATCTTGAAGTACACACTTCCTAATTTGAGTTCACACTTCCTAACTAACACTCCTAAATGACAACTAGAAGATACCTAGTGCCCACAAGTGCATGTGAGAAAGAGACTCACTTCCAATATTAATTTGCAAGAAATAAACTATGCAAACCTAGATAGGAATTACTAGAGGGGTCATATGAGTGATCAAACATCAATCCTCATCAATTTGGATCATTTATTAGTGGTTGTAGATTATATCAAGCTTGATATCACCCATTTTGGGTAGATTAGTTTCTATATATGATTATATATATCGAATTCCTCAGCTTGACTACAGGTCTAATCAAACCCATAAAATTATTTGCTTTTAGAGACTCTAGCCATTCTTTAGAACGTAAACAATTTTCCTTTTGGCTCTTTAGTAGTTGCATGTATTCTTGCTTTGAGACAATTTCATATCTTTTATTCTAAGGAGAAGGGATTCCTTTTTGTAGCAATGTATTAATTTTACCTCTGAACCATGCAATAACATTGTCTAAGGTGACAATTTGAGTCTCACATATATGTGTGACTCACTCTTTCTGAATGAGATCCATTAGCCTTTGCATTGTCACACTCCTATCATGAATTTCTACAATTCTTAACTGAAAGTTTGATACAAAGGCCAATATTTATTGATATTATTTTACTTCAATTAATTTTATAGAAGCTTCAAATAGGTTTGATTTAGTTTCTTGCTTCACCTGAGTACTCAATCTAGAAACTTTATCAATGAATTTGAATATCTAGAAGAACGAGTCATCCATTCTAATAATTTTATTTCAATAGATATCATTAGTTTCTTTTATCAAATTTTTTATCTTTTGGAATTTCCCTACTTTGTTTTTCTATTTGATATTTTCCATTCTTATTCAAATATCTTGTTTTCCCTAACAAAACTCAACATCCTATTCAATCAGTTCTCTCAAGAGACTCTTTATTCGTTCTTTTATTCTCCTAAGAGGATCTATAGGTTACTTTTTTAGACACTCAATTATCTCATCTACCTATTTTTGGAGTGTTTTAGTCTCTACCTAAGAGTCATACAATGCATTTTTTACCATTTCTAATTCCCTCTCCTTTAATTTTAGGCTTAACATTTCATAATTGTAAGTGATTATTTTGTTTACCTTATGCTTGAGTTAAATTTTATCTTTGGCATGTACGTTTCTTAAATCAAGACCCTTTGTCACCACTTGCCAGCCTTTCTCTATATTTTTGTTTTTAGGTTTTGCTACCAATGGATCTTTTCTTGAGACTAATAATATTTTCCTTTATGGAGAAAAGTTAAGGTTTATTTGGGTAATGGCTAGCAACTACACTAATAAGACCTAGTTCTATTAATTGAATTGATTTTTATAATTTTGAATACTCTAAAATACTTGAGGTGATAGGGAAATTTGTCAAAGGTTTGACAAACAAGGTCTTTGATAGAATTAAGGTTGTGACATCCAAAGGTTGTCGAGTTGTTTCTTCTTAGCAAGTCGAGACAAAAGGGGAATTTGAGGGGTTATTAACTATTATGACTACTATAATTTATACCTTTGTATATGAATTTGATGCCCCTTGAAAAGTTAAATATTCCTTACAAGAGGATGGGAAGGCTAGTGGAGGGGCTTTTTCAGCAAGTGCCTCTACTTTAGGTCTTTCTTATCTTTCTTTTCCTATTTCTTCAAGACTACTAATTTGGTCTAAAATGGTGGTTAACATTGTAGCTATATATTCTTCAATCAACAACTCTTCTTCCTATAATTTATTGCTTAATTTAGCCTTTTTTTGGGTTGATTTGGACTCTTTGGGGTGGGGCTTCAAGTATTTATCCTTATTTTGGTAATTTTAGCTGAAGTATCAATTTTACTTTCTTGGAGGAGTTTAACTTCTTGATTTCTTCTATACTATTTCCTTGTTTGGATAATCTAGTAAGACTATTATCATTCCTTTCAATTTTACTTGGATAATATCTATGGTAGGCATCATTACTTTTCCTTTAGTTTTATTTATTGGTGCTTCTTCTAGGTGCTCCCTATTATAGCATAGGCTAAATTATTTATCTTCATCTGGATCTAAAATTCCAAAAGGAACTTTAGTCTGTTCAATCTCTTGATGGAATTTACACCATGATTCAATCTTGTTAGTACTTTATTTCAAATTTCATAATGGATTTTGCATGGTGGTGTTGATTAGGAGCGTAGGGTCTAATTATTTTACCTTTTCATAAAAACTCTCAAACAACCTAGGGTTTTTCTGTAGGAATTATTCCTTTTTTGAGGGGAGAGAGAGATCCTTCATGAATACTTCTGAATATTTCGAGATCAGGTTTGGGTTCATGTATGAATATTTTGGAGATGTGGTCTCTTTTCAAACATGCAATACTTTTCTTATTTGGGTCATGACTTCAGGTGTCTTCTAAGACTTCCAACCCTAATTCATTTAATTTAGCTTCTAGCTCCTCAACCACTTTTATTTTATCCTAGGTTATAGTTTCTAGCTGGTATGGGGTTTTGTAGAATGCCAACTTACTTTTTTCCACTTAAGTAGGCTACATCTATCAATTTTTTTTCCTTAGTATTTTAATACATGCTACTCTTTTCATCACATATTTTAGAAATTGAAATACTCACTTACTAAAACCAAAAACATACACCATGGTTTGTTCTTCTAGAAAATACCAATCCCTTTTATATGTACCCTTAATATTTTTATGGTATCTTGTGATATTTGTCTAACCCTTTCTCCATTGATCATCGCTATCGTATATTTTAGAAACTCATTTAAAAAATGATAAGGAGATGCATGATATAGTATTTCCATCCAAAGGAGGATGGGATTTTCTTATCCTTTTTTTTCCATACTTAGATTTAAATGCTCAAACTTTCAACTATTTTGATGTAAAACCAAATGAATTAGGAATGAGCAATACCTAAAATCTTGATTTTCCCTTAAATTGATTAGTCCTTCATGAATCTATTGAGCTATGAAATCACTAAACTCAATGGCTAGTGGATTTTATTTTGTGTTGTTTCTTAGTATGTGAATGATAGTAAGTTCTTCATGTGCTACTTATGTGTCATTGACTCTAAATATGAATATTACTATACTCAAAGCATCTACGACCTTTTCATGGAATATTTCTTGCTCTAAGGGAAAGTCCAATATGGTTTATCTATCTCTATTAAGTTCCTTGTTCAAGCATTTTGGATTATTTTAAGCTTTGAGTAGTACTAGTTTGCAATTTTTGGATTCATATTAAAATCCTTTGGTAGTTTTAGTATTTTTTGCATAGCTTCTCTAGATATAATTACTTGAAAGACATCATCACAAGGTGCCACAACCATCTTGAGATGGGATTCATAGTGTCTTGCACATAATTCCACTGGTTCTTAGCAGGGGTGGACGTATGGCAAGAGGTATTGAGCTAGATAATTGGTCCATACTTTGTTGTAAACAACTCTTATTTAGCCACCAGGTATGTCTAGTGGGCTTCATACCTAAGTGTTATTGTATACTTTGATAATCTAGGATATGTGATTTGTTTTGGTTACATCTTCTATGCACCTCAGGGGTTCCATCCTTGTAGCTTGGACACATTTTATATTTTTTTGTAATAGGCTTTGATGGTGTAATTTATAACTTGCTCTTCCTTTTAGATTTCATGATTTTCAAAGAGAAGAAAAGATACATGGATTAAATAAAACAACAAATGGATGGAAAATAGAGCATTAAATTTCATGATGTATGAAACTCAAACTAGAAAAATTAAAAAATATGTGAGGGAAAAATGTAGACTTGTCATATGAACTAAAAATATAGGAATAAAGGAAAGGGGTCAATGCGGAGAGAAGAGATGATGGTGACAGTAGCAGGAACAACCTCGACAACTCTAGTGATTACAGGAAGGATTTACCAGGTCCTCATAGGGTATTTTGAGTTGGAACAAGGAGAGATTACCCCTTCAGATGAAGATACCAAGGTAGATGATCCCAAGGTCCCAAACCCTGATCTTGGTGGAAAGGGAATCTTGAATTGTGATTGGTCATGGGAAACTTACAAGGGGTTTGTTCCCCCCTCCCAAGAAGCAACCCCCATTCATGGTATGGAGTCCCTCAATCATACCTCATGAAGGTAATGGGAACTCCAAATCCTAGCTCCTCTGGGACTGAGACCCATCCCCCACTAACCACTTTGAGTGAAAATATGGTTATCCTAAAATTAGTCATGGTAGCAAAACTGTCTATTGAATCTCTCTCCTTAGTGGGGAAATTTGTTGGAGGTAGGCCCAACATGGAGTCCATAAGGAAATGGGCTAGGTTCAAATAGTGAACAGTAGGGAGCTTTCAGCTGGTAGCTCTATCCAGAGGGGTTTTTCTAATCTAGCTAAACAAGTAGAACAACTATGACTGCATCCTCATGGGGGGGCATGTTTTTATGGCAGTAAAATCCTATTTATTAGAAAGTGGAGGTAGAATTTAACCCATGAACTCAAGACATCAACTTCATACACATCTAGGTTCACCTCTTGGATATTCCCATCCAGTTCTGTCATGAGGATATCCTACGCGGGATCGAGGGATACATTAGAGATCTTGTTGCCATTGATCCTGCAATGAAGGCTAGAACCTACATGGCTCATGCTAGAATCTGTGTCAATGACAACCTGGCCTCCCAGCTTCCTACTTGCATTAATATTATATATGGGACCTTCAAGTGGTGTCAAGAAATCAAGTATGAGAACAAGCTGATATTTTACATCAAATGCCAATCTCAAGGACATCTCAAGTCTCAATGTCCATCTCTCAAACAATGGAAAGAGGCACAAATCTCCAAGATTTCATCCAAAAATAGAGCACCCAAATAGGATTCAAAAATGAAATATCCAAAACCCTTGTCAGCATCAGGCAAGAAAAAGAATTCAAAGGGAAGCAGATGGTTGTCCAGATGCCTCTCATCAACCATCCTTTTATAGAATCTAGCCAAGTATGCTCCACATTTGCTTTTCCTAATATATTTAGACCTTTTAATATCTCCAATGATGAAGTTATTTTTCTTGAATCTGCCCCTCCTTGATTCCAACCCCCCAAATCCACCCCCACCCCTCCCCTTCTAGATCCAATCAATCCCTTACCCCTCGATCGTGCCCCCATACCCCACTAGATCCACCTCTGAACCCCTAGTCGTAAAACCTTCTCCTTTATGGGTTGATCCCCTCTCTCCCCATTGAAGGTGCCCTTGTCCCCATCCAAATCTATTGTTGAATCCCTGAAGGAAGTTGATAGTCCCACCCACCACAGTACGAACCTCAATCCCATCATCACTAGAAGCAAAAGAGGTTCAGTTGACACACGAAGTGAAAATAAAATATGAAGGTCTACCATATCCAATCCAATAAAAAAGGACACTAAATATTAAGTCGCCAATGGGGTGTAGTCAACCTTATTCCTAGATCTGTTCAACTAGGCTAAGGATGAATTCAAAAATCCCAAACCTCCCCCATACCAAGTAAGGGAGGCAAAGAACCCATTAAAGTTTCTAGATGAAGATCCTCTCTTGGAATATCAAAGGTATCAATAGCACGAGCAAACAAATATTAGCTTGAATCATTAGGAAGGACTATAAACCTAACATTCTCATTTTTCAAGAGATGAAATCCGATGCATCTAGAACCAAAAATATTTCCCAGTCAGTATGGAAGAATTTTCAATGGGCTTCCTCCCCTACTGAAGGTTCATCTGGAGGCCTCTTGTAACTTTGGAATCCATACAAAGTTGAAGGTAGGGTTATTTCATATTTTGACAGAACGCTGAACCTGGTTTTCTATTGCAAGGAAAATTAGTTCACCTGGATTTTATCCAACATTTATGCCCCTAATAATCCTCTTGAAATATGCATGCTCTAGAGATCCTTGTCTCATATGAAGGATGCCTTATCCAACCTACCCTAGATGTTAGCAGGGGATTTCAATTCCCCCCTCTTTCCCTCTAATAAGAAGGGCGACATTTCCACTCCCTCAAAAAGCATCCAAGATTTCTAGAATTTTGTCATGGAGAATGAACTCATGGATATTCATATTAAAGGCTACCAGTTCACTTTGAGCAACAAAATAGCAGGTCCCGAGCATATTCAGGTCAATCTAGATAGATTTTTCCTATCCCAATAGGCCATTCCCATATTTGGAGATACCTCTCTCATCTCTCTTCCCAAAATTGGCTCTGACCATTGTCCCCTCCTGGAATCCAACAAGGATCTGTCCTTCAAAACACCTTTTAGATTTGAGAATATGTGGATCCAATATGCTAATGTAAGGTAGCAGATCACTAAGTGGTGGGGGCTCCCTTACCCTAGGTCTGCCATTTCTTGGGTATCCCAAAAACTGAAGGTGATAAAGAAGAATCTCAAAATCGGGAATAAGGAAGTATTCAAGAATATATTTTGGAGCAAATAATAGATCTTGGGCAATCTCGAAACCTTAGAACAACAAATTTAGCATGACCAATGGACCCCTCAGTTAAGATAAGAAGAGAGACAACTCTTTTCAGAATACCACAACATCTTGGCCAAAGAAGATACCTAATGACAATAAAAATCCCACGTCCTATAACTAAAATATGATAATGCAAATACGAAGTTCTTTCATGCATCTACTTTACAAAATCGAAGCATGAACAAGATCAAGGAGCTCACCCTATTTTATGGCACAATCTCATGAGATGTCTTCAAAATTAGATATGAAGCAGCACCCTATTTCAACAACATGATGGGAACCAATTCCCCTTAACATATTGAAGCCCTAGTACCCAAAAATCCCTAATGCAAATCTATGATGAACTTCAGGCTGGTCAGCTTATGCAACATCACATACAAGATTATAACCAAATATTTGGCTTTAAGGCTCAAGAAGATCCTTCCAAAGATCATAGATTCTTGTCAAGGAAGTTCAGTGGAAGGCAGATCCCTCACTAACATCATCATCTCTCTCCATGAAATGCTCCACTCAACTTTGTACAACAATAAAGCAGCCATGTTCTTGAAGCTGGACATCACCAAATATTTTGATAGGGTGAACATGGATTTCCTCCTAAAAGTCCTCTCCAGGTTTGAGTTTTATAAGGAATGTATCGACCTCATCAAAGACTGCATTACCTCCCCGTGGTTCTTGGTGTTAGTAAATGGATCTACTACAAGATTTTTCCCCAGCTCGAGAGGCCTTATATAGGGATATCCTCTATCCCCTTTACTCTTAATAATTCTTGCAGAATCCCTTGGAAGAGCCTTTAAATTTGCATGTGCTTCAGGGAGTGTTTCTGGTATCAAAGCTTCTTCTAACTGCCCATCCATGTCCCATCAATAGTTTATGGATGATACCATCATTGTGACCTTGGCCTCTGTTATTCAAGCTGTCTATCAAGTTCACCCTTGACACCTATGCTTTAGTAGTGGGGCAAGAAATTAACTACCTAAAGAGCAAATGCTATTTCCTCAACACCCCAGGCAGTAGACAATGCAAGATTGATCATATCCTTCAATGTTGCATTGATGATATCCTCACTTCTTACTTGGGTCTTCCTCTATTCACCAAAATCCTAAAAGAATCCATGTGGTACAATATCATTGAAAATATCAGACACAAACTCACAGGGTGGAAGGTTTCTCTCCTATCTGACTATGTCAGTCATCCAGATCATCCTTGTCTATTTCATGTCGGTGTTCAAAGCTCCATATTATATGCACTCTAAGATTGAGCAGATTCAAAAAACATTTATGTGGTCCGATCCAAAGGAAAAGAATAAATTTCACTTATTCAGTTGGGACAAATTTTGCCAACCTAAATCCCAAGGAGACCTTAGCCTCAAAAGATCAGCCAACATGAACCTCGCCCTCCTTGCCAAGCAAGCATGGAAAATTTTCACCAACTATAAAGCAGAGTGGGTTTCCATCATTCAAGCCAAATATCTCCAACACCTATCCTTGGTAGAGGACAATATTCCCACTAATGGATCTGCTTTCTAGCAGGCTATGATTTAGGTCAAATCCCTCATTGTTAAAGGCACCCGATGGTATCTAGGCAATGGTTCTAAGATTAACTTTTGGGATGATACTTGGTTAAAAGATAAACCTCTTACAAAAATTCCTAAGGTCTTCATTATCATACCTATCCTAGAAATTAGGTGGGGTAGTAAAGTGGTGGACTACATTGATAACCAAGTCAAATTGAAAACCATTTCCACTACCAACGAAAATGGCCAAGAACTTAGAGCTAGGAATTTCTTATCTCGCTTGCTCAGAACCACTATCATCCCAACCACAACCACCCTGGACTACCCCATATGGAAAGTGATAGTGGAGAATTCTCCATCAGGTCAGCCTAATCTCTTTTTCTCAGCTCCTAGGTTTCCCCTATTCCCTTCAGTGTGGTATGGATCAAGCATATTTTTCCCAATATAGGATTCTTCTCCTAGATTGCCATCCAAAAAAAAACCCTCACTACTGACAATATCATGAAAATAGGCATCCCTGTCCCGAAAAAATGTCACATGTGCCTTTTTATATGGGAATTTATCAACCACCTCTTCGTGGACTGTGACTTTACTAAAGAAGGATTGAGCCACTTGCTGACTACTTTTCAAATTCAATGCCTCCCCCCAAATTCCCTTTTGGACCTTTTTTTTTAGTGGCCTAACCCATTCAAAAATCCCAGAGTCTCTTTCCTATGGAAGGTCTACCTCCACCATTTCCTTTGGCAATTATGACTAGAGAGGAACCGTAGAATTTTTCCATCTTTTCGACTGATCCTGTCCATTTCTTCCAAAGCTATCGCTTACCCTGCTAAAAATTCCCAACTCCTGTGCTCTAATCTTCCCATCTACAACCTTGAAGTGGAAATACTCTGATCCTTGAATGTCACCATTCCTTCCAACTTGCCCCCTCCCATACCCCATCCTATAAAGAATGCTCAATGGAGACCCCCCTTAGAAGGCTGGCTGAAGCTCAACTTTGACAGCACATCCAAAGGGAACCCAGGTTTAGCAGGAGCAGGTGGGATTATCAAGAACCACAAAGGTGAAGTTGCCATAGCTTTTTCTTAGAACTTGGATCACCAGAAAAACAACATGGCTAAAGCATGGGCACTATGGCATAGCATGTATCTCATCAGGGACTACAAAATAAATCTCCAAGTTGAAGGAGATTCCCTTAACATCATTGGGTACATCAACAATGACAAATTCCATCATGGAACATTTGATCCCTAATCTAGAATACTCATTGGTTAGCAAATATATGTTGTAGCTACCCATGTATACCATAAATCCAACAGGCTTGCTGACGGTCTCACCAACCTGGTCACCACCCAACCAAACTTATATGTGTGGTGCAACTCTCTTTCGCCAAGCGTCATCCACGTAGCGATCACAGATTTTCCAAGGCAAACCAACTACCCTTAATTTTTACCACTCTAATCCATGATTTTTATGATCAAGGTGTTGCAGGTCTCATGGTGTGCAATTCCTTGATCATCATCTCCATGGTGTGCACCCCATATTTATCAAATTATTGGCCAACTTCCTAGCCCCTATGACTGTGATGATCACTCTCAAATGCTAGATTCAAACGTCACTAATTTCCAAAGAATGTTACATAGTCTCGACCATGAGTGCTCCTCGAGTTTCTTGCCAAATATTTCATCAACCTTAGTTGTCTCTAAGACCCTGTGGAATTTCAACTCCTCTCATGTGGATATTGGTTCATGGACCCACACCAGTCCCTAGTCTCCTTCCCCTTTCCACTGCCTCTCCATCTGTCATCATCCCACAACCAATGACATGACCGATGGCTCACCTAATGCTTATTTAAAAATAGAGTGAGTCATCATACAAACCTATGTCCTTCATCTTTTCCACCCCATCCTTTGCCCTAGATTCCCTGTCACCTTCCATCTACCCCCTATTTTTACCACCCTGACCTTCCTTGAGTCGAGCAACCTACAACTTAATGCCATTCAAGCCTCCTTTCTGCAAGGCTATGGATTTATCCCTTTTCTATCAAAATTCAATGGTGTTGAGGTTGATATCATAGTATATTTTGTAAGAACCTGGTCGAATGACCACGTTACAATGCAACACATCTAGTTAAAATTTACTCCTAAGCTCATCACCGAGGTGTCTAACCTTCCTCTCATGGGCCACCTGGTCTGGTGTGACAAACACAACTGGGATCAAGAGCTCAAAGGGTTCCTAAATCACCAATAATTCAAGTGGCTTGGAGTTTCCCTGGACCAAGAATCCCTCCTCTCCTCGTGGCCAATAATAACCATCCCTCTGCTTCAGTATCTATCCTGCAATGATCTGTATAAACTTCTCTCTAGCTTTCATCTTGATCTGGTGAACCACCTTCAGGGATATAGGCCTATGAACATCCCTGCTTTCCTTCACTGATTCATTAGGCTCTTTGTGGTCAGCGTTCACAAGAAACACTCAGCTCCCACTCACCAGGGGCTGTTTGAAGTTCTTTTCACCATGTAGCCACCTCCATCTCGCCACCCATTTCGGCCAATTCCATCCAATACAACCCCCCATTTCCTCTCCCACTCATAGTCCTACCCATTCCCTATCCAATGAACCTCTAGTAAGTGATGAAGCCCCTGAAGTCAACACTCCTATTTCCAAAAAAGGGACTTCATCTGCTACTACTCCCTCCAAGCCCCTTGCTACGAGCGACAACAAATCAACACCAGCTAAGTGAAAAAATAAATTCAAGGAGATCTCCACCCAGGTCTGAAGGTCTTCCAAAGTCAAGAAGGTTAAGGCAAAATCGAGCTAAAATTCCCCTATCCGTATTTCTGAGGACATCAATGAGGATTCAATCCTCGACAATGTGATTTCCAGTAAAATTTCTAGGATGTTTCTCAAGAGTTTCATTGTCGCATTTGAGAGTGCAAATTTAGCCATGAAACAGTACCTCTAGTAGAGCGCAACCAACACCAAGGAGGATTCCCCAAAATTTGAGCCCCTCTAAGCTAGCTTCTACGCCAATGAGTCTGTGGTATGTCAGGTTTCTAGTTTAAGATATGTTCTACTTTTTTTTTCTATGTCTATTTTTTTGTTTCAAAGGTGGCCCCTGTGCGGGTTCTGGTTTTCTTGTCTATCAATGTTTATTTTTTGTGGTCTTTCGCCCTTGCATGGGCAATTTTGCTTTTGGGATAGTACCACCTCCCCTTGCATGGAAAATTTTGATTATGTTCTCCCCTATGTGGGAACTATAGTAGGAATTATGTCTATCCTCCCTGATATGGGATTTTCTAGCAGTTTTGTCTCTTCATCAATCGAGATTTTATGTAAATCTGGGATTGGGACCCAGCCAAAACCCACTTAATAGAACCACAAAATTACCAAAATAATATATAGGAAGAAAAATAATTATACATCAACAAGTTCAACCCAAAATGTGACACAACCAAGAGAAGTACATATATGCAAAGATTAAATGGAAGGAAAAAATATGTATATCCCAACTAAGATCTAGTTCACACTATCTTAGATGAAAAACTAGGAGATAGGCAATTCCTCAAGAGGCATGGTGAAAATAAATAAGTGTCTTTTTCACAATAAGAGTAGTGGATATTAGAAAATATATTGTCATGGAATGTGAAGCCTACAAGGACATCAAGATTTTATATGAGGGCACTCTAAAAGTACACTCACCAATGAAACTTTTTGAAGAATTGAGAATAGAAAAAATAGGAAAACTTCTCATAAAAATCAACAACAAAAGAAATACACTCCAAAATATGATAAGAGTATGTTGAGCTTTTTGACTTTTTTGAACAATTGTTTTCTTGGATGTTGTTAAAATTTGGAACTTTGAATAGGATATCCAAGGTTTGAATCCAAAAGGGGTTGTACACTATACCCCATATTGTATTAAAGCTCTTGGATCCATAGGCTATTTTTACCTCATGGATGTAATTAAAATTATTTCATGTTATTTTATTCATTCAAAACTAGACCAATTTTAATGTATAACATGTTGGAGTTTATTACATTATTTCATTATTTGGTACTTGTAAATATATTAAAAATAAATGGTGTAAAAGGATTCTTGTAAACATGATTCATTTAGAGTTTATCATTTAGTAATCATTTGAGGTGTGTCATTGTTAGGAGTCAATAAATATATTTCTCTTATGAGAAATATGGCGAGTCATATTTTCTAAAAGTTTAAAGAGGTGTGTCATTGTTAGGAGTCAATATATATATTTCTCTTATGAGAAATATGGTGAGTCATATTTCCTAAAAGTTTAAAGAGTCTAGGGAGAGGAATAGTTAGAATGTAAAGAGTCTTTGTAAAGGCTATATGTAGAGAAAGCATAAGAGATGTAAAGAAATAGAAATTTTAGTAATTTATTAGTACTAGAATACTATATTTATAATTCATGGAAATATTGTGAGATTGTTTAAATACTTGTTCATATTTGTGTGAAAGCCTTCATATACTATTTCGTGAGGGTTCTTGATTACCATAATGTGAGATACATTCATCTATATTATGAGAGTTTATTTAGAGAACATGGAACAAGCAAACTACAATTGACAACTAAAGTACGCCAAAGCACTTAAGAAAGAATGAGCATAGAAAATTTTAAAAGGTGGACAAGTACGAAAAGCTTTGAAAGGACAAGCATAGGTGAGCACGTTGGAAGGTGGACTTGTGCAAGGAGAAAAGAACCTGCAACTAGAGATGTTGAGAACTGGTGGCACTAAACGAAGTACCTTGGAGAAACTAGTTAAGTTGAAAGGAGAACAAGCTTGGAGTATGTAAAAGAACATCTAGGAAGAGTAGATAATGTTGAAAGCATTACTCATAATGCATTGATATCAGAATCGTTATAGAGATTAGAAAGAATTAGTGATAGAAAGGTGAAGACATCGAAAGGTATTGGAAGGAAAGGTGTAGTGAGGGAAGCATTGGAGAAAATCACCAAAGAAATATGCATTGGAATGATATTTTGGAGAGGAGCATAAAGAATATTAAATCAAACATTTATTTATCTTTATATTATTTGGAAGAAGTTTAAAAGTTTATGAAGAATTAAATATCACATATGGAAAGGAGAATTAATTGAAGAAAGAAAAATTAATTTATGAGAAGAAGAGTTAATATTATTTGAAGAAGATTTAATATTATTGGGAAAGAAATATTTTTAAATTGGAAGGAAGTCAATTATCAAAGAGAAAAGAATTGTTATAGATAGGAAATTATTTAAAGAAATAAATTAATTAAAAGGTGATTATTAAAGGAGAATTGGGTGAAGAAAACTTGTTATTTGGAATATTAAAAATAAAAGAAGTGTGATAGAAAGTATATTGAAAAGAAAATTAATTATATATAAGGCAAATTATTGAAAGGAATTTATGAAAAAACAACGCTATTAACAGAAAGAATTGTTGATTTATTCTAAGTGAAAAAATATAGAAGAAAATATTTTATGAGAAAAATATTTTATTGAAGGAAATTAATTTATGAGAAGATTAAATATTGGTTTGCATATTGATTCAAAGAGTTTATTTAGTGCAAAGGATATTGTGAAAATGAGGTACATTGTTGAAGAATCATTTTTTAAGGCAAAGATATTAAAGACAGGTTAAAGGCACAAACAAATTATTGAAGAGTCTTAACACGAACAAGAATTAAAGTGGAGACATTAAATATTGGTCAAATAAAAGGTCAAATTATTGAAGATTACTTCAAGGTATGACATATATATCTATCTTCTCTAAAGCCGATTGACGAAGAGAATATTAGAATTTTATGAATGTATTTATTATGTGAAAGTTTCTATAGTTTTCTTATTTTTTGAAAATATAGTAAATCAAGAATTAGGGATTTAAAAGGCTTTCTTTTTTACACCCAAGCAATACAAAAGAGTTAAAATAAAGGAATAATTGAAAAACAATTAAAAGGAAGTTCTTTACAAATTATGACTTCAACAAAAAGTTCTTTCACAAAGTCATATATGATTAAAGAGGTAAACTTCATTTAAAAGGAACTTCGAAAATGGAGAAGATATTTTCACAAATATATTTTGAAATATAGTGAATCACCATAGTCAAATCAAACAAGACCAAAATATAGTTATGAAGATAAATTTCGGTATATTTATTTAGGAGCAACCAATGGCATCACTAGTAACCTATATAGGTTTTATTTTATTCAAGTGAAACAAAGTATACCAATTAAGATTGCAGATGATAAAATTTACCAAGTCAAAGGAATAAGCAATGTTACACTTAGTTTGTCTTTCTCAGAATACACATTAAATAAATTTCTTTATGTTCTAAGAATAAAAAATAACCTAATTTTTGTATCACAATTGTTGGATAAAGGAAGAATGGTAGAATTCAAAGTCATTAATGGAAGTAATATATATTTTATCAAAAGATAAAATAATATTAAAGCCCTTGGATCTTACAAAATGGTATATATGATTTAGATATGATAGCACTCTCTTAAAAACATTTAGATCAGCTTCTACCAAAAGAACAATGTTAAAAAAGATATTTAAGTTAACACAAAATTCTCATGGCAAAAGAATAAGATAGTGTATCAATAAAAAGTACTCTACAAATTATTCTTGAAAATATGATATAGAAAATGCAAAAGTTGTTGATTAGTATACTACAAAAGATATACATATATGATCTTCATCATAGGACTGATATTCATTATGTTTTGAAACCTAGAATAGTAGATGTAAGTTGTGACACCAGTGATTTAAGGGCCATGAATGCATATGGTAATACTTGTATACATAGAAATGATTTGAGCAATATTGATGAGACTAAAATTGTTTCTCGTAGTCAAAATGAAAAACATATTATCAGGGGTGTTGATAGAATTGATTCAAACATTGTAAATAGTTATGATGGTTTTGACAATGACAACCTTAGAGAAATTTATATTCTTTATAAAATTTATCATATCAAATCAAGGTCATGGAATAAAATTTTTTAATATTCAACCTTTAAAATATTCTAGTAAAATTATTTCGTATAACATATTTTAAACTCGTTTAATAATTTTTATAATAAAATGCATACAAAAACTAATGTTTATACATAAAGATAATCAACTAAACCATATTGTGTTTATACACAAACAATAATATTTTAATTTCAAATTTGTAATTTCTTTATAAAATTTATCAAACATAATCAAAGTCACGAGAATAACATTAATTGTTTTGGACATGTGTTATTCTCTCACTAGTTTAACTATATTAGAATTTTATTTTGGGTGCAAATGCTACCCAAGTCTAGAACTTGGATAGCTCATCTAACCAAAATATATAAATATGGTTACCCAAAATTATTAGATATCATTCATTAGAGATTGATTATTAGAAGGGCAATTAAAAATACTAAGATAGTTATGGTTGATGTTAGTAGTGGTTTGTAATGCAAATATAGTCAGGTTTCTAAGGTACTAAAGTGTAGGGTGTCTGAACTTCCTCTCGACTAAATTGTGTTTCTAAATGATATGGTAGATATATCTAAGTTCTCAATATAGCATGTATTAGCTTGATCTAGTTCCAAGTGTTAACCGTACCATATTTGAAAATAGAAAGGTGTTCAAAGTTTATTTTATTCTTGCAAAGAGCGAAACCAACTTTGTAAATGCTAACTAGGTTAGGTGTGTTGTTAAGACATTGTCACTTTTGGTTTTAGAATCTTTGTATTGTAACCTATGGTGTTATTGGTGTCATAGTTGAATGAAGATTATGTAGCTACTTTATTTATTTATACTAGTTTTCTATAATTCATTTTCCCATGTTAATAGTTTTCACACAAAAAACGCATTAAACAACTACACAAACTTCTATGTATGATAGGGATTAATATTGTCATATTTATATTTTTTATCCGCATATGATAATATTGCAATATTTATATTTTTGTATTATTCGCGCATATGATAACATTATCATATGAAGATAATACAAAAATATAAATATGGTAATTTTTTTTTTACATGGTGGAATTGGTAGCCGCCACGAATCCAGGCAAGCTGTCTAGCTTTTATGTCCGCCACAGTATTTTGCATTGTTTGCCCCGAAAACTGCCACACAGATCTTCGTGTTGTCCACCACTATAACTGCCATGCCACAATAATTTTAAACCTTTTACGCCGCTGAAAGCACCAAGAAAGGGACAAGCGTTCAGTCCGGCGAGGCCTGAGATTTGAATCTACCCCCTTATGGGGTTTGGATGAACCAATTGGTCTACTCCTCGGACCTTAAATATGGTAATATTAATCCCTATCAATGTATAAAGATAATCAACTAAACCATTTTGTGTTTATAAATTAGAAATTATATTTTTAAATAAACTTTAAAAATATTACAAAATTTGTCAAACATAATCAAGGTCATGATAATAACATGGGTTTTTATTTGATATCCAACCTTTATAATATCCTAGTGAAATAATTTCCTGTAAAATATTTTGAATACATTTATTAGTTTTTACACTTAAAAACATATAAAACTACTCTGATTTCTATATATAAAGATAATTAGCTAAAGCATTTTATAAATGATAATTATATTTTAAATCAAGTTTTAGAATTATTTATAAAATATATCAAATATAATCAGATCCATGAGAATGATGAGCTTTTTTTAAATGATGATTATGATGACAAAGTTATTTGATTATTATTATTTTTTTAGAACATGTAAACATACTCTATATTTTTATACATTTAACATACTGTTTTTTATTTTTTATTTTTGTAAGTTAATTGATATTATATTATGTTGGAAATATGAAGGCTCCCAAATACCTTTTACATCAACAAAAAACAACAAACATCCGCCTAAGCCCAAGAGGAAGTATATAAAACCCTCAGAAAAGTAGGTAAATCTTCACCTATTACATCGACAGAAAACACTACAACAAACACAGAGAAGAGGATCCATCCTTCAAGACTACAAGATGAAAGCTGAACCCAAGAAAAACAAAGAAGCCCATTGGGCACTACCCAAACCAAACAGTAGGAACATCCGAGCAACAATCTACTGATCAGGACTGCCCATGGCCTCCTTCTGTCCATCCACTTTTTTTCTAGAAGCTTCTGGATTCTTCTCAGCTCCTCCCAAAGTCTGAGAATTTTGGGAAGAAGCGAGTAATTTTTTGAATTACTTTCGATGCAGCAAATTTTTCCCACCCTATCACATTCGGTGATGGTTCCAAGACTTCTGGATTTTTCAAAAATGATGATTTCCAGCATTATCATATTTCCTATCTTGGTCCTAGAGCAAATCTTGTCAATCTTCAAATAAACATCTCTAAAAATCTTTTGGTGCCAATGATCTTTCCACATGTGGTAGGGATCGCTCGAATTGGAAAGAGTGAGATCTCCATTTGTGTTGTTGATGTCCCCACTATATCTGCAAAAAAACATCCTTTGATTTGTTCCCAAACTTTTTGTTTGAGATGTTAGTAGGCTTTGGGAATGAACTATTACTCCTGGCTATTGAAAAATCATAAATTTTCTGGAGAAATGGACAAATCATGTGGCAATGGACATAGGTACCAGACATGCTAGGGGTTATATGACAGGACACCCGCCTATTATGGAAATGATGTAGATTAATATTCATGAGATGAATGGGTTCAAAACAAGTCCAAATGATCATGAGACAACCATCCAACTGACAGTTCCATAGAGAGAAGGGGTCATTAAATTGATGGAATTTGTTATTCAAAAGGATGGGCCATAAAACCAAGATCTTAAAGACTTTTTGAAATTTGGTACCTATTGTCCTACTAGAACCTTTTAAAACTTCAACACTCTTACACATAATGAGGAAACTTATAAAAAACATGGTAACCCAGCTAATCATTGTCAAATTTTTCAATAGTGGCTAAAGCATGTACCTCTTGTGGTAGTGTGTCTGTCCAAGTCAACAAACCTGGACCATCAACCCCAATGTTTGCCAGTTTATCTGCTACCTTATTTGCTTCTCTAAAAGCATGTTGGAATATAACTTCCTGCTGGTGAGTAGCAAGTTTCTTGGCCTCTTCAATGCAGCTTCTAACTTTCCAAGATGGTATTTTGGAGCTTTTCATGTAATTAATAATATTGAGAGAATCCCCTTCAATGATGATTCTACTTGGGATATGTTTGATTAATGCAAGACCTCTCCATAATGCCTTTGCTTCAGCCATATGATTGGACTGTTCACCAAGGTATTCAACAAAAGCTAAAATCAAGTTTCCTTTATGATCTCTGATTATACCTCCTGCTCCTGCTTTGCCTGGATTGTTTTTTGTAGCTCCATCAAAATTCAATTTAACCCATCCCTGGGGTGGGGGACACCATTTAATGTTACTTCTAGGATTGGGTTGAGATACAATCGTGTCCTGGGAAATGTTCAGATAATGAAGAATGACAGTTTCAATCCTAGAACAAGGCCTTGGATCATACGAAATAATGGAAGCATTCTCTTTGGCAAAGGAAATAATTTTACTGGTTAGAGATGAAATATCCTTGGAAAAATTAGAGAACACTCTCCGGTTCCTTTCTAACCATATTTACCAAAGAAAATGATATAGACAGAACCTCCAAATTGTGCTCAACTTGGGATGGTGGAAAGGTTGAGGCCACTGAATGAACAACTCCACAATAGAAGGAGGTTTTACCCAACTTATTTGGAACCTTTGGAAGAGGTCATCAAGAATGGAAATGGAATAGGGACAATTGAGAAAGATGTGGTGGGAGGATTCCTAGTTAGATAAACATAAAAAAATATCTATTTGGGATAATGATCCCTCTTTTAATGAGGTTATCAACTATTAAAATTTTATTTTGAATGGCAAGCCAAGAAAAGAAAGCAAATTTGGGGGTAAGGTGTTTGATCCATACCAAATTGAAAGGAATTTGCATTTCTTCCTGGGGAATGAGGAGCTGATAAGCAGATTTGACTATAAAATTCCCATATTCTGTTGGGGCCCAAATAATGTTATCTTTAACTTCTCCTATGGGGATGATTATGGAATTGAGCAGTATTTCTAATTCCCTTGATTCTTCAGGGTGATGGATGTTGTGAATGCTTTTCCACCTACAGATGTTATTTATTTTGTGAAGGAAATCAGCCACTTTGTATCCAAAGGTTGCATCTATAAAGTCTTTGAGAATCCTGATGTTTTGAGCTTGAATGAGTGGCTGATTTCCTATCCACCTATCCAACCAAAATTTTATTGATCTACCATCCCCCATTTCCCACCTGAGTCCTTTCCTAAAAAAACTCTTTTTTGGATTATTCCTTTTCATAAAGCTGAGCCATTTGTGGGTGATGTCTCATTTAGAAACTATGTGCCCTGCAAATACTTCCTCTTGACTATAGTGATCCACTCCACTTGCTCTTCCGATAATAATCTCCATGCATGTTTAGCCATTAATGCCAGATTTAAGTTTTTAAGTCTTCTCAATCCAATTCCTCCTTGGTCTTTAGATCTGTATACTTTATCCCATGCTACCAGATGGAAACAACTTTTGTTTTCAGCCCCAGTCCATAAGAATTGTTTTTGAGTTTGTTCAATCTTATCATACACTTTTGAGGGAGCTTTAAAAACTGAAATAAAATAGATTGGGATACTTTGGAGGTATGCCATGGTTAAAATAGCTTTTCCTTCTTGGGACAAAAGGTTCCCTTTCCATCTAGTTAACTTTTTTTGAACTCTCTCAATCACTGGGTTCCACATCCCCTCAACTGGTGTACCCACAAAAAGAGGAAGACCTAAGTAAACAATAGGGAATGATGCAATTGAGCATCCCAATATCCTGGCTATTTTGATCTGTCTTTGGTGAGGAGTGTTCAAGAAATAAATTTTGCTCTTTTGAAAATTTATTTTTTGGCCTAGTGCTTCTTCATATAGAAAAAGAATGTATTTTATTACTTTAGATTCAAGTATGAAGGCAAAAGTGGATAGGATCGTGTCATCCACAAATTGTTGGTGAGTAACAGGATCAATTTGATTTGTTGCTTTAATTACAAATATGAGACCTGATCTTCTGGAAGCATGAATTGTTCTCCCTAAAGCTTCTGCAACTATGATGAAAAGTAGGGGAGATAAAAGGTCTCATTGTCTAAGACCTCTACTGCTTTAGAAGTAACCAATTGGGGAACCATTTACAATAACTAAAAACCATGCAGTTGAGATGCAACCTTTAATTAGTTCCACCCATTCTCGATGAAACCCAAACTTGAGTAAAATAGCAAAGAGGAAATCCCAATTAACCTTTTCATATCCAATTTGAGAAAAAAAAACAAATTTTTTATTTTGAGACGATGAATGGAGAGCCTCATGCATTGTTATAATTCCATCTAAAATTGACCTTCCTTGGACGGAGCTTCCTTGATAGTGGTCTATAAACATAGGAAGCACATCCCTCATCCTGTTTACCATGCATTTAGTGAGGATTTTGTAGATAACATTGCAAAGGCTGACTAGTCTGAACTCATTTAAACTCCTTGCATCTGGGCTTTTGGGAATTAGTACTATGAAGGTGGAGTTGAAGCTACGAGGGACAACTTTAGAATATTGGAGTTCTCTAACTGTTGCACAAACATCACCACCCATAATATCCCAGAAAGTCTAGAATATCAAACATTTTGCAAAGGATAGCCAGATACATTAGCAATATCATTCTGAATATCCTTTTTTCATTGCTCACTAGCTGATATCCTGCCTCTTCTCTTTTCACCTCCATAATCTATAGGAGATTTTTTTGAACTTCTAGTATGTTTTGGACTAGGTTTTGGGGGATAATTTATTGTAGGATGGGACTACCTGTTGTGGCTGCTCCACAACTAGCCCCAAAACTTGGGGACCCACATTTTTACTTTTGTTTTTGAGTCTTTGATAGCCTTTGGAGAGAGGAGTTAATGGGTTCTATCATTGATGTTTGTATTTCAAGTCTCAGGGTGCCTTATTGATTAAGGTATTCTTGACTTCTTTCGACTTTTGTGAAGTTTTGGTAGGCTTGTGTGTTTTGTACCTCCTTCATCTTGGTCAGCTGAGTTTTGAGTGTCTTTCAATTTTTGTCACTGGATTGCTTAGATTAGTGGGTTTTATTGTTGGTGGAAGTTTTTTTTAGGAGTTCACATTTTAAATGATTAAAGCTTTTAAAAAGCTAATAATCCACATTTTTGGGAATTAGATAGAATCAAATACAAAATCAAATGAAAATAAAAATAAAAATAAAAATAAAAATGAAAAAATAATAATAATAATAATAAAATAATAATATAATATATATATTATGTTATATATAATACAATATATTATACTATAATATAATCTAATATATTATACTATGGTATAATATAATATAGTATATTATGTTATAATATAATATAGTATAGTATCCTGTTACATTGAAAATAAAGTGTTTTTTATTTTTCGCAACCATAACACGGTGGCTACGAAAACTCACTAGGGAAAATGGCTAGGCGAATGTGGGCGAAGATATTCGTCGGATTTGATGGACATGGACGAACTTAGACCCGAAAGGTGATGAATGGGTCTCGATGGTAGTTTCAGTGGCTTTTGCAATAGAATGGAGACAAATATCACGTGGTTTATTTCCAGGTACAATAGCGCAGAACAGTGAGGACTTGTCATCACAGAGCAGCAGAATGGGAATCGAGGAGCAGCGTTGAAAGCAAACGACAACAGCATAATGTTGAAACATCGAAGTAGGTGGAGTTGTCGTTCGAAGGTCGAGACACGGCAATAAACTCGACCATGGCCTCACGCGACAAAGGGGAGTTTTATTCGACGCCATCTTCCACCAAACATCTTCGAGAAATGCTGCACGGACGAAAGCATGGGGGGCATGCATAATAAATGGTGTAAAGTGACTTAAAATAGGACAAATGGGAGCCGTTACAAGTTTATATATACCCTGCATAATGTAACAATTTGAAGGGACCATTGATGTGAAATATGCCTATGTAACATTATTTAGGTTTTATCATCTAAAACATAAGCAAACTCACAATGCAGTAATGCAAAAAAAATTTGCCGTGAAGGGACCAGCTTGTGGGAATAGCAGAGGAAACTTTGATGTAAATTTTGGTCACGACAGGTAGCTTCCAAAATCAACATTGATTATAGAAAATTTCAAGCGATGATTCGACAGGATAAGGTCGGAGTTATGCATGACACATAAGCGATGCTGGACCCACAAGTGGAGCAGCACTATCGGTAATAATACATGTGACAGGGAATCCTTCATTTGACAGCGGATGATTACATGGCAAAGGGGGCCCCTCATCAACGCATAAAGAAATAAAAAATTGCCTACTGACGTGGCAGACACAGAATCACAACGTAATAGTGGGCACCTTCGACGGATAACGCTCATAGTAGAATGGCAGACCAGAAAAACCGCTAGCGGTAGTTATGATGATAGAGCAGAGGACTGCAGGGATGTCAGTTTTGGGGTAGCTGCATGCTAAAAATCCTAATGTTCTTATTGCATTACAAACCCTAAAGTAAATCTGTGGAGCCATTATATACCCGAATGACAGAAGGGAGCAAATTTAGTAGCAATGTCGAAAGAGTGGATGAGTCAAGCTTCCTGAAGGATGTCGTCTGCATCATCAGAATGGCAGCGCAAGGGGAGTCATAAGGTTCGTATGTCAAAATTCTTCGTTCACATAATACATCATTCGGGAGATATAAGGTGAATAAGATTATCTTGTCATAATTTAATATGTGGGTTGCATATATTATATTATGAAATTTTGAAATCGTTTAATTTTTCTTTTTTTTATATATTATAATATATGCAAGAAAGAGTTTAATAAAGTTAAAGGCCTTTTTGATTTCTTATATGAATCCTTTGATTTTGGATTATATATTATATCATAAAGAAATTACAAAGGGGGAGATATAAGGGAAGAAAGGTATTTATTTTTGTTGTTTAGTTAATTTTTATAATGTTAAAAGAGTTTATAGGAAAATAAAATATAAATTTTATTTTTATTTGTTTTACTTTAACATTATAAAAGATGGAGTTACGAGGAGTGTTAATGATTTCATATTTTAGAGGATTTTACGGTTTGTTTTTTGGACCGGGAAGTTGAAACGAATCGATTTTGGAAAACCTTAAATACCCAAGAGAGATATTGTACTAAGGAGCTGAAAATGATGTAACATTTCGAAAAGCAATAAGAAAGAGCATTTTTTCAAATTTTGAAAGTGTAGCAAACTTTTGTGAGCAAAATAAAAAGGAGGATTTTAATGATAAAACTAACGTTTTTAGTGTCTTATCATTTCTGCATTTTAGTGACTTCTAGCCATTGTCTTATGCAATGAAATGAGTTGCAATAGGCGAAGGTCAAGATGATGCAGTTTCTCTATGTTTCCTTTAAGTCTCACACTTGATTTATTGGGATTGTGCTTATGTTGTAGGTCCATTAATTCATGTTGTTTTATGATTACCTCATAACTTGAGATTTTGCAGGGAGGAGCTTGACTTTTTTAGCTAACCAAATTTGCATTTTTATTTTTTTAGGTTCATTTTATTTCAAGCACTCAGTTTCATTTCTATTATGGTCCATCCAGAATTTTCTTTTCTTTTATTTCCATTCTGGTCCTTTTCTAGAATTTTTGCTAATTTCTTTTTATTTCCATTCTGGTCCTTTTCCAGAATTTTTGCTAATTTCTTTTTATTTCCATTCTGGTCCTTTTCCAAAAATTTTGCTAATTTCTTTGTACTTCCATTCTGGTCCTTTTCCAAAATTTTTGCTAATTTCCTTTCAGTTTCACTTCTATTCTGGTCCATTTCCAGAATTGTTAAGCTTTCAAGTTGTTTCCATTCTAGTTATTTTCCAGAATTTCTGCACCTCCAAACTTCATTAATCTAAATTTTTAGATAAAACACATGGTTTAGGAGGGATACTAACCTACAATCTCACATTAAGTTACGATAAGAAGTGAAAGCTAACTTTGCTAACATTTCTTACATGCTAACTTCTACTAATCACTATTAGGGTAGTGACATCAACATAAGATAAAATGAACCCACTATCTAAAATTTACTTCATCTTAAAGGCACGGGCATTAAAATAAGGTGGACAATTCCACATTTTATCATTTGAAACCTTTTAAATGAAGATAAAATACTTTGCTAACAGGGATTCAAGGTAGCACCAATTAAAATACCTAAAAAGAACTACTTTTATTTTGTATTTGCTTTTAGCTAGATATTTCAATCATTAAGCATTGTTTAGAACCAACAAGGGCCCCTTGTTTATGGTCACATGCATCATTGAATTATTTTGGCATTATTGTAATTTTTTAGATATTTTACCAGAATCTTGGAGAAGTTGAATGTTTGTCATTTGGTTTATTTTCAAGAGAGAGTTTTCTATTCAATACTCTGCATGTGGTGGTATTTTGCAATTGGGCAAAATATACACTCAACACTACCCTTTTCCTTAATCTTATGAATTGCACTCTAGTATTCCATCTGAGTATGTTTTGACTTTCCTTCAGAATAAATAAGCTCTTTTAGAGGGATCATATCCTCCTCTTCAAGAAAATTATCTAGGTTATTAACATTTTCAACAAGAGTGTGAGATGGCCCAAATTTCATAGGAGAGTCTAAGTTATTGGGAAGTTCAATCTCCTTGCCCTTGATGTATTCACCCTCTTTGCATTCTTCTAATCTATCTTCAGAAAGAACATCAAATTTATTTGGAGAGGTAAAATATGGGCATACCTTTTCTTGGTTTGGAGTTTTAGAAAAACCAACCTGTTGGTCTTCATTATCAGGATCAGGTTGCTGGGGATTTGAAGTCTCTCCACCCGAAAGCCCACTTCCACTCTGTTTCTATCGATAAATATTTCCATGTAGGTTTTGACCTGACCTTTACTGCCAAAATTATCCTTTTTACCCTTGGTTCCTCCTCCCTTGGAACCTATTGAATTGCACATCCTTTTTTGGTAATTCCTCCATTTCTTTTAAATAAGGGCATTGGTTCCTTAAATGGCCCTGTGTGCGGCATTCAACACAGTAAGTTGGCTTATTTTTGTATTCTAAAGCCTATTTATGATAATATATCCCGTATTCCAGCTCTATGTAGGTCGATAATTTAGAATCCTGGTTAGTGTTAATATAAATTCTTGCAACTATCATTCTTGACCTAGCCAAGGTGGCTCGATCAATAGCTACCAGGTATCCAATGGATTTAGTGATTTCTCAAAGGAAAACCTCACGCCACCACTGCATTGGGAGATTGGGAAGGTGGATCCATATTGGAGCATAATTTATATCCTACGTTTTTGGGTCAAAATATTCAACCCATTTTCATAGAAATAGACTTCATCTCCCAAGGAACCAAGGGCCTCCTATTAAAATTCTACTTGCATCATCATGGTTACTCAGGCGAATGGCAAAGAAACCTCTTGATAGGGCAACAATATCCATCCTACCCATGGTCTTCCACTTTGACACTACCTATTTTCTGATTGTTTTAAGATCAGGCCTACCTCCAATGAAATTTTCCACCAAAGAAAAGGCCTCCATCAAGAGAATAATTGACATAAAGGTTTTAGAAACCTTTAAATTTCTCCCTTCTAGGTTAAGTGAGATAGATGAGTTGGTAGAGGAGTTGCCTATATCTTTAAGAGTATCAGCATAGGACTTGCCCACGTTGGTATCCTCACCATATCTGTGGAGAGGGGGCCCATTGTCGGGCCCCTTGTTAGGAGGTTTATCCCCCCAAAAAATTTCTATTTTCAATCTATAGCTCTTTTCTGGCCTAATACTCATTTGCATCCTCTAATGTAGCTCCAAATCCATGTTCCCCGTGATAATATTCCTGCACTCCAAAGGCTTGATTTTCTTTTTTCTCACCTTTGCTGATTTGAAAATCTTGGTTCCTGCTCAGACCATTTTTGAGGACTCTACTCTCCATCACCGCTCTGGTAACCCTATTTATTGTAAACTATATTTAAAACCCTTTGATCTATGGCTGCCATCCTTCATCAAATAAACCAAAAAATAATGAACATAGATGCGACGCTTTGCTCTCCCTGCCTTTCCCTTGCGATTGCGCTGCTGTAGACTTCTATTACTATTTTTTATTTATTACGTTAATTCCAATGTTTGTATTTCAATTCAAAAATTGTAACTCCATAACTATAGAGAATTATGATGTATTGTGCAAATAACAAAAATTAAATATAGGTCCACCTCTTCATTTACCAAAATACAAACTTTTAGAACTAAAATAAGAGATTTTATGAAATATATTTGGAAAAGATGCCAATGTATATAAAATTACCTCTTTCAAAATTTCATATGCCTCAACAATAAATTTTATTGGCTCATGATTTCTTACAATTCTAGGAGCCAATGGTTTTATGATAATAAGTTCAAATGTAAGCAAGAAGCTAATATCTAAACATAGAATTTCCACTAAAGTTTCATAAGAAAATATATTATGAGATTTCAAGTGGTTGTGGATTTTATAACATTATAATTGAATATTATGACAATGATCTCTACGTGGATGAAGGATGCAAAGATATGAAGATAATGCATTATAACTTTCATGTTTTGTTAAGGTTGATGAACCTTTTATTACTTCATTATCGCATTTTATAGCAAGAAACTAGAAAGAGGTGGCAATATTTATTGTCGGTGATACAAGGACAAGAATATATTTTTCTATTCTAGTGAAAGAGCACCACATTTTAATAGATGTCTATAAAAATATGAGCAACATCTATATTCAAAGAGCATCATTAAAATTAGTTGTGAGAATACAAATATTTTAACAAACCAGTAAAAAACAAATTTTTATAGAATTTATAAAACAAAGGATTAGAAAATACTATCAATGATATATGTGGGTATTAATGATTCTTTTCATATGTAAAAAATCAAACAAGGATGTAATACTACACATTTAAGGATCTAATAACATCTACCTTCAAGATCATATTTAGACAAAGCAAAATGCTTCACCAAAAGAAACACTAATAATACAATCAATTATTTCCATATGATATGGAACAATGATTTATTTTTAGGTAATCCTTGAATATTGTCATAATATATGTACACATACATGTTGGAACTAGTGGTTATATCATATGAAGTGTGTTGTGTTTATCACAAGCCCATCTATCTGAATGAAAATATTTCTAGCATACTTAACAAAAAAACCATACCTCGATAGAGAATTTATCAGATCAAAGGTATATCTAACATAAAACTCTCCTAATCAATTTGTGGGATTTTATTTCCTCTAAAAATTCATAACTAGAAGAAGGAAATATTGACTCTATATTTATTGATAAAGGATGATGCAAAGAAAATTCTCTCTCCAAGTCCACATACCACACTCTCTAACCATGAATTAACACTTCCAAATATGAATAACATAGAATTATCTTTATAGGCTTCCAACCATGTAACTTCTAGTTTACCTATGTGAAACTCATCAAGAACTGTACAAATGTAAATATCTTTCAAGTAAATTTCCTAGTTCTTGATAACAATAATAGTATGAAAGTAACTCATTATTCCTTTTAACAAATGGGATATTTGACCAAAGATAAAATATCATAAGGAATTATCTTCACTTTGTTTGAATTATCTTCCGTTTAAAAATTCTCAAGCATATATGAATGTTTGGTTGCAGGGCTGTAACGCAGCAGGTTTGCGAGACAGCCGATAAGGGAGGCGGGAGGATGTCGATGGGCGGGAAGTCTGCAGGGGAGATCGGGAGCGGCGGTGGTTCGGTTCTTGGACGCAGCGGAGCAATCGGAGGGCATCATGATTTCGGGGAGCGAAAATGCCCGGGCCCATTGAAGATGACCGGGCTGGCAACGGTTTTGGTCGAGGTAAGGACCCACCAGACAAAGGGGGTGGTGGGGCTCAAAAGTCTTATGCCCAGGCAATGGCCTCATAAACCCTAAACGGGTTTTTTACCAAAGAGTTGTTTTCGGTTGGGGATGAGCTGGACATCCCGACGGAAGTTCTTTCAAGCTTCATGGAGTTTGAGAAATTTACCCTAATAGGTAAATTCATTGGAGGCCGTCCCGACATGGAAACTATTCGAAAATGGGCAGCAAGCAAATGGAGGACTTCTGGGCATTTGGAGCTGGTGGCCCTATCCCGAGGTTTTTTTGCCATTAGATTGAACAATAAGGAGGATTACTGTAAAATTTTGGCTGGCGGGCCATGGTTTCTGGGCCGCAGAAGTTTATTTCTCAGGAAGTGGGACATGGATTTCAGTCCTGAGACCCAGAACATCAACATTGCCCCAATATGGGTTAGGCTCCCGAATCTTCCCCTCTTTGGCTGGCATGAAAATGTCATAAGAGGTATTGCGCGTTCCATTGGGGAGTTGGTCACCATTGACCCTCCCACCCGAGCTCGAACAAGGTTCGTCCAGGCCCGATTTTGCGTTCTGGCAGATTTGGAGGCAGAACTCCCAACTTCCATCACTCTTCGGTCTGGAGGCACCATTCTTCATAAACAAGCTATTGTCTATGAAAATAGACCAGCTTTCTGCACCCAGTGTCGGTCCCAAGGGCACCTCCAGTCCCAGTGTCCTCTTCAAAAACCGGGAAAATAGAAACGTGAAAACGACAACCCCCTGGAGCACAAGGAAGATCAGGCAAAGCAACCAAATCTTCCAGACGTGAAGGGCCATGTATCCCCAGGCCCCTCTAGAGACTGTGGTGGACTCTCTCAGCCTGAAGAGAATCCCTCTCTCCAATCGGACCCCGAGCATCTTGAGGCTGACAACCAACAAGGAGCAGACTCCCACTTGGAAAGCGAATCGCAGGAAGAGATGGAACGGACCCCTTCCCAAGTTTTGACTCAGGCCGTTCCTCTGCTCCAAGATACGGGTCATCCCGATTTCAGTCAGTCGCAGACGCTGCTAGAAGATTACCTCTTAGGAAGGAGGGGTGAACAATCCGGTCACATTAGCCCCCGAAATACGAGGAGCCGAAAGCAAAGTGTGGATTTTGGTAGTGAGAGGAAGCAGGGTCGTCCTCCTAACAAGGAAAGGCGAGACAAAGAGACTGCAACTGACGTTGCAAATGGAACCCAACGTTTGCTGGTTCTGGATGACTGTGACACACAGTCGGACGAAGCTCATGCATCAAAACCTCCCCCTCAACAAGGAAGGGGAGGCAAGAAAAACTTCAAACTGTCCAGATGAAAGTCCTCTCATGGAATGTGAGAGGACTGAACGGTGCAGCCAAGAGAAGGTTAGTGGCTGATCTCCGTAGGAGGATTAACCCTTCTATCCTTATTTTGCAAGAGACCAAGCTTGATGCTATCTCCTCTGACAAAGTGGCGAAGGCCATTTGGGCCAGGGCAAATTGTCCTGTCCAACCCTGCAGTGGGAACAACGGGAGGACTCATGGTTCTGTGGGACCCTTCGAGGTTTGAGGGCAGCTCACTGTCAACTTCCAACAGAATCATCAATGTACTGTTCCAGTCCAAAACCTCCAATTTTTCCTGGATTCTATCCAACGTTTATGCTTCCAATTCTGCCACAGAGAGAGCAAAAATGTGGAAAGCTATCTCTCTGATGAGGGAGAATTTTAGCAACTTTCCTTGGGTTTTAGGGGGTGACTTCAATTGTCCCCTTCATCCTTCGGAGAAAAAAGGAGGGTCTGACCACTCCAGCCGCAGCTTGGAAGATTTCAGAGATTTTGTCTCTGCTAATGGCCTGCTTGACATCGAACTCAAAGGGGCTTCCTTCACATGGAGTAACAGAAGGATTGGGGGCGGTTTGATTCAAGTCAAACTTGACAGATTCTTCATTTCCCCAGAAGCCATTCCCATCCTTGGCGGGGCTATCCTTTCGGCTCTTCCAAGGATTGGGTCTGACCATAACCCTATTTTCTTGGAGGCGAACGATGGGCCTATTTTTATGACCCCTTTCAGATTCGAATCCATGTGGATTTCCCACAAAGACTTCAAAGGATTGGTTTCAGCGTGGTGGCAATCGAAGGTGGAAGGAAGCGCTCCTAAGAGGGTGGCTTTAAAGCTCAAAATGGTCAAAGAAAAACTAAAGATTTGGAACAAAGTGGTTTTCGGCAACATTTTTGAGTCCAAAAAATCCATCGCTGAGAACCTGAAGGCTGTGGAGGAAAGGATGGCTACCGAAGGTTACACTGAGGGTCTCAGGGAGGAAGAGCGGAGCCTTTTGGTGGACTTTCATTCTATTCTCGCTAGGGAGGAAACGTTCTGGCGCCAGAAATCTCGTGACCTGTGGTTGAAGAATGGAGACTCCAACACGAGATTTTTTCATGCGTCTACTATGAGGCACAGAGGGGCCAACAAGATCAGAGAAGTGACTTGTAAGGATGGGCACATTACCAGGGAGATTGAGGAAATCAGGAGCGAAGCGGTTAATTTCTTTCAGGATTTGCTTGGCACTCCTCCAGATAGCAACCTCCAGGTCCATAAATCTATGCTCGCCAATTTTTTGACTAAAGTTCCCCATGAGGTAAGCATGAAACTTCTGGAACCTTTTTCCTCATCTGAGATTAAGGAAGCATTGTTCTCCATGCAACCAGATAAGGCCCCTGGGCCCGATGGTTTCCCTCCCCGATTCTTCCAAGTCATGTGGGAGGTCGTGGGCCCGGATGTGTGTGATGCTATTCGGGTTATCCAAGCGTCCAAATCTATCCACCCGAAACTCAATTCCACCTTTCTTGCCCTCATTCCTAAGTCTCCTTCCTACAAAATTTTCTCTGACTATCGGCCCATTAGCCCGTGCAATGTTTTTTACAAGATCCTTACCAAGTCTATAGCCAATAGACTCAAAACAGTCCTCCCCTCCCCGATTGATCCTTGTTAGGGAAGCACCGTCAAAGGCAGAAACATTCTTGATGGTGTTATCACTGTCCATGAGACCCTTCATTCCGCTTACCGCTCTAAGAATGCCGCTCTTTTTCTTAAGCTCGACATGAACAAAGCCTTCGACCGTGTCGACCAAAATTTTTTGTGTGCAGTCCTCCTCAAGTTCGGCTTTCATCCCCACCGGATTGACCTTGTCTACAGCTGTATATCCACTCCCTTTTTTTTGTCTTGGTCAATGGGTCCCCAACTGGGTATTTCCAAAGCTCCAGAGGCCTCAGACAGGGCGATCCTCTTTCTCCCATCCTGTTCATTCTTCTGGCGGAGGTTCTGAGTTGGTCCATGAAAGAGGCTCTTTGACAAAACAAGATTTCTGGCATCTTGCCGACTTCTAGAATTAATCCTGTCACTCATCAGCAATTTGTGGATGACACCCTCATTTCCACTGGGGCGTCCGTTGCTCAAGCCAAGTCGCTCAAGAGGATCCTGTCCCGTTATGAGCAAGCTGCTGGACAAAAGGTCAATTACATCAAGAGCAAAATTTACTTTATTAACACTCCTCTGCGTAGACAAATTCGGATTGCTAGAATTCTTGAATGCACTATTGATTCCCCGCCTACGTCCTATCTCGGGGTTGCCTCTATCTTATAGCGGGCGGGCCGCTGGGGACATGTGGAACACGATTCTTGAGCGCCTTCACAGGAAACTCGGCACTTGGAAGGGCAAACTCCTATCGCAAGCTGGGAAAGCCACCCTTACCAAAGCCTGTCTTCAGGGGATCCCGACCTACTTCATGTCGGTGTTCATGCTTTCGAGTGCAGTCCACTCCAAGATTGAGAAGATTCAGAGGACCTTTCTTTGGTCTGGTAACGAAGAGAAATCTAGACTTCCCCTTGTAGCCTGGGACAAGGTGTGTTCGAGGATAGATCAAGGCGGCCTGGGGTTGAGAAGATCAAGACTTATGAATCTGGCTCTGATCGCGAAGCACGCTTGGAGGATTATGTCTAGCGACCCGGTGGAGTGGGTTACGCTGGTTAAAATGAAGTATCTTGGCCCCACCCCCTTCTTGGATGCTGAAACATCCTCCGTGGCATCGATATTTTGGAAATCTGTGCTCCAAACCCGGCATCTGATCAGTCTGGGAGCCCGCTGGATTTTGGGTGATGGCAACTGCATTTCCTTTTGGAATGACAGGTGGGCGACTGAAGAAGCCCTTGGGTCGAGGGAGGACCTCGCTGGACTGAGAAGCTTGACCGACCCTAACGCCCAGCTCAGGGTGGCGGATCTCATTGATCGGAGCACCCGTTTCCCTCGATGGAAGCTTCCTATTGTGGAGGGGTTTAATAATGAGATTACCTTCCTTGATAATATCCTTCAGTCGGTTTTAATTCCTTCTGCCAGGAGGAATGACAGGATCATCTGGAGTGGTACGGAGGATGGGTGTTTCTCTGTTAAATCAGCTTATGAGCTTCTCACCACCAAGACTGCTCTGGACTACAGGTGGAATACCGTTTGGAGGAAAGGAGTTGTTCCTAAAATCAACTTCTTCGCGTGGATTGCTTTCCACAATAAAGCCTTAACTATTGACAACCTTCACAAGAGAGGTTTTGCCTTCCCCAACAGGTGTTACTTGTGTTTAGCAGATTGTGAGACGAGGGATCATTTATTCTTGCATTGCCCATTTTCCCACTCTGTTCTGAGCATTGTCCTATCCTCCTTCCAGATCCTTTGGTGCTCTCCCCGATCCCTTAGAGATGCTTTTCACCAATGGCCTAATCCTTTCAAGAATCCCAAGCTCCGCTTCCTCCTCGAGGCCTCCTTCCACCATTTAATTTGGCAAATTTGGTTAGAGAGGAATGCCAGAATCTTTGGCAGAGCTCCTAGAGGGCCCCCTTCTATCGCTCAAAGGGCGTTATCTTACGCCATTGAGAATTCTATTGCGGTTCCCAGTCCCCGTCCCCATCTTCCGAGCGAAGAAGCTATTCTCAAAATGATGAATCTCTGGCCGTTTCTGGAGGTTGTTAAAGGGCCCTGTCGAAGGAATGTTGTGTGGACCAAACCCCCCATGGGGTGGATTAAATTAAACTTTGATGGAGCGGCTAAGGGGAATCCTGGGCCCGCTGGCGCCGGTGGGGTTGTCCGTGATCATGACGGGAATATTGTGATGGCCTATTGTGAAGATTTGGGCTCCCAGACGAATCACTATGCTGAAGCCCGAGGCGCTCTGAATGGTATTCGGATTCTCTCCGAGGATCCCCGACCTCTTATCATTGAGGGTGACTCGCTCAACATCGTGAATTACCTTCTTGGTACCAAAAATCCATCTTGGAAAGTCTACAACATCATCCTCGAGGCTAGATCTCTTCTCTCCTATCGCTGTAGATGGGAAGCAAATCATATTTTGAGAGAAGGAAATCGCGTGGCTGACCACATGGCCAATAAAGGGCTCGCGACCACGTGCCCGGTTGTGTGGCGGTCTCGCTTCCCATCCGAGGTGGAAAGGTTGGCCAGGGCAGACATCCCTTCCTGATGTTTTCCTTGCGCAATTTTTGGAAGGCCCATTCCGACGTGTTTTGGGGTGGCATGGCAAAGAAGCTACTGTCCGTTCCTGGCAGATCTTCCCAGTGCCTACGAAAAGTCAAAAAGGTGGAGAAGGATGTCCGTCCGTAGCACATCCCGTCGGACACGGAGAGCGACAAGGAGAGTCACGGTAATTCTCTCCTGGACTTGGTTGCTTCCATTCTTACTTCTGTCAACTCCATGATTTCTATCCTGAAGCAGAACCAGAAGCGCCCAAATTCGGGAGGACAGGAGGATCGTGATTAGCAGTCCATGGTGTCTGTCTCCTTGTTTTTGGCCTCTTTTTGGGTTTCTCTCGGGTCTGTCCTATTTTCTTTGTTGTTGGGTCTCCAGGCCTAAAAGCCCTTTTTGTTGTTTTCAAGTCTGCAGCATTAGGATGGTTTTATTTTCATTTAGGTTTATTGTTACAGCCAAGAGGTATGATGCATCATTAGAAAGTTGGCTAATTTTGTACATAAGGTTTTGGGATCCTCTATAAAAACCCACTGTTAATTTATTATAATAATTACCAAAAAAAAAAAATTCTAAAGCATATATGCAAATGATGTAGTTTCTTTAGGACCTCTCTTTGAAGAGTGCTTCTTGTCTACCCTAGGACATTTATTACTAATTTATTCACCCAAGTATATTATTTTAAGGTGAGGATTCATGACAACCTTGTTTTGTTTGGTATTGCACAATCAATATCTTTTGATATAAATTCCTTACCTTTTCCTATATTTTTTGAATTGCCATACAAAATGAATATGAGCTACTATCCCACAAGATCAAAAAAATAAAAGGTTATTAAATAATAAAATAGCTAAAGTATATATCAGCTAGCTAGGATTTTCAAAAAATATATGTTTTACAAAATAAAAGCAACTTTAAACTAAAACCTCTTTTCAAGAATTACCTTCAATTTGTGTCTTAAACTTTCTTATGCTTCAAATTTCAATTGATCATCTATAATCTTGCCTTCAATAACTAAATATGATAAAACAAATAAGAAAGTTAATTAAAAATTATAATGGATTTTTTTCATATGTATTTACTAACTTCAATATATTGAAAATCAATTACACTTTTGATGGAGTAAAATGTAGGTTATGAAAAATATTTGAATCATCAAATGTTAACCTTTAATAATGGCTTTTGTTATTAAAAAAATTGTTAAGTGCAAAGAGAAATGGGCTCTGCATAATAAATTTAGCTTTTATATTTTCATAAATAGTGATGGTATAAATATGGAGAGCAATGTAAAACTATATATAACAAAATCCTTGGTATACATGATGTTCATTTCTTGAGGACTGCACCAACCAATTTTTTTTACTAAATTGTTTTGTCAAAAACTAAACAATAAAATATGTTAACCATACCCACGTGTTGTAGGTGAGTTGGAGAGGGTAGGGCAATCCTCCAAGGGAGGTCCTTGGTTTGAATCTCCACCTTACCAGACACACATTGGGTACCCAAAATCCAATTGATAATGCTAGTGCGGTGAGGGTCGGGCGTGACTCCTGGGTGATTTTGATGGTGTAGAACCCCCTGAACGTGATTTCTCGAACCAAGGCAGCTCCGCAAGGGGTTTTTCATTAAATTCAAAAAATATATATGTTAACCATGGTTAAAATTGTTTCAATTGAAGGGAGAGATTCCTATTAACATCGAGTTTGAGCATGTGTGTGGGGGGCTAGCCCTCTTGCCTTCTAATCGGTTAATATGATGATGAAAGTCTAGTGGCATATTCTATGATTGGAATTCCATCCACATTAATATATATCTATCTTGTTAGTGTAGTTTGTGTGTGTGTGTTTGTGAATAATCCCACATTAACTGTGTTGTGGGACTTGAGTGGTTTATAAACCCCAACACTTGCCATACTCTTTGCCAATGGGGTAGTAGGCTTAAAGGTGCAAGTCTTTGGTCCCACTTTGTGGGATTCCTCACCCCTATTAACATCGAGTTTGGGCATGTGTGTGGGGGCTGGCCCTCTTGCTTTCTAACCGATTAATGTGATGATGCAAGTCTAGTGGCATATTCCATGATTGGAATTCTGTTCACATTAATACATATCTATCTTGTTAGTGTAGTTTGTGTGTGTGTGTGTGTTTGTGAATAATCCCACATTAACTGTGTTGTGGGACTTGAGTGGTTTATAAACCCCAAAACTTGCCATACTCTTTGCCAATGGGGTAGCAATCTTAAAGGTGCAAGTCCTTGGTCCCACTTTGTGGGATTCCTCACCCCTATTAACATCGAGTTTGGGCATGTGTGTGGGGGCTGGCCCTCTTGCTTTCTAACCGGTTAATGTGATGATGCAAGTATAGTGGCATATTCCATGATTGGAATTTTTTTCACGTTAATACATATCTATCTTTTTAGTGTAGTTTGTGTGTGTGTATGTTTGTGAATAATCCCACATTAACTGTGTTGTGGGACTTGAGTGGTTTATAAACCCAAACACTTGCCATACTCTTTGCCAATGGGGTATAAGGCTTAAAGGTGCAAGTCGTTGGTCCCACTTTGTGGGATTCCTCACCCCTATTAACATCGATTTTGGGCATGTGTGATGATGCAAGTCTAGTGGCATATTCCATGATTGGAATTCTGTTCACATTAATACATATCTATCTATTGATCATTAGATGTTATGATTATGTATGTATAGGTTTGATCAAAAGATAAAATACCTAAGGGGCAAATGAAGATTTCAAATGTGAAATATTTTGGTAACATATTTAAAACAAAAGAGGAAATTAAATTCAAGCTCAACAATTTACAAAAGATAATAAAAATCAATGGAATGGACCAAGATATATATGTGCAAGAAAAATAACTTTTTGATTATCATAATGTATTGAAAAAATAAAAGTCATATTAAGCCCAAAACTATGAAGCCTAAAAATATGGGATAGAGATGGCTTAATAAAGAGGACAAAACTACTAGTTTTTTCATGCTATAGCCAAATCAAGTTTATTTTTTATCAAATAAAAAATATTTCCAACTCTAGATGGAAGGAATATTGAGAAATAAGAAGAGATTAGAAAGGAAGCAATTAATTGTTTTAAAGATATTTAGTAGGAAGTTGAGCAAGACAAAGAGGTTCAAGGTAAGCATTTGTAAATATCCCATCAATTATAACACAAGGAAAAAATGAAATCTTTATAATGAAGTTCTCTATGAAGGATCTATAAGAGGAATCTTTTATTGTTCCTTCCTAATAAGGCACCCTACCCCTACGAATTTCCTATAATTTTCTTTCAAAAAATTTAGAACTTGTTAAAGAGTGATATGTTATCTATGGTTGAAGAAGCTTGGAAGAAGAAGGTTTTAATAATTGAGATCAATGTCACCTTTATTGTATTTATTTCCAAGAAAGATGAGTTAAAATATTTTGATAATTATTGTTACCTTTATAATATGATTTATAAGATAATTTAAAAACTTATTGTAAATAGCTTGAAAAATATTGTATATTATGTCATGTTAGAGGAACAAGGTACTTTGTTCATGGTAAATAAATTATTTATGGTATTTTATGGTATAGTAATTACACGAGAGGTAATACATTATCTTCATTTTATGAAAAACTAGATGTGCTTATAAAATTAAACACAAACAAAGCATATGATTGGATTTGCTATATTTTTCTATATGATATCCTCTAAAAAATAGTTTTAATCAAAGGCAAATATGAATAAAGTAGATGTTTTAGCATGCAAAATTTTTATATTTTGATCAATGGATCTCTCATTAGATACTTTGAATCATCTCATAGACTTCGTCAGGGTGACCCACTACCTTATCTATATATTATTCTTAGTAAGGCATTGAGGAGAGCTTTCTCAAAGGTAAAAATAGAAGGATAAATAAAAGGTAATCAACTTGCAATCAATGTTCCTTCAAACTTCATCTCTAATTTATTAATGATATTTTTTCTTTTGGGTCATCCCTTGGTCTATTAGGCTATGGATTTTAAACCAATATTACCATAATTTGACAAAGTTCTTGGATGGTTAATATTTTAGAATCCAAGGTGTTTTTCATTTAAACCACTCTAGCTTCATAATAAAACTTAGTGGAGATTGTAGGGTTTAATGCTAGAAAAAATAATCAACATATCTAAGTATTCCTTTGTCTAATAAAGGAAAGAGCAAGGAGCTCATGGACTCAATTTTAGATAGAATGGAATCTTGTTTAGCTTGATGGAAATAAAAGTTCTTAACCTTGGTTAGAAGGTTACAACTCATAAATATTACATTAAAATCTATCCCTATATATGATGTCATTTTTAAGATTGTCTATAGGTATTGAATTTAAATTTGATAAAATTCAATAAGATTTCACTTGGAAAGGATGGGAGAAGAAAATTAGGCTTTATCTTTGTAAGTGAGATAGGGTTTGCAAAGGAAAAAAGAATATTAGAGGGGGAAAACTAAAAAAATTGTAGACTTATTAGTTTGGCATTAGAATAAAAACCTAATTAGAGATTTTTTAAAATCAAGGAAAGAGTTAAAAAAAATGCTACTCAAAAAATATATAGGCTGTTGTTGCAATAGATGTTTTTAGGAAACAAACCTTACCTAAAGTCTCGACAATATGGAACTTCATATCAAAAAGTCAATTAGGAGGATTTTACAAATATTTTATTTGATGCATGGTTGGATCCTTATCCTTTTATTTTTTATCCAAGTGATAATTGTTGACTTGAGCACGTTTAGCTTATAAAGGTCTAACAATAAAAAAACTATTATTATGAACAACAGTTTCGTTTGATGGATTTATATTAGTAGCCTAGTTGAAGGTGTGGATCTCAACCAAATAGTAGATGAGCCTCAAAATATGCCCTTAAGAGTTCCATTTACCTAATTTTATGCAAAAGGATAAGTTAGTTTGGAATCTATAAAAAGAAGGTGGATACTTAATTAGGTTAGGATATAAGGACTTAGAGTAATAAGAATTTTATATTCGTAATTATTTTCTTCTTGAGGATTTTTGGGTCACTTGAGGCTCTCTCTAACACCTCAACATTCCTTTGGTTAGCCATCCAAAGCAAGATTCTTATAGGTGAGAGTCTACAAAGAATAGGATATCACGCACCTTTTAGGTGCTCTTTGTATAAGAAGGATATAGAAACATGAGATCATTTACTTCTTCATTGTCCCTTTGCTTACACCACTTGTGGTTGCTTCTTAAAAATATAAGAATATATTGGGTAGCTCCACAAACACTGAAAAAATTAAAAAAATATTATATTAATTGTTAAGCTAAAATATTATGTATCATGGGAAGGATTGATGCTAACATTATCTATTAGAATTTGTCCTAAAAAGAATAATATAATTTAAAAAAAAATAAATCTATGGAAGAAGAGGGTTTCACCACTGTGCTTTGAGTAGGGATTGTGCAGTTTTCTTTGTCTAGTCTGCGGGGTGATTCATTGCCCCCAACCCAAATAGGAAAACGAAGGATGTTGGCAATGCTTATGGTAAAGCATGCGAGGAGGGCTACTTTCAAATAAACCAAAAAATATGTGCCAAGGATGGATTAGGAGGTTTTACTTCTCCTTATGTGGTTTTGCCCTTACTAGAGTTTGACAATGCATGTAAGTGGCTAGAGTCCTTTACTCTAGTAGGATACTTTATGGGTTTCATCCCTAATGAAGCCACCTTATTGGCTTGGGTAAATTTTTCTTGGGCTTCTCATGGAGTCAAGCTTGTGTTAATCAAAAATATGACTAAAGGTTATTTTCTATTTCACTTTGCAGAATCAGTGCATTCCAAGGTGATTTATGAGCATAGACCTTAGTTCATGAGAAGTTCCCTATTGGTTTTCTCCTCATGGTCTCATGATTTTTTGCTTTTATAAGAGTGGACCACCAAGGTCCTAGTATAGTTCAAGTTTCCTAACTATATCCTCCCCCTCTGGACCTTTTTGAACTACATAGTGGTGGCACTAGGTCATGTTATCCTAGTTAAACCAGATAAGTTTTTCATATGTACCCTTAGAAGAGAGTCTATGTAGAAGTGGACCTAGCCAAAGCCCTCAAGGACTTCATCAAGATTCAGTTTGGTGATACTATATTCACCAATGAATTGTATATTTGAACTTGCCAAATACCTACTTTTGGTATCAAGTGTTTGACCATAAGGTCAAGGACTATCCTCTCTTGCCCTATAATAGGAATAAATCAACCCCCAAGACAACTAGTTTGACCCCCCTTCAACCTAATGAGGGTGATTGAACTATTTTTGAAGGGAACAAAGAGGATTCCAAGGCCCCACAACCCAAGCCAACAACTATGCCAACCACCATGATAGATTCAAAGCTTGTAGAGAAGGCAAAAGAGCAAGTAGTTGTTAATCCTCCATTGGCAGAAATTATTAGTGAAAAACTTCAAAGTCTTGATAAAGCAAAACCCCAAAGGCAATGAATAGGGTTTCTCAACCTTTATCCCAAAAAGGCTCTCCCCCTCAAATCTTGCCAACAACCTCTTGACGCTCTCGTAGTCCACGCCAAGAGATGCAAGTAGGGGAGTTATTACCCAAAAAAAGGTTATACCTCTCAAGCGTGTAGTTGGGGAGCTACACACCTAAACCATAGTCCATCAACAATTTAAGGGCTTTGGACTATTTTGACAGTGGAGATATGTCATTATATGAAATTTTTGGTACCTAACAACAACCAAGTGGTAGTTGGTTTTTTGGCTCCTCATCTTTTGATTTTTCTATGTTAGATATTTTGTTGTTCCATGACCCCTAGCGGGTTCTCATTTGCCTTTGTGGTTTTTAGTTGTTAATTTCCATAACCTTGGTTTTTTGTATTGAGTCTCATGCATGGCTTTTTTGGGGTGTGCTTCCATACATCCTTTTTTTAGAATAGTGTAACCTTATCAATCTGTAGTAAGAGAAAATACACCAGTGCAAATGAACAATGAAAATATGATATTTTATTATAAAATTTTAATTTTCCTTTTACACAAATATCCTCTAAGGCAGGGTTATGCATAGTGGTGAATATTCGCCAATTGGGCAAATATTAAGATTTTCAAAATTGGAAATTGGCGAATATGAGGACCCTTGATGTTGGCCCATTCACCTAAAATTTTTAGGACCAATTTTTTATTAGGGTCAATTTGCCATAATATATATCCAAACATAGGTATATTTGTACTCGTTGGAAAGCTCTTTTCAAGCCTGATCTAATGGTGGTGTTTTTATGAAGTTATAAGATGATTTAATAGGTCAAAAGTGGCTCCAAATATGACCTTAAATTTTAGGGCTTCAAATACCCCAAATTTTGGTATGAAGATGCTCGATTTGATTTGCTTAGGATTCTCCATGATTCACCTTGATTTTGATTAGGATTCACCATTTTTTTATAGGTACATTTTGAGTCCAACCCCTTATGCATAACCCTGCTCTAAGGGCTTACAACATGAAATCCATAATGGTTGAGAAAATTCCTATTCATGCCACAATAAATATAATAACTAGTGCCTTTACAAAAAAATTTCTAGCAACAATCAAGAGTAAGAGGGGTTTTGGATGAGCTTGAGCATGTTCTCAGACCCTCATTTGTTGCCTGTAAATTTCTTGCACACAGCCAACAAAATAGGTTAGTAGCATTATGGAGGCCTATTTCGATTAGGCCTCAGATCCATGAAAATGCAAACAACAAACTTAGAAAAATATTTGATCATAAGGGCAACTACTAACAAAAAAAAAATCCATAAAGAGGGTGACTACCAACCAAAAACCAACTTGCAAATGAAGAAAATGGTAAGGTATTTATAGAAATTTTTGAAGGAGAGGGGAGGGTACCCAAGATCTGGAGTGATTATTTTTACCTAGTGTGAAAGGGTTTAAGAATTTAATGCATATTTAATGTGTATGGCTTGGGCCTCCATTTTGAATTTTAAATTCAAATAAACTCGTTTGGAATGGACATTTAATATTTTTGACTTAGGCCACCAATGGGAATTTTAAATTCAAATAAATTCGAATTTAAACCTCATGGAGTGTGAAAGGGGATTTGTGGGTGTTAAGTGGAAGATTAGAGGAAAATGTGGGTTTAATTAGGATTAAGTGGGATTATGAAGAATTTGAGGAAGATTAGGGAAATAAAAGAGGATTTTGTGGCAAATTGGGGGTTTTGGTGAATTGGTAGATTTTGTGGCAAATTGGGGGTTTTGGTGAATTGGTAGGGATTTGAAGTGTGTTTTGATGGATTGGTTGTGCAAATGACTAAAATTTGGTGTCTACGCAATCTTTTTTTTTTTAAGATAATATAATATCACTTTCAACTAAAAAAAAAAAAATCTAAAAAATATGTCTAAGTTTAGAATTGTATTAATGTCTTTCTTGTAGAATGCTTATAGATGGTACTCATTATAGGAAGTCTCAAATGTTAAAAGAGTTGCTAGCTCTTGATTATAGGATTTGAATATACATAAGGTTCATTTATGATTACGAAGTTCACACAAAGGCTATGCTTAAATCTATGGTAAAATGGAAGTGTCTAGAAGTTAGGTTTTCCAAAATTAGTTTTGATGGTGCTTCTAAATGTATTTGGGAAAAGTTGTTGAAGGTAGTGTTTTTCAAAATAATGAAGACGAGAACCATATGGAACTTAAACTAACAATTATATCAAGACTAAGGAACTTATTATAGGAACCAAAATTATCATTAAAAAATGATGAAAATATATTTCATTCAAGAGGGATTCAAATATTATTATTAATGCTATAAAGAATAATGGATATGGAAATTGATTAAAAAATAACATTATTTTAGATGTCCATCAACTATTATTAAAGGTTGTATATTGAAAATGTAAGCATATCTATAAGGAAGAAAAACACTAGATAAATAATTTTGTCAATTAATATGTTAATTTTCATCTTGGCTAAATTATTTTTTAGAAGATAATTTGATCAAATAAAATTTTATCTTTGATTAAAAATAATATCTACTATCGAATATATAATTATTTACAAATACTTAAAATATTTTTAATAAAAAAATTTAAAATAAATAAATCTTTTATTAAATATAATTTAATTGACCAAATAACTCTAAAATATTTTGCTAATTAGTATTAGCTCGTCCTCGACTTTAAAAGAGGAGACCAACTTTAAAAAATAACACACAGGTTCTACGCTTACCTATAATACATACTTAAAATAATTAACTTCATATAATATCATTTTATGATAATAAAATAAAATAATTTATATATAAAAAAAAATAACATATAACTTGAAAAATAAAATAAAGTGCTAAAGGCGAAAGTAAGTTTAAAAAACAGAAAATCATACTAAATGGGAAGAGTGTTTCCCACCTGAATAAATGATTATCTACTTACCTTGGCCACTTCCCACTCAACACTGCAATGCCTTGCGAAAAGATTATTTTTAGTTTTATTGACTTTTGTTTGGTATGCCCAAATCAATTCAACTATACACGATCCATATTTTTTTAAAAGGTTTACCATGCTTAAATTAAAATTTAGATTTAAGATCTAATTTAAATTTTTCAATTATTATAATATTGTTTTATTTTATTAAATGATATTTATTTAATTGATTTAGTTTATCAACATTAAATTCTAGATTATTAAATTTAACATGTAATTCAATTTTTTTTTGTTTGGATAGTATGAGAAATTTATGATCGATGCTTAAGGATGAGCATTCTCATCTTAGTTATGATCCCTCGTAAGACCGAAATCTAAACTTACAAATTTTTAAATTATTTTAATATTCTTTGTATTTTAGAAAAATATATTAATTTAAGTTCATCAACTTTTAAAGAAGATATCATATTCAATCTTGTCAAATATATATAATATTTTTTTTTGTGCGGAGAGGTAGTAGAGTGTTTGTCAACTTGAAGTCCATGGAGCTCCTCCATGTCCCCTTCACTCAAAATAAACATTTAAAAATATGAGGTAGAGGTTATTCTCCTTAAATAAAAATAAATAAATAAATAATAATTTTTTATTTTATTTTAATACCTTATAAAAGATAGATAGATAGGTATTAACGTGGAATGAAATTCCAAACAAAGAGAGGTTACAATAAAAAGGGAGTTGGAAAGATCATAGCTCGGGGCACAAGGCCACCCAAATAATCAACACAGTAAAGATGAGGTTCGAGGCTAAAAACAAAACTAGTCCGTAAAAGGGTGAATAAATAGCATAAATAGATAAAGGGAGCCACTCTTAGAGGAGACCGAGCCTTGTTGTGAGCACTCATAGAACAACCTGAGGCTAGATAATGTTGCTCCCTCGACCTGCTATGCCGAGGCCTTAAAGAAATAGAGGGACCTTGAGGCGGAGGGAGGTTAGGTGAAACCCTACTAATAGTGCACAAAACCTCGTGCCAATACCTGATAAGATTTATCAAGTGCACCAACTCATGAGCCAACTTGAAAGCCTGCAAATGGATCTGAACAGTAATAATAGAAAACACCATAATCTTTTGATGCATAGAAAACTAACGAGAAATTGAATCTCCAAAATAGACATCAACATTTCTAGCTTTCCAAAGTTGAAAAAAACAATAGCATGAAAGAAATTTCATAAGGCAACAATATAAGCAGACCAACAACTATTGTCTCCAAAAAATATCCTCTGCCATCTGAAGAATTTAGGATGAAAGGGCTTCAACAATGAGTGAATCCAAGACCAGGTAGACTAAGCACGAGGGAAGAACCAAAACAGATATTTAAAGTCTTAAAACAACCACAAGTCATACACTTAGGATTAGGAAGACCAACCCTACCAAGTCTCTATGCCATAAGAAGCCCTTGATAAATAAGAGACCAAAGAAAAAAGGTAATCTTGGGTTCAAGGTTAGACTACCAGATATGGTTCAGATGAGCAATCCAAGTATAGGAGGTAGAGTGAGTCTACCATCTCTCATTAAGTTTATCAACACAAGGGGAAATAGTACTAAGAAGCTGATAAAGCAAGGAAGAAGAGTAGTTCTTGAAAGGAGTATCCACATTCTAATGCCAATCCCTCTACCAAGCACTCAAGGGTTGAAGGTTGAGCTTATGAAGCATGACATAAGGTATAAGCTCTTGAATCTTAAGAATAGAAGGAAGATCTAAATTTTGAAGATTAAATTTACGTTTGAGATCAAGCCAAGGAATCTAGTCTTGAGACTGAACTAAATATTTAATAAAGTAGATGCCCTTACGAAACAACCTCAAAGCTTTACTACCTGGCATATTGTAGCACCCTAAAATTGGCGCAGTGAAATTGTAATAATTACATTCACCCTAGTAAATAATTTAAATTCAAATTTTAACCTCCCAAACCGCCCGTTAACCGTCGGGTAATCCGTTTCCCCTTTTTCATGCCATTTTTAGAGGTTGTTTTGACCGTTTGACGATATCGTCGCCGATCAAACGATATCGCCCTGCATCCGACGATTTCGTCCGGGCTAGGACGTCCAGACGATCTTGTCTCAAAACTAATTTTGCACAATTAGCTTCTGTTCCAACGGGCCTCTAATCCGGGCATAAGCGTGTCTGCACCGTTAGAGACCCTCCCCCGTTGGAGATCTCCCAAATAGGGATGATCTCCAACCTCCTAACCTCCCTCCTAAGCCTATTTAATCCTAAGCCCTCCCCTTAGCACCCCCTGGCTGAAATTCCCTGTAACCCGACTGCATACATGTTAAAACATCCTAAGTTTCTATTTTGCATTAGTTCTATACAATTTTGTTGTAGGTACCATATTGTTTTTCAGTCGAAGCAAGCTTACATCATCGCCGATGAACCTGTTCAGATCGGAGGCGATCCTATCGAATCAGAGACGATTTCATACCAATGCGAGATGATTTCGACTGTAGTCAACATTGAGGCAATCAGTGCCTGAAGTTTGCATTTCTCCATCCCTTTTCTCTGTTGTTTTATTCTGTAATTAGCAATTTTATTCAGTATTTTATACTATTCTGCATTTTGGAGTTCACCCATCTAGATTAAATGCATAATTAAGCCATAATTATGATCAAATTAGCATAATTCATTCATGTTTCTATTTTTAAGTTTCAGTTTGATATTATTGCTATCATTTTATACTGTTTCCCTCTATTAGAATAGTTGTATTTTCTGTATTTTGCACCTATTTCTCTCGTTTGTATGTCTCTCGACGAATTCATCAGTATCTCGTATGATCTTGTCCGATCTCGTATGATCCTCTCAAATCAGAGGCGATCCCGATCGCTTCAAGAATCGAATCTTCATCGACATCCGGATCAGGTATTCTTCTTTTAATATTCTGTAATTTCTCTATTTTTTGTCTTTAATTCTATTTTTGTATTCATTTAATTTGCATCTTCATATAGAATAGCTTAGATGCATTTTGGCCAAACCTAGGATTTGAATGCTTAAGGCTAAAAACGAACACATAAAACACATTCCCAACCTAGGCATGGAAACTGCCATTAAATGTTTCCTGGTGAACCCACCATCCATCGAAAAATCACCAATAATACACCTCCCTTGAGAGGCGGGACCTTCGCAAGTCCTCTCAGTCCGAGGTACCATGACATCCTTTTCACATCCCCCTTTCGGGCATGGATCCTATAGCCTGAAGGTAAGGGTGTGAAAAATTTGGAGCGATACATTTTGGTGAACCCGACGTGAATGCATTGTAAACCTTTTGAAAACAAAAACAAAAATAAAATAAAAAATAAAACAACTAAAACATAGATGCATTTTAGATCATTTAAATTTAATATCATGTTTAGATGGTAGCTCCTAAGAAAATATTAGCAGTTACTATAAATGTAGAAAACCATTTGGCAGCCATAGAAATCAATTCTGTACTTAGTGTGCCTGAAATAGATAGAAATCAACTCTTGTGGGACGAACTTGATAGAAGACTTAGTGTCATCTCATCTAGGTCAACAGAACTTAAACAAATTAAGAGGCTAGTCCTAGATAGAATCCTGGATCCTCATCAACTTGTCTTTTATCATGAACTTCAGAGAGCCTGCCATAGATGGTTAGCTTATAGGAGAGCTCTTGTATCTTCAGAATTGTTCACCTTCGAGGAATACCTCGAGAACGCAGCCATTGTACACCAGTTCCTAGGTCTTGTAGAAGACCAAGAGGTTGTTCTTACAGATAGGGAAAGATGGAATAGAGTTCCTCGAGCTATGTTATATCGAGAGTATTGCCACGAGCTTTACTTCTATCAACCAGCGATCTTGAGACAGATAATATCACTATAGCTCTTTTCATTAAATTTTTAAAAGAAAACTTTCAATTTGAAGAACACTTCATGACTCCTGAAGAACTCGAGCCCATTAATGATATTTATAAATTGTTTATAGAAAACTAGATTATTACTTTCAGTATTATTTCTTGCATTTATTGTGTTATTTGTTGTCTTTACAATATTATTTCAAAAACAAAGAAAAACTAAAAAACATAGCAAAAACTTAAACATTTCATTTTAAATATTGTAGTAGGTATATAATTAATATATACCTCTTAAACTTGTTGCATATATATATATATATATATATATATATATATATATATATATAAAAAAATATATATTTGCTGAAATCAAAATTAAAGCACCATGCCTAAACTTAGGAATGGTAAAGAAACTATAGGAGAAGAAGAAGATTGGTTACAAGATACAACTAGAGACCCAAATGTCCTTCTTGAAGATCCAATTCCGGAAGGAAAAACTCTAGATCAACCCGAACATGACCTAGGTGAAGATAATGAACAAGAAGGAAGTGTTAAAGAGGATGGACCCTCATCCCCTAGAGTAGCTCCAGATGGAACTATTGCTTTTGACAACGTAGATCATTTTCAAAAATTTCTCAATGATAACATTGACGCCCTTAATGTGGCAGTTCGTATTGATAAAGGGCAAATTAGTAACACTCAAGCAGCCATGGAATATATGTATGATGTGCGCACTAATCCCTTGTCTTTCATTGATCAAGAAAGTGATAAGGCTGGGCCATCCAATACAGATATGGTCACTATGATGCAAAACATGTCAAAACAACAGGTTATCCAACCTCCTAAGGAACCTGTTATTCAACCTAAAATCATTCCCACACAAAAGAAAACTTCCTTCACTACTTTATTTCGCCAAACTATTGAGCAATATGCTTCAAGTAAACAAAAACCTAAAACGAAGCCAAACACCAATTTTCAACAATCTGGAATACATCATAATACAACTTCAAAATTCCTTCATAACACTTTTCCTACCAACAATTTACACAATAGCAACATAGCATCTAATCTTCATGTCCCTCCATCATATGCTCACAAAACCCATGTCAATGCCCTACCAAACCAATATGGTGGGCAAACTAGTAATCTGGAAGCCATGGTGAAACAGTTAGCTTCGCGTATGGACCAGATAGATCCCTATCGTCCCTCGTACAATTATCGAGAGATATGTAGTCAACCTTTGGATCCCATAGTTGTAGCTCAACCATACCCTAAGCATTTTCCCATGCCTATCTTGCCTATATATAAAGGAACCGAAGATCCCATAGAGCATCTTCGCATGTTTAGGATAGCATGTCATGATATATCACATGATGACTTGCTATTACTAAAAATGTTCCCAAAAAGTTTAGGTGGAATGGCATTAGAGTGGTACTATCAATTGCCCACTCATTCTTTGAGAAACTTTGAAGAAACAACTGAATCTTTTGTCCATCAATTTAGTGCCTACATCGAGAGGCATGTAACCATTAAAGATCTATACAACTTAAAACAAGACAAGGATGAATGTTTTGCTGATTTCTTAGCTAGATGGAGGCAATTGATAGGAAAACTGCACTTTGTGCTACCTTATAGGGAAATGTTGGACATTTTTATCAATAATTTACAAGAACAAATATCTTATGAGCTATCAACCGCTACTTTAACTACCTTCGATCAAGCTATAGATTTAGCTCGAAGAGTAGAAGATGCCCTCATTAGGAGAGGCCAACTTAGGAAGAAGGATGATGAGAAAACATCCAGAAATCAATATAAAAACAAACAAGTTGTTGGTGATGGAGTCATTGACAACAGAAATGTTGCTAATATCAATGCAACGAAGACAACAAAAAAATTTATATTGAAACCTCCTGATAAGCCTCCTCGAGAATTTACTAGATTGAATCAACCCTTATCAACTATTTTACCTCAATTACTCGAAAGAGGTTTGATCCAATTACCAGCTATCCGGGAACCTGATCCAACTATACCCGGATACAGAGCTGACTTACATTGTGATTTCCATAGAGGACCTGGACACTCTACCAACGCTTGTAAAAGGTTGAAACATAAAATACAAGATTTGATTGATAATAATGAAATGGAGGTGCAAGCCTTCCAACCTAAACAAAATGCTCCTAATAATACTCAAAAGACCATTCCCCAAAATCAAAATCAAAATGCTAATCAAACATTAGACATATTTCAACACCCTTTACCAAGACATGGTAAAGAGGTAGCCAATCAAATCGAACATCATAATGTTCCTCCTCCTACCCGATATGTAGGAACCATTAGCGGACAATTACCTGTTCAGGATCCTCAAATATTTGACACAACCTTATCCCTGGTTACGACCATGCCCTTACATAATTTTCAAACTTCTGATTCTAGTGATATAGAATCAGATACTGAAAGTGAACTAGACATTACTTCAAACCAATCGAATAGTTCTGAAAATGAATCAGATCCTATTCAACCCATCACAGATGCTATGGTTCCAGAAGAACCATTTCCTAGAAGAGTTACTACTCGACCTTCTTCTAATCAATTCCTCTCAAATGAACAAGCCATAAATGCTAGACCGAGACCAGTTCAACGTCCTCAATATAACATTGTAGGTACCATTGGAGTCGTTACCCGACAACAAGCTCAAAATTCTCAACAAGAACCAAATCAGAATGATGGATCAGCTCCATTTGTTTTGAAAATCCCCAATAAAGGGAATCATGCTCCTAATGTTCAACCTAAACCCCCTTACAATATTAATGAGCAATTATCCAATACTACAGCCATAATTTCCCTTTTAGATTTATTAAGATCTTCTCCCACCCATAGGGATGAGTTGATGCTTACATTAAGCCAAATGATGGTACCTCAAAACATTCAACCTGAAGCTATGGCCAATACTATCATCACTCGAGAGGTTGATTGTATTGACTTTCGGGATAAAGATATCCCACAACACAGTTTACATAAGGACAATCCCTTATATATTACCGCTCTAATTGGAGATGTAGCTGTCAAACGAGTCCTGATTGATAATGGCTCATCTCTAAACATTTGCACTTTTGACTTCTACCAACGATTTGGCTTTAGAAGTGATGAAATGAAGAAAACTGATATGATTATCAAAGCTTTTAATGACGAAACACAAGAAACGTGTGGAGTTATTACCATCCCCTTGCAAGTTGGTCCTAGAACCCTAGAAACAACCGTGTTTATTGTACATTGCCCAACATCGTACAATATACTTTTGGGTCGCCCTTGGATCAATGCGATGCGAGCGGTCCCATCAACTTTACACCAATGTGTTAAATTTGAATTTAAAAATCAGTTGGTCACTATCCATGGTGACCCTAGACCCTTTGATATGTGTGCTTTGGTAGAACCTGTTGGAGTGCAATTTTGCCCCGCTCTGTCATCCACACATCCTAGTTCTTATTTTTCATCTAAACGTGTGAAACACACACCCATAACTTCACCTATTTCCCCTCCATTAATTTCATCCTCTTATATAGATCAACAATCTTCTAAACAAATCACTCTAGAACCTCAAAAAGATCTTAAATCTACAACCAATCCTTCATGTTCTATCCCTATAAATTCAAAACCTATAGACACATCTATCATACCTTCCACATCTAAAGATATAGGGAATAATCCTTCTACATCTTATGCTCTTTCTGATGAACTTTTACCAGATTTATCCACAATCTTAATATCAGAAAAAACAAATGCTTTCATGCAAGATTCAATTCTTTTAAATAACTTGCCACCATCTCCTCGTACTTTGGGCCTCCCACAACCTATGGGAAGTACTTACCAAGTCGGGAGTTGTGCCTTCATTTATAAAGGATATGACCGGGGAAGAATCCCTCGGAATATCAAAACTCATCATGAGGGATATGCTCGGTGTTATTTTACCAATGAATATATTAAAGCTAAACCCATAATGCTTAAAATGGGATATAAAGGGAAAGGCTTGGGACCTTTCCAAAATGGCATGAAAGAACCTTTCGAGGTAGAACCGTGGCCTGCCCGCTGTGGTGTGGGCCTATTTCCTAGTAAGGGTCAACCCTTTCCTTTTGAAGATGATGATCACCTCATATGTTATCAAGATTATTTGGATAGGCATGTTGATTTGCCTCTAAAAAATCAGTCATTTACATGTAACATGCTATCCATAGCTTACCCCGAAATGATTGTCGACCCCGATGAAGAGTTGGAAGGAGATATCTTCCATGATGTCTCCGTTGAAGAGATGTTACACAATGGATTTTATTTTGATGGTTCTATACCAACTATAGCCCAACTTGAGACCACTAATCCTCAAGATGAATTATCCAAATTAACCTTACAAGAATTACAAGAATTGGGCGTTTCACCCGCCCCACCTAATTTTGAAAGAGATCTACACATGGAGGTAGAAAACGTCATTAAAATTAATATTGGAACTGAGGATAATCCTCACATAATCAATATTGGATCAGAATTAAGTCAAGAAAAACAAGAACAATATATTGCATTCCTTAAAGAGTATGAAGATGTCTTCGCTTGGACATATGAAGATATGCCATGTCTAGACCCTTCTGTAGTCATGCATCATCTAGTGGTCCATCCGGATGCTAAACCTGTTAAACAAAAACTTAGAAAAATGCATCCCAAAGTGGCTCTGCTAGTCAAAGGGGAGTTAGAAAACTCCTGAATGTTGTCTTTATACAAGCTATTGATTATGCTGAATGGATCTCAAATGTAGTTCCAGTTACCAAAAAAGAAGCTACCAAAGTTAGGGTTTGCACAGATTTTAGAGATATTAACGCTGCATGCCCTAAAGATGACTTTCCTCTTCCAAACATGGATCAAATCATTGACTTTACTGTCGGGAGTGGGATGATGTCCTTAATGGATGGATTCTCCGATTATAATCAGATCAGGATAGCTCCTGAAGATCAGGCTAAAATAGCCTTTATTACCCCCTGGGGTACTTTTTGTTGGAAAGTGATGCCATTTGGCTTAAAGAACGCAGGTGCAACCTATCAACGAGCTATGACCTATATTTTTCATGATATGATGCATGATATCCTACATGATTATGTAGATGATATTATAGCTCACTCTATTATTGAAGATAATCATTTAGATGATTTGAGAAAAGTTTTTAATCGATTACGAGAATATCTTATTCGATTAAATCCAACAAAATGCATATTCGGAGTTAAGTCCGGTAAACTATTAGGGGTTTTAGTTTCTTTACGTGGTATCAAAATCGACCCTCTCAAGATTGCGGCCATCACTGATATGCCCGCACCTACTAATATATCTGAGTTACGAAGTTTACAAGGTAAGCTTCAAGCCATCCGTCGCTTCATCGATAAGTCGGCGGACAAAACCGGTCCCTTTCTTAAACTCCTTAAGAAGGATGTCCCTTTTAATTGGGACGACGAATGTAGAGAAGCTTTTGAACTTCTCAAACAATACCTCCTTAATCCACCTGTGCTTTCACCGCCTAAACCCGATCGCCCATTTCTCCTATATATTTCAGCTTCAGATTCTGCCTTAGGAGCTATGTTAGCTCAGCTTGATGATGAAAAGAGAGAACGTGCTAATTATTATATTAGCCGAACCTTCATCAGTTATGAAACCCGCTATACAACGTTAGAGAAACTATGTCTAGCAGTCGTGTTTGCTACGCAAAAATTATGACATTATATGCTTAGTCAAAAAACTTATGTCATTGCCAAATATGATCCCTTGAGGTATCTCATGAGTCGACCTTATTTATCGGGTCGCACAGCCAAGTGGGTTCTTGCTCTAAGCGAGTTTGATCTCACATTCATAGGACAGAAGTCTGTTAAGGGTCAAATCATAGCAGATCAATTAGCTGCTGCACCCTTAGAGTCTACCCATCCCCTCATCATTGAGTTTCCAGATGAATGCCTTCAATTAGAGGCAGACCATACTGAACAATGGTCCTTATACTTTGATGGAGCCCGATGCATGAGTGGGGCTGGTGCGGGTATTATTTTAATATCCCCGCAAAAACATCTTATTCCTCTGTCCTTCAAATTGACATTTGCTTGCACCAACAATACTGCTGAATATGAAGCTCTAATCCTTGGATTACGAGCCGCCTTGGCGCTAAAAATTAAACATCTGTTAGTTTTTGGTGATTCTCAACTGGTTATAAACCAAATTAATGAAGTTTATCAGACTAGAGATGATAAACTGCGCCCATATAAGGCCTATGTTTTACAATTAATGTCCCTATTTGATCAAGTTACCTTGGAAGCTATTCCTAGAACTTGCAACCGTGCAGCTGATGCTATGGCCGCAACTGCATCTCTCCTGCCCTTGGAGTTAGATGACGAATATGCCACTATCATTATTCGTCGACTCCAGGAACCCGCTTCAAATAAGTCATGCTTAGAACCTTTGGATGTGTTTCTAATCAATGAAACTACTCCTGAACCTTGGTATACGGACATATTTGATTTTCTCCAAAATGGGACTTTTCCCGCCAATTCTAATAGAAACCAACGTCGGTTATTACGTAGACGAGCAAGTCGATTTGTAATAATTGGCAATACTTTATATAGGAGATCTTTTGAAGGTATCCTATTAAGATGTTTGAATTTAGAAGAATCTAAATCAGCCTTGAGTGAAGCCCACGATGGATCTTGTGGAGGACACTTCAGTGGTAGTGTCATTGCTAAAAAGCTCCTTCGGATAGGATACTTTTGGCCTACCATGGAAAATGATGCACATGAGTATGTGCGCCATTGCGACAAGTGCCAAAAACATGCTGACCTTGTCCATGCGCCTGCACAAGAACTGCAGGCTATTTCATCTCCTTGGCCCTTTTCAAAATGGGGCTTAGATATTATTGGCAAAATTAATCCTGTGTCATCTGATGGACACAAATTCATCATAACTGCCACTGAGTATTTCACGAAGTGGGTCGAAGCTATGCCTTTAGCTTCCTGCACCGGCACACAAGTCTCTAAATTTATTTTTAATCAAATCATTTGTAGGTTTGGAATTCCTGCAAATCTCATCTCCGACAATGGAACTTGTTTCAAAAATAAAGATGTTAAAAAATTATGCCAAAAATATAAGATTCAACATCGCCGGTCCACTCCCTATTATCCTCAGTGGTAATGGTCAAGGGAAGCATCTAACAAAACCTTAATCAAAATCCTCAAAATATTGGTCAATAAAACTGGCCGTGACTGGCACATTCAATTATATCCAGCCTTGTGGGCCTATCGAACTAGTGTTCGAACCCCCACGGGAACTTCACCATTTGTTTTGGTTTATGGTGCTGAAGCCGTTTTTCCCTTTGAATTAGAAGTTCCTTCTTTGGCTCTGCTACTTCAAGATACCGAAGTAGGAGATGAATATCGAGCTGGCAGACTCAGTCAACTGGAACTCCTAGATGAAAAATGCATCAATGCTTTGGAGCATCTCCGTGCCTACCAAAACAAGCTTAAAAGATCATATGCTAAAAAAGTTCGTCATCGATCCTTTGAGATCGGCGACCTTGTTTTAAAAGAAAATCAAAAAAAATACTAATGCAACTAAGGACCTTAAAGGTAAATTTGAGCCCAACCGGCTTGGACCATACATTATTACCGCTAAATTTGAATCAGGAGCATACAAATTATCTACCTTAGATGGTAAAGAACTTAAAGAACCCATGAATATTTTGCATCTTAAACGTTACTATGTATAAATTTGGTCATTTCATCCTTGTATATATTTGTTACAAAAATTCAAAATCACTATCTTGTATTTCTTTCAATTTATAAATTCAAAAACACCAAAAACATTCATAATCATCAAAATCTTCAAAACTATTTGTTGCATTTATTTATGGCACTTGTTAATTTTTTGTTCAAAAATAAAAAATAATGATAAAAATATAAAAACAACAATATTCTTGACTCTTTCGAAACCAAAACAATATAAAGAAGAAAGAGAGAGTCAACATTCTCAAAACTTCTCAAAAATCATTTATATATATTTTCTTACAATTATTGCAGTTATATGTTTCAAATTATTTTGGATAAATTAGCATTTATTTGGAATCTCTCACTTGCACACTCAAAAAAATAAAAATAAATAAATATCTTGATTTTATCTGGCATGATTACTAATCTCTCTTATATCAAAGTCCACAAAATTCAATTAAATAAAGTTTGAGCATAGAGAATTGATCTTGTTATTTACTTAAACCAAGCACATCTTTTCACAATAAAATGATTATATTTGTAATTTCCATGCTTTGCTACATAGTAGAAGTGGTTTCTTGAGCGAAAAGTTTCCCCTGCTATCCTATCATGCACATGGTCTAGAATCTTTGAGAATTGGCAAAAGGACAAGCTCACCCCTACCTGGAATAAAAATCCCTTGCTCTACAGCTAATCCGAGCAAGTATCCCTAGCATAGAAAGAAAAGAAAAGTTCAAGAAAAAAAAAGAGAAAAAGAAAAATGTTATTTTATATCATTACAACAATATTTCAAGCATTATCTCAATTATCAAGCAAAAATACAAAAAGAAAAAGAAAAGAAAAAAAAAAGCAAAAGAAAGCAAAAGCAAAAGCAATAAAATCCCTTTCCCTACCCTTTGAAAAGAAAAGAAGGGTTGATGAGCTTGAATCCCTGGAATTCTCAATTATTCGAAAACTGTGAGGTAAGCCCCATAACAGTGGTTTGTGCCCAACCCGCTTGGCCTTGGGTAACTCCTAACGTGGCGATATGTCTGTCACATTAGCGACCTTCTTTTGTACAGACCTATGTCCGCTTATGGATTAGCTAGCTCTTGATAATCCGACCTACATAGTAGTCTAGTATGGTTATATGCATCTACATCATGGTTAATGAACACTTATTTGGTTTCTTCAAATCACTTGTATCATATTATCTTGCTCAAAACCGGTAAATGAACATAGCAATTGCACACACATTTTATATTTGAGAGATTTTGTGTATCATTATGATAAATCAAGATTGGAAATGAATTCACATATGCACATGGGATTCCTTATAAATCTAACTTTTGTCTTTAAAATACTTTGAAATATTTTTTGCAAATTGTTTGAAATAATTCATTTTCTTCTTTCAAGTACAGTTGTTTAGCATAAAGACAACTATATAATAGAAAAATCAAAATTTCTTTCAAAACTATACAATCAAAACATATATATCTTGTCGACTTTCGCGACGATGGTATAGTTCCAAAACCAAAATTGGAATTTTATGCCTAGCGCAAGTCCTCATCTTCATATTTTCTGTTTATTAAAAATCAATCATGCAATAAAACTATCTCTTTTTGATTTTCACGATGATGGTATAAGTCTATACCTACATATTCTATGCCTAGCGCAAACCATTGTAACAATTTTTATTCCCCATTTATTTAAAAATCATAAAAACCATATGACTTAAATCATTCTGTTACACAAATTATGCTTTTAAAAAACATACACATTATCATTATTTCATGTCATTATGTCAACCTTCAAATTTGTAATGATGGTATAATTCCTAAGGAATTATCCAAAAAATTTATCACACTTAGGAATTTATGCCTAGCAAAAATCATTTTAACATTATTTCATGCATACTATTTTCATGAAAATCTGAAAAACAAACCATCATCATCATCATTTGCACCATTGCACCAAAGTCTTAAGACAGCCTCTTAAGCACTCTTTTACTTTTAACAATATTTCTATACTGGGATTAGCTTGACGACCGAGTGAGCAACGACTCCATGAAATGGTCTATAATAGCGACAATGTCCTTTGAAATTATTGTTAGAAGTCTCTTTTTATTTTTTATCACATTACATCACAAACAACCAATTTGTTACATCAGATTATTTCATTTAAAATATTACAACATGACATCAAAATTATAAATTTTCAAATGACATAATTACATGAATCCTCAATCACATCAAATCAATCAATCAAACATAAAAGCATCATAAAAATACATAACACAAGTCATATGATCAAAAATATCTCATCTATATATATCAACAATATATATACATCATCAAAATTGGATTGGTATGCCACAATCTGTACCTCGACATACTCAATCCTCTATCAAAAATAATAATAACTATATATCAATCTGTACAATGTAGTGCAGTAGCTAGCCTCGAGAACCCCTCGAGCTCTCAGCCTCATCTCCTCCCCTGCCTTGAGGTGGACGAGGTGGCCCCATCGTAGTATGTGTAGTACTACGAGTCCTAGTCATCGATCGAGAAGAAGTCCTCGATGACCCAATCCTGATCGGATCTACGATGTTAGCTGGCAGGGGTAGTCTATCCTCCTCTGGCACCATCCGATAGTACAATGTCTGATAGAAAGTAATTTGGGCAATAGCCCGTGTCACCTCCCTAGTGCTCGCCCTCCGCCCCGTGCCCCGAGGCATGCAATCTCGTCCCCGAGTTGTGTAACCTCAGCTCGGTGTCGTGCAGCCTCCTCCTGTAGTGTCTGCACCTGTGCCTAGAGATGGATCATCTTCACTCGAAGAGTAGCTGTCTCGCTACTCTCCCCTGTGTCAACACCCTTGCCCTTATCGAGCGATGGTGGCCTCTCTCTCTATGGAGAAGGGGGTCTCTCCTCCCTCCTCTCCCTCTACCATGGCCTCTCCTGTGCCTGTGGCCTCCTCAACTCTCTCCTGCCATGACCCTGGGCCACCTCCATAGCCGCCTGGCATCGCCTCCCTATCCGACGCACAACTACATGTATCGAACCCTGAGCCCTCATCATCCGAGGAGGGCGGATGCCTACGTACTTGCATCATAGCCATCTGCTACCCCTGCATCATCCCCATCCACTGGCTGAATGGGGGCATCGTCCGAGTCCTGACTCTAGAAGCGCTGCATGTCTGGAGCCCCGCTAACTATGGTGTTATCCCGGATAGTCCAAGAAAACTCATAATCCCTGAGAGATGGGATCCCCTGTTGTAGACCGAACTATCACAAAACTCGGTCGTAGCGGTGGAGCTCCACCTCTCCCCTCTCCATCCATAGCCAGCAAACTCGCCTGATGCGAGCTAACTCCTGTCCATCCTCGGCCCACCCTGGGTGCTCTCGCCATGGCCTCTAGGTGATCTGGTCTGGGACTAGGTCATCTAGCAGTCTCCGGGACATCGAAAGGTCAATCCACCGCTGTGACCCTCTCCGGAGCCACCAGTAGAAGACTCGGGGCCTCTCCCCATCAATCCCTATCAAGGAAGCCCTACCGGCCTCCGCACTACAATGTGCTCCCAACACCAAACTTGTAGGAGCGATGTCATAACTAGACATCGACCGCCCTTGTACATGACCCCATGCAGGATCCTGTACAACTGACATAGAACAAAGCTGCCCCAAGAAAACCTGTAGCCATGGTCTCGCATATCGTAGATCACATCTGCTAGCATCCATGGTACCTTGCACCCACTCTGGTGGCACAATAGAAGTCCACCAACCACTCCAGCTAAAACCCGTGTGAGTCTAGATGCCCCAAGCATCTGACGCAGTGCCTCGATGTTAACTCTGCCCTTCTCTAGGGCGAAGCTCGGGTCACCACACAACCGTCCCATAGCATGGCCCTGATTGGCCATAGGAGTGATCAACCGTCCTTGTATGGGGATTCTTAGAATCCTCCATACATCCTCTAAAGTGGGAGTCATCTCCCCTGTAGGTAGCCAAAAATAGGAAGAACCCGGATACCATCTCTCTGCTAGGGTCGTCGGAGCCCCATGTCTCGTAGACACTTGTGGCATCTCTCGCCACATGCCGTAAGCCGGCCTATGCTAGCCGATCCCTCTCCTCTGTAAGAGCGGCCTAGTCATCTCTCAAACCTCCATATTTCCATTCCCTGCTCTTTAGCAATCCTCTCTGCAACATAAACAACAAAACAACAAACAATCATTAATAACAATTCAAGTAATTAATAATGCAAGTTAAAAATAAGTTCAATTTAATCAAATGATGATATCGTCCACTATTGGACGATATCATCCCAAATTTGAGCAGATTCGTCTTCGATTTTGTAAGTCGAAATCGTCCCTAATTTGACGAAATCGTCCCCCTTTCATCGATTTCGCCCTTAGATGAAATTGGCGAACTTGAGACGATTTCGTCGAAATCGGGACGATTTCGTCTCGACGACGTCGACGGCCCAAAAATGGTCGCGATGCTCAAAATTTAATTAAAATTCACCTAAAAAGCATGTAAATTCAAATTAAATCATTCTAAATTAAGTTTAGACTCTTACCCGTAGCCCGCGCTGGACCTCTGTTGATCTGTGCGTCGTCTCCACCATTTTTGCTTCCAGAGCTCTAAAACTAGAAAATGAATAAAAAATGAATTAGGGTTTTACCCTATTTTTCTTAATTTTATTCAAAAATAATTAAAAAATTGTTTTTCCGTGTTTTTACCTCAAACGTTCGATTTGGGTAAAAACACGAGGGGGCACCATAGTAAGTCGTCGTACGATTCGACCAAGAATCGTCACCTAAAAATGGGAATAATTTTTGCTTTCTCGTAGATCGAGAAGAACTCATCTTTAACGCATTTTCTTCAAAAAATTCGCTAAAGAGGGGGCAAAATGTAGCACCCTAAAATTGGCGCAATGAAATTGTAATAATTACATTCATCCTAGTAAATAATTTAAATTCAAATTTTAACCTCCCAAACCGCCCGTTAACCGTCTGGTAATCCGTTTCCCCATTTTTCATGCCATTTTTAGAGGTTGTTTTGACCGTTTGACGATATCACCCCAGATATAACGATTTTGTCTAGGCTAGGACGTCCAAACGATCTTGTCTCAAAACTGATTTTGCACAATTAGCTTCTGTTCCAACGGGCCTCTAATCCAGCGAAGCGTGTCTGCACCGTTAGAGACCCTCCCCATTGGAGATCTCCCAAATAGGGATGATCTCCAACCTCCTAACCTCCCTCCTAAGCCTATTTAATCCTAAGCCCTCCCCTTAGCACCCCCTAGCTGAAATTCCCTGTAACTCGACTTCGCATACAGTTAAAACATCCTAAGTTTCTATTTTGCATTAGTTCTATATCAATTTTGTTGCAGGTACCTTATTGTTTTTCAATCGAAGCAAGCTTACATCATCGTCGATGAACCTGTTCAGATCGGAGGCGATCCTGTCGAATCAGAGACGATTTCGTACCAATGCGAGATGATTTCGATTGTAGTCAACATTGAGGCAATCAATGCCTGAAGTTTGCATTTCTTCTTCCCTTTTTCTACTATTTTATGTTGTAATTAGCTATTTTATTCAGTATTTTATGCTATTCTCGCATTTTGGAGTTCACCCATCTAGATTAAATGCATAATTAAGTCATAATTATTATTAAATTAGCATAATTCATTCATGTTTCTGTTTTTAAGTTTTAGTTTGATATTATTGCTATCATTTTATATTGTTTCCCTCTGTTAGGATAGTTGTATTTTCTGTATTTTGCACCTATTTCTCTGTTTGTAGGTCTCTAACGAATTCGTTTGATGAATTCTTCGATCTCGTACGATCTTGTCTTGATCTCAGTATGATCCTCTCAAATCAGTAGGCGATCCTCGACCGCTTCAAGAATCAGAATCATCATCAGACATCCGGATCAGGTATTCTTCTTTTATCTTCTGTAATTTCTCTATTTTTCTGTCCTATTCTATTTTTTTGTATTCATTTAATTTGCATCTGCATATAGAATAGCTTAGACGCATTTTGGCCAAACCTAGGATTTGAATGCTTAAGGCTAAAAACGAACACATAAAACACATTCCCAACCTAGGCGTGGAACTGCCATTAAATGTTTCCTGGTGAACCCACCATCCGTCGAAAAATCACCAATATACACCTCCCTTGAGAGGCGGGACCTTCGCAAGTCCTCTCAGTCCGAGGTACCACGACATCCTTTTCACATCCCCCTTTCGGGCACGGATCCTATAGCCTGAAGGTAAGGGTGTGAAAAATTTGGAGCGATACACATATCAATAAGAAAAATAGAAGAGTTAGACAAAATTGGAGAGCACCATATATTATGAAAAATGAACAAAAGACCATTACGAAAACCATCACCAATCCAACGAAGATTAGGTTTCACCGCCTCAAAAGCCTGCTAAATACTTTTAACAACAAAGGAACCCTGAATCTTAACTAAATTAGAATTAATGATGAGAGTATAGAGGCCAATATTAGCCCAAGCTTTGTGCCCATAAGGTAGCCATGAAGAAATACAATGGTGAATCAAAACCTTCTAGGCTTCAAGGCCTTCAATATCTTTAACCACCCACTTAGCACACAAAGAAATGCTTTACCTATAAATATCAATGATGCCCATCCTACCCTTATCAATAGGTGTGCAACAAATATCCCAAGCAACTTGATGAAAACCACACGAATTCTTCCCCTTGGCCCAAAGAAAATCCCTAAGTATTTTTGCCAACTTATTATAAGAATCCTTAGAAAGGACCCAATAGGAGGAGTAATAAACATGGGTGGCAACAAGAATCTTTGTGCAAACCTAAAACTTATCGGTAAGAGAAAGGGGATGTGAGACCCAATAGGAAATCTTCTTTTCAATTCTATCAATGACATGCTGCTAGAGTTCAAAGGGCAAGCTATCAAAAGTAAAGGGGATTCCTAAGAACTTAAAACACTCACTCCTTTGAAGCCAATGCCATGAAAAATGTCTAAGCCAAGCAGGCATAGAAGAAGAAGCAAGGCAAAAACAAAGAGACTTAGACCATGGATGTTGGATCCTGAGGCCTTAAAAAAAGTGTTCAAACAAACCAAAGTAGTTGAAATTGAAACCTCATCCTCATTGATAGTGAGAAAAGAATCATCCAAAAAGTACCCATTAATAAGTTGGGTGGACATGTTAGGCAAAATAATACCTTTGATCGACCTGTTAGATGCTTGATTGGCAAAAAGATAACCAAAAGCTTCAGCAGCAAGTATGTAAAGTGAGGGGGCCAAAGCGTAGCCCTGGAGAATAGAATGAAATAAAGCAAAATACTTTGACCTATGTCTGTTAATAGTAAGGCAAGCTAAAGCATCAACAAACAACATACTGACAACCCTAATAAAAAGGGGCTAAAGTCAAGAGCTTGGAGCATGGTGAGAATAAAAGATCACTCAATACGATCATAAGTTATCTTAAAGTCTAGTTTAAGGAAAAAGGGCTTTTAGATAGAGATACGAGCCCATTCTAAACCTTCCCAGACAACAATAATATTATCCAAGATGTAACACCCTTTAATGAAACCCGTCTACTCTAGTTTGCTAATCACAGGGATAATATTGTAAATACGGAGAGCTAAAGCTTTAGCTAAATTATTGTAAGAGATATTAAGCAGAGAAATAGGTCTCCAACTGGTGATAAGCTCTGGATTTCCCACTTTAGAAATGAATTTAATATTTTCACAATTGATAATATTGCCTAGAGAATTGTTGGCTAACGCTTCATTATAGACATTGAGCAAATCAGGCCCAATAAACTTCGAAGTGGCTTTATAAAATTTGTAGGGAAAACCATCAATACCAAGGGACTTGTTACCCGACATAGTAATAAGAGCATTATGAAGCTTAGCAAGTGAAAGAGGAGCCTCACAAAGAAATCTATCATAAGAAAACAACTTAGTAGGAACAATATCAAGACAATGTTGGAGCACCATCTAACATTTTAGAGAATCTTGTTGTGCTTGAAAGATAAGTTTATAATGATCCACAAAGGTTGATGCAATATCAGGATGAGAAGTCAACCTATTATGAGAGATTTGAATAGCCTTGATCTGAATCCTAGCTATCTAGAATGAAGATATTTGAAAAAGGCTTTGGATAGGCAATCACCAACCCTCATCCAATGCAGACGAGCTCGAATCTGAGCCCCCTTGGATTCATGTCGTTCATGGACTATAAGTTGGTGGCAAAGACCAAAAACCCTGGTTTGTAATTGTCAATCATACGGATCATTTTCCAGCAACAGTAAATTTTGTTAATACTCCTTTTTAACAACCAAATGAGCACGTTTTTTGACATGTACCACTTGTTTGCCAAAATGTTGGATAAAATAGATAGTACAAACAATCGCCTTATTCCACCAAGAAATCCAACTGACAGAGTGAGGAGACCGAGGTAATAAATTCCAAATTCTCTCAATCGCAGCAATCATGCCAAGGTGTTGCAATAAATAAGTATTTAAATAAAATTGATTGCACAAAAAATTAAATTGGCAACCACTCCACTCAATTTGAAAGGAAATCGAGAAATGATCTAATAGTAAGAATTGATCCCAAACTGTCACAATCTTATTATTGATTAAGGAGAATAAAAATATTATTACTATGACATTGTAAATTGATCAAGGTGCTTGTAGACTCTGTCATTACTCGCACGAAAATTGGACCACATGAACCAATATGGAGGTATGCAATTGCACTAGAAAAAAGGGATCAAAAAGACCCCATCTATGTTTAAGAAAAAAACAAGCCTCATGCTCTCTAGCGCACTAGCGCATCGAAAGGTGGCCAACTTTATCTTCAGCATGCTCAACCATATTAAAATCACCACAAAAAAACCAATACACCATTGGTAAGTTATCATCCAAGTACCACCAAAATGCATAGAGACTAGGCCCATCATTAGGTGCATAAATTTTGGCAATGCCTAGGGTGTTCCCATTAATATTCAAAAAAATCAAAACACGTGATGAGAAGGATCCTCGCCAGAACCAAGTAGACAATCCTCAAGTTTGGAGGAGATAGAAATAGAAGCACCACCCTGATCATCTTCATGGTGAGTAATGAAATACATAAAAGAACCTGTAATACAACTAAGAGAAACATCTAACAAAAAAATAGAAATCTTAACATATTGTAAACAAATAACATCAACATGGCCAATACTTTGCAGAGCAAATTAAACTAAAATTTTTCTTGAGAACTTTGTAATTCCTCGAATATTCCATGAAATAAAACTCATGGAGGAGGAATATCCATGGAGTCATCTCCCATAGGGCTGCCCCCACTGTTAGCCAACATCGAAGAATTATTAAATGCAAAGGTTTGAGAAGGTTGAAATAATTCACCAACAATCAAGGGACTTCCCACACTATCGATCAACATCAAAAACCTATTAAATAAAGAGGTATGAGAAGGTTGAAATAAGTCACCAATAGTTTAAGGAAGATACCTAGCCTCTTGGATTCCCTTCGACGATGGTGAGCCATCCTAATATGGACTGCACAAACGCCTAGAGTGTGGAGGTACTAGCAATGAATTCCATTCTTCTAAGGTTGAATTATGCTCGAGAGGTTTCTTAGTAGGAAAAACCAGAGGATCCAAAATAAGACAAATAGGAACAATAAAATTTTGATATGGTGGCTTCACAATCTTATCTATGTTAGAAAGCATCAACTTAGGGTTGGTCACCCCTTTCTTATTAGAAATTATGATCCAATCACCCTCAATAGAGGATTTGGGAGGTGCAAGTGTGGTATGAGGAGTAGGGACAACCACCAAAGGTTTTTGAGCAACTAGCAGATAATTCTTGATACGATGTGTGGTGGATTGGCATCGAAAACAAGTATTAGGTAAATTAAAGTAAATAATTTTTTGCATAAAACACTTTGTACCAACCTAAATATCCACAAATTCTTTGAGATCCTATGAGAGGTCAACCTCAACACAAACTCTTTTATTAGGTTGTACTGAGAAGAAGCGCTCTTCTTCCCGATAGATCACCCGACCAATAGGTTTAACAATATCATCAATAAACACCCATAAGGGCAATGAAAGACCAGGGAGTTCAAGCCAAACCAACACTTTCAAGGCAACTTGCTTTGAAACTCGGAAAGGAGTCCAAGGAGAAAGGACCATCAAAGTATTGCGAAGAAACTAGCAACTGGACTTAGCAACCACAATTTGCACTTGCGAGGGTTCTTTAAAGGAAAGCAAAAAAACCTTTAGTAAGATTGTGGATACCCACAACCACAATGCCATAAGCTTCCTAGTGAAGTTTTAGCCAATTTTGAAGATATTCTTGTGATGGGATTCGACCAAAAAATAAGTTATAAGACAATGATTCTCATACCATAAACGGAGAAACAACCGCACCAAACCCCCCCCCCACCCGCCCCCCAAAAAGAGAGCAACCACCTAATTGGTGGTGATATTACTATTCAAAACTAAAGAAGCCAAATTTATGAATGACAACAAATATAAAACCTAGTAGAGCAAATTTTCCTCATCAAACCCTAGCAGAGCAACTTTTCCTCTGAAAGTAGTAAGTTTAGCTAAAGCTAACCAAAAATATATTTTTTTAAAACCTAACTACAAAAACTACACATAAAGATTTGAGTAACTACCCACTCACCAAAACCTACCTTAATACTACATTTTATTTTTAAAGTAGAAACACAACAGAGTCACTCACACCCATCACACCCACCACACCCATCCCATGGTTTATTAAATATTTTGTATGAACTCCAAAAATATACCGATTTAATGTAGTAAGGACTTTCCTCATATTAAAGAACCAAAAATTAATTAAATTACAATTTATTTATTAAAAGTAATAGCAACTATCATTCCCAAATCCCCTTCTTGTGTATGCTTTTTAATGCTTCACTTTTTAATAAATTGCAAGTTAATAGATTGTAACAATTAAAGTCCACGAATATGAGGTATATTGAAGAACATAAGTTTATACTAAGAGGGGGGTGAACATTATAAGATAAAACTTTTTACTTTTCCAAAGCAATAATATCCAATATCATCAATTACAATAATGAAATAATGCATAGATCATCACACACATAAGAGACATAGATTTAACGTGGTTCACCCAATGTGGGCTACGTCCACGGAGAAAATATTTTTTATAATTTTTCTCAATAAATCTCTTGGGAACCAATGCCCTATTACAATGTTTATGGGAACTAATCCAAAGGAGATATCAATCCCCTCTCAAGTTCATGGACACCACTCCATAGGAAACATCAATCCCCTTTGCTTTAGGTTTTGTGGATACCACTCCACAGGGGATACCAATCCCCCCTACTTTAGGTTTTGTGGACCTCTATCCATAGGAGACACCAATCCCTTTTGCTCTAGTTTGTGGACCTCTATCCACACGAGACACCAATCACCTTTGATATGGTTTGTGGACCTCTATCCATAGGAGATACCAATCCCCTTTACTCTGGTTTGTGGACCTCTATCCATAGGAGACACCAATCCCCTTTGCTCCTGTTCATGGACCTCTACCCACAGGAGACACCAATCCCCTTGGTTCTAGTTCTTGGACCTCTATGCATAGGACACACCAATCCCATTGGTTCTGTTTCATGGACCTCTATCCACAAGAGACACCAATCCCCTTTGTTCTAATTCATAGACCTCTATTCACATGAGATACCAATCCCCTTTTCTCAAATCTTCTTCAATCCTACACATAAGGCTTGCTCAAATCTGCTCACAAAATTACTCAAATCTGCTCCAAGCCTTGCTCAAATATTCTCACCAAACTATTCAAATTTTCTCCAAGCCTTCTCACAAGGCTTGCTCAAATTTGCTCCAAAAAACCTACTCAAAACAACTCACTAAACCTGCTCAAAATAGCTCACCAAACCTGCTCAAAATAGCTCACCAAACTTGCTCAAAAAAACTCACCAAACCTGCTCAAAATAGTTCACCAAACTTGCTCAAAAAAGTTCACCAAACCTGCTCAAAAAATCTCACCAAACCTTCTCAAAACAGTTTACCAAACCTGCACAAAATAGCTCATAAAACCTAATCAAAATAGCTCACCAAACTTGCTCAAAATAGCTCACCAAACCTGCTCAGAACTGCCTTAATAAACTTACTCATACAACCTTCTCAAATCTGCCTAAAAACCTGCTCACACAACCTGCACAAATCTGGCTCAAACCTACTCATAGATCATGCTCATAAACTCTACTCAATCCTCACAAAAATTGCTTAACCATTCCTAATTTTTGCATAGAAACCATTGCATATACCTTTCTCAAAAGTGCTTTCTTTGACTAAAGTAATTCTGACATATTCTATCCAAAATTCTTTTTCTTTATGAACATATAGAGAATGATATGCATTACAAATACTCAATATTTTCTTCTCACATTCATTAAGTCTGTCGCTTTCACATGTCTTATATTCATTGCATTCAAAAGGATACTCTATTCTAGCACTTGATAGATGACCTTCTTATGTACTTTCAAAATTAAACAAAATTATTTAATTTATTCTCAAGATCACTCAAAACTAATGCATAGATTTGCTTCACAAACATTGGTCTATAGCCCTTGCACTTTCACTTCAATTTCACTCAAAGCAATGTACACTTATGTTCTCAAACACTTTGCACTTTTATTCCCAATTTCATTCAATACTAATGCACAACTTGTTCTCAAACCCTAGCACATGTGTTTCCAATTTTATTCAATAATGATGCACAACTTTATTTTCAAACCCTAGCACTGTTGAGCAAGGTGCAACGACAATATTGTCATTGTTGTCAACACACTCAGATGGACAGGTTGATGCAATGGATAAATTTTTGAAGGTTTTTCGGAGTATGTATAGTGGTGTTCAATGATTATGAGGATGTTTTTGATGTTCGGGTGAAGTTGTTACAGGTTGTTCGTGCAAATTTGCAAAAGTTGCAAAAATCATCAAGAAGTTGTCAAAGTAGCAAAAGTTGTCAAAAAGGTGCGCTCCTTGCTTGCAGTGCATGGTTGGACAAGTAAAAGCATGTTGGCATGCTGTAAAATGTGTTAGAATATTTTTAGAGGTATCAGCTTGATTTTTGGATTGATTGTTTGCATCGTCGGTACTTGGTTGGATAATTTTGCACTTAGTTGGACAGTTGTAAAATCTGCGTTAGAGGCCAATTTGTAAGAGGAATATTAAGAAATTCATGAGGATTTAGACCTTTAAATTTTTACTGGAGGTAGTATGATGTATAGCAAGTTTATGTTTTAAATTTAAGCCCAAACAGAGACCCGAGGAAGAAACCTTAGTAGTTGCAAAATGTCTTTGTAGCACTTTTACCAATTTATGTGACAGGTGTAAAATCTGCATCAGAGGTCACTTTACGGAAGGAATATTAAGCAATCCATGAGGAATTGGACCTAAAAATTTTACTGGAGGTATCTGGATATACTGAGAGCTTAATTTTTAAATTTCAGCCCAAACGGAGTCCGGAAGAAGAAACGGTGAGCGTTGCAAAATGGATCTGGAGCACTTTTTCAATTTATGTGACAGGTGTAAAATCAGCGTCAGAGGCCACTTTGTCGGAGGTACTGCGAATAATCCGTGAAGAGTTAAAATTTGAAATTTAAAATGAAGGTAGTTAGTTTATCCAAGAATATATGTTTCAATTTTTAGCCCATTTGGAAATTTGAGGAGGAAGTTATGACTGTTACAAAAAGCCCTATCAACTCTTTTTGGCATTTTTGGCAATTTCTAAGAATATAACGGTTGAGTGGTACTTTTGTGTAACTAAAAAAAAGAGTTGTGTTTTTTTAATGTGAAGAATATATATGTTTTAAAAGAAAAGGGAGAAGATGGTTTTTTTGAAGAAAGGACTGCCGGTGCATGTTGTGAAGAAATATTTTCTTTGGCATTTTGATTGAAAAAATGTGCAAGGTGTGAGATAATCAATGTGCAAAGTTGAGAAGATTGAAAAGGTTAGAAAAAATATTTTAGAGGAGAATATTTGTGAGCTAGACCACTCAGGGTATTTTTATGAGATTTAAAACTTTTATCAGAGCTTTTTAAATTTTTCGGGTCGATGCTTGGCAACAAGGGTCGGTGCTCCTTGCAGTTGGTGTTGCTAAAGTTCGGGTTGGTTGGTGCCATTCCCTGTAGTTGGTGCTACAAAAATATTGTAAAGACCAAACATTTTTGAGGTTGGATTTGGATGGGAGTCCAAACAGTCCATTGGCACAGTGGTTTTCCCACATCGGGTTTCCATTATAAATCCGGTGTTATGTGATGCATGTTTGTGTGATTGCTTGTTTTGATTTGATTTTGTAGTTGGATTAAATTTTTAATATACACTGATTCACCCCCCTCTCAATGTCACACTTAGTTCAATAATTGGTATTAGAGCGAAGTTCCTTAACAAGCTTAACCGACTAGGGTGATCTTGGAAGTGACACAATGGTAGGTGGTGAAGGCTTCTCATCAAATAAAGCACCATTGTTTGATGAAACTAATTACGTATTTTGGAGACTCAAGATGCAAACATATCTTTGTGCTTTGGGATACGACATTTGGGATTTAGTAAATAGTGGATACACAATACCCACCACTTCTCCAACCGATGTTGCTAGTAAGAAACTGTTTGAGAATGACTCAAAAGCAAAGAATGCTATCATGTGTGGATTAGTGGACAACGAACTAGTAAAGATTATGGGTTGTAAAATGACAAAGGAAATATGAGACAAACTAAAGAGCATTCATGAAGGAGACATTAATATCAAGGAGGCCAAGTTACAAACACATCGAGCTCAGTTCGAAGGATTAAAGATGAATGAGGATGAGAATATAGAGGTATATATGCTGAGAGTTAATGAAGTCATTAATGCAATTAGAGGACTCGACGAGGAAATCGAATATTCTGTCATCGTGAAAAAGGTATTAAGGTCCCTTCCCCAAATATTTGATTCTAAAGTTTGAGCTATAGAAGAAGCTAAAGATCTAAATTCTTTTAGTATGGATGAGATGCATGGTTCTTTGACTGCATATGAGATGAGAATAGGAAAATCTAAACCCACAGACAGAGAAGTTGCTTTTAAAGCCCAAAAAAATATGAAAGCAAAACAAGAATATGAGGAAGAAGAGACATCAGATGAAATGGAAGCAAACTTTGTTAGAAAACTAAAAAGGGAAAAAGGAAAATACAAAGGAAAGTTACCGTTTAAATGTTTCAACTGTGGAGGCGTTGGGAATTTCGTAGCTAAATTTCCACTTAATGAGAAGAACAGAAGTGATGAAGGATCGCACGGAGAAAGAAGTGACTGGAAGAAAAAATCAAATTTCAGAAAAGGCAACTTCAAGAAGAAAAGTTTCATCTCCAAGAAGGTTAGTTCATTAGAAGACAACTCTAGTGAGGATTCTGAAAAAGAAATAGGTGAAGCTCTTTTCATGGCATTCGAAGAAGAAAAACCAAAAAAATAATAGGAATGTGATGAAGAAGAAATTGACGTAGAAGTGAATTTGGAAGAGGAACTAATTGCAGCTCTGGATGAATTGAAGATAGAAAGAAAAAGGAATAAGAAAATTTCAAGAAAGCTTGAGGATGCAAATGAAATCATAACAAGTTTGAAAGTGCAGATAGAAGAATCCAAGAAGATCTTTGAAGATCTCAAAGTGCAAATAACCATGAAAATAGATTATTGCAACAAGTTAGAAGAAGATATTGTTGGTTTAAGGATGCAACTAGAAGAGATGAATAAGAAAATTAGCTTTTATCACAAACGTGAAGAGAGTTCTATGAAGTTGGATAAGATCATAAAGAACCAGAAGACTACAGGCATCAAATTTGGTTTGGGTTTTGATGAAGGAGAATCATCAAATGGATCAAAGGCCACAAATGAAGAATCCACAAAGAATGAAGAAAAGAAACAGGTTAATCAAGCAAAAATGAATCATGCAAAGGAAAGCAATAATGCAAGGCATGAAAGGAGAATTGACAATGATGGTTTCACCAATGTCACACATCAAAGAAGAAGAAGATTTATGGCTCCTACAACAACATGGAAAAGACCACCACCCAGGTTCAATCATCCCTTTTTTGGTTATTATTTTAAATGCAATGGTTATGGACATAATATTTTAGATTGCAAGTATAATGTAGGACCAAGGAATTTTGCCAATAGAAATGATTTTTCACCTTTGATGGATTATGCAGTAGAATGTTATAACTGTCATAACTTTGGGCATATTGCAAGAAATTGTAGAAGTACATTTGCATCAAATCAATTTTAGGGAAGAAAATTTCAGCCAAATGGAATAAGACAAAATAGAAAATTTCTCGAAAAACATGCACAAGCTACTGAAAAAGAAAAGCCAAAACAAGAGCCCAAAACTGTAATCAAACCAAAGTGGAAAGAAAAAGAGCAACATAAGGAAGAAAAGGAATCCTTGATCATACAAACGACATTTAAAGCATAGAATAAATCCACACCATGGATACTTGATAGTGGATGCTCCAGTCATATGACAAGTGACAAACATAAATTTGAGAAGTTACAACAATATGAAGGTGGTTTAGTGAAATTCAAAAACAATGATGGAGCTAAGATAGTTGGCAGAGGTTTAGTTAAGATCAGTGATGAAAAAATCAGGTCAGAAGAAGTCTTGTTTGTGGTTGGTCTGAAGCATAACTTGTTGAGCGTAAGTCAGATTTGTGACAGAGGTCATGATGTGATCTTTAAGAAGTAGGGTTGTGAAATCAGAAAGGCAAACAATGGGAAGTTGATAGCAGTTGGATCAAGGACATATGGAAACCTGTACACTCTCTCGGAGACTTCAAAAGGAGCTTGCTTGATTGGACAGGAAGAAGAGAATTGGTTGTGGCACAAGAGGCTCGGTCATATCAGTTTTGACAATCTAGTAAAAATTAGTTCAAAGAAAGCAATGAGAGATATTCCCACCATTGGCAAACCATCAAATAGCATTTATGCTTCATGTCAAAAAGGGAAGCAAACTAGAGTCTCATTTAAAACAAAAGAGTACTACACGAGCAAACCTTTGGAACTAGTACATACTGATTTATGTGGACCCATGAGAACGCAAAGCATAAACGGTGACAAATATTTCATGTTGTGTATAGATGACTATTCCAGGATGACATGGGTATTGTTTTTGAAGCATAAATAAAAAGATTTTGAGATGTTCAAGGTTTTCAAAAACCAAGTTGAGAATCAAACAAGAAAAATATTAAATTTTTAAGGTCAGACAGAGGAGGAGAGTTCATTTCAGAGGATTTCATAGAGTATTGTGAAAAATATGGCATCAAGAGACAATTTTCAGCAGCCAGGACACCTCAGCAAAATGGTGTTTTAGAAAGAAAGAACAAGACAATGTAGGAAATGGCACAGACTATGTTGATTGAGAGTAAAGTAGTAGAAAAATTTTAGAAAGAGGTAGTCCATACTGCAGTATACATCCAAAATAGGTGCATGTTGAGGACGCATGAAAGCAAAACTCCTTATGAGTTGTGGTTCGGTAAAAAGGCAACAACAAGATATTTTAAAGTTTTTGGTAGCAAGTGTTACATCAAAATAATTGAAGAAAACCTTGGTAAGTTTGAATATAGAGCAGATGAAGGTATTTTTCTTGGCTATTCATCAAAAATCAAAGCTTACAAATGTTACAAAAAGAGGCTAAGAAAAATTGTGGAAAGTATCGATGTTAAAGTTGATGAAGGAAGGGAACGAGTAATTAGCTATGAAGAGAACTACCCAATTTATGAAGAGGTCATTGAAGGAGATGAGGAAGAGGAAATGGAAAAGAAACCAAGAATTGACTCAGAGGATTCAAAAAGTGATTTAGAATTGGAAGAAAACAAGAAATTCAAAACAGGTAGCTGGCAGAAAGATCATCCTAGAGAGAAAATAATTGGAGACCCCACAGTTGGTGTTCATACAAGAAGAATATTAGTAAGTAGCTACTCTTTACTATCTAGAATTGAGCCCAAAAATGTTGTCGAAGCAAGCAAAGATGAAATTTGGGTAAAGGCAATAAATGGAGTATGGGTTATGGTATCGAAAAGGTAAGGACTTCACCCTTATTGCGTATTCAGATGCAGATTGGGTAGGATGTGTAGATGACAGGAAGAGTACCAATGGAGGTGCATTCTATCTTGGTGATAATCTTGTTGCGTGGCATAGCAAAAATTAGGAGTCAGTCTCATTATCCACAACAGAGGTAGAGTATATTGTAGCGACATCATGCTATACATAGGTACTTTGGATGAAACAAACTTTGAAGGATCTTGGAATAAATTTCAATGAGCCCATCTCGATCATGTGTGACAATACAAGTGCAATCAATATCTCAAAGAATCCGGTTATGCATTCTCGCACAAAACATATTGCTATTCGGTACCATTTTTTGAAGGAGAAAGTTGTGGAAGGTGAGGTTAAGTTGGATTTTGTTCCAACAACAGAGCAAGTAGCGGATATCTTCACCAAACCATTGCCCAAGGAAGTATTTGAGTACCTTCACAAGAAATTGGGAGTGGTCACACTTCCCAAGCATTGACTAGCTATTGGGGCCACATTCTTAGGGGGAGCATTTGTGTCTTTGTTTATCTTTTTGCTCATGTTTGTGATTCTTGCTAAGTGTAATAATTTTTGCTTGAGAATGTTGTGCATGGACTCAGGGGGAGTTTGTAGTAGCCCTTTGGTCTTGTTGTCAAAGGGGGAGAAGAGTTACAGGAAATTGTGTGTGTGTTGCCAACAATTCCAAAGGGGGAGATTGTTGAGCAAGGTGCAACGATAATATTGTCATTGTTAACACACTCAGATGGACAGGTTGATGCAGTGGACAGTTGTTCGAAGGTTATTCGGAGTATGTACAATGGTGTTCAATGCTTATGAGGATGTTTTTGATGTTCGAGTGAAGTTGTTATAGGTTGTTCGTGCAAATTTGCAAAAGTTGCAAAAATCATCAAGAAGTTGTCAAAGTAGCAAAAGTTGTCAAAAAGGTGCGCTCCTTGCTTGTAGTGCATGGTCAGATAGGTCGGAGCATGTTGGCATGCTAGGAAACATGTTAGAATAGTGTTGGAGGTGTCATCTCAATGTTTGGATTGATCGTTTGCATCGTCGGTACTTGGTTGGACAATTTTGCACTTAGTTGGACAGTTGTAAAATCTGCGTTAGAGGCCACTTTGTAGGAGGAATATTAAGAAATCCATGAGTTAGACCTTGAAATTTTTACTGAAGGTATTTTGATGTACATAGAGATTATTTTAAATTTCAGCCCAAAATGAGACCCGAGGAATAAACGACAGCAGTTGCAAAATGCCTCCGTAGCACTTTTTCCAGTTTGTGATAGGTGTAAAATCTATGTAAGAGGCCACTTTGCGGGAGTAATATTAAGTAATCAGTGAGGAAGTAGACCTCAAAATTTTTACTGGAGGTATCTGGATATACTGAGAGCTTAAGTTTTAAATTTCAGCCCAAACGGAGTCCGAAAGAAGAAACGGTGAGCGTTGCAAAATGGCTCTGGAGCACTTTTTCCAGTTTATGTGACAGGTGTAAAATCAGCGTCAGAGGCCACTTTGTCGGAGGTACTGCAAATAATCCGTGAAGAGTTAAAATCTAAAATTTAAACTGAAGGTAGTCGGTTTATCCAAGAATATATGTTTCAATTTTTAGCCCATTTGGAAATTTGAGGAGGAAGTTATGACTGTTACAAAAATCCCTGTCAGCTCTTTTTGGCAATTTTGGCAGTTTCTAAGAATATAACGATTGAGTGGTACTTTTGTGTAACTAAAAAAAGAGCTGCATTTTTTTAATGTGAAGCATATATATGTTTTAAAAGAAAATGGAGAAGAGGTTTTTTTGAAGAAAGGACTACCGGTGCATGTTGTGAAGATTTTTTTTTCTTTGGCATTTTGATTGAAAAAATGTGCAAGGTGTGAGATAATCAATGTGCAAATTTGAGAAGATTGAAAAGGTTAGACAAAATATTTTAGAGGAGAATATTTGTGAGCTAGACCACTCAGGGTCTTTTGATGAGATTTAAAATTTTATCAGAGCTTTTTAAATTTGTCGGGTCGGTGCTTGGCAACAGGGGTCGGTGCTCCTTGCAGTTGGTGTTGCTAAATTTTGGGTTGGTTGGTGCCATTCCCTGCAGTTGGTGCTGCAAAAATATTGTAAAGACCAAATATTTTTGAGGCTGGATTTGGATGGGAGTCCAAAAATTCCATTGGCATAGTGGTTTTCCCACATCGGATTTCCACTATAAATCTGGTGTTATGTGATGCATGTTTGTGTGATTGCTTGTTTTGATTTGATTTCGTAGTTGGATTAAATTTTTAATAAACATTGATTCACCCCCCCTCTCAGTGTCACGCTTAGTTCAACAATATGTGTTTCCAATTTTATTCATCAATGATGCACAATTTTGTTCTCAAACCCTAGCTCTTATATTTCCAACAATGCACATAAAATTAATCCTTATATCTCCACCTTATGACTTAAAACTATTTTCTTTCAAACAAGCCACCTTGAGGAGTTAAAATACCATACCTCTAAAACTGCCTTGATGAAGATGTGCCCTCAAAAACCTGTCTCAAAAATAATTTTCTTTCTTTTGCCACTTGAAAACTTGGTTAGCAAATCTCTTCTTCATACATTAAAAATCCTTCTCAAAATATGTGCACAATAATGCCTGAAAAATAATGCTCTATAACTCCTTTTTGGTCTCACAAGATAAAGCTTTTAAACCATTACAATTTTCCTCTTTATCATACAAAAATACAATTAAACAATAAGCCACAATACACCTTATATCTCCTTTTCTCACATGCAAAAATATCCCTTATATTTCCTCTTTATAATATTTGTAAAATAAAAGTCTTCATAACATACACCCTTATAACTCCTATTTGCAAAATAAAAGAATTTATAACACACACCCCTTATGACTCCTATTTGCAAAATAAAAGACTTTATAACACACACCCTTATGACTCCTTTTCACAAATAATAAAAAAACCTTTACAAATACCTCACATAATTTTTTTTGGGTGCGAATGAGAATTGAACCTCTGACCTCTAGCGTCGAAATGCAGATCATGACGACTTGGGATAACCAAGCAGATGAAACTTCAAATGTGTATTAACATATTTATTTTCCTCTTCATCGCGCTTCCCAAAATGAAACACGTAAAAATTGACATCAATGAAAATCAAACCACGAACCTTCTCTCACACAATGTCCTCACACAAATCCAGTGACCAATTGGGCTACACCAGTAGGCGTCACTCAAAAAGGAACTTCGAAGGATTTATCTTGATTTTCGCTCTTAAAACAATTTGATGTTTTCACTTTCACCGTTTGCTTACTCATGCAAATATTATTCTCGATGGTGCATGTGGTTCGTTCCATAATTTAAAGGTGGTTAAAAAAATATGTATATATAAGCACTCCTTGGTTTTAGACGACGTCGACACTTTGAAACTTTAACACTTTCATTTGAACGTTGGTGCCAAAATGCATGGTTATAATATTTAAATTTTTAATTTAAATATTATAAGGTTAACTCCTTTTTAAACCTTTCAATGATTAAAACCTTTAGTGACCCAACCTTGATTTAATATGAATAAACCTTTGTTCTTCCTTTAAAAACCTTTGGCCTTCCTTTTATAAAAAAATTTCCTTAGGCCTTTATAAAATCTCTTTATAATATTTAAATATAATATTTAAATATTATAATCCTTAAACATATTTGCCTTGCTTTCCATTTACCAACCTTGTAAACTCATCCCTTTTGAAGAATATTCTACCATTTATACCATGCTCTTTTTGACATCAAGCCTTTGACATCAATGACAACTCAATATGCTCAATATTTTCAACAATCTCCCCCTTTGTCATTGATGAAAATCCTTACAAAAAAATCTTCTTTTATTGCAACTGGATTCCAAATCTGCTCCCCCTGAGAAGCTACTCCTCCTTACTGAATTTTCTCCCCCTTACTGAAATCTCTCCTCCTTTGACATCAATGGCAAAGGGCTCTTTGGGGCTAAAAATAAGATACTTAGCACAACCCCCTCAGCACCTCCTTTCCTTGAAATGATTAATTATGGGATGGGAATAACGCTACTCCTAGCTTACAATGCTCTTCTTATTTTTCAATATTTTTCCAAACTTTTGAAGTCATACCTCTTTGAACATTTTGACTATCCTTCTTCTTGCTTGTCTTTGGAAGTTTTAGAAATTTTGTTCTACACCACTTTGCTCTATGTCCAAAATTATTACAATTGTAACACATGATGTTGTAGTCCTTGAAAGGTGCAAATGACTTGAAATTTCTCTTGGTGAAGCCATAATCATTCTTACTATGAACTTGCAATGATAGATTTATGACCAAAATGATTACATGAGTAGAAATAACCTTGGAAGAAATATTCATCTTGCCTTGGAGGATATGAATTGAAGTTCCTCTTGGTGAAGCCATAATCATTCTTACCATGAACCCTGCAATGTACAACTTTATGACCAAACTGATTACATGTGAAATGATAACCTTGGAAGAAATATTCATCTTGCCTTGATCTCATGGTTCTTTCTTTGCTTTTCCTGTGATTGTCCCTATTCCTTGATGATTCTTTGTTTGCTTCCTCTATGATACTATCACCTCTCAACACATCAGCATAGGTCTTAGGCTCTTCTTCAATCACTTCCTTTTATTTTGAGCTTGATTCCCCCTTTTGTTTCTCTTGACCTTATTCAAAACCAAGTCCTATTTTTATAAATGAAGATCTCTATGCTTTGATAATATCATTCAGGATTTATGTGCTTTTCTCAAACCTGATATTTTGTTGTAGCTTTTCAACTTCCTTCTTTAGAGAAACAACCTCATGTTCCAGTATTTCACACTCTAGCTCTTTTACCTTTAATTTTTAGCCATACCTTCTTCAACCTTCCTTGCCTCTTCAACTTTAATTTTTAAATAGGTGATATCTTGTAGACAGGGTTATGTATAAGGGGTTGGACTCAAAATATACTTGTAAAAAAATGGTGAATCCTAATCAAAATCAAAGTGAATCATGGTGAATCCAAAGCAAATAAAATCAATCATTTTCACACCAAAATTTAGGGTATTTGAAGCCCTAAAAAGTAAGGTCATATTTGGGATAAATTTTGACCTATTAAATCACCTTATAACTTCATAAAAATACCACCATTAGATTAGGCTTGAAAAGATATTTTTAAAGAGTACAAATATGCCTATGTTTGGATATATATTGTGGCAAATTGACCCTAAGAAAAACCTTGGTCCTAAAATTTTAGGCGAATGGGCCGATGTCGAGGGTCCTCATATTCGCTAATTTTCAATTTTAAAATCCTAATATTCACCCAATTGGTGAATATTCGCCACTATGCATAACCCTGCTTGTAGATGCTTTGCCTTTGTTTTCTCATCCTCTTGTATTTGAGCCCTCAATTCTAAGTTCTTCCGTTTTAACTCTTCAAGATCAAGAAGTTCCTTTTCCGTATCAATTGTGACATCCTCTTCCTTTTCTAGATCTTCCTCATTTTCTAGGTCTTCAATTATAGGATCATCTACTTTCTCTTTTACTTGGTCTTTGAAAACCGAAGCATCTTCATTCTCTTCTATGGCCAAGAATCGATTTTCTTCTTTTTCACTATCTGAGAGACCTTCATCATTGTCACTTGAAGCATTGCTTGCTTCTTCAACATAAAAACTCTTCTTGTGTCTTTGAAATATATTCTTCTCATGCTTACCTTGACCATGCCTATTTTTATTTTCATGATAGAATTTTCTTTCCTTCTTTTTCTTGTATTCCTTTTCTTCTTCACTACTACTACTTCCAACTTGTGGATAATTAAATGCATAGTGACCAAAGTTACCACAACTAAAACATTTCATAAACTGCATATCCTTCTTTATTCTTCTCATAAAGTTAGTCTCTTCTTCACTACTACTTGATTCATCACTTGATTCTGTTTATTTATATGTTTCCACTTCCCCTTTTAGAGTAACAATTTTTTGAGAGCAAAATCAAATTCTTTCTTTATGTCCACCACAGTGTCCTCTTTCTCTCCATTTTCTTGGATTTCAATTACTAGAGTATTTTCCTTTTCTTTCATGGCCATGTGTGTTCCTTCCTTATTAGGAGGATATGGTCTCTTGGTTCTTCTTTTACCTTTCTTGTCCATGTGTGTTCTTGTAAGATCTTCCTTTAAGTTGTTAGACTTTCACGAAGGAACCCACTCGGATACCAATTGAAGAACACAAGCTTATACTAAGAGGGGGGAGTGAACAATATAAGATAAAACTTTTTACTTTTCCAAAGTAGTAATATCCAATATCATCAATTGCAATAATGAAACAATGCACAGATCATCACACACATAACAGACACAGATTTAACGTGGTTCACCTAATGTGGTCTACATCCACAAAGAAAATATTTCTTATAAATTTTCTCAACAAATATCTTGGGAACCAATTCTCTATTACAATATTTATGGGTACCAACCCAACGAAGATACCAATACCTTCTCAATTTCATGGACACCACTGCATAAGAGACACCAATCGCCTCTGCTTCAGGTTTTGTGGACACCACTCCATATGAGACACCAATCCCCTCTGCTTTAGGTTTTGTGGACCTCTATCCACAGGAGACACCAACCCCTTTACTCTGGTTCATGGACCTCTATCCATAGGATACACCAATACCTTTGCTCTAGTTCGTGGACCTCTATCCATAGGAGACACCAATCTTCTTTGCTTTGGTTCATGGACCTCTATCCATAAGAGATACTAAACCTCTTTTCTCTGGTTCATTGACCTCTACCCATTGGAGATACCAATCCCCTTGGTTTTGGTGCATGGACTTCTATCCACAGGAGACACCAATCCCCTTTGTTCTATTTCATGGACCTCTATCCACAGGAGACACCAATATCCTTTTCTCAAATCTACTTCAAGCCTACATATAAGGCTTGCTCAAATATGCTCACCAAACTACTCAAATTTACTCCAAGACTTCTCACAAGTCTTGCTCAAATATACTCACCAAAATACTCAAATATGCTCCAAGCCTTCTCATAAGGCTTGCTCAAATCTGTTCCAAAAAACCTGCTAAAAAAAACTTACTAAACCTGCTAAAAATAGCTAACCAAACCTGCTCAAAAAATCTCATCAAACTTGCTCAAAACAACTCACCAAACTTGCTTAAAATAGTTCACCAAACCTGCTCAAAATATTTCACCAAACCTACTCAAAATAGTTCACCAAACATGCTCAAAAAAACTCACCAAACCTGCTCAAAACAGTTCACCAAACCTGCTCAAAATAGCTCACCAAACATGGTCAAAACAACTCACCAAACTTGCTCAAAATAGCTCACCAAACTTGCTCAAAACTGCCTCAATAAACTTGCTCATACAACCTTCTCAAATCTACCTAAAAACCTGCTCACACAACCTGCACAAATCTACCTCAAACCTACTCATACAACTCTGCTCAATCCTCACAAAACCTGCTTAACCATTCCTAATTTTTGCATAGAAACCATTGCATATATCTTTCCCAAAAGTGCTTTCTTTGACTAAAGTAATTCAGATATATTCTACCCAGAATTCTTTTCTTCATGAACATATAGAGAATGATATGCATCACAAATACTCAATATGTTCTTCTCACGTTCATTAAGTCTGTCGCTTTCACATGTCTCATATTCATTGTATTCAAAAGGATACTCTATTTTAGAACTTGATAGATGACCTTCTTATGTACTTTCAAAATTAAACAAAACCAATGTACATACTTTCTTCACAAAACTGGTCTATAGCCCTTGCAAATTTATTCTCAATATCACTCAAAACTAATGCATAGATTTGCTTCACAAACATTGGTCTATAGCCCTTGCACTTTCACTTCAATTTCACTCAAAGTATTGTACACTTATGTTCTCAAACACTTTGTAATTTTATTCCCTATTTTATTCAACAGTAATGCACAACTTGTTCTCAAACCCTAGCACATGTGTTTCCAATTTTATTCAACAATGATGCACAACTTTGTTCTCAAACCCTAGCACATGTGTTTCCAATTTTATTTATCAATGATGCACAATTTTATTCTCAAACCCTAGCTCTTATATTTCCAACAATGCACATAAAATTAATCCTTATATTTGCACCTTATGACTATTTTCTTTCAAGCAACCCACCTTGAGAAGGAGTTAAGATACCATACCTATAAAACTGCCTCGATGAAGATGTGCCCTCAAAAACCTATCTCAAAAATAATTTTCTTTCTTTTACCACTTGAAAACTTGGTTAGAAAATCTCTTCTTTATACATTAAAAATCCTTCTCAAAATATGTGCACAATAATGCCTAAAAAATAATGCTCTATAACTCCTTTTTGGTCTCACAAAATAAATCTTTTAAACCATTACAATTTTCCTCTTTATCATAAAAATGCAATTAAACAATAAGCCACAATACATCTTATATCCCCTTTTGTCACATGCAAAAATATCCCTTATATTTCCTCTTTATAATATTTGCAAAATAAAAGTCTTCATAACATACACCCTTATAACTCCTATTTGCAAAATAAAAGACTTTATAACACACACCCCTTATGACTCCTATTTGCAAAATAAAATACTTTATAACACACACCCTTATGACTCCTTTTCACAAATAATCAAAAAACCTTTATAAATACCTCACATAAAAATTTTACTAGCGCGGATGAGAATTGACCCTCTGACCTCTAGCATCCAAACATGGATTGTGACTGCTTGGGTTAACCAAGCGGATGAAACTTTAGATGCGCATTAACATCTTTGTCTTCTTCTTCTTTGCCTTCATTTCTTGCTCCAAAATGAAACACGTCAAAACTGGCACCGACAAAAATCAAATCGTGAACCTTCTGTCATGCAATGTCCTCGCACAAAGCCAATGACCAGCTAGGCTACACCAGCAGGTGTGACTCAAAAAGGAAATTTGAAGGATTTATCTTGATTTTCTCTCGTAAAAAAAATTGTTGTCTTCATTTATGTTGTTTGCTTACTCATGCAAATATTATTCCCGATAGTGCATGTGATTCATTCCATTAATTAAAGGTGGATAAAACATTATGTATATATAAGCACTCCTTGGTTTTAGATGATGTCAACACTTTGAAACTTTAACACTTTCATTTGAACGTTGGTGCCAAAATGCATGGTTATAATATTTAAATTTTTAATTTAAATATTATAAGGTTAACTCCTTTTTAAAACCTTGCAATGATTAAAACCTTTAGTGGCCCAACCTTGATTTAATCTGAATAAACCTTTGTCCTTCCTTTTATAAAAATGTCCTTAGGCCTTTATAAAATCTCTTTATAATATTTAAATATAATATTTAAATATTATAATCCTTAAACATATTTGCCTTGCTTTCCATTTACCAACCTTGTAAACTCATCCCTTTTGAAGAATATTCTGCCATTTATACCATTGCTCTTTTTGACATCGAGCCTTTAACATCAATGACAACTCAATATGCTCAATATTTCCAACATAAATATTTTGGTAGTCTTATATCTATATATACTATGTTATTTTTTATAATATGGAAAAGAAGAGGTTTTGAAAGGGTCTCTAAACCTTTTAACAAACAAACAACATGAACAAATATATCATACTAAACAAGGTTAGCCCGTAAACCAATATAACAAAGAGCAACCAACCCTGAGAAAGAATATTGTAAGAATCACAAAAACAATAGAAAGGGTCCAACAACCTTGAAGCCCAAAAAGAAGCAAAGGACACCTAATCCTTAAAAATTTCAATAGAATTACATCCTCCAACAAAAATTGAAGCACGAAGCTCGCCTTAAGATTTTTTGCCTCATCTTAAGTTTTTCTTCATGGAAGAAAGAAGTTTGTAATATGAGGGATCATCAGTTTTGTTCAAGGTCTTGTTCTCTTTATTGGTAGGGCAACACTTGTTACCTTCAATTTGAGTCTCCTAGCAGCCTTCTTTCAAAGCCTTCTTGCATCTTGGACACTTGCATCCTAGCTCTAGCAATATTTCAAATAAATTCTTCCACTCAAACCCTTTAGAATCATTTTTAATTCCAACTTGGTTTGCTACTCTGCTCTTTGTTCTTTCATGGTCAACTGGATGACTCTTGATCTCTAGCTTCAAAGTCTCTTGACTTCCATTCACAATATCTAACTTAGTGGTATTTTTTCTAATTTATTTGTTTGTAGGTTTACCCAGTTTCCTTTCAGAGCCCATATCCATAGTCCCTTTATTTTGATTACTTGTGATAGGTCCAAGGGACCCATTTCCCTTGACACTACAGTTTTTCCCCTTGGAAGGGGATCCTAGAAGAATTTTGGAGACTGGAATTTCAATTTTATTAGAAGAGGAATCTCCCACCAAAATTTTTAGAGGGTCTATCATAACTACGTTTAACATGCTATGATATATGAACAGGGAGGATTTTGTCATCAAGGCTTGTGAAGTCAGGTTAACTGAATCAAAGAAATCAATCTACCAGATAGAAAAATATTGGTCCAAGGCTAGAGTTTCAAATGGATTACCCACCAAAGGATTAGAAGAGAGAGGAATAGGGGAGGGTACCAGATTACATACTTGAATATCAAGATATAACAATGCTTCCAATTCATCTACCAGTGGGACTCTTTCACCATGAGGTATCTTTGTAAAAGAATGGTTGAAGTTGTTCAAGACCAGAGATTTTCCTTTCCCAAGGGTTTGAGATCTCAGCTTTATCTTTTCTGACTAGGATTGATTCTTAGGTTTACTCACCTTATTAGGTTGGCTTCCTTAATGGGTTGGGCCACCTTATTAGGGTGGTGGATGGTCACGTGCCCCATTCTATTACAAATAGAACAGATAGAGGGTCTATTTTCATATTCCATAAGTTGATTTTTGGTCCCAAAATCTAAAATAAGCTTGACTGAGTCTGGGAGGTTAGTTGTTAGGTCCATGTTCATGCATATCCTAATGTACATTCAATATTTATACCTTGTAATAGCGTCAATCGAAACTAACTCTTCCAAGAATTTAGCTATTCCTCTCAAGATATCTTCATGCTAAAATTGAAAAGGGAGGCTAGGGAGTCTAATCCAAAGAGGAGTCATGTTAATCTTCTACAAATTGGGGTCAAAATTTATTTTCCATTTATTGAGAAACAGACTCCTCCATCTATAGAACCATGGACCCCCTTCCAAGATGCACAAAGAATCTTCCTCCTCATTGAGATTTATGAGAAAAATCCTTTGGGAAGAGTGACCAACTCCATGAAACCCTTAGGAGACCATTTAAGGAAATCCTATTTCCTAATTGAATCAATATCAAGGTGGGTTCCCACAAATTTACCTACCAGGTTGAAGGCTCCTTCATCCATAGGTGCATCAGCTCCCACAAAAGCATTAGCGAGGTATCCTTCAGAAGAATGTCAAAAAAAAATCACAAGGGACTTTGGTTTATGAGCTTTGAAATAAATCAAACTCGCAAAGGATAAAACACCTGGATTAAATGAAAAAAAAAGGTCTAGTGGGCCTCGAAGGAGGTTCGTATCTCTAGGAGGTTCCATAGGGTCCATAGTACCGCTTGAATCCTCATCACGATCCTCCATCCCATCCATGCTCACGCTCACCTCTTCACCACTCGCTACCATCCTACCAGCCACCATGTTGCTCACCACGATGAGCTTAAATTTCCTGCTCATCAGGTTTATAAACTTTCATAGTTGCAGCTTTGAAATCTTGCCATAGTTGTAGCTCCAAAGCCCTAGCTCTCCATAGTCGTAGCTATGAAAACCTTAGCTCTAAAAAACTTCCATAGTTGCTACTTTTATAGGATTTTCAAAGTTGTTGCTCAAATCTCGCTCCTCCTATGGAACCTCGACTGCCCACCTCTTATATACTATGTTATTTTTTTATAGGATATATACATCTTATCTTTGACTTTATTTTATATAAATAATTTCAATTATAATTTAATATACAAGTTTTAAAATCATAACAATCACATTAGCATAAAAAAACATAAATTGAATGCTTATGACCAACATAGATTAACACATCTTAAATTTATAAATTTTAAATTAATAAACTTCACATATTTGGCTTTGAAAACATGAAAAGTTATTTTATTATATTAAAATAATATTTTATAAGAAAATTTTATAAAAAGTTAGACTTTTTTAAACTAAAAAATAGTTTTAAATATTTTGAGTTTTTTCTTAATAAATTATATGATTTTAAATTTTTTGTGCGCATTATATCATCATTTTATAATAATATTACAATTTACAATTGCAAGCTGTATCACTTGATAAGATTTAAATATATTTTTCCTCCTTTCATAGTTTTTATGAATAATATATTATTTTTTAATTTTTAGATTTGGTTAGTGTGAGAAAACTTTATGACCGATGTTGAGGGTTGGGCATCCCCATCCCACCATGACCTCTCATGAGGAGAAATTTGAGCTTAGGGACCAAACACACAACGCTACACACATCCATCCCTCACACTCACCCATGCCACGGTTTGAACCTTGGACTTCTTTAAACTAAAAATAGTTTTAAATTTTTTATTAATAAATGAGATTAAAATTGTTTGTTTGCATTATATCATCATTTTATAGTATTACAGATGTATCACTTGATAAGATTCAAATATATATATATATATATATATATATATATATATATATATATATATATTATATATATATATATTTTAATATTTGGTTAGTGTGAGAAACCCCTATGACCTATGATGGACGTTGACGGTTGGGAATCCTCATACCACCATGACCTCTCATAAGGGGAAAGTTGAGCTTAGGGACTGTTGGCCATCAAATCTGCCTAGGAAAGGATTTTGGGTAGGTGTATGCGCCCTAGACCTGGACCAACATTGAAAGGCCGAAGGGAAGAGATGCCCCTCGTGCCAATCTCCGGAGAAAGGCCGGCTCCTATGCTAAACTACTTGGGTGTTTTGAGATAAAGGTGCAGGAAAGAGATAAAAGGAGTAAGGGTTAGAGAAAGAAATAAAAAGGGTTAAGGGAAGAGAGATGGATAGTTCAAAGTGGGAGAGAACAGGAAGCACGATCACTAACTAGCAACTTGGATAGAAGCAAGGAACACTAAGAATAGATGAAAGAAACACAACATTAACCTTCCTATGTATCCTCTGGGTGAGCTCACAGGGATTCTCCTTCTCCTTTTCGTCGAAATTTAGGGTTCAAAGTAAAGACGATTAGGACAAGGGAATGTAATAGAAACTGCAACCCACCGAGCAAGCATAAAAGAAAACTAATACAACGTTTTTTCTCCTTCCTATGTATCCTTCAGACGAGTTTCAGGGTACTGTCCCCAATCGCACACCGAATTCAGGATTCAGAGTCTCAGTATACAAATGAAGAAAGACAAAAGAATCAAGCACAGAAGGCAGCATAAAAGAGAGAAATGAAGCACAAAGATCTTTAGTATTAATTGCAGGACATCAAGTTACAACAGCTTTCTAGCAGATAGTTCTCCCCCCTTTTTACATTACAATGCCTGGGTTTTTATAGAGGACCCGACCCTCTGAGTCATAATTATACAGCAAGGAGAAGTACCCCCTCGAGCCCTGAGAATTCGGCTCCCCGAGGCTTTCACGATCGAGCTCTCAAATCCGTTACCAAAACTGGCAACTGTGACTGGGTCAACCATGGAAAGGTGCATTGATGAGCCGTCTGGACGTCCTTGGTCTTCGGGTGCGGTGCTCGAGTGGCCGCCATGCTCGTCGAGCTCTTCATCATGGCTTGATACTTCATTTTTGATTGCCAAAAATGAGCAACGAGCTTACCGGGCACGAAAAATTGCATTTATGAGGCACTTGATCGCCTCGAGAAAATACCCGGCTTGGAACGTGTGCCCGTGAAGCGCTTCGCTAAGTCTTTGCTCACAACTTCGCTTCGCAATGGTTCTGAGCCGAAGCAAAAACTCCTCCTTGGTTTGTACTTCACAAAATTGAGCTTCGCAAAACTGCTTTGGGGTGGTGAATGCCGAAGCATATTTGCTTCACAAAATAGGCCTCTTCGTCCTCGCCGCTTCGCTGACGAAATTGCTTCACTGACGCTTTGGAAAAAATGCTTCGCTGCGATCCTCTTTCAAAACTGTGGTTCGGGAAAGGCTTCGGCCGAAGTAATTGTCTTCAAAAGATGTTGCATTCTCCACGACCTCCGTTACTTCGGGTAGAAGTACTTCGCATGAAAGCTAGCCGAAGCAGATGCTTCGGAACGACTTTCGACGAAGTATTTTCAATGCTCCTTTGAGTTCTGCTTCGTAGAAATCTTGCCCGAAGTATTTGCTGGAAATGCTTCGGGTGCGAAGTAGTTTCATTCTCCTTCCTTTGTATTTTACTTCGGCAACACCGCTTCGCAGAAATCTCGCCCGAAGTATTTGCTGGAAATGCTTCGGGCCCGAAGTAGATTTCTTGCCTTTGCTTCTTCGACGAGGTTGTTCTTTCGAACGCCGCTTCGCTCAACTTTTGCCCGAAGTAGATGCTTGAAGCGCTTCGGGCCCGAAGCTCTTTGTATCACTACCCTTGTATTCTTCTTCGGCAATACTACTTCGCAAAATTTTCACCCGAAGTAGCGCTGGAAATGCTTCGGGTGCGAAGCTCTTCTCATTTTCCTTCGATGAAGCTCTTTTCTCTAGCCTGTTCGACAGCGAAGCTCTTTTCCTTTTCTACTTTATATACAAAGGGGTGGCATTGAAAGCCAAAATTGCTGCAACTTTCAAATAAAAAAGACAACAAAGAAAAACTTTACAAAATACTGTACAAAATTTGATTTCCTTTTCTACCCCTTGAGAAATGTGACAAAATTGTCAACATTCTTGGTGGCTCGCGGGGCAACGAGCTCGTCTCGATGGGAGAACCCTTTAACTTTGATCCATTGGGCCAGAGTCTTTTCCCGATCCTTCTCCTCCTTCTTCCTCTGGGAGCGCTTCCACAGCTGGTTCTTGTTCTCCTTCTTCTTCTACTTCCTCTTCTTCTTCACCTTCTTCTTCTAGTGCGGCCTCTTCGGGAGCAGCTTCCTGCGATGGCGACGGGGCAAGACGCTCATGGATTTTCCTCATGGTTCGGCGGACCTGGGACCAGGCACTCTTCGAGAAGGGTTCTAGATCTTGTAGTGCCTTGATCAACATGCAAAACCGATCAATTTTCCCGATATCTGCATGTTGGGCTCTAGTATACAGATCATTTAGGCAGGTCGCGATCTTGCAGTATCTCAAGAGGTAATCTATGATTTGCCTTTCTGTTATTGGCTCTGCCCATCCATCTATCTCTGAGACATCGCCTTCAAACTGAAGCCACGTTGGCTTAATCTCTTCTTTGGTCAGGAGGTTCCCATTGTCGTCTGTGAAGCTTGGGAAGCCCATGGAAGAAAGATCTTGAAAGTAGCCCATTGATGTGCGCTGCTCGTCTCGAACATGTCTAAGAGGTCCTTCGCCTTCTATGTTTTTCGCACCTTAGAGAAGAAAGCGTGAACTGTGGCCCGGGCTGTAGACCAATCCCTAGCTATCCGACTCATTGCAGGGATCTGCAAGTCTTGATATTTGGCGCTCTGGACATCGAAAGCTAGTTTGAGCCGGCCTCTAGCTTTCTGAGTTATCTGATCGATGATTGGCCCTCCCTCGATAGCGGCACTTCGGGCTTCTGTAATATAGGCCAAAATTGAAAAGGCACTGGAGGCTCGAGATCTGAAATTTTTGAGCAGGTGCGAGTGAATCTCCTTGATTCTGCTTCTATCAAACAGCTCCAAGCTTGCCTTTTCGAACAACTGCTGCTGCGTCTGCAAGATCTTGCTTTCAAGCTCCTTGGCCTTTAGCTCGTTATCGGCCTGCCTCTACGCTTGTTGCTCGGTTGAACCCTGCAGTTGTAGGATTTGTTGTTTGAGGGTGTTTGTTTCTTTTTTCAACAACTTGCACTACTTTTGTGAATCCTCCAGCTCGGACCGGATCCTAGCCAGCTCTTCCTCCAACTTGATGTTGGCATTTTCTGCTTCAAACCTACGCTGATTGGCAATATTTGCATGTGCTCAAAAAGTTTTGATCCCGACATGCATGGACGTGGACTCATTATCTATATTCAAATGCTCCAGGTCCTTGGTCTTCTCCTGGTACTCATAGTCAGTTGGAGTCATTTCGTCCAGAGGTTTCTGGACTTTAGGGACCTTCTTAACCTTATGTAACTTTCCGCCCTTTAAGTCGAAGATAGCACATTTTTCAACTTGGGCCAGAGATCGCCCTCTTTTCTTCCTTGCCTCCTTCAGCATTTTCTCTATGTTTTTTCGAGCTAAGAGTAGCTTTTCGGCTAATGGGCGCTCCTTTATTAGAGACAAATCTGCTTCAAAAAATGTCGGCTCTCCAGCCAAAGGTGTGAACAAATACAAAGAATTAATGGGGAAGGATTCCCCAGATGGTTCGAAGACGGGCGTAGCGGGGGCTTTGGCAAGCGGGATTATACTGTGGGTGATGGGAGAGTGGGCTAGGAGGCTTGGCGTTGGGACACTGCCTTCGCCTTGGCTTAGGAATGAAGGCACGGTGGAGTGGGTGGGCGAAGTGGTTTCAACAAGCTTGACCTGGTCAGACGATTCGGGTGGAGTGGGGCTAGGCAAAGTCGGAATGGAAACAAGCAATGCTTGAGGAGGTGATTGACCTTGTAAGGGGGAAGAGTGCGTACCTACGTGCCCTCCTGGAAAAGCGGTCGTGGTAACTTCTTGCGTGATCGGCTCCTGCTCTTTTTGGGCTTCGACACTTTCGACTTCCACGACTTCTAATTTAGGGTCCCCTTCTTGTTGGAGGAGTTCCTCCACGTCGATGACGTCTATGTCCGGGACCATCTCAGAACTTGGTGGCATCGCACCTTCAACACCTGCTTCGGCTGAGTCTAATGCAGGTTGTTCAGTATGAGCGCTTGGGGGCCTTGTGCGAGGTCACTTTGGGTGGCTCGGAGGCACTTGAATCTGCTCCTGCCTCTTCCTTTTCCTTCTCTCCAATGGCTGCTCCGCCTCTTCGGCACTTGTGTCATGGCTTTCTGATGGTCCTTGTGGTAGTGCCTTTGGAGTAGCTTCGGCTTCTTCCTCTGTCGAGGCATATTCAGCTCCTTTTGGACTTTCACCCGACCCCGAGGGAGCTGGAGGAACAAAATCAGCGAAGGATATAGACTTCCAAGTTTCCACGTTGGCGTCGTAAAGAATCATGAAGTCTTTATCTATTGCCAAGAGTCCGTAAGAATTCATTTTTTGGCGATGGACTCTCATTACCCACCACTCCTGAAGCTTTTCCTCGCCCCAATCCTTCAGTTCCTCCTTTAAATCATCTTTCGCCCTCTTCCAAAATGTGGAGCTTGGAGTTGGGAGGGGGTACTGATCAGGGTCAAACTCGACCTCCATGGGGTAGAACTCATGCCAAGGAGGTAATGTCCTCATCCTCTCCACATGCCATTCCAGGTCTTCCCCATTGGGATTATTCCTTTGTTCCACTATTTCAGGGCGGGGGCAGATGTGGAAATTCTTAAATTTTAAGTGATCCCTCATTACTCCCAAGGGATCATAGAGCCATTGCTGAGGGATCTGGAGTAGACCAAAATTGGTGAGCTTCTCCTCCAGGAAAACGTTCTGTTTCAAGGCAGATACCTCAATTACTCCCATCCTGAAGGGGAAATCGTAGGTATGTGCCCATTTTCGACCATGGCCATACACGACGTTGGTTGCGTCGCTCTATCGAGCGACCTCCAACGCAAATTGGTACTCGAAAGGGAAAACAGGGAGCAGGAAGGGTTTTCTTGTAAAGCCGAACATACGAATCACCAATCCCTATGTCAATTGAAAAACATCCCCCTTCTTTTCTTGCACTATTTTATCTCTCAAGCCGAGGGGGACCCGAGGGGAAGAACCTTTCAACAAATGCATGGCGGGCCCCAAGAATTGTTGGTTAAAAGAATAATAGGACTCTGTCCTCAACAGGAGAGAAGTCCACTGGTATACGGGCAGAGGATTCCCATCCTTGTCACTCGAAGAGATGGCGATATGGGGGAATCGCTGGTGAACCTGGTAGAAGAACAACCAGACTAGGAGGGAGCAGGGTGCGAAGTACTGGCCCATCGCCAAACTCTTCATACTGGCAAGTCACGTATGCAGGGTTCGGGCCACCCATTCTGCCCAATCAAAGAAAACTGGGTTGGTGCTTGGTCTTGCAGTGTCAGGGGCATAGAATTCCCCTCTTGAAATACATTCGGCCAAAGACACCTTCCAGGGCTGCACCGAAGCATCTGTTGACAAGCCCGCCACCCAAGCGATGATAGAGAAAATGTCGGTGTTCTTGAAAGATGCCAAGGGTAGATGCATTTGGGGCAGTTTGCCTGAAGGGAGCCCGCTTTTGAGGTTTTCGTGCAAAAATTTCAATATGAAGTTGTTGGAGGTGAACCTCTCCATCTGTTCGCTTAGGATAACATTGCGAACTGAATAACCCTTGGGTGGCCCTTGTTGTGGCGCAAATGCCGCTTGCACATCTTCCTTCAGAATGGAAAATAATTTATGGCCCGAAGCATCCAACACTTGCCTGGATGCGGGCTGGTAATTCTGTGCGATAGCATAAATTAGCTCCGGGAAATGGTGAGCAGGAGGGGCCAAAAACTAGTAAATCTGAGAATAATAGGCAGCAACCCTTTTATTCTCTGGAGTGAGTCGGCTCACCATAAACTCGATGGTGCGTCGAAGGTCGGGCACATCTTTAGAGAGCTCTATATCTCTAATTTTCTCCCACCCATCAATTGGCGGGTCTACAAGCTGCTCCTCCTCAGAGTCATCTCCTCCTTCCATTGGCTGCTTTTCAGGGCGAGGGGTGGGATTTATCTTTTTTGGAGTATGCCTTTTCTCCTCCTTGCCCTTCTTTGTTTTTTCAGGGCCCGCAACTTTGGGTTCTTTCCCCTTTTCTTTGGAATTCTTCTTTCCCATGATGGTGGTTGAGTCCTCGATACAGAGAGCTTCAATGCGAACGACCAGATGCAAAGGGCATGAGGATTACAAGGTATCCGAAGGTTCTTAGTCTAGCCTGAACTGATGGGCAAATAACTTCCCTCTTGCTAGGACTTCGCGTTTTATAACCTAAAAAGGCAACCACCTGAATTTATGGCACCTACTAAAATTAAATTTACACCTCGAACGGAAGAGGCTACCGTATTCTTTAAATTGATTCTACAGCGACGTGGTACACAGGGCCACATGCTTCGATGATTACTCTTTGTACTTGGAGATGCTACTCGCTGCCACTTCGTACCTTGGCACGAACTTTTCTTTTCCCTTTTTCTAACTGAATTGCCTCGGGATGCACCCTGCCGCTTTTGCCTTAAATTCACCCGCTTCGGACTCCTTTCAAGGTTACTGCCGACACGTTCTTCGAGGCACATTTTAAATTCTCCACCTTGCGCGAAGTTGAACTCCATGTCGAAAATGCTTCACGGTGAACCTTTGGTTCGGACTGCCTTTCGACGCTTCGGGCCCGAAGTACTTTTCCTTTTGTCGCGCTGTCGCTTTGCTTCGAAAACTGCTTCGCTAGGGCTCTTTTAAAATCTACTTCGCAAAAAAACTTGCCCGAAGTAGCTGCTGAAAATGCTTCGGGTGCGAAGCTCTTTTCGTGCCTTTGTATGAATTTTGGTTCGGCCCTTCTGAGAATCACATGCTTCACAGCGAACCTTCTTGCAACTGCCACTTCGCATAAGAGTCCCCGAAGGGGATTTTGAAGTGCAGTACTTGGCTTTTGCGATCTTGGAACAGGATGTATATACAAATGCAAATCATATACAAAAGTACATATACACACACATTTTTTTTTGAAAAAGAAATGGTGTTTTACCTTAGCAGTAAAAAGTCTTCAGATGAAGACCATTGACAGAAATCGGCAAAACTTGGCCATCTGCATCTTTGAGGATGAAAGAGTTGGCCGAGTTCACCTTCATAATTTTGAACGGACCATCCCAGAAGGCGTCCATCTTGTCGTGATTCCCAGGCTTGGCCTTCCAGGAGTCCCACTTCCATACCAGATCTCCCACATTGAATGTGCGATCGGATGACCTTTTATTGAACCAGTCTTGAGTGACCTGAGCATGCTTAGCGAAGTTCTGGTAGGCTTCTTCGCGATCTTCCTCTAGTTGCAGCAGCTGAGCTAATCTATTTTCCATTGGACTAACTCCATCTTCTGCTTCTAACAGCTGTAATGCAGGGATCTCCACATGGATGGGTAAGATGGCCTCCTTGCCGTAGACCAGGGCATAAGGTGAAGTTTTGATTGACTTCTTGACAGAAATTCGATCGGCCCACAAGGCCCGATCTAGAAGGAGATGCCAAGTCCTTTTGTTTTGCTCTATAAGCTTCCTCAGCACCCTCAACAAGGTCTTGTTGGTGGATTCTGCCAATCCATTGCCCTGCGGGTAGTAGTTGGAGGAGATTTTATGATATATCCCATGTTTGTAGAAGAAATCATTGATTTTGGCCCCTAAAAAACTGGGACCATTGTCCGTAATGATGGATTCGGGAATGCCGAACCTGGTGATCAAACCTTCAAGAAAGGTTATAACGGTATCCTGATCAGCATGCCTTGTGGGAACTGCTTCGGCCCACCTGGTGAAGTAGTCAGTTGCGGTCAGGATGAATTTATGTCCCACGAAAGAGTTCGGTGATATGACCCCTATAAAATCTAGCCCCCATTGTTGGAAGGGTGTCTCTACTCGTATTGGTTGAAGAGGCATCGAAGCATTTCTGCTTCGGCCGGCGAACTTCTGACACTGCTCGCATTTGCGACAAACTACGAAGGCATCGACAAAGAGTGTGGGCCAATAGTAACCCGCCTTGATGATCTTTAGTGTCATTGTTCTTCCTACGAAGTGACCTCCAGATAGTCCTGAATGGAATTCTCCTAGAACTTTTCTTTTATCATCATCTTTGATGCATTTGAGAAGGACACCATCAATGTTCCTAAAAAATAGGCCTTCGGGGCGCAGAGTGTATCGGGAGGACCTCGTCCTGAAATGTCTTCGCTATGAAGCATTTAGATGCGAAGGACAACCACCAGTGTGGAAGTATTCAACTATTTCACTGACCCAGTCATTCTCATCCTCTTCCTGGTTAGCGAAGCACCCTTCGGACAGTGAGTCATCCCATCAAGGTTCTGTTGCTTCGACCGCTGCACTCTTTGCCAATTTGTGACACAATGAGCATCAGTGAACCAGTTTTGTGGGCTTGATTTCGATGTCAAACTCTTGTATCTTATTCACCCAACCAGCTCTTTTGCTCCCCAATTCTCCTTGGATGATGAAATTGCGCACGTCGGGGTGAATGACAAAGACTGTGACCCGACTTTGGGAGATGAACTGTTTGAACTTTCTGAGGGATTTCATTACTGCATGCACCTGTCGTTCTATGAAATTATATTTTTCTTCATGGGGATTAATCACCTGGCTCAAAAATGCGATGGGACGCTCCTCACCATCTTCCCCCTTTTGAGTTAGGACCGCAGCATAGCTTTCGGGCTCTCCTATAGCATACATGATAAAATCTCGACTGTAGTCAGGGTTGATCAAGACCGGCGCCTGAGCGATTCGGGCCTTAATCTCTTCGAATGCTTCCTTTCTTTCTTTGGTCCAACTAAATTCGACGCCCTTTTTCAAAAGTTTGGACATTGGCTTGATGACTTGGGCAAAATCGGGGACAAACTTCCTCACGAAGTTAATCTGACCGAAGAAAGATTGAAGTCCTTTCTTGTCTGCTGGGAGTGGAAGCTTTGTCAAAGCCTCAGCTCTGTCGGGATCTACAGCGAGCCCCTTTTTTGATATCGCATGTCCCAGTAACTTTCCTTTGTTGACTACTGGACTATGACTTGTGGATTGATCGAGATGCCAAACTCTCAGCATTTTTCAAAAATTTGTTGTAGATGTATGGGGTGATCCTCTCTTCTTCGGGAGAACATGGTCATGTCATCCAGATAGATGACGATAACCTTATTTAGAAGCTCACCAAAAGCAAGATCCATCGCCCTCTAGAAAGTGGCACCAGCATTCGAAAGACCAAATGGCATTCGCTGGTAAGCAAATGTCCCCCACTTGGTAGTAAATGTTGTTTTATGCTGGTCTTCGTCCCTGACCCAGATTTGATTGTATCCAGAGAACCCGTCGAGCAGAGAAAAACATTGAGCTCCAGCCATCGAGTGTAAAATCTGATCGATCTGCGGAAGAGGGTAGTGGTCCTTGAGAGAAGCCTGATTCAGGTTGCGAAAGTCCACGCATAACCGTATATCTCCGTTCTTTTTCCTAACTGGGACCAGGTTCGCTACCCATGAAGAATGTTTGATGGGATAAATGATCTTCGCCTCGAGCATCTTCAGGAGTTCGGTTTTCATTAGGACCTCGATCTTAGGATTAACCGGCCTTTGCTTTTGTCGGAAGGGTTTGACCCCCTCCTGCAATTCAATTGTATGCTGGATCAGCTGTCGATCGTATCCTCTGAGGTCTTGATAAGACCAAGCAACAATGTCGGGATACCTTTTGCACAGATTCAAGATCTGTTCTATCTCTTTCGAAGTACAATCAGTTCCAACCTTTATTGCTTTCCCAGGTTCAAGCTCTAAATCTTGATACTGCTTTTCATTAACCTTGATCCTATGAGAGAGTGCTCGATCATTCTGATCGAAAAGGCTTTCAAGAGTGATCAGTCCCTTAGGAACATGATTATTCTTCAATTGAACCAGCCCTTCATATTCTTCTTCATCAGAGCTTCTGTCTTCAACTGTGGCGGCTTCTTGGATCATGAAATTTACAATCTGCTCATCATTGTCAAAGACTTGCCAATGTAGGTCTTTGTCTGGGATAGAGGGTCTATAGATCATCCTCACAGCTTTGGGCTTGTGCACCATGTCTTCTGCTGGAGAGTACTTGGCTGCGATGGATGCCAGAACATCGGCATGTCGGTTCTTTTCTCTTGGAATAGACTGCAGATTGAGAGATTCAAACTGGTCGAACAAGTCCCATACCCTATTGCGGTATGATTTTAGATAATGCTTCTTTGAAGTACACTTATTTGTGACTTGGTTGCAAACCAGTTCGGAATATCTGAATATTTGGAGATGTTTTATGCCTAACTTATCAGCTTTCTTGAGTCCTAGGCATAATGCTTCATATTCTACTGTATTGTTAGTGCAACTCCATATCAACCGGTAGCAATACTCCTTTTGCTCTCCGGATGGTGAAATTAGAAGAATCCCTACCCCAATGCCATTTTTACATTGGGCGCCATCGAAGAACAACTTCCATAGTCCTTCTTGGGCACTTGTTCTATTCTCTGGTTGGGAGTGTTTTTTTGGCTTAGCGATCGCATAACATCCTATCTCGGTCTCTATCATGGCGTTAAATTCTGCTAACGAGAACTCATCTTCGTAACTTAATTGCGCAAGAGATTCCTCGACCAGGTCTACCTGCTCTATTTCCTCCACTATTGCATTCACTGGATCGTTGCTTTCTTCTTCGGACATCTTCTGCACAAGAAAGGAAGAAGGCTTTTCATTATAGATCTTCACCTTCTTTCCTTTGAATGGTATCTCTAGATGAGAGTAATCCATAGACAGATATCCGCCCAGCTTTGCCATGAATTCCCTTGACAAGCACATACTGAAATAAGGCTCCAAGTCGACTACCACTACCTCTTGTATGACCGTGATCTGAGGCATCTTATGTAGTCGGATAGGAATGTCCTTGATCACCCCTACAGTATTTACTAGGGTTCCATCCAACTGGAGTACACCTTGGCTGCTTCGCGTGTATTCCATTCCTATTTCTTCGTAGACTGCTCTTGGCATGACTGTTGTAGCGGCCCCAGAATCGATCATGCAGTTATGTACAATATACCCTTCCATTTGTAGGGACAGGTAGAATGGAGGTGGTCTGTTCTTCCCCATGATGGATGTGGATAGGGTCTGCACGAGAGCAAGCGATGCTGCCTTTTTTACTTTAATTGTCTTCAATGATTCTTGCAGTAGGTCTACTTGTCCAGGTAGATGCAGTGCATCGTACAAGCTAATTTTGGCTGGAATTTTCTTTAATTCCTCTACAATGTTGTACGCCAGGGACTTGAGCACTTCGGGCTCCTTTCTAGGTTCATATCTGGTGCGATACTGCTCCGTAGCTTCAACTCTTTGCCGCTTAGTCAGTGAAGGAAACTTGAGCTTTTCCTTAGCCTGCTCCTTAGTTTCTTCCTGAAGTGGTTCGGCAGAGGCCTTGTGAGTTTTTCCTTTGATTGGTGCAGGCGGAGGAGCTTCGTCCGGGGCCGAAGTAGATGATGGTCCCCTCTCGGGTTGAACTTGCACTTTTAAGGGAGCCATCTGAGTAGCATCTACTTCTATCGCCTTCTTTCCTCCTCTGGTAAGCACTGCAACCGGCTCCTCCTCGCCAATTGTCAGGTTCTGACTTATTTGCCTAATGACGTTGACTTGACCGCTCTGACTACTATTTGCCAGTGTTTGTTCATAGTGTTGGTGCAGCGTGCAGGTATTTTCTTCATGCGGATCGTTGCACGTAGAGCACCAATATACATAATCAGAAGTGCTTGGAGCTTCATCAATTGCAGCATTTCTCGTCGAAGCCTTCCCTTGTTGGACTGCTTGGTCTTTGGTAAGCGCAGGTGTAGGATAAGATCTTCTCGATAGGAATTCCTGTTGCGCTTGCTTCTTTTTCACAATGGTCATGTCATTGGACAACATCTGAACTATAGAATTTAGAGACTGCATCTCTTGCAGAATTTTAGTTTGTATATCATCGGCTTTCGGAACGAGTGGTAATGAAGCCATCGTCGGTATTGGAGGCAGGGCGGGGTGTTGCGGTGGTGCTGGTAATACAGGAAATGCCGAAGAGACAGTGGGCTGCGGAGTTGAAAATGTAGGGAAATGAATTTGTGGAGCGGTGATTTGAGACACGATAGGATTCGGGTTCCAAGATGAGATCGGGAGTGTGAGGGTTGTAGAGATTTGCGAAGCGGCCACGCTTGCATACTAGAATTGAAGGAATTCAAGAAGTATGGGCATCGACATCCTTTGGGGAAGCTTGCCCATAGCTATCAAATCCATTTTTGCCCTTTTGGCTAACTCATACAACTCGAGAAAAGTATTAACGTTAGAATATCTTACCATGAGACTGATATCAGGGTTGAAAGCCCGAAGGAAATAGAGTGTTGCAGCTTCGTCGGTTGGCCGAAGTCCGATTGGTACTCTCTGCCAGGTTCGAGCGAACCTAATATTGAAATCTATGATTTCTTCTTGTGGATGCCTCTTGATCGAAGTGAATTGATGTAGGAGAGAGGTAGGATCGGAAGACTCATTGAAGTTTCCCATCAGTTGCCCAGCTAACTGGTCCCATCCCGTAATACTACCGGGTGGTAGAGATCTATACCAGTAGAGGAGTTTTCCTCTAAGGGAAAGAACCAGAAGCTTTACCATAATTTGCTCTTCTGTAATGTCGTGGATCACCGCCAGAGATATTATGTCCTGGATATGCTCCAGAGCAGTCTTCCCAGTTCCATCGAACGTTGGGATCTTCTTTATGGCAGCAGGTGGCACTTGCCCTTGTCCTGCTAGATTCAGTGGTGATAGAGAATCCCATTTGTGGGCACAACCTGGGCGATGGTGGCTGCTACATTTGCTGTTGTTGTTGTTGTTGCTGTGCCATACTTGCTCCTGGATTTTGGGAAATAGGGATTCCCGAAGCTCCCCCTTGATTGCAACTAATAGGGGTAGGAGCACTAGGATGCTTCTGTGAGTCGGGAGGATTGGGAGGGAAACGAGATGTCGTGCTATCAGAAGTCAGGTCTTGTTCGTCAACAGTAGCCTCTTGTGAGGACGTTCCTTGTAATAGTGAATCAGGGGGGACCAACCTTGATCGCTCCCCGAAGGCATCAATATCTAGCTCAAAGAACTCGGTTTCCTCTCCTCTATTCTTAACTCTCCATCTTGTTTGCATGAAGGCACAGACTTTTGGTACCGGTCTTTACGACTTAAATATTCTCGGGTAAACAGAGTCGCCAGATGCTAAGAGTCTTTCGGTAATGAGAGCATCGGTTCTCACTACCACTAGTCAGGTGAGACTGACAGGGTCACACCGGGAACTTGTTAGAATTATTGGCCCCGGTGAAGACGGGTTTGAGATTGCGCTTAAAATATGGGACTTTGGTCCCACCGGGCGTGCCAGAAACTGTTGGCCATCAAATCTGCCTAGGAAAGGATTTTGGGTAGGTGTATGCGCCCTAGACCTGGACCAACATTGAAATGCCGAAGGGAAGAGATGCCCCTCATGCCAATCTCCGGAGAAAGGCCGGCTCCTATGCTAAACTACTTGGGTATTTTGAGATAAAGGTGCAGGAAAGAGATAAAAGGAGTAAGGGTTAGAGAAAGAAATAAAAAGGGTTAAGGGAAGAGAGATGGATAGTTCAAAGTGGGAGAGAACAGGAAGCACGATCACTAACTAGCAACTTGGATAGAAGCAAGGAACACTAAGAATAGATGAAAGAAACACAACATTAACCTTCCTATGTATCCTCTGGGCGAGCTCATAGGGATTCTCCTTCTCCTTTTCATCGAAATTCAGGGTTCAGAGTAAAGACGATTAGGACAAGGGAATGTAACAGAAATCGCAACCCACCAGGCAGCATAAAAGAAAACTAATACAACATTTTTCCTCCCCTATGTATCCTTCAGGCGAGTTTTAGGGTACTGTCCCCAATCGCACACCGGATTCAGGATTCAGAGTCTCAGTATACAAATGAAGAAAGACAAAAGAATCAAGCATAGAAGGCAGCATAAAAGAGAGGAATGAAGCACAAAGATCTTTAGTATTAATTGCAGGACATCAAGTTACAACAACTTTCTAGCAGATAGTTTCCCCCCCTTTTTACATTACAATGCCTGGGTTTTTATAGAGGACCCGACCCTCTGAGTCATAATTATACAAGGAGAAGTACCCCCTCGAGCCCTGAGAATTTGGCTCCCCGAGGCTTTCACGATCGAGCTCTCAAATCCGTTACCAAAACTGGCAACTGTGATCGGGTCAACCATGGAAAGGTGCATTGATGAGCCGTCTGGACGTCCTTGGTCTCCGGGTGCGGTGCTCGAGTGGCCGCCATGCTCATCGGGCTCTTCATCATGGCCTGATACTTCATTTTTGATTGCCAAAAATGAGCAGCAAGCTTACCGGGCACGAAAAATTGCATTTATGAGGCACTTGCTCGCCTCGAGAAAATACCCGACTTGGAACGTGTGCCCGTGAAGCGCTTCGCTAAGTCTTCGCTCACAACTTCGCTTCGCAATGGTTCTGAGCCGAAGCAAAAACTCCTCCTTGGTTTGTACTTCACAAAATTGAGCTTCGCAAAACTGCTTCGGGGTGGTGAATGCCGAAGCATATTTGCTTCGCAAAATAGGCCTCTTCGTCCTCGTCGCTTCGTTGACGAAATTGCTTCACTGACGCTTTGGAAAAAATGCTTCGCTGCGATCCTCTTTCAAAACTATGGTTCGAGAAAGGCTTCGGCCGAAGTAATTGTCTTCAAAATATGTTGCATTCTCCATGACCTCCGTTACTTCGGGTAGAAGTACTTCGCATGAAAGCTAGCCAAAGCAGATGTTTCGGAACGACTTTCGACGAAGTATTTTCAATGCTCCTTTGAGTTCTACTTCGTAGAAATCTCACCCGAAGTATTTTCTAGAAATGCTTCGGGTGCGAAGTAGTTTCATTCTCCTTCCTTTGTATTTTACTTCGGCAACACCGCTTCGCAAAAATCTCGCTCGAAGTATTTGCTGGAAATGCTTCGGGCCCGAAGTAGATTTCTTGCCTTTGCTTCTTCGGTGAGGTTGTTCTTTCGAATGCCGCTTCGCTCAACTTTTGCCCGAAGTAGATGCTTGAAGCGCTTCGGGCCCGAAGCTCTTTGTATCGCTACCCTTGTATTCTTCTTCGGCAATACTACTTCACAAAATTTTCACCCGAAGTAGCGCTGGAAATGCTTCGGGTGCGAAGCTCTTCTGATTTTCCTTCGACGAAGCTCTTTTCTCTAGCGAAGCTCTTTTCCTTTTCTACTTTATATACAAAGGGGTGGCATTGAAAGCCAAAATTGCTGCAACTTTCAAATAAAAAAGACAACAAAGAAAAACTTTACAAAATACTGTACAAAATTTGATTTCCTTTTCTACCCCTTGAGAAATGTGACAAAATTGTCAACAGGGACCAAACACACAATGATACACACATCCACCCCTCACACTCACCCATGCCACGGTTTGAACCTTGGACTTCTTTAAACTAAAAATAGTTTTAAATGTTTAAAATTTTTTATTAATAAATATGAGATTAAAATTGTTTGTTTGCATTATATTATCATTTTATAGTATTATAGATGTATCACTTGATAAGATTCAAATATATTTTTCCTCCTTTGACAGTTTTTATGAATAATATATATATATATATATATATATATATATATATATATAATATATATATAATATTGGTTAGTGTGAGAAACCCCTAAGACCTATGACGGATGTTGACGGTTGGGAATCCTCATACCACCATGACCTCTCACATAAGGAGGAAAGTTGAGCTTATCAATAGGAGCCAAACACACAACGATACACACATCCACCCCCTCACACACTTTGCCCACTCCACGGTTTGAACTTTAGACTTTCGAAGAAGAACCAAAGCCTAAACCGTTGCATTGTCGTCTAGAACAAAAAATTAATTATATAATATATATAAGGTTTTTCGTACCTAACCCATATTGATAAGTATTTACTTCAGTGAGGGGGACCTCGAGGGTCTTAGAATTGGAACTGCGGACCTCAAGCTAGCAAACACTATAGAAAACTGATTGGTTTGTTGCACCGTTGCATTGTCGCCTAGAACAAAAAAGTAATTATATAATATATATAAGGTTTTTCGTACCTGGCCCGTATTGATAAGTATACACTTCAGTGAGGGGGACCTGTAGGGTCTTAGAATTGGAATTGCGGACCTCAATCTAGCAAACACTATGGAAAACCGATTGGTTTACTGCTTTTACCTATTTTTATGAATAATATTAAAAGATACAAAATAAAATAGTTATAGAGAATGAAAATATTATTAAAATACATAGGTGGGGTTTGTGTGGTGATCCACTATTGATAAGTTTAGCTATTAACCTTATGAAGGATTATGGTTGGGATGGGAATGTCAATCAATTTACTAGCTCTATGAATAATTTTTATTATTGAGAATGAAAATATTATTAAAATACATGGTGGAGGGTTGTGTGTTGATCTTGATAAGTTTAGCTCTCGGCCTTACGAAAGGTCATGGTTGGATGGGAATACTTAGCCCTAAGCATCGGTAGTAGGATTTTTCACACTAAATAAAAATATATATTATTAAAATAATAATTATTATTTAATAAATTATATATTTTTTAAAAGATATTTTTAAAAACATTTTTTAAATAATATATTATTGAATATAGGTTTAAATTAAGTCAAATTCAATTTCATAGACCTTTATACATACCAAAACTTAACACTTTTTTTTTAAGTTTATGCATCTCCATGAACTTAGTATACCTTACTTGCCAATTTAACCTAAAAGTGGATCTCATGAAATGTTATTTTATCATCATATTAATATTTTTTAATAAAATATTTTATAGGTTAAATATTTAAAAGTTCTTAAGTCAACACCTTTCTTTTCTTCTATTAACATTGTTTAAGGTAGTTGTGTTGCTTTCTTATTTGTTAAGACCTCATGTCCTAGCCCTTTCTATTTGTTCATTGTAATAGTTTAGTAAATAATTAGTTACCATCAATTTTGAATGTCAAGTTGACCCTTGATCACTAAGGGTAGGGTTAGCTTGGATAGTTATCCCCTTTGAAGTGGTCTCCAATACAAGGTAAACTCTTCAATATTACTAATAAAATTATTGTTTATCCTATTCATTCTACAAAACAATGTCTTTTTTATGAGTTTTATTACGATCTTTATTACTTCTCACAAACAAAACCATTACATCTAATATCAAAGCTTAATCTAAGGATGGTTTTGTTATGATTGCAAGACTCTTTTTTAATTTTTTCTGTACAACCATAGCCACAATGCATCCATATTGCAATATTTGGTAATTGTTTTTATATTTTTCTACAAATTCTTCACTCATATTTTCACAATTTATATTACAATCATCCTATAACTTCAAAAAATTTCTCCTAGATTTTTTAGGTTAGAAACCCTATGCCAGGGGATTTAAAAGGTCATGGAGAGTTGCCATTACTTGCTAAGCTTGACTTTCCATAGTGTCTAATGAAGTAGAGGTGATTAGAATCCAATACCTAGGCCTCAAACAATATTCGTACATAATTGTGAGCTTCATGGTACTCTTAGGTATATATAGAGACCCCATAGAAATTGGAGAAGCCTTTTATTTATCGGAACACATTGGTCATTTGCACTTGTGGTGCATTAGAAAGCAATTAGCCTTGGTAGTTACTCACATCATACCTTAAATATGACCAATGTGATTATAGGAATGATGAAATCCTCTATAGTTAGTGCCTGGAATATTATGTCAAACATTGTCTATGAATGAGATCATTTGTGATCCCATAAACCATTTAAAATTTTTCCTAGAATACCCATGATTTTGCATTGAATAGGTGAGAGGTGGAAAGTGCATGCATAGTAGTCAATTTTATTTTAACACATTTTTTCTTAGTCATCAGTCTACAATTGCTCACATTCAACATATTGGAATTTAGAGAAGCACCCATCCATGTGTATTGGCTAGATTACATGGTGGAATGATGCAATGGAATGCACCACTCACTTCCTTCACATCTATGGGTGCTAGTTGGTCTTCTTCCATAGGTGAGCAGATAAGGCTACTCCCTTGGAACTCCAACATGTCATGTCAATGTTGAAAGCACACCCCTTATACCCTATACTTCAACTTCAAGTGGCTAAGCTTTGCCAACAACAAAAAATTATGGATGCTCATATCATGTGGGGTGCTCAACTCAAATCTAGAATTCATTGGCTAAAGGTTTGAGATAGAGTTTTCAAACAAATTTTCTAATTCCTTAGAGGAAGGAACCCAACTCAAAAAAATGAGTGCATTCAAGATGAGTAAAATAGTCTTACTAAGCTTCCAAATACTATGTGTGCTTTTATCAACCATACCAGAAGGTGTTTCAAGCCTAGGAACCCTCCCTAACCTAGGAGTAATCTCTTCATCAATGTGGTACAGTGGTTCCTCACTGCCTTTTGATTTTCTAGAAAACCCTCTATGATAGCCCCCTATCACAAGAAGAGCTTAAAATTGTTGTCTTTTCCATGGCCATAGATAAGACCTCTGGTTGTGATGGGTTCCCCTGTGAATTTTACAAAACCCTCTAATATACAGTGGGACAAAATGTACACCAATTTTACTTAGAGGTTCTAAGCATGGAATTTCTTGGCCCTTTGATCAATAAGGGCAATATCAAACCCATCCCCAAGATATGGGATCCTGAGGATATCTTAAACTAGTAGCTCATTACCTTTCTTAATGTATCGTATAAAGTTATATCCAAAGCTCTAGCACACAAGGTTAAAAACTTACTCCTTTTGATTGTTTGTCCTAAAGAGATAGGGTTTATCAAGAGTCGATATATTTTGGACAACAACATTGTTGCATAGGAAGGTATGGAATGAGCAAGACAATCTTAGGAGAAGGTCCTCTTCCTTGAGATTGACTTTGTTAAAGCATATGATTGTATTGAATGGCCTTTCATATTGGCCATACTTTAATCCTTAATATTTAGAAGCTCCTTTCTTCGATCTATTCAAATGTTCTTTGTGAACGCTTCTACTTGTTTAATGATCAATGGTTGTCAATTTTTGCTCTTTGACCTCTTTATATCCATTAGGTAAGGGTACCCCCTTGCTTTAGCCCTTTATATTTTGGCTACTAGGGACCTTGGATACCTTATGGTCAATGTTGTGTTCAAGGGAAGAGTGAAAGGAATTGCTCTTCTTGACTCTTCTCAACAACTAGTCAATGGCCATTTTACAGATGACTCCTTCCTGATGCTTTCTAAATAAGAAATCACCCATTGCTACAGATAGTTTTTTTTTTCAAAATTGGTTGGTCATGTTGCTTTAAGTGGAAATTGATACAACATAGGAAAAAGTTTCATTTTTTGGGCATTCCCTTTGTATTTAAATCTTCCTCTTCTATGATGTGGCAATATGTTATAGATAGAGTGGAGAGTAAGCTTCAAAAATGGCTTTCTAAGCCTTTATCACTTGTTGGTAAGTTTTAGGTCTGTTCTAAAATCTTAGTTGTCACTCATGTTTACTACTCGTCCTATTGCGCTCCATCCAAAGTGTCATATCAAAAGCTGGAGAAGCTCCTCCAAGATTTTTTGTAGGGCTCAATAGACAAAAAATGCTTTCACCAAGTTGCTTGGGAGTTTTCTTTCCCTCCAAGAGCCTTTGGGGGTTTTGGACTTCTTGATACTCATATACAAGGAATAGATCTATGTTCTAAATGGATCGTCAAAATTACGTAGGGCAATGAAGCTTGGAAGGTGTTGCTTCGATATTGTATCTCCTCAGGTGTTTATTATGGATGAAAAGCATGAAAGGGCCTCAATTTAACCTCCCTTTTGGTTATAAAAGTGCTTATTCAAATCTAAGGCATCTTTTTAACCAAAAGTTTTTAGACGACCTAGAAGTCCCTCAAACCTTGGCTCCAATGGGCTAGTAGTGGCTTATGATCTGGCTTATCAATGAATAGCCTCTTTCTTTGGTGGTCCCCTATCATAATGTATTTAGACTAGCCTTTAGCCAAGCTTCCCTATGTAAAGTCTTTTTATTTTTCCATAAGGTTTAGAGGTAAATTTTAATCTTTTGTCTAGCTACATCAAATATTGGCTCTCTTGGCCTAAAGCTAAAATCTAGTTCAACCTCTAGAAGCAATATAGGGAGACCTTTTAAACTATCCAGGAACTATTCCAATATGATATTGCTTCACAAAATTGGAGTGCATACTTCACACCCATGGTGAAAATATTGGAAATGGTATCCAAACACCCCTTTTAGAAATTACAATCCAAAAAATAGGTATCAATGGATTTCCCCCATCTTCCCATGGCTCCTATGCTCAACGCTCACTGGAACCTTTTGTCCTCTCCAAATGACTAGAAAAATAAATTTTCACTTATTTGAGACCCCACTTTGAAGCCCAAATTAGTGTACTTCTCTTGGTACCTACATTTCCAAGGCCTATCTAATGGGGAATGATTAGTTCATCTAGGGGTAAGAAATCCCAGATGCCCATTCTATCAATGTTGGGAAACCATCACACACTTATTCTAGTTTTATCCAAGAGACAAAGCAATTTGGGCCTAGATTCATGATTTTTTTCAACCATTTTGTCCTAAGTGTTTCTCATAGCATATGGTTCTTCTTGGGAATAAGACAAGCATACCTGCTAGAATTGACTAACTGTAGCAATTTTTAAGATCGAAAATTATGTTTAACATTTGGAAAGATCAATATAGTGTTGTTTACTCTAGTCCAAATACTTCTACAAATTTTTCTTCTGATGCTAAATTTATAATTTATTCTAATGTTATGGTACAAATTCAAGCACAGGTCAATAAGTTGGTACTTGAATTCGAACACTTATAGACTTTGTTGGATAATTGGGAAAATATGCCATGTTCGATGGCCAAGGTTGTTGGAAATATGAGCAAGATTTTTTGTCATTGATGTCAAGAGTCAGTTTCAATGAGCAATTCAAAAGGAAGGATGCCAAAAGTCAGTTTCGATAATCAGTGCAAGAGAAAGATTGCTTCTAGGCCTAAGGAAAAAGATGAGTTCTAAAGAGAAAAAGGAAGGCCCGAGAAAATAATATTATAATTTTATATTATAATATTAAAGGTCTGAGGTTGAGATCCAAAGATTTAAATTAAATATAAATTAATTTATTATTTAATTTAATTAACTTTAAAGTTATTAAGTTAATTATAAATTAATTTATGATTTAATTTAATAACCCTAAGGTTAGGGTTACAAAGGGCAAGCAAGCAAAGTCAAGGCACCGATGTCGATTACCCCTTCCACCTGTCGACGTGTTAAAAGGGAGAGCAAAATTTCATATTAATACCATATGCTTTGGAGAGAAAACATTATCCTTCGAATAAATAAAAATTGAAGTGCATGCGATTTGTGCGAACTGCATGGAAGAAGAGGAGAAGAGGACAAAGTTTTAAAAATGTGGCAGTCAACGAATAGATAAAGCGAAGATGCTTGGATATTTGTTGCCAAGAATGGTGGTTGGGCCAACGGCAGGCGGCTGTGGCTTAAGGTGCTAGTAGGCAAAAGGTTCTGTGATCGAAACCCGGTGGTAGCGTTTTGCTAAGGTACATGCGTTAGAGTTTTGTTTTGGGTGCCAAGGGAAGATTTAAGGTGCACAAGGTGTATTTTGGTGCCAAGGTGATTTTCTAGCTCACGTGGCACGTGGGCCAGGACTAGGGCGCTATGGAAGGCACAAGCGAGGTTTCGAATCCTGTCGAGAGCAAGGTATTTAATTTTTTAAATATTAAATTGCTTCTAAGGTTTATAAGGTGGCATAAAATATTTTTACTAAGGGGGATTTATAAGGTCTTAAAGGGTTAATTTTTTTATTGTGATTTTTGAAAAGTGAATTGAAATAGGAGTTATAAGGTTTTGAGGATTAATTGTTTTATTGTGATTTTTGATAAAGTGAATTGAAATAGAAGTTATAAGGTTGAAAAGGGGAATTGTATTTTTAATTGAGATACGCTATGATGTGTTAAAGAGATAAGGGTTTATAAAGAAAATTATTGTGATTATTTTATTTACACAAATTATTGGCTTGCATTTTTAAGTGTGGATATTATAAGGTGTAATAAAGATTTATTGCTATGTATGGTGAAATATTTTGAGGGATCAAATTGAGTGAATGATTGAGAAGACATTGCTACCTAACCTTTGAAATTGGCAAAAAGTTGATTGTGATTGAGAGAGGTGTTTGAGGTCAAGTCTTCTTCAAACAAAGAGGTAATGGCACATTATCCTTGAGAGTGATTGTTGAATGTTGTGGATGCTAAGTTGGAGTGAAAAGGATTAGCATTTTTGAGTTTGATTGTTAAATATTTTTATGAGTTAAGGTTGATGATAAAAACCTTGTTTGATAAGCATTGTTGAAAACATTGAATGAACCTTCATATGCATGATTAGGGTTTGTGCAAGATCATGAGTATCATTGTTATATGAAGTTGAGAACTATCTTGAAACTAGGGTTTGTGCAAGATCATGAGTATCATTGTTATGTGAGTATTTTTGGAAATAATTGAGTGAGTGTTCATATGCTTGGACTAGGGTTTGCAAGCAAGGAGTGTTTCATTGAGTGATTGGTTAAGTGGATTTGATTGAGCCTAGTCAATTGGAAGTATTGAAGTGATAGTTCAAGTTTTGTGAAACAAATTGTTCTATATTCTAAATTTATTTGAGAAAGAGATTGAAAGTGATTGAGCATTGTTGTGAGTGTGAAGCATATTGAGTCTCTAACAATTCTCTATATGTTTCTGTGATATTAAACAAGATTCTGTGTGAAGCTTGTCTAAGTGATTGAAGAAGTTTTTTGTGTTAATATTGAGTTGAGTTAAGTAAACTTGTGTGGAAGCTTACAATGTAGATTTGGTACAAGTTCTAGTGAGGATTTGTTGAGCAGATTGGACAAGTTATAGTGAGGACTTATTGAGAATATTGGACAAGTTCTAGTGAGGACTTGTTGAGAAGATTGGACAAGTTCTAGTGAGGACTTGTTGAGCATATTGGACAAGTTCTAGTGAGGACTTTTTGAGCATATTGGACAAGTTCTAGTGAGGACTTGTTGAGCATATTGGACAAGTTCTAGTGAGGACTTGTTGAGCATATTTGTGCTAGACTGAAGGACTATGTTTAGTGCATATTTGAGGACAAAGATTGAGCAAATTTGTGCTAGACTGAAGGACTGTGTTTAGTATATATTTGAGGATAGAGATTGAGAAAATTTGTGCTAGATCGAAGGACTATGTTTAGTGCAGATTTGAGGATAGAGATTGAGCAGATTTGTGCTAGATCGAAGGACTATGTTTAGTGTAGATTTAAGGATATATATTGAGCATATTTGTGCTAGACTAAAGGACTATGTTTAGTGCATATTTGAGATAGAGCTAAGAGTAAGCTTTGGAGGTGACAGAGTATAGAGGACATCAGTCTCTAGTGGATAGATATCCATTAGCCAGGGCAGTGAAGACAAGTCTTTTGAGTGAGGGTAGGAGTCTTTAGTGGATAGAGATCCATAAGCCAATGTAGTGGAGGTAGCAGTTCTTCTAGAATATCACCAACCAAAGCAGAGGAGAAGGAGTTCTCCTGTGGATAGAGATCCATGAACTTGATTAGGGGATTGGTGTCTCCTTTGGACAGAGGTCCATAAACATTGTAATAGGGAAAGGATTCCCAAGAGATTTGTTGAGAAAGTTTTAGTGAAATATTTTCTCCGTGGAGTAGCCCACATTGGGTGAACCATGTTAAATTGGTGTCTCTATTGTGTGTGATGATTTGTGCATTGCTTTGGTTATTGTTATTGATATTTCCATTGATTATATTGGATAATATTGTTTGGGAAAGAAAAGTAAAAATTGGTCTTATACTGTTCACCCCCCTCTTAGTATAAGCTTGTGTTCTTCAATTGGTATTAGAGTTGGTTCCTTCAAAAAATATTTAACAACTTGAAGGAAGATCTTACAAGAACACAAATGGCAAAGAAAGGCAAAAGTAGAACCATGAGACACAAGAATAAAATAACACACATGGTCATGAAAGAAAAGGAAGATGAATTTAATGTTGTTGTTTTGGGAGGAGAAATGGAAATAGATTCAAGAGATGAATCAAGTAGTGGAGAAAAGACCATATTGATAAATTTTTGTACCAGATGTAGGAAGACAGGTCACCATGCAACTTATTGTCCACAAGAAGGTGAAGAATGTTTTGTTTGTGGTCAACTCGGTCATGATGCAGGTTATTGCAATGGGTTTAGTAGCGGTGAAGATGAAGATGATACTTTCAGAATTGAAGTCCTAGAGGATGGTTCAAAAAAATATAATAGGGACAGTCAAAATAGGTATGAAGAAGAAACTCTACTTTGGACAATAGAAGAAATTGAAGACCAAAGAAAAGAGAAAAATTCAAAAAAAAAAAGGAGGAAGCCACACTTAAGGAACTTGTTGAGTTGAAAAGGGAGAACTTAGAATTAAAGGCTCAAATACAAGAGGATGAGAAATGTAAGACAAATCTTCTACAAGATCTCTCTGACTTGAAAGATAAGGTTGAAAAGGCAAGGAGAGTTGAAAAAGGTATGGTTGAACAGTCAAAGGTAAAAGAGCTAGAATGTGAAAGACTTATTGTTGATCTTGAAGAATTAAAAAGGAGAACTCAGGATTAAGGGTTCAAGCTCAATAAGATGAGAAAGCAAAAGCAAAGTTTCTACAAGAGCTCACTAACTTCAAAATTAAGGTTGAAGAAGCAAGGAAAATTGAAGAAGGTATGGCTGAAAAATTAAAGATAAAATATCTAGAGTGTGAAAGATTAGAACATGAGATAGTTTCACTAAGGATGGAAGTGAAAGACTCTAAGGAAAAGCTACACAAGTTTGAGAAAAATTCAAAGTCCTTGGATAGGATTATCAATGCACAAATATCATCAGTCACCAAAACAAGACTTGATTTTGAAGAAGAACAAGGGAAACAAGAAGCAAAAAAAGGAGAGTCAAGCTCAAGAACCAAAGAAGAAGAAGCTTCAAAAGAAGAAAGTGAAAGAGAGAGTGAGACTTCTAAGGATAAGTTGGACAATAGAAAGTTCAACAAGGAAAGGAACAATGCACAAATAAGGAACAAATGGAACAGGAAATGAGATAGGGAAGAAGAGACTAAGAGACCAATGGGGTCAAGGCAAGGTTTCTTCAATGGATGATGCTTCTCATGTCACAGGTTTGGACACAAGGCTACATAATGTAGGACACATGAAATATAGGAATATGGAAATTTTAGAAACAAGCATCTCTTTCAAGGGTATTGCTACTCTTGTAATCAGTTTGGTCACAAGGCAATAAATTGCAGGGTTCATGATAGGAATGGATATGGCTTCACCAGAAGGAACTACAAGATATTTGCACCTTCAAGGAATCACAACATTAAGTGTTATAAGTGCAATAATGTTGGGCATATAGCAAGGTGGTGTAGAATATAATTTCTAGAGCTTCCAAGGACAAGCAAGAAAGAGGATTCTCAAAAGGTTCAAAAAGGTATGATCTCAAAGGTATGGAAAAAGAAAGTTGAGAAAGGAGAGGAACATTGCATGTTGGGAGTAGAGATACTCCCACCCTAGAATTAACCACCTCAAGAGAGGAGGTGGGGGAGGGGCTAAGCTAAGATTCTCATTCTTAGCCCCGAGCCCCAAAGGTGGCCCTTTGTCATTGATGACAAAGGGGGAGAGATTTGAGTTAGGGGGAGAGCATTCGGTTAGAGGGAGCAGTTTCTCAGGGGGAGCATAACAAAAAAGGTAAAGGAAATGGTAAAAGGCAAATGGGTTGCCATCAATGAAAAAGGGGGAGATTGTTGGAAATATGAGCAATATTTGTTGTCATTGATGTCAAGAGTCAGTTTTAGTGAGCAATTCAAAAGGAAGGATGTCAAGAGTCAGTTCTAGTAATCAGTGCAAGAGAAAGATTTCTTCTAGGCCTAAGGAAAAAGATGAGGTCTAAAGAGCAAAAGGAAGGCTCAAGAAAATAATATTATAATTTTATATTTTAATATTAAGGGTCTAAGGTTGAGACCCAAATATTTAAATTAATTATAAATTAATTATTAAAATTTCATTATAAATTAATTTATAATTTAATTTAATTAACTTTAAAGTTATTAAGTTAATTATAATAAATTATAAATTAGTTTATGATTTAATTTAATAACCCTGAGGTTAGGGTTACAAAGGGCAAGCAAGCAAAGTCAAGGCGTTGATGTCGATTACCCCTTCCACCCACCGACGCGGTAAAAGGGAGAGCAAAATTTCATATTAATACCATATGCTTTGGAGAGAAAACATTATCCTTTGAATAAATAAAAATTGAAGTGCATGCAATTTGTGCGAACTGCGTGGAAGAAGAGGATAAGAGGACAAAGTTTTGAAAATGTGGCAGTCAACGAATGGATAAAGTGAAGATGCTTGGATATTTATTGCCAACCATGGTGGTTGGGCCAACGACAAGTGACTGTGGCTTAAGGCGCTAGTAGGTGGAAGGTTCCACGATCAAAACCCGACGACAACTTTTTGCTAAGGTACATGTGTTAGAGTTTTGGTTTGGGTGCCAAGGGAATATTCAAGGCACACGATGTGCCTTTTGGTGCCAAGGTGAGTGCCTAGCTCACATGGCACGTGGGCAACAGCCAGGGCACTATAGAAGGTGCAAGCGAGGTTTCGAATCCTGTCGAGAGCAAGGTATTTAATTTTTTAAATATTAAATTGCTTCTAAGGTTTATAAGGTGGCATGAATGATTTTTACTAAGGGAGAGTTATAAGGTATTTGAGGGTTAATTGTTTTATTGTGATTTCTTAAAAATGAATTGAAATAGGAGTTATAAGGTTGAAAAAGAGAATTATGTTTTTAATTGAGATAAGTTATGATGTGTTAAAGAGAATGATTTATAAAGAAAATTATGGTGATTATTTTCTTTACACAAATTATTGGCTTGCATTTTGAAGTGCGGATATTATAAGGCGTAATAAAGATTTATTTCTATGTATGGTGAAATATTTTGAGGGATCAAATTGAGTGAATGATTGAGAAGACATTGCTACCTAACCTTTGAAATTGGCAAAAAGTTGATTGTGATTGAGAGAGGTGTTTGAGGTCAAATCTTCTTCAAACAAAGAGGCAATGGCACATTATCCTTGAGAGTGATTGTTGGATGTTGTGGATGCTAAGTTGGAGTGAAAAGGATTAACATTGTTGAGTTTGATTGTTAAAGATTTTTTTGAGTGAAGGTTGATGATAAAAACCTTGTTTGATAAGCATTATTGAAAATATTGAATGAACCTTCATATGCATGATTAGGGTTTGTGCAAGATCATGAGTATCATTGTTATGTGAAGTTGAGAACTATCTTGAAACTAGGGTTTGTGCAAGATCATGAGTATCATTGTTATGTGAGAATTGTTGGAAATAATTGAGTGTTCATATGCTTGGACTAGGGTTTGCAAGAAAGGAGTGTTTCATTGAGTGATTGGTTAAGTGGAGTTTATTGAGTCTAGTCAATTGGAAGTATTGAAGTGATAGTTCAAGTTCTGTGAAAGAAATTGTTCTATATTCTAAATTTATTTGAGAAAGAGATTGAAAGTGATTGAGCATTGTTGTAAGTTTGAAGCATATTGAGTCTCTAACAATTCTCTATATGTTTATGTGATATTAGACAAGATTTTGTGTGAAGCTTGTCTAAGTGATTGAAGAAGTTTTATGTGTTAATATTGAGTTGAGTTAATTAAGCTTTTGTAGAAACCTACAATATAGATTTGGGATAAGTTCTAGTGAGAACTTGTTGAGCAGATTGGACAAGTTCTAGTGAGGACTTGTTAAGCAGATTGGACAAGTTCTAGTGAGGACTTGTTGAGCAGATTGGACAAGTTATAGTGAGGACTTGTTGAGAAGATTTGTGCTAGACCGAAGGACTATGTTTAGTGCAGATTTGAGGATAGAAATTGAGCATATTTGTGCTAGACCGAAGGACTGTGTTTAGTGCAAATTTGAGGATAGATATTAAGCAGATTTGTGCTAGATTGAAGGATTATATTTAATGTAAATTTAAGGACAAATATTGAGCATATTTGTGCTAAACCGAAGTACTGTGTTTAGTGTAGATTTGAGGACAGAGATTTAGCAGATTTGTGCTAGACCGAAGGACTATGTTTAGTGCAAATTTGAGACAGAGCTGAGAGCAAGCTTTGGATAGAGGTCCATTAGCCAGGGAAGTGAAGACAAGTCTTCTAAGTGAGGGTAGGAGTCTTCAGTGGATAGATATCCATAAGCCAGTGTAGTGGAGGTAGTAGTTCTTCTAGAAGATCACCGACCAGAGTAGGGGAGTTCTCCTATGGATAGAGATACACGAACTTGATTAGGGGATTGGTGTCTCCTTTGGACAGAGGTTCATAAACATTGTAATAGGGAAGGATTCCCAAGAGATTTGTTGAGAAATTTTTAGTGAAATATTTTCTCCATGGAGTAGCCCACATTGGGTGAACCACGTTAAATTGGTGTCTCTATTGTGTGTGATGATTTGTGCATTGTTTTTGTTTTATTTTTTTTAAAACGAAAAACCCCTTGTGGGGCCGCCTTGGTCTGAGAGACCACAAACATGGGGTTATATACCATCAAAGTCACCCGGGAGTCGCACCCAACCCTGCCCGCACCAACATTATCAATTGGATTTTGGGTACCCAATTAAGCTTTTTGGTAGGGTGGAGATTCGAACCTGGGACCTCCCTTGGAGGATTTCTCTCTCCTCTCCAACTCACCTACAACACCTGGGTAAACTAATTTATAGTGGAAAACACACCTTTTGAGGTGCCACTTTCAACAGGTTGGGCATATGAGGAATGGAGCATTGTCGACCTCTACCAGCACATAGGAAATTCCTAACTATACCATATATCTGCAGGATGGAAAAAAGGGGAATGGAACCTGGGTCGGCCTCTACCAGCACCCAAGGCATTTACCACTGCACCACAACAAGCAGATAAAAACTAATTTATAGTGGAAAACACCCCTTTTGAGGTTCCACTTTCAACAGGTTGGGCATAGGAGGAATGGAACCTTGTCGGCCTCTACTAGCACATAGGACATTCCTAACTATACCATATATCTATGGGATGGAGAAAAGGGGAATGGAACGTGGGTCGACCTCTACCAGCACCCAAGGCATTTACCACTACACCACAACAAGCAAATTGTGCATTGCTTTTGTTACTGTTGTTGATATTGCCATTGATAATATTGGATATTATTATTTGGGAAAGAAAAGTAAAAAGTGATCTTATATTGTTCACCCCCCCTCAGTATAATATTGTGTTCTTCAAAGGTCCCTCCTTCGATCTCTAGCAGATATCACTTGGCTCGAAGTGAGAACAGGTGGGTCCACAACTCACACACCCAATGAACCTATAGAATACATTCAGACAAACAACCCAGAAGCCCATTGCAATAATGATACTCACCTGCAAGAATTAGAGGTTAGGATGCTGCCCGACCCTCTTCCACTCAAATGCTTTGTTAGTGGTAGGACATTACCACTTAGGGCCTAGGCTAGGGAATTTCTAGTTAGGAGCGGGGCTAGGGCTCCAAGGATTGTCCTTCTTCCATTGGCAATACCCACTAAATACACCCCGACATCATTACCTTCTCTTATGCCTTCTGGATGGGAGGCAATTTTTGAGGAGCATGACCTCCCACTTGGGTGGGGCAATACTGAAGACAAGGATCCTCCCCCCTTTGGTGGTGCCCTAACCACTTAATGTTTTCTACCATGGTGTGGCTGCTTTTTTTTGTTGATAAACTTGAACTAATGTTTTAACCTCAAAGATTTCTCTTTTCTAATATGGGTAGTTAGTTTGAATTTTCGGGTGGTCTTTTTTCCACCCACCATTTTTTGTTATCAGTGTATTTCTTTATTCTTTAATTCATAAAAGGTATTTTTCAACAAAAAAATATACTACACTTATAATGCACAAAATCATATGACTATACATTTACACAAAATATGTTTATTGTTATGGGCATATGTTGTGGTAAGGTATGTCAATCTATGTAATACCTTGTCCATCCATCGCTTAATATTACAAAGGGGCATTTGGAGAGGGTTTTAGGTGAAGTTTGTTGTGTTATTACTTGATATTTAAAGAGGGGGATATGAACCACTCTTATAGGATTACAAGCAAACGACTTCTTGAAATGTAGACATAAAAAAGGAGAGTTGAATTTATCCAATATGAAACCATAGAAAAAAACAATGTCTTAGAAGAGTCATACCAATAGAAGAATTTAATGATTTTTTTTCTTTCCATTGTAAGTGTGCTTGTAGAGTCTATCAAGCATGAGTTCAAATAAACTATGGAATAATTCTTGCATTGGGAAGAACAATCTAATTTCTCCTATTTGATTGTGTTGTCAGAGTGGGCTCAATATTTCATTCCAAATGAAAAAAATACAATGCAAAAACTTAATAAGATGATGCAACAAGAACACACAAAGGATTAATGCATTTTTGTGACTTGAATATATATCGAACAATGTGAAAAACATCCATTATGATATAGAACATGTAGTGGATTAAATTTAAATTCCATAAAAAATAGATCAAGCAACAATTGTTGTGCTCATTCATTTCTTTTTAAATTTTTTTAAAATTTGGTGGAATGAGAATTATGTGCATAGACAAAACCACTTGTAATAATTAAAGGTGCCATCTAAAATGCAACGAAAATTGAAGGGTAAATGTAATGGTAACAATGTCAAAACTTTTAAGAATCAAAGGAAACATGATAATTACATTAAAAATGAAAAACATACTATAATATCATTGAAAGAAATGTTTAGTAGCTTTGATAAGTATAGAAATATTTTGAAAAGCCTACATATCTTCATACTAGATAAGGTGTTCATCACTAAATTAAATATATAAATTGAAATTACGAAATGTATGGTCAAACTTCCCTATGGAGAAAAAAATGTTAAATTTTAAAATTCAATTTATTTAGGAGTTAATATCACACAGAGTTAATGTGTTCATTCAATTTTAAATGTAGTTGGGTAAGTATGATTTCTCATTGTTTAAAGGTGAAGGCTTTTGAACTCCAAATAGAACATGTAAAGTCTAAATATTATTGTGGTGGATTATATACCATATTATGATGCACTTTGATAAAAATTCAAAACTTGTCATAACAGGTTTTGACCTAAAAGATGTCATGTTATATATGACCTCATCAATGTTAAAAACCATTTTCTTTTTTTGAATAAAGAAATTAAAATATTGAATTCTTTTCTTTAATAAAAAAATTAAAATATTGAATAGTATTTGCTCATGTAGAGGAGTTGGAGAGGAAGTGGGTAGTTAAAACTCTTCAGTTATCGAGAGGCCCAGTTTCAAATCTCTCCCCTCACATGTTGCAGATATGTTGTCTATAAAAGGTTCCTCGTAAAAAAAAAAATTGAATAGTACAATTATATTTGTGTGCACAACTTATTCCTTTAGAATGTTATGACTTAATCGTATTTATGGACTTTGAAAGTAAATGTATTTTGTTTGAATGTTTACTTATGATAACTAGTTATAATATTTTTTTATTATAATAAATATTATTATGCAACTAATTTATTCAGTGGTATTAGCTCAACTAGTTATATTCTTCAACTTTCAAAAAATGGGGCCTAAGTTATAATCTTGCTAAGCATCACATAAATAATTATCATAATCCTAGTTAGAATTCAGCCTAATTAAAGAAGCTAAGAGATTTTGTCAGAATTTGGAGGGAATTCAAGTCAGGCACATTTTTAGAGAAGGTGACAAGAATGCTGACTTATTGGCTAATTTAGGGCTAAGCCAAGATAATCTCTCTATTTGAAGGAAAAAAAATTTCATAGAAGTTGAACAGTTTATTTGATGTTTCTCACTGATAATTGTGAGTCTATTTGTGTCTACACATTCTTCTGGCTAGATTCATGATTTGTTTTTAGATTGTTCTCGTTATGCCTTTGATTGGTTGACTTTAAGTCCCTCCATGGATTGCTTTCTTTTTATTTTTCCATAGAAGTTGAACAGTTTATTTGATGTTTCTCATTGATATTTGTGAGTCTATTTCGATCTACACAATTCTGACTAGATTCAAGATTTATTTTGGGGTTGATTGCTTTCTTTCTTTTCAACAATATTGTAGGCTCGACTCTATTCTCTTTGTAAAAGGTTTGAAAACCTTTCAATACGTCTTCTATAAAAAAATAATTATGTTGATATACCATTATTGATCATAATATAATAATATAATAAAAATACGAACAAATTTCAATTTTATATAATCTATTAAAAAACTAATTATTTAATAAAAATATTGATTATTTATTCTCATGGAAAACTTCATTATTCTTTTCCTTAAAAGTAATTGAGACTTGATGTGAACAAGGAAACCTGTTGATTATTTGATTGTGGCCTTGCCCTGAACAAGAAAACTAGTTGATTATTTTATTATAAAACCTAGTCCACCCGAATTATTTGATTGTGGTTGATTATTTTATTGTAAAACCTCTTCCACCCCATAATGACATTGTGTATCTCTTTCAATTGGAAAAGGCAGAGTCACTATTTGAAAGCCACAACGATTGAACGTGTATGACGTTTGCGACAGCGACATGAACGGTACCGAGACTTACACAACCTAAAATTATCCACTCTATAGACGTCCTTTTTACCATGTGAGATGTAGGAATGTTTAGGTACATGAAGGTTAGGTGGTCCAGTGGAAAATATCACTCGATGCAACGTTGGGAACTTAACTACTTTAGATTAATTTAAAATATTAATTGGCCTTCCAGAAGCAGAACCTTAACCACTTTAAATTGAGTTCTCCTGACATTCATGCCTCTATCCTTCCGCTACACGAGAACCAGTTAAGGCGTAATCGTACGCTAATTTTAATAGGGAATACTGGAAAATGTGCAAGGATTTGGTTTTCTATATTTTGTTGATTGGGAATAATTGAAAACATGCCAGGATTAGTTTTTTTTTATTATTATTTATTTATTTACAAAGGAGAATTGGCAACTGCCTTAACAACTTGTCATAAGGTACGTCACTATAACCCCTATCTCGCCTCGATAAACACAATTTGGAGTAAGGGAGAGTGAAGAAGACCCCTGGTGGCTCGGGGTGCTACCGCCTTCATCAAGCTAAGCACACTCACCTGATTCTAGTCAACTACCTTTGCCATAGACTTCTAAGTTGCTTGTTTCATTTTAAAAAACAAACGCTCGTAGTACGTTAGAACTCTCATTCTTTAAGATTCGAATTCTGCATTGGTAGTATACATGTTGAGCTGTATATACGGTTAAAATAGTTATATATTAAATAAACAATATGGCTTATAATTTAAAAAAACATAAAAACTATTTTACCTTTTACTTTAATCACTCAACATTTTAAATTCTTGACTTTTCTTGACCTTTTTACGATAAAGACCTCTAAATTACCACTCAATAGTCCCACTCATCAGTCCAAACTCTTGACTTTTGTTAACCTCTTTACTACTAAAACCTAAAAACTACTTTACCCTTATCTTTTAGGAAGGTTTCAACGCTGCCACTCAACTTTACAAACTCTTTATTAACCTCTTCATAACAAAACCTCTAAATTATCACTCATCACTCTAAACTATTGACCTTCCTTAACCTCTTTACAATTAAAACTTAGGTTACCCTTTACTTTAATAAAGGTCTTGACACTGACCTCTAAATTACTTTTTAAAGTCTTTACTTTTTACAACAAAAACAGCTGACCTCTAAATTACCATTCAATACTTCAAACTTTTGACCTCTAAATTACCATTCAATACTTCAAACTTTTGACCTCTCTTAACCTTCTTACAACTAAAACCTACTTTATCTTTTAATAAGGGTATCTATAAAACCACTCAACTTAAAAAGATCTCAATAAGACCACTCAACTTTCCTTATTTTTTTACCTTAAAAAAAAGTTAAACTATCTCTCAAAACTCCAAACTTTTAACCTCTTTAAAACAAGTACTTCTACTTCTATGCTGCCACTAAACATTCAAAACTCCCTACTTTTACAACAAATACCTCTAAACTGTCACTCAACATTGAAAACTCTTAACCTCTTTAAGACAAACGCCTCTCAACCACCACTCAACAGTCTTCGTAATCAGAATTCTTAACCTCCTTCGCCACTGCCTTCACGCTCATAAAGCCTTACCTCGTCGCCACGCGGCACTCCGCCAGACCGTTGTTTTTTTAGTCATATTAAACCTTTTGGACTTGAATTCATGAGAATAGAACAAAAGACCATTTGTTTCTTTCGTCCGAGATGAATTCGTAAGAACAGAACAAAGGTTTGGCTTCCAACAGACTCAAAATCCCCTTTTGATTTTTTTATATAGAAGTACAATCTTCGATTCGAGTGGAATCGAACCTTTTGCCACAATGTCGGAATATAAGTCAAAAACGATGCTAAGGATCCATAAAAATGCACATTCAGCTTTCCCCGGTTTTATCTTTTAGCACTGAATATGAATCTGAATCTGATTATTCTCAGACCGTGGCAAGTAAGTGCCTGCTGCAAAGCTGAAAGCTGGGGAATATGGCTCCTATAGCTAACTACATATCTTCGCATAAGTTACAAAGGAAGCCTATAAACTGCATAGACCCAAGGATTCAGCAGATAGTGCATGAATCAGAATACTCGTCATTGACAACTCTGTATCCATGGGGCATAACAGGCATGTAGTGGTAATTGCCGGGAACATACTCATACACCAGTTTCGGAGGCTCTGGCTTTTTCTCTTCCTTCTTCTCTTCTTTGCCGGGGCCGACACTGAGCAGCTCCGTGTTGCCGAATTTCCGGAGCTTTGCCGTCAGATAGATCGGATCTGCTTCCCCGATGACAGTTATGGTGTTTGCTTTCATGTCCACCGCCACCGAATCCACCCCTGCAATCGATATAAAAATCCATCCCTATTTTTAGATGTTTTTTAGAGCACAATTTTATGACTAAGGTAAGAAATCGATTAAGAAAAGCGATTATACCTTGGATGCCCGCAATGACCTTGAGGGCCCTTCGCTTGGCTTTCTCGTCCTCGATGGACAACTTCAACACCATTTTCTGCAGATCCGAACCGTGGTCTACCCATTACTTAACCGTGTAACACATAATTCCAATAAATAAATATTATGATCTCATAAATTGCAGAGACTTGAACTCACCTTCATTATGATGCAGGTATGCAAACGAAAATTAATTCTCGAAGGTGTACCCTGGCAAAACGGGGATTTCTTTCACAGAAATCGTGGCCGGCTTCTTTTCCTCTTCCTCTGATTTCTCCGTACAATGAGGCTCAGGATTGGGGAAAATAAATAGGAAGCATGTCGTGTTCTGTAAGGCATCGTGGAAGCCTCGTTTTTTTGGCAGCACGCTGAAATTCATGTCCCACACTATTAAGTTTGACCCGTTCCCCCACCCTCGGCGGCTTTCACCTTCCATCGCCGTGGTAAGTTCCAGACGCGTCGTTCACGTCACGCAGAATAACATTAAAATCCTTGAAGGATAAAGTACAATATGTCAACCCCTCAAATTTTTTTAAAGTCAAATGTAAATTTTTTGCGATTTTAGGTTTTATTTTAAAACTTAAATTCAAACTACCCCGACATATTTAAAAGAGAAGATTAGGTTTTTATTGGAGTTCCCCTGTATCTGGTGTTTGATACAGAGTCTTACATCCCATTCACATTCAATATATAAGGATCCCATATAATATAATATTAAAAAACATAACGAGGAAACCCAGAGATTGAAGCGGTCCCCGATCCTCGTTGAATGCTAATGCTTGGTCAATAATTAATGTCAAATAGAAACAAAGAAATCAACTTTAATGATTTAATGATCTCCGTGATGACGAAAGACGCGGATAACATAGGAAGTTATTTGATTTTTTAATGTGTGCGTGTATTTATACAGGAACGTATGTGAGTTCTCATTGATTTTTATATAAAAGACAGGCATTGGGGTCCAGCCTTCGAGGGGGAAATGACCGCTCTTACTAACTAAGGGATAATCTTGACATGTTTTGATATCTATTGTGTTTGTAACGAGAACAATTCAACGATTGTGGAGGCTGGAGCGGGACTAGACCAAGTCAAATGGATTAAGTCATATTTGTTTTTTCCACCTGTAAAAAGTTTTAAGTGCGTTTTTACGGCTTTTCGGGTTGAAGTGATTTAGAGAAGGTGGAGCTAGAGATAAAATTTCGTTATTGTTTATAGTAATTGCGAGCGAACCTAAAAATAATCAAAGATTTACTATTTGAATATGACGGGTAGGAAACGACATCAGAGATCTTAGGTTTGAATATAAGGAAGAAAAGAACAGTATTTTCTATAAAGGATGGTTTCTTCTACATAATAAAAATTCAAAACAAAATTTTTAATGGATTGAAAACTTTTTATTCTTATATTAAAAAATATTATATAAATAATTTTAATATATGAATAAGAAGTTATATTTTAAAATAAAAATAAACATAGGTTAAAGATTATATAGAAGATTGATATTTTATTTATTTTTAAAATGATTTAAATGTGGGGTAACTTCATACACACTTGAAAGAAGGTATTTGGTATCATTTCTCAATATTGGCATCAACATTATCATTACCATTATTCAACATTAATGTTACATTAGTTGTTAGTGTTAACACTAGTTGTCAACTTAGGCCAAAATTTGTCAACATATAAGTGCACTATGAACTTTGACTTCTCACACATCAACCACTCTAATGAACGCCAATTATTTAACTCTCATCTAATTAACATATGTCCTTAAATGATAGAAGGAGTTGATTCCCACACAAATACAACAAACTACTAATGCCAATATCATGCATCTTCATTATTATACAATTTATTTCTACATAATAGAAGATAATTGTGCACATGTTTGTTTATTCTTGTTTCTATTTCATAGTGCAGACCACACCTCCCTTGAAAATTAAATTATTAGCATCAAAGCAGTTGGTAATCATATAAGCTAAAGTGAGAGCAAGATAAAAAGAGAGCAAAATTACACCAAGTAACCCATCTATAAACCTTCCTTTTTGTACTAGAATATCTTATATATCCAATGAATTAAAAGTGCCATATTTTAATTGGAGTATGCTAGATGAAGCATTAACAAGACAAAGAATGAAGAAGCTTGATTTGTTTATGCAAACCCTAGTGCAAACCATCTTTCTATGCCCTTCAAACTTCAAGTAAAGTTTGATATTCCTACTTTTGGAGAAGATAATTGATGTAGAAGTCATGAAAAATTAGATGGATTGAATGCAATTGTACTCTTGGGTTTAAAATTTAGCTAATGATGAGAAGATCACATTTGTGCTCTTGAGATCCTCCGCACCTAGTTGTAATTAGTGGGATCCACATATGGGATAAGTCAAAACAGATGACTCTAATACTTAAGTAGAATTTAATGACGCCATATAGGACAAGTTCTATCCAATTAGTGATTATGATGAAAAATATCACAAATGGAAGCAACTTAAGCAATACATAGATCAATCTATCAAAGACCATCAATGCATTTCATAAAATTTTGATAAAACTAGACATGTGTGATATTGAGCAACATAGGATACTCAAGTATCTCAATGATCTACATAAGTACATATAGATAAATATGGACTTCCTTTATATCTCCATGTTAGGAGAAGCATACCACTATGCAACCAAGAAAGAGGTAAAGTTCAAGGTAACTAATATCTCAAAGGAGAGCGATTCCAATTAGAAGCCATAATCTAAGAAGGATAAGAACAGTCTCAAATTTGACAAAAAACTATAGAAAAAAGGATAACCATGATAAAATCAACCGAACAACCCCATGAAGAAATCTAACAAGTGGTGTACATATCACAATAGTAGGTTTCACAACCAAGATGAATGTTATGAATACAAGACATTATTAACCAAAGAACTAATACATATGCCACCATATGAGTGAATGCCTACCTCTTCATCCACAAAATGAGATAAATGAAAGTATATCATGTTTTTCGACCTAGATGATACCATTGCTACAACACATTTGCCACCAATTGACAAAGGCAAGAAGGCATACCTCTTTTGCTTAAATATGTGGGTAAATGAAGAGCCCTTATATGCCATTAAGGATAGTGATAGGCAAAATAATTTGATCTTGATGAATGTAGACAAAAGGATGAAATTAGTAATGATGCTACATCCTCAACCATACAATGTTGAGTGGCTTTAATAAGGTAAATTCATCCATATTATAGAGCAATGTTGTTTATCGTATACCATCAAGCATTTTTAGAATGAGATAATTTATGATGTAGTTCCTCTTGATGTGTGTGATGTTCTTTTGGGTATATCCTTCATGGGAGAGCACCATGGAGTATACAATTCTAGACTAAAGAGCATCATCATTTCACTCCATGACCAATGCTACAAGTTTCCACAAGTGGTATTACCCACCAAGGTCTACATAATTAGTTTCAAACAATGTCACAAGGTGATCTATAAGAAAAATAATTTATCCTCTTGATGATCAAGTTGAAGCAAGGGAATAAGCATACTTCTACCACTTCCATGTATATTATAGATTTTTAATAGGGGCAACAATACCAAATATACTAGATGGTGTTAGAGCAACATCTTCACTTCACCCTCAATAGTCCCTCTTCATTGTGAGGTGAAACATTTGATTAATATTATACTAAGATGATTCTTCCTAATGCACTGGTGTATAGATGCTCCATTCTAAAGAATAATGAGACTATGTGCCAATTCTAGATATTGATATAAAATATCATATTTGACCTAATATTTCACCCCATGAAAATCCAATTATGTTAGCACATAAGAAAGATAGCTTGTAGAAGCTATATATTGTCTATAGAGCATTCAACAAGATCATGGTCAAAATTTTCATCCTATTCCCAAGATTAATGATCTCTTGGACCAATTTAGAGGTAACAAATACTTCATCAAATTTATAAAATATGGGTATGATAAGATCCTGATTAAGCTAGTTGATATGTAGAAAATAATCATCAAATCTAAAGAGGGTTTGTTTAAGTGGTTGGTTATGCCATTTAGCCTTACCAATGCAATTGCGATGTTTATGAGATGATGAATAAAATACTATGAACATTTATTAATTCATTTTATGGTTGTCCATATAGATAACATTGTTGTATTTAATAGGACATGGGAGGAAAACTTAGAGCATGTTAGCAACATTTTGATTACTTTGCATCAACATAAGTTCAACACTAGCCTAAAGAAGTATTATTTTGGTATTGGAATTACTCATTATTTGGGCTTTATCATTAATGAACATGCAGTCCATGTAGCTAGAGAAGATCTAGGTAATTCAAGATTGGCCTACCTCATAGACCTTAATAGAGTTCTATAGCTTGTTGGGAATTTTAAATTTTTACCACCAATTTGTAATAGGTTTCTCCACCATTGCTTGGCCACTAAATCAAGTGAAAAATGGAGGTGCCAAAGAAAATTTCACTTGGACACAAACATAGTAGAATATGTTTGAATAATGAAAATAATTTCTTTGCTCTTCTTCAATTATCATACTATCATACCTGCAACAACCTTTCAAGTTTGAGATTGATGCCTCAAAGTATGTACGTGGTGCCATCCTCAACCAACATGAACATATAATTAGATATTATAATAAAACTTTCAATGATATAGTTTAGATAAACCTTGTGTATGACCACGAGTTCTATGTCATTTTCCAGGTTTACCACCACTAGAACCATTACATATTGGAAAAGGATACTATCATACATATAGATGATAAACCATTTTAGTCTATGTAAACGTATAACATATTATAGAATAACCACCACTAGAACTAGTCAAATATCCTATAATAGTTCCATATGAACATCAAACACAGGAAAGGAATCACCAACCTTGATATAAATTGCTACAAATAACCACTAATCATCACACTCACCACCATCCTAGTCATGAGACTTCCAAGTAATTTGACCTCTATGAGTGAATTTTGACTTTTCTAGTATCCATCATACACCACTATCAACTAAATGCATTTATAATTTTTATCCTTAAGATAATATTATTTTTTTCTTAGAACACACATACGTACCAACAAGTGAAAGATAAAAGCTCATTTGGACATTTTAGTATAGTCAAACAACAAGGCACCTTGGTGTTGTAAAGATGGTAGCTATTCTAGAAAGGTATTTTTATGAGACCAAGATTCACCATATTGTCCATAGGTATATCATGCATAGACTACATAATTTCCAAATATTTCATTAGGAAGCTAGGGTCATACACTCTCCTACCTACACTAGCAAACCTTGTGAATCAGTCTTAATGGATTTTGTGTCAAGGTCACTAGTAGTCACTATTGAAATGAATATGCATATATGGTAGTGAAGAGATTTTAAAAAATGGTTGTCCTTATGTCCTATTAACGAAAATTTGTAGATTCTTCTTCAAACACGTATGGGTTTATTTTTTATTATGATTGACAATTATTTTTGATAGGGATACTAGATTCCTTAATATTTTCTAGTCAACCCTTTTATTCTATATGGATACTATGATACCTTGATCAACTATCATTCATTATCAAACAAAGATAGTAAACTATATGATTAGGCATCTACTTAGGATACACAACTCTAAGCATTTGTGTACATAGAATGAGATATTTGATATATTCAACACAATGGCTATTCATATCTCTATAGATGACATACTTTTTTATGCTTATATTGGGTTATAACCATTTTCACTAATTGACCTTGATTTCTCTTTAGCCATGACAAGAAACAACTCCTACAGATAGATATAGATTGACAAGACTAATAAATTTATTGAACATATTCAATGGATTCAAAATTAGGTTCATGATAATCTTTAGAGGGCTAATGCCAAGTAAAAATACTACCATGACAAAAAAACATGAAACACATCAAACACAAAGTTGGGGATAAATTCTAAATTCACATTTAGGAATAATGTATCTAATACGACTATTGCAAAATCATTATTTTAATGCATGGACCATACATTATTACAAAGGATATAGGAGATAATGTCTTTGAGCCATGTCTTCTTCAGACCTCCATACTTGCAACTCCATCCATTTTTCAATGTGGATACTTTTGTTCCCATTCTATCCATATTATTGAAATCAACAATATTTAAATTATGAACACCAATCATAGGAAAGAAAGCACAAAACTTACTATAAATTTCCACAAACAACCACCAATCATCACACTCACCACCATTCTTGATGCTTGTAGTCATGAGACTTCAAAGTAGTCTCACCTCTACAAGTCAAGTCTTGAATTTTCTAGCATCCATCATACACTACTATCAAGTAATTTCTACTATTTACCTTTATGATAATATTATTTGCTATACTTAAGATGCATATATGTAACAACAAGTGAAGACAAAAGATCCTTTAGAAATCATAATATAGTCAAACAATAGGGCACTTTGGTGTTGCAAATATAAGTATTTTATAGAGTTATTTTTACTGGACCAAGATTCATGATGTGGATAGGTATATCATGCATAGACTACAATTTCCAAATCTTCCAATAGAAAGCTAGAGTCATACACTCTACTACCGACACTAACAAGCCTTGTGAATCAATATCAATGGATTCCATGTTAAGGTCACCAATAGTCACCATTGAAATGACTATGCATATGTGGTAGTGAATAGATTTTAAAAAATGGTTGTCCTTATGGATTGTCAAAAGAAACTAATAGACTCTTCTTAAAACATGTATGGGTTCATTTTGGATTACAATTGACAATTATGGTTGATAGAGATACTAGAGTCCTCAATATTTTCTACTCAATCCTTTTGTTCTATATGGATACTAGGAAACTTTTATCAACTAGTGTTCATTCTCAAACAAAGGTGATAAAGAATATGATTGTACATCTACTTAGGATGTACAACTCTAAGAAACCATGTACATAGTATGAGATATTACATATATTTAGCACAACTTCTATTTATATATTTATAGGCGACATATCTTTTTAGGCTTATCTTGGGTTCTAACCATTGATACTAATTGACCTTGATTTCTCTTTAGTCATGACAAGAAAAAACTCCTATGGATATACATAGATTGACAAGACCAATAACTTTATTAAACATGTTCAATGGATTCAAAGCCAAGTCTGTGACATATTTTAAAGGGCTAATTCCAAGTACAAAGAGATCCATGACAAAAATCATGAACTACATCAATTCAAAGTTAGGGATAAATTCTTGCTTCATATTTAAAAATAAAATTTCTAAGATACCTATTTCAAGCTGATGACTCTAATGCATGGATACATGATGGCGGACGAGAAAATCACACGTTCTTAAACCCTACTTTTTCATTCAAAATCTGAAAACAGTTACAGAAACAGCCCATCGACTTTACAATAACCAGTGCTCGGCTTGGTTTTCACTTTCACACTTTGCGTGCGATCTTCCTAAATCCACCATCGTCTTTCCTTACAATCTCAGAGTTTTTTTCGAGGTCTCGACCCTCTAGGCCATTAATGACCCACCTGGCAGGATTCATTACAAAAACCTGCAAATTCATCTTCCACCGCCGAGTCTTCAATTTTCCTCCCATAATTGGAAACTACCTCGATTCGCCATGAAAGCACGCATTAAAGAGACCCTTGACCTGCAACCGCCGCTTTGTCAAAAAGTTCATCGGAGACTGTTGCCTCTTTTTTCATGCACATGAGTAGTCGTCCGCGTGTTCATTTCTTACCTGCCTTCTTCTGGTCGTGATATCACAACGACTTCTGCCTTCGCCTTGGCTTCTTTCTATTTGTCACGATATCGTGACGTCGTGATATCACGACCATTTTTCCCTTCGTCTTGGTTTCTTTTTGTTTGTCGCGATATCGCGACGTCGCGATATCGCGACCACTCCACCTTTGAGCCCTTTGCTCTGTTTTACATCGTGATATCACGACGTCGCGATATCGTGACCCTTTCAACCGCTGCTTGCCCTCTTTGCTTTACATCGCGATATCGCGACGTCACGATATCGTGACCCTTCCGACCATTGCTTGCCCGCTTTGCTTTATGTCGTGATATCACGACATCACAATATCGTGACCCTTCCGACCGCTGCTTGCCCTCTTTGCTTTACGTCGCAATATCGTGACGTCGCGATATCGTGACCCTTTCGACCATTGCTTCGCTTGCCCTTCCTATGTTGTAATATCACGATGTCACAAAATCACAACGTCATGAAATCACGACGTCACGATTTCATGACATGTCATGAAATCACATGTCGTGATTTCGTGACCCCTCCGCCTACTGCAACTTCTGTCCTGCTTTCCCGATTTGCAAAACACTTAGAAAAGTTTTGGTTGATGCCAGATTGCCTTGCTTTCGCGGATGCTCCTGCATCAAACACTCGAGGTTGATAAAGAAGTGACCTTCACTTCTGTGCTGTTCGGTCACCGCCTTCTGCAACACCTCTAGACACTCATCTGCCTCTGTAGACTGCTTAAATCCCGTCTCCTGGCAAAAACTTTTTCTACCTTCTACCAGACAAATTTTGGCACTGCCGCACACCTTCTCGTCCACTGCCCATAATGGTTTTAACTTGTGGCATTCCATCCTTCATCAAGGAGTATGTATTTGCACGACCATCATGCACTGCACTTCGATCAAACTGCCATGGCCTTCCTAACAGCAAATGGCAAGCATCCATGGGGAAAACATCACACAGGACCTCGTCCTGGTAGTTCCCAATATTGAACGTGACTAAGCACTATTCACGGACCCATGCTCTATGGTCCTTTCGCAACCACGTAATCCGATATGGATGCGGGTGCCTCCTCCTTTCCAGATGTAACTTAGCAACCATCTCTTTGGAGACTAAGTTATCAGTACTTCCATTGTCTATAATAACATTACAGACTTTACCTATGCTTTTGCACCTCATGCGGAACAGGCTTCTCCTCTGCTTCGATTTGTCTTCATCAATCAGCATGGCTCTCCTTGCGACCATGAATTCTCCTCTCTCTACCTCCTCAGAATGTTTTGATTTAGCATCTTCCTCTGCTACAAGCTCTGGCAGGACCCACAGGTCTCTTGTTCACCCTCTCGAGGTGCTGGGGACACTCATATGCCCGATGTCCCTCTTCTCCACAGTGGAAACAGGTTCCACGAAACACTCCTCTGTTTCCTTGTCCAGATCTACCTCTTCCTCTTGGGTAGTTATCCTGGCCACTGGATCTAGGTTCCTCATCTTCCTTCTGATCTCACTGCTGCTAACTTCTTCTTTCTTCTCCTCTTTTCCTTCATATTTTCTTCCACCAGTCTTTCCTCCATGCCCTTTTCCTCTTTGCTTGCTCTCAAACCTTTTGTTCAGTTTTTCTTCAACCTTCAGAGCAAACTGGTAAGCATCTTCAATGGTGCTCACCCGAACTAGGCTCAACTCTTCCTGGATACTGGGTCTCAACCCATTGATATAACGAGCCACCTTCTCCTTGCTTGCCTCTAAATGGCCAGTTCTGATGGAGATCTTATAAAACTCCTCTGTGTACTCTTGGACAGTTTTGTTCATCTGTCTCAAACTCTGCATTTTCCTCAGCAGATCCAGTTCGTAATCTACAGGAATAAACTATCTTTTTAGCTTCTCCACCATTCACGCCCATTTTGTTATCCATTCTTTTCCTCTTCTATTTCGCTCCAGCTGTACTCCCTTCCACCATATGCTGGCATGACCCTTCAGCTTGGTCTTAGCAAATCTGACCCTCTTAGGATCTTCAACTTCTTCATACTCAAAGTACTCTTCCAGATCGTTGATCCAGTTGATCAATTCCTTCGGATCCAAGTTCCTAGAATACATGGAAACCTCCATCTTCGACCTCTTCCCAATCTGGGATATGGCCTTGTACAGTCTGGCTTGTGCGGGATCTACAACCTCTTCTTCTTCTTCAAACTGGTTTTCTTCTTCATCCACTTCGTCTTCATTGCCTTCATCTCTTCTTGGCTTCGATCTTCTACGCCACTCTTCTTGCAGGGCTTGTATTTGCCTCTGCAAAACTCGAACATCTTCTGCTGATGTCGTGCCTCTCCCGCCAACGAGGTTTCTTCTTGGAGGCATTCTGCTCACTCTCTCACAAGCCCTTCCACAGATCTTGGTGTAACTGCCTCACGTCCGATGATCTGTTACACACTCAGGAACTTCTGGCTCTGATACTATTTGATGGTGGACGAGAAAATCACACGTTCTCAAACCCTACTTTTTCATTCAAAATCTGAAAACAGTTACAAAAAGAGCCCACCGGCTTTACAATAACCAATGCTCGGATTGGTTTTCACTTTCACACTCTGCATGCGATCTTCCTAAATCCACCACCGTATTTCCTTACAATCTCAGAGTTTTTATCGAGGTCTCGACCCTCTAGGCCATTAATGACCCACCTGGCAGGATTCATTACAAAAACCTACAAATTCGTCTTCCATCGTCAAGTCTTCAATTTTCCTCTCGTAATTGGCAACTACCCCGATCTGCCATGAAAGCACGCATTAAAGAGACCCTTGACCTGCAACCGCTACTTTGTCAGAAAGTTCATTGGGGACTATTGCCTCTTTTTTTGTGCACGTGCGTGGCCGTCTGCGTGTTCATTTCTTACCTGCCTTCTTCTGGTCGCGATATCGCGACATGTCGCGATATTGCGACGACTTCTGCCTTTGCCTTGGCTTCTTTTTGTTTGTCGTGATATCGTGACGTCGTGATATCGCGACGTCGTGATATCACGACCATTTCGTCCTTCGTCTTGGTTTCTTTCTGTTTGTCACGATATCATGACGTCGCGATATCGTGACGTCGCGATATCGTGACCACTCCACCTCCGAGCCCTTTGCTCTATTTTACGTCATGATATCGTGACCCTTCCAACCGCTGCTTTCCCTCTTTGCTTTATGTCGTGATATCGCGACGTCGCGATATCACGACCCTTCCGACCATTGCTTCACCTGCTTTGCTTTACGTCACGATATCGCGACCCTTTCGACCACTGCTTGCCCTCTTTGCTTTACGTTGCGATATCGCGACGTCGCGATATCACGACCCTTCCGACCATTGCTTCGCTTGCCCTTCCTACATCGCGATATTGCGATGTCGCAAAATCGCGACGTCGCGATTTAACGACCCCTTCGCCTACTGCAACTTTTGTCCTGCTTTCCCGATTTGCAAAACACTTAGAAAAGTTTTGGTTGATGCCAGATTGCCTTGTTGCTGCCGGATGCTCCTGCATCAATACACTTGTGCCCATTCTATGCATATAATTGAATTCAACAATTTTTAAATTGTTCTAATGAGTTTTAATTTTTATAAAGGATTATATGTTAAAGACAATTATAGTTTTAATATATTAACCTATATAATGTGCCATTTTTCTAACTTGTATACAATGTTACATACGTAGATCAATGAGGCCATAAATATCTAGTTTTTTACTTACACATAATATCTTCAAAAATATTTTTTTAGTTTTACTTTTTGTTGCTTAAAATTGCATGAGTTAAACCTTTTCAATTTTATAAGTTTTAATTTTCAATGTAAAGTTTATAGTTATATTAAAAATAATTTGTATGTATTGTCTCATGTTGTTAAACAACTCTAAAAATGTGTGTTAACTTCTCATGGGACAATAAATAAGATTAATCCCAAATATAAGATCTTTTTATATATTAAAATAAAAGCATAAAAAAAGGATCAAATATCTAACATAAAACCTTTTTTGAAAATGTGAATTAAAACATAAAAGAAAATTAACGTCCATAAGGCTAGAGGTTAAATGAGATGATGTGTCGATCTAACCAAACTCCATTGCCAAGACATGGTATATAACCCTACCTCCTATCAAATTTGAACCTTAGACCTCTAAGCAATATTTCTCTTCCTTTCCAAACTAAGATAGAACAATTTTTTGTATCTCATATCCCTTTGACCATAGCCTTTGACCATGAAGATTAGGCTAGAATTAACATAAGTTATTTACTTGGTTTGGAACTCAATGAGTTTATAACATTTTTTTTGGACATATAAGCAATATATTCATCTTTTGTTTCCCAATTGTCATCATCTTTGACCTCGTGTTGGTTGTTTGAAGGAGAGTTTAAGGATTATATTGGGACATAGAAGGAACATAACTCCAAAAATATTAACCTTTCTAAGCTCAATGTGTTGCTCAATATACAATTGATGAAAATTATATGCAAAGGTTATTCTATTCCCTTCTTCTTTTATGATGCGAGAGCATCCTGATAATAAATATTTGAAAACTAAATCATCAGGGAGATGGAAGATCAATTGTTTTGTTGTTATGTAACCAATCTCATGAACATATAAATATTTGCTAATTGGAAAAACTTTGAGTTGTTGGCAGAAAGAGAGGAGAGAAAGGAGCCTCAAAATTTTAGCCTTGTATTTTCGAAGAAATAAAATAATAATATTTTGCTACTTAACTTTTGTTTCTTTGTTATTATCAAGGTTATGCATAGCGACGAATTTTTGCCATTGGGGCAAAAATTGGCATTTTCAAAAATTCAAATTTGCGAATTTGGGGGACCCAGACGTCGGCCATTTAGCCAAAAATTTTTGGGACAAAAAAATTTTAGGTGTCGGTTCATCGTGCATTGATAATAGTATCACGGTTATTTTTAAAAACTCACCAACAATCCCGCCTAAATAGAGTACCCTTTTTGCCATAAAATTTTAAAATTTCTAAATTATCCCGCCCAACTCGCCAAGTATACCACTATATATAATTAACACCCCAAGGATACTTTTTCATTTTTGGACCTTGTTCTACACTCAACGGATATACTGACCCAATTTCTACAACCATTTGAAATCATTTCAGCAACAGGCCAAAACCAACCATTTCTAAAACTGTCCGAAACCATTTTTGCAACTGTCTGGATCCATTTATGCACCCAATAAAAACTGTTCTACATTCAACCTGATCCTATTCTACACCAATCCATACCCTATTTTGCTTTCATATGGATCCTATTCTTCTTTCGGTTGGATATTATTCTACACCAGTCTGGACCCTGTTCTGCTTCCAACCGAATCCTATTTTTCACTAGTCTGAAACTTGTTCTGCTACCAGTCGGATGTTGTTCTACGCCAATCTAGACCCTATTCTACAATAGTTCAAAGCCTGTTCTACACCAGGCCAGAACCTATTATGTACCAGTTCGAACCTTGTTCTACACCAGGTTCTCTGTCACTACTTTGTTTGCCATGTTTTTCTATATTTTACCATGTTCTGCATGTTGTCCCCTATTTTCTCTCTTTCTATTAAAACTCTTTGATTCTCTGTTTCTATTCAGATCTGCTTTTCTATTATAATATTATGAATAGGTGAACGCTTTGGTTCTTTAAAGGCATTGTGATGCTTTTTTTCTTTGAAGACATTGTGATTCTCTATTTCTAGTCCATTTTGTACCATAATCTGATAGTTTTCGACATGTATCTTTAATTATTTTTCAATCTTGTTCTACACCATACCAATATTCGAGCCCTGTTCTGCATCTAGATGGTCATTGCTTTGTTCCCATGTTTTTCTCTATTTTGCCCTGTTCTGCATGTTTTCCCCTATTTTCTCTATTTCTATTAAACTCTTTGATTTTGTGTTTCTATGTTTTTACAAGATTATACATGGGTAAATGCTTTGGTTCTCTAAAGACATAGTAATGCTCTGTTTCTCCGAAGAAATTGTGATTCTCTATTTTCTAGTCCATTTTGTACTATAATCTGATATTTTTCAACATACGTATCTCCAATTATTTTTTGCATAGACAAGTTTTTTCTTTAATTGATTTCAATTTGTATGTTAATTACTTTTGTGCTCTTATTAGTTACAAGTGCTATCACCAGAATATGGACTAGTGGCATAAACTGATAAAATCACAATAAAGCATGGTAGGAAACAAGTATGTATTTTCTACCAACCAACCATCTGTTTATTCTATTTACAATATTATCTTGAGGCCTAACAGAAGTACGACCTCTTCAACATTTTATTACTTTTCTAAATTGAAAAACATTTTCCTTACAAGTAAAATGTCACCTACTAGCGATGGAAAGAAGGGGGCCAAATCTTCTGCTGAAAAGAGTATCCTCAAATATTTTAGCCAAATGTCGAAATGCAACGAGCCAACGACATCCGTGCAAATTCAAGGTACCAATGATTTTTGACTTCTGAACAATTAGTTGTATATTCTGTAATTAATTTAAATACTACTTTCTTCCTCAAATAATTACTTCTTAATATGTGCTTGACGATATGAATATTTTTTTTGTTTTTATGTTTCTTTTGTAACTTTGTTTAATCCAAGAATGATAAAAAATATTATGGTATGCTACTATGCATAATACCCTATCGACCCTGATATGCCTCGACTTGAAGATATTCCCCAGCAAGAGATGCCTTCTAATGAAAATCCTCTGTACAATGACGTCCATCAAACACTTGAAGACAACCCCCAAAATGACATAACAATTGAAAATGAAAGTGATAAATCAAAATCATTACAAACTTCTTTTGAGTCTTCAAGCAAAAATTCTAAAAAGAGAAAAGCATCTAACTGGATTATTGGAAGGGGATTTAAGAAAGAATGGGCAGAAATATTTCCCTGGATTGAGCCTATCCTGACTGAGGATAACCAAATCGATGAAAAATAATGTAGATGCAAAATTTGCAGTTGGAGACTTGGTAAGGATCATAGGCTGCAAAATAAGATAGACACAATAGAAAAACATGTTGGCAAAGCTTATGTAAAAGTTAAAAGTAGTAATGGTGAAGTTAGTAAAGAAGTTAGGTGGAAGGATGCATCAAAATGTATGCATGTTAGATATGCAATAGAATATGACAATCACTTAAAGCAACAACAATCTCTTGTTGAGAAATGTGGAACGATTGTATCCCAATTTCAAAAAATTCACAAGACCATATTAGCTTCAAAAAGTTTGTTTTTTTTTTTGGGGGGTTTTTTTTTTTTTTGTTGGCGAGGGGTTGGAAATGGCAAAGTCTATCTTTAGTTTGAGGGAGAAGGCCGAGGGAGCAAAGCAAGTAAAACTTTGCCAGATTCATTTCACTTTCTATTGATGAGGTGATAGTTGTGGACAACACATCCTGGATTTGCATGCATGTGTACACATTTCAAAATCATGTAAGGAGGCCTATTTTTCTAGGATTACATAAGATGGTGGAAAGTTCAAATGCAGAAAATATTTATAATGTTGTTGTGGATAGTTTAAAGGATATTACGGGAATGAATGATATAGACATAGCAACAAAGTTAATTTGCGTTGGAGCTGATGGTGTTGCTATTATGCAAGGGCACAAGACTGGTCTTTGTGTTCGACTCCAAACCACAGTTACCCCATATATGATTCCCATTCATTGTATGGCTCATAGAGTGAATCTTGCATATAAAATCATGAGCACCTTTGCAAATGTTGCTAGAGTGGAAGGCCTTATTCGTGAAATACATTCTTATTTCTCATGCAACCCAAAAAGGTTTGTAGAATTTCAACAGTTTGCACTAGGAGTTACCGAAGGAAAAAAATGTTAAAATATGTGGATACAAGATGGATTTCACTGTATCAACCTGCTCTCAAAGTTTTTGCAGAATATCAATCATTGACGGGTTTTATGCATGCAAATCGTAGGATAGTTGATAAGGCAAAATATTTGTTGTTCCGTTTGATTGACTTGGAAACCCTTTTGACATTATGTGGTATTCTTCCAATGTTACAAGAAATGAACAGATTAATTAAACTTGCACAAGAGAGATCCATCTATATCATTGATTTCATGAGGATAAGAAAACAAATATGTTTGGTTATTGATACGTTATATGTGTCCTAGGGCAGATTTTACAAGTCCCTTGTTTGATAGTTGGAATACATTGATAAACGTGAACAATCCAAAAATCTTTTTAAAGTTTGACATCAATGATCATCTTTGTATTAATGTTCATGGAAAGTTGATAGCACTTTATTGTTTTGAAAGGCAATCAAGTATAGTTGTGGATGATTTTGAAGAAGTTCTTGTAACACACAATAGGTTTGATGTTATTTTACAAAAAACTAAGAAAAATTTGTCAAAAATAGCAAAATATTTAACAAGTGAGATAAGAGAATGGTTTCAGAGAGATGAGTTGCTCGAGGCCATGGGTGTGGTTAACCCCATGTTTTGGGGTCCTTGTACTGAATACAATTCTGCAAATGAGTTGTTTATTAAATATATGGGCATCCTCATGAACCATTTCAGTAAGAGTGTGGAAGTCAATGGTGTTGAAATCAAAGGTATACTCAACAAAGATCTTTTGAAACAACAGTCATCGCATTTTGGAAGAACAATGGTTGTGCAAACATCACTTATGACTAGCATCCATGAGATTGGTTCCACTGCATGTTTGTGGCAAAAATTGTATCCAAGTACTGTCTTACAAGATACGATAAGTGAATACTTTTGTTTATATGAATTATGTGAAACAATGATTTTGGGGTCTATCAAAGATGAGAGAGTTTTCAGTGCACTATCTTTTGTTAAATCTAAGATCCACAATAGGCTCGACAAAAATTTAGAAAATTGTTTAAGAATTTATGTGTCATCATATCAGTTGGACAAATTTTTGTATGATAGAGCATTGGCATACTGGAGTTCCCTTGCAGATAGAAGGGGTACCACGAATACGATCGATAACTACGATGATGATGCTTTCAATGATCAGTTGGTGGAGACACAGATATCTGCTATGCTTAATAATGATTTCGAACAAGCTGATATGTTTCAGCTACCTTAATTCTAATTATTCCATGATTTCATGCCATCATGGACATTGATAAACATGAATTCATTTGATAGCACAAAGTTCACAATATTGTTCCAGATTTACAAGATTTCAAAAAAATTGTTTATTCATAAATCGTATGTTTTATATCACATTGTTGTTTTATAAATTGAATATTTTATATCAGATTGTGGTCTTAAAAATTGTATGTTTTATGTCATATTATTGGTATATTATTGTTGATGTATGTATGTTAAACAACAATATGTTTAGGATCTATTTCAATTCTTGAGATATTAAATGATGCTTCGAGTTGGTTTGCATGAAAATATATGATCTTATCTATGGTACTTAAGATCATTGTTTTGGTTTATTTCAGTTTTGAATCTATTACAGTTCGTTTCAGTTTAGGATCTATTATAGTTCGTGAGATCTTAAAGATGCTTGGTTTGCATAAAGATCTATGATGTTATCTATGATGCTTTTGTTGTTTGAGATGAAAATAGTAAACTATATTGGCCATAAATAAACTAAAATAGCAACACAAATTTATAAATGCAAACAACCTTTGAATGATGGAAGACACAAAATGAGAAAATGTCTTTTTCATTAATTCAAGTAGAAATATATACAATCATACAAAATTGTTGACAACAGTCAACTTGAAAGCATTTTACATTGTCAAACATTTGATTGGGGGTTTGCAGCTTCAATATTGGTTGGAGTTGCCTTTTCTTTTCCTTTATCTACTTCTGTGACACTCTCTTCTGGTAGTGCTCCAACTCTGACTAGGTTTTCACGTACTTTAACAATACTTACCACCAATGTTGCTTCTTCTTTGTTTGGATCTTCAAGTATTGTTGGAAGTGTTTCTTTTGCTTTCTGTTGCTCTAGTACGTGGTCTGGATCTTCATTGAGCTTCTCCCTGATGTATTTTCTTAAACGATTATTGTCCACTATTTTTGCTTGCATTTTCTTTTTCATCTCCATTGCATTATGCAAAAATATCTTCGCCCTATTAATATTGATGTCCATGCTCTTAACCTATCTTTTTAAGTTATCAAAATTTGATTGCAAAAGAAATTGAAAACATAATTCAAAAGGGTTATATTAAAATTATTACATGTTTTAAACAAATATAAAATAAAACTGTAATAGAAAATTGAAACTTAACAAACTTTTCTTACCTCAGCCACATCCCTTGCAGCCTCAACAACTACAACTTTATCCTTATCGGAAGTCCAATGGTTATAAAAATCTTGGGCTTCCACATTAATGTTCTCTAATCTATCGATCGCAACATTTAAAACATCATCATCATAAACAAAATCAGACTTCACTGATCTTGATGTGGCCTATTGTAGTAGGCCATCAAGCTTTTCTGGTTCATACTAAACCAAAGAATAAATAGAATCTCTTTTTGTATAATTCTTATATCGGGCATTAATTTCCTTTATAAGCACTTTTTCCCGATATTCCCAATCCTTCATCTCTTGCAAATCTCTAAGCACAACCTGTTTAATGGTTGCTTCAATATTCTCAATCATTAAAACATTTTCATCAAAATTTACAATATCATCCTCAGTTTGAGGACCCCAAGGATTAGGGTTGTTTCCTTGAGATGATGGTAATGTTGTATGCTCAGCTATAGGGGCTTCTCTCTGTTCTGCTTCACCCTATGGCTCATGAAGCACATCTGTTGCCTTGAACCCTAAAATGTTGCCCTACAAAAGAAAATCATCATCGAGTTGGATATTATCCAATCCTACGCTTGAAACTTCTGGTGCCTGTGAATTAGTGTCAAATGTAAAATATGACCAACCCTACCCAAAACTTCGTGCTGGCACCTATGATCTCTGTGAGAACCCACACCTAGAACTTGATGCGGGCCCCTATGATCTCTGTGAAAATAATTGTTTTCCAATGCGCATTTGGCCTCGCATTAGCGTAGGTTGTGCCTGTCGTTGATGTGGTGGAAGTGGTGGGTGTGGTGCGAGCGATGGCTGTGATGCAAGTGATGGCTGTGATGGAGGTGGTGGCGGTATATGGCCTCTCATTTTTGAAGGTTGTACTTGTTTTTGATATTGAGAATCGACTGAAAATAGTTCAAAAAATTTTGTTACACATTTTCAGAAAATAAAATAGGAAAAAATCTTAATTTAAATTAAATACACATAGATTTACCTGAAGATGATGAAATGTGTTGAATCTAGGTGCCAATGGGTGAGGGGTTGACCGCACTAGATTCAGGCTACACATTTTGTGCATACCTAGGTGTACGAGAACCCCCAGGAGTAGCGACTTGCCTTGAACGTTTAGATGACCTCTGCAATGGTGTCGCTTCTGATCTAGTATCTTCAGAATCACCAGTTTGTTCTGGCCTATGACCCCTATTGGTAGCATCTTGTTTATTCTTTGTAATGGCTGCCCTACCCTGCATTTAGATGAAAAGAAAATTTAAAAAATAAAATGTGATAAAATCATGAAAACACTCATTGTGATAAAAAATAAAATTTAGAATCACCTTCAATTCCTCTTCTATCATTGCAATAGCTTGTAGTGTTGCATGCACTACAGTTGGTACAAGAGTAGTTTGCAAATCATGAAAAGACTCATAATAGAGTGCTAAAATAAAATTAATAGTGCCCACAATGGGTTGTGTCTTGTTGGTTTGCATTTGAACGCAATGCAACTCAACCCTGATGCGATCCAAAATATACGTGCACCAATCGAACCTCTGATTCTTCTCAGAATGAACAATATAGGCCAGTGCCCAAAATAGAATTTTTGGTCTTTCGAGCAGAATCAGTCTTGCTTGGAAGAACTCGATAATGGCCTTCAAAGTTGGATTGTTAACATCATTGATTGTTAACCCTCTTTTTGACTTGGTGGTGGAAGCTGCAAAAACAAAATTAGATGAGAATTTACAAATTTGAAACTTTGAAAAGTAATAGAATATAAATAACAAGAATTATACCTACCAAATCTTTTGATGTTAGTCCATACTTTGTTTTGAGGTATCCTTTGTGATCTGGAGTCAGTTGCAACCTCGTTGACACTTGAGGACAATCAGTGAAAGGAAGATTTGTTAATCTGTTAATGTCTGCAGGTGTGATGGTGAAAATCAGATTTCTATTTTATATTTTGATTCTGACTACAACCCTGTCATGGTCATAATCGGCTATGATATGTTGCAGGAGGACTTTATCAATTTTGAATTGTGGCATCGAAACCAAGGTTATCAAACCTACGTTATTTAGCCATGAAAATTTCGTACCTGGGGTTGTTATTAAATCTGAAATCAAAGTGCAAGAAAGGTTCTTGAACTTTGGTGCATGGGTGGAAGCGATGACCATTGCAAGAAGTTGGTAGCAGAAGAAATTGGATTGGGAAAATTAGGAACTAGAAGCTTGAAGGTTGCTTGTAAAGGTTAGCTCTAGTTGGTTGTACTCACAGAAACGAACTAGAAAAATGATTGTTGATGCCCTTTTATAGAGGGAAGAGGCGGGGTGGACACATGGCAGCATTGTACTAGACATGCAGTGTGACTGATCGAACATGTGACACATGGCAACCAATCAAAGGGTGAACATTTTCAAAGTCGAACCTTTATCTACATCCGGACCATATTCTACATGAGGCCCCTACATCGGATCATATTCTACAACCGATTTTAGATCGGATCATATTCTGCATCCGGTTTCAGACCGGATCATATTCTACATCCGGTTGCAGAGTGGATCATATTCTGCATCCGATTTTATATCGGATCATATTCTACATCCGATTTTAGACCGGATCATTTTTTGCATCTGGTTTCAGATCGGATCATTTTTTGCATTCAGTCTAAGACTAGATTATTTTCTACGTCCAGTCCATGATCAAATCACTTTTGGCATTCAATCTGCGATCATATTACTTTCTATATTTGATTTTATATCAGATCATTTTTTGCATCCGATCCGAGACTAGATCATTTTATGCATTCGATCCGAGATCAAATTACGTTCTGCATCTGACCTATGACCAGATCATTTTTTGCATCCGATCCGAGACTAGATCATTTTCTGCATCTGGTCCGAGACCGGATCATGTTCTTTTTATCCACATAGATCATGATTTGTAACTTAGCCATCATCGCCAAAACTCGTTTTCCACTTGGTCCGGTCAGAACTTTGAAATTCACCATTTTTTCCCAATTTTTTTTAAAATTAAGGTAATTCGCCATGTCCTCCTACATGGAGTTGGCCAAGATTCACCAGGTTTTCACAACAGATTCACCATTTTTTTACAAGTACGTTTTGGGCCCGACCCCTTATGCATAACCCTGGTTATTATTGAATGTGTCATATTCCATTTGGTATATTGTATAGGTTGATACTTCTTGTGTATGCAGGGACCGCAAGGAATTCTAAATTTTTGTAGTTCAGGCAAAAGAGAGGTAAAATGTAGGTACCATTCAACTAAAGGAAGTGTGAAGTGTTGTTGAAGGGGAATACTAGATTAAATAGAAGAAGGATGTAATTGAAATTATACTCCTCTAGATGATAATCGAATTGAGAACTTTGCTTACATGTGGCTATATAAGAAGTATTATAGCCACATGAAGTGAAAAGGTGGGTTAAGAAACCTGATGGAAAACTAAGAATAGGGAGAGTTGGAATGGTGGAAATAGTTATTCAACATCACCATTAATACTATTGTCACATATTGGAAGCATTGTACAGTTGCTTTCATCGTATAAAGGATTCTAGATTATATGAGTAACCTTGCTAAATTGAATGTTTGAAGGGAATGTAAAATCAACCATTGATAAATGCATAAATAAGAACAAAGGTAAACTGAAGAGCAAAAAAAAGAGGTTATCGTACAAAGGAGAAATTGTACAATTGTACAATTAGGGTTGAAAGGATTGTACAATTTTATGAAAGAGAAATCATACAATTAGGATTGGAACAAACATACAAATAAAAACTACATCATTTGAGAAGTGATCATACAAGTGTGCGATAGGAAGGCACAATTATAAACTGAACAATCGTACAATAAGAAACATCATCATCTAGAAGAAATATTTACATTATACGATTGGGGATAAACTAGCATCATACAAGTGAAAAGTTTTGATGAGTGTTTTTGTTGGAAATATTGTCTATTCCATAATTTGGGTTATGTAAATGTATCCTCCAAGATACATACCTAGATTAATTCCTATGCAAGTTATCTAGTGACTTCATACAATGTAATAAATGGACAAGTGTCCATGTGCAAGTTGTACATGTGCAAGGTGTCCTATGCATAGATAGATAGAGTGTTGGACAAACATCCTATTTTTCATATATAAGGATGACCTCTTAGATAGATAGATAAGACAATCAAGAGACATTGTTAGATATCATAAGTTAGTGTAGTGTTCCACACCATTTACTGGTGATGGATGTGATGTATATCTATAGCTTTCTTAATGGAGTGCTCACTTCCTCCATAGCTAAATTGTAATCTTTTATGTATATTATATTTCAGCATCCTTCAATCTAGCAGATTTACTTTCTTACATGTTATTATGCATCTTGTGATTGTTATCTCTCATGGCTCATTCATCAAAATCTAATAGTGGTATCAGAGTCACGATAGATCTAATCTATGTAGGTCATTAGGGAACCACCATTGTTAGTTAGCCTGAGAGTTTTGTCAAATTGACACACCATTGGACTAGCCACTCACAAAATATTTCAAGAGTATCTAGGTGGTAGATTTTGGGAGAGTCACAAATATAGGACTGAAAGGAATCTTGGTTTTAGAAAATACTAAGATTATTTTCTAGTCTTTTCCACAGAATTGTTATGAATACTCGTGAAGACTACGATTCAGAATTTCAATGCATTAGATTGAAATATCATCTAGTGAAGATCATCCAGGTCATCTGGAGTTTGCTAACTGGTGTCTAAAGTTTTTTTTGTTGCAAAAAATTAATCCTTAAAGGATTGGGACTCCTATGATAGAAATCTAGAAAACTCCAAATTTTTTACCCAATGGTCAGTGTGCCCTCATAGTGTAGAGGTTGGTTCATCGTGCAAGAGAAGAATACTACGAAAGAAGACTTCTAGTGAAGGATTGTGGTGAATATAGGAGATTGAAGATCTCCATTATTGGATTGTAGAAAATCTACACTTGAAGAACATGCCACAAGAGACTTGATACAGAAAGGCCATAGAAGCTTTGCAAAATAAGCCACATAAGTCTTATAATGAAAATGCTATAGAAGCCTTGATATTGAAAAGGCCATAGAAGCCTTGATACTAAAAAAGGCCACAGGAGCCTTGGTAATGAAAAATGCCAGAGAAGCCTTAACATCAAAATATGCCACAACAGCCTTAATCCTAAAGAAGAATTCAAGAAGAATATTTGATTCAAAAGCAGACTAAATATTTTAGTACTAATATTCTTGTTGCAGGAATAGAAGATTCAGTGAGTTGGGAGAGAACATCTTCTTCATAATCAACTTCATACTGAAGCAAAAGAGAAGATATCAGGAGAAGATATCATTGAAGAACTTACAGTATTGGAAGAAGGACTAGGAGAGTCATGCTCGAAGCTAGAAGCAACATAATCAGAAGATCCAGAAGAAGATGTCACCAGCAACACTTCCAAAAGTAGAGGGTTTAAGAAAATATCTAAGGGAAGACCATCAAAAGTTTCTAGATCAAATACCTTGGGAAGGTCTCATCGAGCATCCAAGAAAGGCTAGGAGAGCCTTTCTAAATATCAAGAGAGTTCTTTGAGAACTCATTGGAGAAATCCACTATCTAGGTGAAGTCCCTGATAGTGAAGGACTTGGGATAATTGTCACCATTCGACAATAAGCCCAAGAGGAGAATTTGGCAAGGAATACAAAATCTGAGAAGAAGAAGTTTGATAAGGAGTGTCAAATCTTAGAAGAATATTCTTCTTGAAGTTAGAACTCAACAAGAGGACTTGAAGACATAAGAAGCTCACCAGATCTTTGAGATTTGAAGATTACCTCTCACAATGAGAAGACACCACCCTAGAGACATAGACTTCTCCAAATCTATAGCAGAAGAAGGAGAACAAGCCACAAAATCCTAGGCTCATAAAAATAAAGTTTGAGACCATAAATTGGTGAATAACGAGGTTATGCATAAGGGGTAGTACCGAAAAAGTAATTATAAAATCGGGACGAATCTAGGTGAATGGTGTATAAACTTTGGGGCGAATTTTTCAAAATTTTGAAGAAATTTTTTCAAAATATGGCGATTTTTTTATATTTATTTTTTAGTTTGATTCATATTTTTTATTTTTAAAATGTGGTCATCTTAAGAGGTGGGCGAACGTAACGTTCACCCGAACTTAGGGCGACCGTGTTTTTAATTTTTAATTTTTTATTTATTTTTAAGTTTGGGTTGCCCTAGGCGGGTAACCAAAAAAATAATTTTTTTTATTTGAAAGTTTAATTGTCCAAGGGTCAGGCGAACGTAATGTTCACCCTTCCCTTGGGACGACCATGTTTTTTTTTTTAAATTTAATTTTTAATTTTTTTTTCTTATTTTAATTTTTTTTAAAAGGGATCGCCTACAACCGTGGGCGATTATAATATTTAATATTACGATCACCCATGGTTGTGGGTAATCGTAATATTAAATATTACGATTGCCCACAACCATGGATGATCATAATAATATATTAATATTACGATCACCCATATTAAGGGGGGCAAACATGACGTTCGCCCACCCTTTGGGCAGTCGCTTTTTTATTATTTATTTATTATTTTATTTTATTATTTATTTATTTTTAAAGTTTGATCGCTCCTTAAGGCGGGCAATCATAATGTTCGCCCGACCTTAGGGCGATGATGATTTTGATTTTTGTGTTTTTTTTTACATAAATTTATGTTCGCTCAACCTTAGGGCGATCATGATTTTGATTTTTTGTGTTGTTTTTTTTACATATTTTTTTTACATATATATTTTTTAAAGTTCTTGTCCATCCACAACAAGTTCCACCAATGAGGAACCAATCACACATGCGTGGTAAAATGTTCCTCACACCATCGTCTCATCATGCAAGAAGTGCTACAGAGACACAAAATGTGTCATCATCTAATGTTTCTGTTTTACCCATATTAACCTTAGAGAAATTTTTAAATGTTGAGAGTGCATCTCAAATGCCCTCGGGAACTCTAGATTATGATTTTATTTATCAGGGTATGAATCCTGAAAATTACCCTTTAAAGGCAAGTGATATTCTTGAGGATGATGAGGGTATTGATGAAGAAGAGGATGTCAATGTAGATGCCACCCCACAACAAGTCATCACCCATCATCTAATAGATGATGATATAGTAAAATTTTATGAAAATATGTTATTAGCCGATAAATGTAAAGTTGTAGTTCATAATACTCTCATTTTGGATATTGATAAATTGAAAGAATGGGAATATCGGGCCAAGGTTTTGATTAAAGAAATCAATGGCTGATATAAGATTTTTTTAAAGTGAAAAGAGTTGTTTTTAAAGGTTGAGAATCAACCCCAAAATCTCTATGCTTTGCTACATAAAGCTGAATTTGGCACTATGGAGACCGAGTCTGCATACACAGATAAAATTCTGGTAGTTGTTCTGAATCATTTGGAAAACCTCAATGCAGAGGCCCAAGAATATTTCAATGAATGGGCACTAGATCAGAACAAAGTAGCAGTTGTAGAGACATCACGACTTACAACTGATGTAAGTTTTATATTCAACTAAAAATCATTTTTTGTTAAATATGTTGTGTTTATAAATATTAAAATTTTCCACTTCTATTTTGCAGTCTAATTTCCAGTACCTAAAGCAATAGGTCGGTGCCATGAAAACATTGATCAAGATGACCAAAATTAGCATTAATAATTATATTGAAGTGAAGAAAAGGTTACAGCAAACAATTAGAGAAAATAATTGGCTTAATATTTTTATCAAATATAAGGGCCTGGATGTCGATGCTAAATTGAAATAAAATGAGAAAGAGTTGAATGCACCTTTCAAAGAAGATCCAGCAAAGGAAGAATTTTCATTGTTATCGAGGATCAACACTACAACTGAAAGTTTGGTTAGGGCTGGTGCATTAGAAGAAAAATATATTAAGGTAGATTTGGGTGAACCTTCAGGAAACAATAAGATGTTTTTTATGTTATACGAATTAATTTGAAATGATAAGAAATGCAACATAAATATTAACTTTGAAAAATTTCCAATAATGATTTATACAAAACAAATCTACAAGAAAAGTTGAAACTTTAGACTAATACTTCAATAACAAGGCTTATGTAAAATGATATACAAAATATCCAGTAACACATTTGTAATGTAGTGTTCTAATCAACATTTGTAATCAACATTTAAAATGATATTAAAGATAATGCAATGTTCTAATCAACATTTGTAATCAAATAATCACATTTCATTCAAATATACACAATCAAATCAAAGGGCTAATCAACATTTGTAATCAACATTTAAAATGATATTAAAGATAATGCAGTGTTCTAATCAACATTTGTAATCAAATAATCACATTTCATTCAAATATACATAATCAAATCAGAGGGCTATGCTATACAGAGTATCCAATGACAAATCTAATATCATATTATATCATTAGTGACATCAAAATTACATGTAACAACATAATCTCAATATTCCTTTCATTACAATGCTGAACTCAAATCAAATCAAATGAAAGCATCCTTTCATTATAATATGTGAAATCAAATCAAATTATGATATGTGAAATCAAATCAAATGAATGCATCCTTAAATCATAATGTTGGAAGCTGGAACAAACTCTTTTCAGATTGTAAAATATATTCTGCACTCACACCCAAAATTTTTATCGTCACAATCTGACCAGTGTTACGATCATCCTCATCATCCTCAGTATTCGTTACACCTCTTCTCTCTGCCATAGATTTTCAATGTGATAATGCTCTTTCATAAGGAAACTTCTCCACCTCATAGGTCGACACATATACTCTCAAATAATTTTCCAAATTTTTGTCCAACCTATTTCAAAATTTAGATTTTACATACGATAATGCACTGAACACCCTTTCATCTTCCACAGATCCTAAAATTATCATTTGACATAATTCATATAAATGAAAATATTCACTCATAGTATGTTGTAAGATAGTACTTAGTTGTAATATTCTCCACAAACGTGAAATAGAACCTGCTTCATGATGGTTAGAGAGTTGTGAAACTTGAGCAGACATTGTTGTTCCAAAATAGTTTGATTGTTTTGTCAAAAGATCTCTATTGAGAATACCATTGATTTCAATACCATTGACTACCACACTTTTACTGAAATGGCCAAAAAGAATGCCCATGTATTTGAGAAATAAACCATTTACAATATGGTATTCACTACAAGGATCCCAAAACATCGAATTAACCACACCCATAGCTTCTAGCAATTCATCTCTTTGAAAACGGTCTCTTATTTCTTTTGTCAATGATTCTGCTATTTGCTTCAGTTTAATTTTTGTATCGTCTACAACTACATGAAATTTGTTGTAGGTTATGGGTATTTTCTCAACTTCATTTGTAGCTATATCCATTCGCACGCCATAACAATATAAAGGTATTTCCTTTCTATGGACATTAATACATAGATGATCATTTATATTGAACTTCAGAAAGCTTTGAGGATCATTCATGTTTATTAATGCTCTCCAACTCTCAAACATGGGATCCATAAAATTTTGACCAGATACGTACATCATATCAATATGCATGCAAATTTGTTTCTCGCCCTGATGAAATCCATAATATAAATCGATCTTTCTTGTGCAATTTTGATCAAAGTATTCATTTTTTCCAACATAGGAAGAATACCGCACAATGTGAGAGGTGTTTCAAATTCACTCATTCAAAAAAGTAAATATTTAGCCTTATAAACTACCCTACGACTTGCATACATAAACCCTATCAGGGATTGATATTATTTGAAAACTCTTAATGTCGGCTGATACATCGAAATCCACCTAGTATCCACATCTTTCAACAGTTTTTTACCTTCAGTAACTCCTAGTGCAAATTGTTGAAACTCTGAAAAAAAATTTGGACTACGTGAAAAATAATCATGAATTTCATGAACAAGCTCTTCCACTCTCGTAACATTTGTAAATGTATCCATAATTTTGTATGCAAGATTCATTTTGTGGGCCATGAAATGAATAGGGATCAAATATGGGGTAACATATGTTTTTAGTCTAACACAAAGACCATTCCTGTGTCCTTGCATTGTAGCATCACCATCAAATCCGACACATATTAACTTAGAGGCTATTTCAATTTCATTCATTCCTACTTCTTCTTTTAAACTAGTTACAACAACATTGTATATGTTTTTTGCATTACAATTTTCCACCATCTTGCGTAATCCAAGTAAATGAGGTTGCCTTAAATTATTTTCCAATGTGTAAACATGCATGCAAATCCAATATGTATTGTCAATAGCAATCACCTCATCAATTGAAAGTGAAATGAATTTGGCATTTTTGAATTTCTCTTTGAGGTCATTTTGCTCAACCAATGAGAGAAATTTTGTCATTTCCTAACCACTTCGATCTGACCAATTGGCGCTGGGTAAGTTTTGCACATCAGCTAGTCAAAATAGAGATTTATAATCCATGAAATTATACATAGGTCTATCCTTCTTAAGAATAGAGAATACAACAACAAACTGTAAACTTTTTGAAGCTAAAGTTAACTTATTCATTTTTCAAAATTAGGCTTGAATCGTTGCACCTTTCTCAACCAAAGTTTACTTTTGTTTCATTTCTTTATCATATTATTGTGCATATCTTATATGTGCACACTCTGATGCATCCTTCCACCTATAATTTTTTGGTATTGGTCGATCACCTTATTTTGTTTTGATATAAACCTTTCCATAATGTTTTTCTACTGTATCTTTCTTAAGTTGCAATCTATGATCCTTTCCATGTTTCCAACTGTAAATTATGCATCTCAATTATGTTATATCATCACTACTATTCTCTGGTAGAACTGGCTCAATAAATGGAAATTTTGATATCCAATCAGGCTGAAATGATCTATTAATTGTCCACCTAGATAACCTTGCACGTTTATGTTTTTTAGATGAAGATTCTTTGGAAGTAGGGATTGCATAAGAACTATTAGTTTCTTTTCCACTTGGTATGTTAGATTTAGGAATCTCTTCATGTTGTTTTTGCATTTGATTAAGAATATTTTCATCTATGGACTGTTCATTAACGTGGATATGTGGAAGTGGAGGCATATCAGGGTAAACAATATTTTCTATAGAGATAATACTAGTGTCAATAGTAGGGTCATTATCACTATGGAATTTAAAAGCATACCTTCTATAGATAAAAATGTACAAGCCATCAACCAAAAAACACACTTCTTTATGAATGAAGACATTTATATTTAAAATTAAAAATATAAAAAAATTAACTAGTGAGTAAAGGTATTCATACCTTCAGTTTGTGTAGATGTTGATGGCTGATTGGATTTCAAAATATTATGAAAGTATTTGAGGATACTCCTTTTATTGGAAGACTAGCCTCCATTATTTCCACTGCCTGCATTTGACATTTTACCTGTATGAACAGAAGAATAACATGAAAAATGAACATCATTTTTAAAAATAAAAATAACTGGTATAAAAGAGAACTACTGCTAGAGACAACAGAGTATCTGTCCCAAGCAAAAAAAACCTCCTTATTGAGTGTCAATGAACAAAATGTTAAAAAATAAAATTTAATGGTAAAAGAAACTTATTGGTAAATTGAGTCACCTTATGCTAATCGCCTTATGCCACTCACCTTATGCCAATTGCCTTATGCTAGTTGCCTTATGCCACTCACCTAATGCCAACCACCTTATGCCAGTCACCTTATGCCAGTTGGCTTATGCCACTCGCCTTATACGAGTCACCTTATGCTAGTCGCCTTATACCACTCACCTTCTACCACTCACCTTCTACTACTTGCCTTATTCCAGTTGTCATTCGCCAGTCGCCTTATACCACTCACCTTATGTTAGTTACCTTATGTCAGTCGCTTAATGCCACTCACCTTATTCTAGTCACCCTATGTCAGTCACCTTATGCAAATTGCCTTTTGCCACTCGCCTTATGTTGGTCACCTTATGATAGTCGCCTTATGCCAATCGCCTTATGCCAGTCACCTTTTTCCAATTGCTTTATGCCAGTCACCTTATGCCAGTTGCCTTATGCCAGTCACCTTATGTCACTCACCTTCTATTAGTCACCTTCTACAAGTCACCTTTTGCCAGTCTGTCAGTCGTGGACTCGTGTTTTGACAGTCATCTGCTTTGTATTGCTCACTAGATGAAAAAAATAATGTTGCAATTATATGAGAGTCACTGTCAGGGTTAGCTATATATAATGTGGTACAAGGGGCAAATTGGACGAGATATTTTTTATTTTTAATAAATTTAGGGTAAAAATTAGGCAGGAAACCTTATGACAATGGGGCAAATTTACCCTTAAAAAAATTGGATCCCAAAATTTTTGGGCGAACGGGCCGACCTCTATGGTCCCAAAATTCACAAAATTAACATTTTGAAAATCCGAATATTCGTGCTAAATTGTGAAAATCACCACTATGCAAAACCCTTGTGAAGAAGGAGTTGTGCAAGACATCCTATTGGAAGTAGCAACTTGGTGTTTCTAGACACCAAGGTCTACATCCTCTACAAAGGTGGAAGAAGAGCTATAGAAAAAGGTATGCAACTTATGGTGCAAAAATATTCATTAAATCGAGCTGCTTATTAGATTTAGTAGAGCACCTAAAATTAGATTAAAGTTGCAAAAATAAAATTATATTTTAGTCTTCTAAAGTGCAAAGGAAAACAAATTCCTTTTAAGGATTCAATTGCACATTTATTAGGAGTTGATTAGATTCCAGATTAGCTTCTATCAACTACCTATTATCTATTATTGAAAAAGAAGACTAAGTCCTACAACATTGATTGTAGTGAAATTGCATAATAACTCCTAAAGATTAATTTTAGGTTATTCTTGATTAGTTGTAGTAGATTATTAGTGCATTTCTTTGAGATTTTATTGGAGTGATAAGGTGTAATATTAGTGCATTAAAAAAGATCTTGTACTATTCTACCACTCTCAAAAAGAAAATTAGTTTTGTGTTTCTTGAAAGGCACAAAGTTTGATTTGTATCAAGTGTCTAAAGACACTATTGAAGCACAAAAATTTGCAACTTGATGTGGCCAATAGAAGCCATCAAATAGGGTTAGAATCCTCCAGATTTGGAGAAGAAAATAACTAACAAAAAATAGAGATAGAAGCTTATGAAAGTGAGACTTGGTGAGTCTCAAAATCAAAAGCATTACAAGTGAATGCAAAAAAAAAAATGCAGAAAATTGGCATCATATAAAAGAACTTCTATCTATTGTTATTGAATCTTGGACTTGTTATCAAAATTTTCCAAGTAAAAAGGGAAATGTGTGTCTATTTTTAAATATAACCTCAAACCCTTGTATTGCAATAAATCTGCCACAAAACCATAATCTTAAAAATCTGGAAATAGAGTGCAAAAGAAGGTTTATTAAAAGCCTTATTATACAAAATATATTACATTATCTTGCACTACTCTTATATGGTTTTTGATAACATAAGTGCAGATTTGAAAAGTTCCATATTAGGGCACGTTTCCCTATAGGAAAAAAATAGCCATCAAAGGTCGAACGTTAGAAATCTTCCTCCCAAGCTAGAAGGAGCCATTCAAGGGCTCATCTTGGATGTACGTACCTACAAAAATAAATCTCATTTCAGATCATCCATGAGCCATATTTACGTAGACAAGTGAGTGCAAATCAATATCAAAAGGACATCAAAATAACAACGGAAAAAACAAAGCATTTGGAGGCATAAAAGAAAGGAAGAAAGGTGTTACATTCGTGGTATCAATCTTGGAGAAGACCACTCACCAAAGGAAGTTTCAAAATACCATCCAAGCTTTGTAGCATATCGCCCATTCACTCGTAGAGAAGAAATTTTGCTTGTTGCCCAAGCAAGAAAGATATGGAGTTATAATATCCATCTTCGAAGGTATTACAAGAATGGTATCCATGCAAAAATGACACTTGGCATTTTAGTCATCATTCCTCTCAACGTTCTAGACGCTTCTACAAAGGAGTTACAAGCAAAGACGATCCACTTGGTATTCTTCATAAGCTTCACACAAGGGCCTATACATTTTCAGTAAGCATTGGACAAAGATTTTGAGCATTACGTAAAGAAGGGAGTACTTTTTTATAACAGACATGACACTTGATGCAATGCCTATGATCCATGTTGTTTAAAATGTATCTTTTAGTCCACAACCAAGATGCAAGAGTGAAGCACAGTCAAGACATTCGAAGGAGGAACGTAGCACAGTCAAGGTGTGAGAGAAGAAACATAAACGTTTGAAATGTAGTGTGGAAGACAAGGGGGAAGGAGCATTAAAAACTTCCCATTTTTGGAATGTCAACATTTTCAACACCTACATACAACATTCACGTCAAGCTTCCATCAAATCTCCATTAATCCGAGCGCTCAAGGTACATTCTAGACGCTGTTATTAATTATTGCTTTCATAAGTTGAAAAGTATCGAACATCAAGGAGATATTACGTATAAGGTAAGGTATAAATCCCATTGATTATTGCTTTCATAAGTTGGAGTTATAAGGATTATAAACTAAGATTGAAACTTAGCGTTTTGAAAGATAAAGGGGTGACTTATCTTATTATTTTAATATTTGCAATATTACTTAGGAGGAATAAGGAATTTAACTTGGATTAAACTACATTGCAAATATTATTATCATTTCTCTAATTTTCCAAGAACTTGGGAGTCATAAGGGTTACTCCATCAAATTTATTTTATTTGGAAATTAGAAATAATCCAAGGGAGATAAAAGAGGTTATTTAGGGATTTTATTAAGGTTGGATAAATTTAAATTTTTACTTGTCTCAAATCTCTAAAAAGGGGACAAAATATTTCCAACATCAAAACCTCTTCAAAATAGAAATAGTGCTTAGTTCAATTAGGAGTAATAAGGTGTTAAAAGTTGATTTTTGATTCTTGCAAAACTTGTACAAAATCAACCGAATTTGAACTATATTCTTACAAAAGCACTATAGCACACTTCAAAACATTAGGGAGTCATAAGGCTTGATATTAGGAAGTTTTGAAATGGCATCTAACAAATTATTCCTAGCAAACTCTCAACTTCTCAAGGGTCCTAATTATTTTTCTTGGAAGAATAAATTGAAAGAAATTTTAGTATATGAAAAAATTTGGGATGTTGTCAAAGGTAAAACTCAGAAACCTACCATAGGAGAAGCATAAATCTTGAAGTTTGAAGATAGATTTAAAGGCCTTAATGATAATAAAGTTTTATATCACTGATGATATTTAACCATATATCAGTTCACTCAAAACACCTTTAGATGCATGGATAAGCCTAGAAAAAGTATTTGAAGGAAAGAATAAAACAACTATTATTCATTTACAAAATTAACTTCACTCATTGAAAATGAATAGTGGAGAGATTATAGAACTATTCCTAAGGAAGGTAGCATATATTAAAGGAAAATTGTTAACCTTAGGTGAAACAGTTAAATATGAACTTATTACTCAAGTAATCATGAGAGCACTTCCAAACCACTATAAGCACTTGGTAACATCTTTGCAGGTCATGATTAAAGATACATATTTTGATTATTTATTCAATATAATTCAAGAATATGAAGTAGAAAATACTTTGAAAGATGAAATGACTAACACTGCATTGGCCTCAAAAGACAATCCACAAGAAAATACTATTTCTACAGCACGAGGATTAAAATATGGTATTCTCAGATCTATAGAAAGAAAGAAAATAGTACCAACTATTGTAGATATAATCCCAAAAATAAGAACCAAAGAAATAAAACAAATTATGAGAATTAGTTTGATCTACAAAAATACCAAAGGAACCCTCATCAACAACAATTTCAACGACCTAGCAATTATCCTCAACTTGAATATCAAAGAAAAATTAGAAAGGTCACCTGGTTTAGAGGATAGAAGAACTTGAAGAACTGGAAGAACCCACAGAGGATTTTGAAATGAAATATCTATCAGCAAATGGAACATACTACCAAAACACTAACTATTTGGTTGAATAGGTTACAAAGAATGCATAAGAAGAAGACTACAAAGACCAATCAAAATATAAATAAAATCCATATTGAATACTAAAACCTTCAATACCCAAATAATGTAATACATGGGGATGTTGTAAATATTATCTATTCCATAATTTGGGTTATGTAAATGTATCCTCCAAGATACATACCTAGATTACTTCTTATGCAAGTTATCTAGTGACTTCATGCAATGTAATAAATGGACAAGTGTCCATGTGCAAGGTGTCCTATGCACAACTAGATAGAGTGTTGGGCAAGCATCATATTTTCATATATAAGGATGGCCTCTTAGAAAGATAGATAGATAGGACAACCGGGAGACATTGTTAGATAGTGTAGGTTAGTGGATTGTGTTCATGTTGGTCACAAATCTGCTTAAGTACAAGATATTATCACTTGTGCGCCCTAGACTTGACCAAAATTGAAAGGTTGAGGAAAAGAGAAAATTCCTTCGGACCAATCTCCAGAGAGGGTTGGTTCCCTTACTAAATCCTACACTGTTAAAGACTAGAGTTGCAAAAAAGAAATTGAAAATAATGAAAAGAAAGAGAAATATGGCCACAGGTTGAAGATGTAGGATTGGGGCAGAACAACAACAAAAATTCCACCAATCTCTATAAAAACATATAACAGAAGGAAAGTAGCAGAATTTTACTCACACCTTTGTAGGGACAACCCTTAGATCACGTTTCAAAACTTACGCACTCACCAGCAATGTTTTAAATCCAGAAATAGAATTTGAAACTTAACATCAGGAACATGAGCATTAGAAGAAATGCTTAAAAATAGAATGAAATCACACATATAATAATGCTTGCAAATTTTAGAAGCCAAGTCTCTTCTATTGATGCAGAGAACTTAAGAAGTTTTCCTGTAAAATGTCCAACCTTTTTTACAATGGAAATTTTGTTAGTATTTATAGAGGTTTTCACTTCTTTCATTAAATACATATGGAGGTAAGGTGTCAGCCACTCAAACACCAATAGTAGCAATTATCTCCTCAGCAACAATAATATGAACAAATGCCAATGAAAATATCTACTGATTTTATCACATGGCATATCAGGCTTTAGCAGGAATCAACAATCTGATTTCATTCTTTATTTTGGCGCCTTGGAAATGCATACCCACAAAGGGGTCGGTGCCTCGAGAATAAATAATATTGCACTAGAGTCCAAAGCACCTGGCAGTTTTGGTGATAATATTGCCATAGGAATTAACTTCATCAAACTTAATCCTTTTTCAAAGAAGATTTTCATTGAAAACATGAAATTTCACCCAAAAAGGTGCCTTCATCTTCAATTAGCATGAAACGAGCTTTTACTTGGAATGTGCACTTAATACTTTTATCCTATGTGAAATGAAATTGTACCCCAATATTTGTCCTTTTATTCCGACTTCTTATGGGAAAATATTCTACTGCCATAAGTGGGGCCAATCTTGGAAACTTAATTTCTTTGAAAATTAATGAGAACAAAACTGTCGGAAAGCGAAAAGGCATTTCGGAGAGTGAAAAAGCATTTCGGAGAGCGAAAAGGCCATTTCGGAGAAAAAGCATTTCAAAGAGCGAAAAAGGCATTTCGGAGAGCGAAAAAGCCATTTCAAAAAAAAAGCATTTCGGAGAGGGGAAAAGTATTTTACTTTAATTGCACCCGAAATTACATCCATCAAAAATTTTCCAAAAACAATGTTCAATGTGTGAAAACACTCAAAAAGCATTTGTAAGTTTTACTGGCAAATTTACAACAAAATTTCAATGTGGAAAAAATTTCAATATTTCTGGCGGCTTGCGGGGTATTCAACTCGCCTGAATTCGATTGATCCCATGCCTTTATTCATTGGGTGCAGAGTCCCCGCTATCAGTTGCATCTGATGGTCGGCTACTGGTACTAGCTTCATCCTACTTTTTGAGATATGGCACTACAGATTCATACACTGCAACTGCATCAACCCATGCATTTACAGTAATTGCCTCATGAAATTTGAGTGTATCCATAAGATATCAAAAAGTCTCAACCTTTTCTAGATCAATATATTTAGCCTTTTGGTTGAGCTCCAATAATTCAGACTCAATGCAAATGAATTTTCTCATCAACAACAATACATGCTCTTCAGTTATGGGATCCTCCAAGTTATCAATATCTGAGGTATCAGCCATGAAAATAGCCCATAATACATCCAGGTCTTTCTTCGTCAGAATATTCCCTTGATCATCAACAAAGCTAGGGAAACCATTAGCTGCAATGGTTTCAAAGTGATACAAGGAAATGCGTCTCTCATGCTCAAATGTTTCCTACAACTTACGGGCTTCTTTAAGCAGTTACATCTTGGAGAAAAACTAAGGACTGTGATCTTGGCACTTGCCCAATAATAAGCTATTTCACTCATTGGACGAAACCAAAGATCCATTTGAATCATTGACTAGATCTTCATGGCCATTTCCAACTTTGGCTCTAAATCTTGCTCTATGTTGTCCACTATAGGCCCGCCATATGAAACAACTTCCTGTACCTCCTGAAGAAACATGAGAACTAATGTAGCCTTGGTTGCCATATTCCTACAATCATTCAACAATTGACTGCAAGCTTCTTTAATTTTATCCTTGGTGAGGGTCACGGATTGTATAGCTTTTACCACCAACTGATTATGCAAGTTCTGAAGTTGGTCCTGCAAGGCTTGGATATTCAATTGAGCTTCTTGCTTTGCTATCTGGAACTGAGAAGCTGCTTGTTTTATCTCCATGATTTCACCCTCCAAATGCATTACCTGCTGTTGCCATTGTTGATATTCAGACTATGCAGTATCCAGTTTGGCCTTTTGTGCTGCCAAGGCCTCCTCTAGCTCCTTGATCTTTGCTTCAACCTAGATGAAACAATCCTATGAAGACAAGAACACGATACTTAAATAACAACATGAAATCAAATAACACAAGGAAATACAAAGATTGCACAAATGGATGTATTCAATAAAATGGGAGGGAGCCAATAAACTTCTTTGTTACAATCAGTACTCAATGTGAGTATTTGATACAATGATTTTACAATGGCATTAGGGTTCTCTAAAACCCTAGCAATAACAACAAAGTGTCTTTAGATTTAGTGTATCCTTACTTCCAACAGGTTGAGTGGGCTTCGAGTATCTAGTGTGGGGCCACTCCAGCTTCAACAGTCATTCAAAAATGTGTAGAACTTGCAGATCTACATACATAAAAATAAAAAAATAGGGTTAATAATACCTATGAGGGCTCCATAGTGTGAGACCCTCAGACATCAATAAAACCCTAGTTAACAATGAAGTCAAAAAGTATGTCGGATCAACAAATTATGAGATAAAATACATTCAAATGAGATATACCTTGCTTTCATTTCATTGTTACATATGACGTGGTGTAGTAGGCTCAGATTCACGTTTCTGTAGTTGCAGCAGGCCCGAACGTGCACTTGGTAGGCTCTAACACGAGCTTCCCAGGCTTTGGTGTGCACCTACAAGATGCAAGATATGAAGATGCAGGCTGACTAAGTCATCGTAGGGGTTGGGCATTGATTATGGAAATTTATTTGCCAATTCCATGATGGAACCAATCAAGCTTATTGATGTCCTGTATTATGACTATTGTCAAGTGAATGAGTTTTTGAGATGTTGGTTATCCATGTTTTCATGCCCCATGGAAGAGGACATCAATGACTGCATTTTAGCAAATTGTTCTTGGAAAGGTTGTATTCCAAATTTTAGGTGCCAAATATGATTGTGATATTTTATGATGAGATAATTGAATTTGATCATGGTCAAGTGTCCTTATTGTAGATTATTCATCTTACCGAATTTGCATGGATTGATATCGCTGCAATCACCAAGTTTATAGAATAACCTACTAGATACGAGGTTCGCTTGAAAACTGGATAGATTGTGGATGAGATGATTGATGAAAATAAAATATGTTGATGGAATAATACTTGATGGATGGTGGTTACGCTTTCGTAAAACGTGGTATTAGTTGATGTATGATTTGCAGCTTGTACTTCTTTGAGTTGTTCATTTTGCACATAACTGAGCGATTTATTGATAGAATGAACTCCAATTTTTACGAAATTATGTGATATGATGCATAATATGATGTAGAATGATCAGATGTGAGTTTTGTGAAAATTTGGATTGTTTTGCTATCTTTTGTGCCTTGATTTGTGGATTTTGAAGATTTGATTCATTCTTGAAAATTATGTACGCAAAACGATTTTTGTTTTCACAAAACCTGATTTTATGATGTGCATGATGTATGGATGAAATTTGGTGTCTACAAATCCTTATAATGCTCAGCTTGCAGGTAAATTGAACTTGATGCCACTTGTATGGTGCCCATTTGCTCTATTGGATCCATCTTTGTGAGGTCCTCGATGACTTCTTGGTAGGAATAGTCAGTGGGCACCATTTCTCCTTGAGGTTTCTGAACCTGAGGAACCATTGTCACCGTGTGCATCTCCATTGTTGTTGGATCAAAAGTTACTTTCTTCATTGGTTTTGCCATGGCTAGCGCATCCTTTCTCTTGCGATTCTTCAACCATCTTGATGAACTTTGTCATGCCCTGCTGATTTTTTTTGCTATCGGGCGCTCAGGTAGCAACTCCATCTCAGAAGCTAGTGGCTCATGTACTATAAAAATTGGGGAGGACAAGAAAAGGGCTTGTTGAGGATTTGATTCAATCATAGGGATGGAAGTGGAGGGTGCTTCAGCCATGCTTACTCGAAGAGGGGCTTGCGTGGTTATAGAAGTAACAGGATGAGAAGGCATGGAAGATGAAACGGAGGGTAATGGAAGGGAAAATGGATTTGAGGTGGATGCAAATGAACTAAAGGAAAGAGAAAAGGATGAAATGGGTGAAACTGGGGAAGCACTGGTGACCTATGACTATGGGACAGAAATGGGAATGGAAGAGGTGGATGTAGCAATTGGGGGTGAAGTTGACATGGGAACTACAGATGAAAAGACAGTGGTCACCAAATGCTTGTTAGAAAGAGAAGAAGAAAGAAAATGCATACCTGCGGGCTCCGACACCATTTGAGCCGATGGTGAATGTTGTTGTGCCACAATATTGTCCTCTCCTTCCGATCTTGCCTTCTCCACATTCGGATTTACTATTATCACCATTGGAACTGATTGTCCCAACTGAGCCAAAGAAGATATATCCGAAGAAACAATTGGCTCAATTGTTGGTGAAGGAAGCAATTTGGTGCTCAACGCAGAAAGGGCCCCACTCCTAGGTTTCTTCACTATGTTAGGGAAAGGAACTCTCATAGTTGTGCTTCTCTTATTTTGTGGAAGTTCCTCCTCCAACGGAAATTGCTCTTCTTCTTCATCTTCAATCATTATCCTCTCTTCTTTTGATGCTTCCTCTTGTCTCCTTATATCTTCCTCTCTATCTGGACTGCTAATACTTCTAGGCACTAAATCAGCAAGGGAGAGGGGCTGGTACTTTTCATACTGTTCATCATAGATCATTGAAAATGCATCATCCATAACCAACGGATAATTTACCTTGGGCTTATTTCGGTGAATCCTCATGATCCACCAGCTAGCAATCTTCTCATCAGACCAATCAGGCAATTTTACCTTCATTTGTTCAAACAAACCTAAAGGAGGAACTTGCTCTGGATGATTTTTTGGATCATATTCGACCTCCATCTCATAAAAATCATGCCAAGGAGGAAGTGACATCATCTTCTCCACATGCCATTTAAGGTCATGTCCTTCGGGATTATTCCTTTGTTGTACGATGTCTTCTCTAGGGCAACAATGAAAAGTCTTGGCCTTGATGTGACTGGCAAAAATACCCAAAGGATCATACTTCCATCATTGAGGAAGCTCAACCAATCCATGGTCATAGAGCGTCTCAACAATTAATTCATTCTGCCCACTCTGAGTAACTGTTATATCACCAAACTTGAAAGGCATAGCACATGTATTCTTCTTTCCCCGACCTGACCCATAGGTATCATTGATGAAATCACTTTGTCGGGCCACTTCCAAGGCAAAAAGGTGTTCAGTTGTAAAATATGGCAGCAGAAAAGGTTTACCAGTAAAACCAAATATTCTAACCACCATGCCTTGTGTCAGTAAAAAGACATCACCTCTTTTCTGATCAACCACTTCTGCTTGCATTGCCCGAGGCATTCTGTTACATACTCCATAAATTAACTCCAAGGCGGGTCCTAAAAATATCCTGTTGAAATTATAATAGGACTCCTTCTTTGACAAACTTTGAGTCCATGAGTATACCGACAACGCTTTTCCTACTTCATCTATCTTATTTATTGCTATGAAGGCAAAGTGAGAGTGCATATGATAGAAAAAATACCATGCCAAAAGGGAACAATGCCTGAAAGTAATATCTTCTCCACTTTGTACCTTTTGCAATTGTGAGTGTATCCTCCATTCCAAGAAATCTGCCCAATCAAAGAAAATCGGGTTTGGAGCATAAAACCCTACTTGTGAAATGCGTTGCACCAATGATGCTTGCCACTTGTGCACTATGGAATCTGAAGATAGTCCCGTCAGCCACGCTATCATTGAATACAAATCTGGGCTCTTGAAATTCTTTAATGGTGCTGGCAGTTTTGGCAACTCCCCAAATCATGGTGTCTTCAATAATTGGCTCTCCATGAACTGCCGCATGTGAATAGTGGATTGATACCTCTCTTCCTCTTCTTTAAAATTGAGCTTTTTATGTGTGGCATAAGATGGAGGTTGCGCTCCACAAGCAAATGCATCCCGTATGGAACTAGCCGAAATATTGAACAATTCTTCTCCGTGGGCATTTTGGATAGTTCTTGTACCCGTATTATAACATTGCACGATGGCCCAAATCAGCTCGGGACATGGGTGCATGGGTGTACACAGGAACCAAAAAATATGGGAATGAAATGCTATAGTACGGGGATGTTCAACAGACATGTTTTGTGCAGCAAATTCGGCATCCAAACGCAACTTTTCCACTCCTTTGTTGGTGATATTGCAATCATTAATATGCATCAAGCGATCATCATAGGGCTTTAATTCTACATCTTCATCCTCCTCTTCTCGAGCTTTTCGCTGCTTCTTTTCAATTTTAGGCTTTTTCTGCACCTTCACCTTTTTGGCTTCCGTGGCTTTTTTCCCCATCCTCAGCTTTCTTTGAATATGCAGTGAAGAACGACAAACCCTGAGCAAAAGAAACTTGCAAGACTTCTACATAGGAACTCTGCAAATGCTTTGATTGAGAACCGAAGAGTTGGCCTCCTTTTATAATTTTTCATGCATATCCGTTGGAAATCTTGCTAATTTTATGGGCACCACATGCATTCGAATGTGTAGAAGTGGTTGTTTTTTTTTGCTTTGGAAAGTGCGATGAGTGGGCGGAGTGTATGACGTGGAGCGAGAAATGGAAATATGCGGATATTACGGGGGGTATATGGGAAATGGAGGTGGAGGAAAAGAAGAAAATATGGAAGGGTTTTTTTTTTTTTTTAGAGGAAGAAGGGGAGAGGAAAGAAAAGTGGAAGGGAAGGGCTTTTCGAGGAGGGAAATTTATTTTCGGAGGAAAGGAAGGCAATTTTTTTTTTTATGTAAAATAAAGAAAAACAGGGAAGATTTTATTATGGCCGAAATGGGTATTTTTGGGATGCAAAATAGGATTTGGGCGAAAAGGGGAGGAGGAAGGGAAAAGTTGTTTTTTTTTTTTTTTTTGGGGGGAATGGGTCGGGTCCGAAAAAGGAATTTCGGGGTCCGAAATAGGTGTTTTGGAAGGAAGTAGGTTTTTTGGGAAGGAAGAAAGGTTTTTTTTTTTTTTGGGACCGAAATAGTAATTCAATATTCAAAAAGGTATTTCGGAATCCGAAATAGGCTTTTTGGGAGCAACATTATTTTTTTTTTTTTTTTTTTTTTGGGTTTAGGCGAAAGGGTTGGAGGGAAAATTTGAATTCCGAAATTCAAATTTTGAATTTATGGGGGGAAAGGAATGGGATGTTTTTTTTTTTTTTGGGAAGGGAAGGAAAAAAAAAAATAGTAGGAAAACCCAAAAACAGGGGGTTCCAAGGTAAGGCCATGGCATGGTTTGAAAAGGGCCAAAAAAGTGGAGCCTTTGTTTTTTTTTTTTTTACACCTCCAGAATTTTGGATCCTCAAAACACATCATCCAATTTGACTTTCTGGTTTTAATTTTTCTAAGAACTACCTAGTTAAGCATAACCTTCCTAGAGTAGCACTTGGATGGGTGACCTCCTGGGAAGTCTCGGGCTTTGACCACTTTTTTTTTTTTTTGAAATCAGAACCAGAAAGCAACAACGTAAAATGAAAATATGTACATATTTACATCCATAATCTCTATTTTTACTGATAATAGGCCTTCAAATGAAGACCATTAACTAGAATTGATAGTGCATTACCGTCCATATCTTGCAAATAAAAAGAATTAACTTGATTGGCACCTGTGATCTGAAATGGACCTTCCCATATTACCTCGAACTTGTGATGTTTGCCAGGATTTGACTTCTTTTCATTCCACTTCAATACAAGGTCGCCAACCTTAAAGGTCCTTTTAGAAACCTTTTTACCGAACCATTTCTTTGTCATCTCAACATGCTCTATGAAGGCTTGGTACGACTTCTCCCTTTCTTCCTCCAATTGTAAAAGTTGAGCCAACCTCATGCTCATGGGATCAGACTCATCATCCTCATCATTAATCAAATGCCAAGTTTGGAGGGCCGGTAATTCAATATGGATAGGCAAAACCGCTTCTTTACCGTATACCAAGGAATAAGGGGACGTCTTGATAGATTTTTTTACCGAGATGCGATCGACCCATAATGCTTGGTTCAAAAGCAAGTGCCAGCTCCGCTTATTGTCGCCAAGGGTCCTCTTCAAAATTTTGAGTAGGTTCTTGTTTGTAGATTCAGCCAGGCCGTTCCCCTATGGATAGTAATTAGATGAAGTTTTCAAATAAATTCCATACGTACCCATAAATTCACTAATTTTGGCACCTATGAAAGGAGTTCCATTATCTGTTATGATTGCATCTAGGACACCAAAGTGAGTGATCAACCCCTCGAGGAAAGTGATGACCGTGACTTGATCCACTTTCTTGGTTGGGATAGCTTCAGTCCATCTGGTGAAGTAATCAGTCACAGTCAAGATATACTTGTGGTCGACAGACGAGTTAGGTTCAATGACCCCGATAAAGTCTAGGCCCCATTGCTGGAATGGTGCTTCTACTTGAATCGAGCGAAGGGGTAATGCCCCCTTTCTGATTCGACCAACATATCGTTGACAACTGTCGCAATGAGTACTTACTTTGTGAGCATCAACAAACAAGGTAGGCCAAAAATAGCCTGCTCGGATGATTTTTAAGGCCATGGGCCTTCCTGCATAATGACCACCTGATAGTCCAGAATGAAATTCTTCTAAAATATTTTCTTTTTCGGAGTCCCTCACACACCTGAGAAGAATTCCATCAATGTTTTTGTAAAATAACCCCTCAGGCAACAAAGTATATCTGAGAGCTTGCAACCTGAATCTCCGACGTTGCGAAGCACCAAGGCGAGATGGACATATGCCTGAGGTAAAATAATCGATTAGCTCTTCAGTCCAATCAATATTGTTGGCGGTATGGTTTGCGCAAATGTTCTCGCCCAGACTATCCTCATACAACATATCTAATGACTCGGAAGCTGCACTTTTGGCTAGCTCTGAACATAGAGCTCTCCCATGAACTAGCTTGGTTGGTCGGATCTCCACATCATATTCTTGAATTTTTGAGACCCAACCTACTCTCTTGTCCCCTAATTCTCCTTGGAGAATAAAATTTCTTACATCAGGGTGTATGACATGCACAACCATTTTGCTCTGAGAAATGAAGTGTCGAAATTTCTTCAATGCTTTCATTACTGCATATACTTGTTTTTCAATAAAATTATATTTCTCTTGATGAGGAGAAATAACCTGACTCAAAAAAGCAATTGGCTTCTCACCTCCATCCTCTTGCGATTGTGTCAAAACTGCAGCATAACTCTCCTGTTCGCCTACCGCATAGAGGATGAAATCTTTAGAATAATCAGGATTAATCAATACTGGAGCCTGAGTAATCCTCTCCTTGATTTCCTTGAAAGCCTGTCTTCTTGTTTCAGTCCATTTAAACTCAACACCTTTCTTCAAAAGCTCAGTCATGGGTTTCACCACCTGAGCGAAATCAACGATAAACTTACGAATGAAATTGATTTGGCCAAAGAAATATTGCAAATATTTTTTATTGGCTAACAATGGTAGCCTCAGGAGGGCTTCAGCTCTTGCAGGATCGATTGCCAATCCTTCTTGCGAGATCACATGGCCCAATAGCTTCCCTTATTTAACAACAAATATTGACTTCTTCGGATTAATCGAGATCCCAAACTCATGACACTTCTCGAACACCTACCTCAAATGAGCAATGTGGTCTTCTCTGTGATGCGAAAACATAGTCATATCATCAAGATAGATCACAATAATCTTATTCAATAACTCACCGAAAGCAATGTCCATAGCCCTCTGAAAAGTGGCACCGACATTTGAAAGTCCAAATGGCATCCGCTGGTAGGCGAAAGTACCCCACTTGGTGGTGAATGTTGTTTTATATTGATCCTCGTCTTTCACCCAAATCTGATTATACCCAGAGAAACCATCAAGCAATGAGAATCTCTGGGCGCCAACTACTACATGAAGGATTTGATCGATCTGAGGCAAAGGGTAATGGTCCTTTAAAGATGCCTGGTTTAGATTGTGAAAGTCAACACACAACCGAATGTCTCCATTATTTTTTCGTACTGGGACCAGGTTAGCCACCCATGTTGAGTGCTTGATTGGATAGATTATCTTGGCCTCCAACATCTTCAACAACTCCGCTTTCATGAGGACTTCAATCTTGGGATTGACAGGCCATTGTTTCTAACAAAAAGGTTTTACCCCTTCCTGTAGTTCTATAGTATGTTGGATCACATTCTTATCGTAACCCCTCAAATCATGGTAGCTCCAGGCAACAATATCTGGATACTCAAAACACAATTTCTTGATATCTTCCAGTTCTTCTGGGGTGCCATCTATTCCAACCTTGATAATTTTCTCAGGCTCCAAATGCAACTCTTTATAATCCTTCACATCAATTTTAATCTTGTGCTTCTCAACCCGATCACTCTGGTCGAACATACTTTCAAGTGTAATCAGTCCCCTAGGGATGTGATTATTTTTTAGCTGAATCATCCCTTCTCTCTCTTCTTCAGCAAGGACTCTATCATCAGCGCTTGCAGTTTCTTTAAGCAAGAAGTTAACTATCTGCTCATCATTGTCAAATACTTGCCAATAGAGATTTTTGTCAGGAACTGAGGGTCTATAAATTACCCTAACTATCTTAGGCTTTCTAACTACTTGCTCAACAGGAGAGTAGTTAGCACCAAGAGAGGCCAGAATATCTGCATGTTTATTTAGCTCTCTCGAAATCGCCTAAACATTTAAAGTAGTGAAAGATTCAAACAAGTCCCAAACTCTGTTGCGGTAGGCCTTCAAGTAGTGTTGCTTTGACACACACCTGTTAGTGATCTGATTAATAATGAGTTCAGAGTCACCAAAAATCTGCAGTTGTTTAATACCCAACTTCTCAGCTTTCTTCAATCCAAGGCATAAGGCCTCATATTCCATTGCATTATTTGTGCAACCCCAATTTAGCCTATAAGAATAAGTCTTTTGCAACCCTTCGGGAGAGATCAACACAACGCCGGCTCCTACACCATTCTTGCATCTGGCGCCATCAAAATACATTCTCCATAATTGATCTGCAATAGGATCGAGGGAAATAGGAACCTTCTCTTCAATCTGCTCTGGCTTCATGATAGTATAGCAGCCAATGTCTGTTCCAACCATCGCATTGAAGTCCATGAGTGAAAACTCATCCTCGAGTTGAAGCTCACCCAGTGCTTCTTCCATTAAATCAATTTCTCCTAACTCCTCGGTCATCATGTTAACCGCTCTTGGGGAACTTTCTTCTTCCTCCAACTTCTCAATGTGAAAAGGTGAGGGCTTCTCATTATGAATATGAATCTTCTTTCCCTTGAATGGTATCTCCAAATGCGAGTAGTCTAAGGAAAGATATCCTCCCAACTTAGCTGTGAACTCCCTTGAGAGGCACATGCTAAAGTATGGTTCCAGGTCAACTACTACCACTTCCTGGATGACCATGATTTGTGGCATACTATGAAGGACAATGGGAATATCCTTGATCACACCTACTATTTTCATAGGTGTCCCATCCAACTGCAAGACTCTAGGGCTACTCCTTGTATACTCCATACCCATGACTTCACAAACTGCCTTTGGCATGACAATTGTCGTAGCACCAGAATCAATCATGCAGTTGTGCACTATCCAACCCTCCATCCTGAGTGACAAATAGAAAGGGGGTGGTCTATTCTTTCCAGTGGCTGAAGTAGTTAATGCTTGAGAAAAAATTGTCTGGGTAGGACTCTTCCTATTATCTTTCACAGACTTCAATGATTCTTGTAACAGATCGACTTGCCCAGGTAATTGTAATGCATCATAAAGACTAACCTTAGCAGGAATCTTCTTCAACTCCTCAACAATATTGTATGTGGATGAACCAGACTCCTTCTTGTTAGTGGCCTCATATTTGCTTCGATATTGTTGTGTGGCTTCTACCCTCTATATTTTAGTCAAATATGGGTACTTGAGCTTTTCTCTGGCTTGTTCCTCTGTTTTAGCTCTTGCCTATGAAGTCGAGGCTTTTTCTTGCAATATTTCCTTCGCTTGTGGTGGTAAAAGATATTTTAATAGAATAGGTGAATCTGGCTTTGGTGTTGAAGTAGGAACTTTCACTTGTACTTGTTTCTTCTCATTTTGCATCTTTGGGTCAGTGGGTACCCTTAACGGTTCCATCTCAGCTAGGTCTACTGTGACTGGCTTCTTCCCAACTCTTGTGAGAACTGAAACTTGTTCTTCGGATGGAACCATGAAATTGTGATCCATTTCAGTAATCATGTTAACCTGACCTCTAGAAGAGCTTGCAGCTAGTGTTTGCACGTAGTTCAAATGAACCATACAAGTCTCCTCGCCATGTGGATCATTACATGTAGAGCACCAGTATGTTCTATCTATGGGGCCAACTTCCTCATTCATCGATACAGTTGGGTGCCTCTCAGGCACCTTGCTTGTTGAAGCCGCTTGTTCCCTAGTGATTGGCGGAGGTTGAAATCTCCTGGGTTGGAAATCTCTCTCGGCTTGCTTTCTTTCAATAACTGTGATTTTATTGCCCATTGCTCTTATAGCTGAATTAGCAGATTTTACTTCTTGCAAAAGTGTCATGTAAGGATCAAGATTTGAGGGGGTAGGAGGTGTCGGTAAAGGTAGAGGTGCTGGTGGTGCAGGTAATGTAGGAAAAGGGATAGATGGAGGCCATTGAGGAGCTAATAGGGTAGGTAATTATGGGAAACTAGGAGCTGACTATTGTGGTACCAGGATAGGAGCGATCGGAGGAGGTGCCAAATTCCATGAGGGGATCGGATACATTGCCGACATTGGCTGTGAGAATGTGTTGGAATGAAGGTATTGTGGAAGATCAAGAATAATGGGTATGGTTACCTTCGGAGGAAGCCTACCTACAACAATTAAATCAGCTTCGACCTTTTGAGCTTGCGTATACAAATCTGGAAACGTGTTCACATTGGCCTGGTGCACTGCCATACCAATATCAGTGTTGAGCGCTCGAAGGTAATAAAATGCCGCTTGTTCATGCGTAGGCCTCAAACCATCTAGAACTCTTTGCCAACTTCATGCAAATCGGACATTGAAATCTACAATCTCCTCTTGAGGATGCCTCTGAATGGTGGTAAATTGGTGCAACAAAGAATATGGATCAGCTTGCTCATGAAAATTCTTGATCAACAACTCGACCAACTGATCCCATGAAGTAATGGTGCCAGGCTCCAACGATCGGTACCAATAGAGCAATTTTCCTCTCAGTGATAAGACTAATAACTTAATCATCACATCCTCATCTACAATGTCATGAATCATCGCCAAAGCAGCTACATCTTGGATATGCTCATATGCAGTTTTTCTAGTACCATCATAGGTAGGCAAAGCTTTTAATGCAGCTTGAGGGACCAGATTTTGTGCTTGTAAATTCAAGGCTCCTAAGCTGTTCCATGCTGGGAACTGCCTTGGTGGCTGTTGCTGTTGATGCGGTTGTGCCATGTGAACTGGAATATGAGGTGGGGGTGGAGGAACACTGGTGGCAGTACTAACTAGACTTGAAGAAATAGAAAACACACCAGCTATTTGTGAGGATGTTGCAAATGACGTAAGTGACGGGGTGACCAACCTAGGGTTTTCACCTAATTTTTGGATATCGAGTTCAAAAAACTCAATGGGGTTTTCAGATTTTTTAGCCTTCGATCTTGTGATCATGGAGTACAACTTTCACCATCCCCACGTTCAGAGATTTTTGGATATGATCGAGTCACCAGATGCTCTAATAATTCGACAAAAAAAAGGTGAACATCAAACCTAAATTCTACTGGGAATGGACTCTTTTGAGTCCCACCGGGCGTGCCAAAAACTGTTGGTCACAAATCTGCCTAAGTACAAGATATTATCACTTGTGCGCCCTAGACTCGACCAACATTGAAAGGCCGAGGGAAAGAGAAAATTCCTTCGGACCAATCTCTAGAGAGGGTTGGTTCCCTTACTAAATCCTACACTATTAAAGACTAGAGTTGCGGGAAAGAAACTGAAAATAACAGAAAGAAAGGGAAATATGGCCACAGGCCGAAGATGTAGGATTGGGGCAGACTAACAACAAAAATTCCACCAAGTTTTATAACAACATATAACAAAAGGAAAGCAACAAAATTTTACTCACACCTTTGTAGGGACAACCCTCAGATCACATTTCAAAACTTACTCACTCACCAGCAATGTTTTAAATCCAGAAATAGAATTTGAAACTTAACAACAGGAACATGAGCATAAAAAGAAATGCTTAAAAATAGAAGGAAATCACACACATAATAATGCTTGCAAATTTCAGAAGCCAAGTCTCTTCTATTGATGCAGAGAACTTAAGAAGTTTTCTTGCAAAATGTCCAACCTCCTTTTACAATGGAAATTTGATTAGTATTTATAGAGGTTTTCGCCTCTTTCATTAAATACATGTGGAGGCAAGGTGTCGGCCACTCAGACACCAATAGTAGCAATTCTCTCCTCGACAACAATAATGAACCAATGAACAAATGCCAAAGAAAATATCTACTGATTTTATCACATGGCATATCAGGCTTCAGCAGGAATCAACGATCTGATTTCATTCTCTATGGTGGCGCCTTGGAAATGCATACCCACGAAGTGGTCGGTGCCTCGAAAATGAACAATATTGCACTGGAGTCCAAAGCACTTGGCAGTTTTGGTGATAATATTGCCACAAGAATTAACTTCATCAATCTTAATCCTTTTTCAAAGAATATTTTCATTGAAAACATGAAATTTCACCCAAAAAATGGGCCTTCATCTTCAATTAGCCTGAAACGAGCTTTTACTTGGAATGTGCACTTAATACTTTCATCCTATGTGAAATGAAATTGTACCCCAATATTTGTCCTTTTCTTTCGACTTCTTCTAGGAAAATATTCTACTGCCATAAGTGGGGCCAATCTTGGAAACTTGATTTCTTTGAAAATTAATGAGAACAAAACTGCCGAAAAGCGAAAAGGCATTTTGGAGAGCGAAAAGGCATTTCGGAGAGCGAAAAGGCCATTTCGGAGAGCGAAAAAGCCATTTCGGACAAAAAGCATTATGGAGAGGGGAAAAGTATAAAGTGCACCTTCCAAGTAAAAGCTCGTTTCAGGCTAATTGAAGATGAAGGCCCATTTTTTGGGTGAAATTTCATTTTTTCAATGAAAATCTTCTTTGAAAAAGGATTAAGATTGATGAAGTTAATTCCTATGGCAATATTATCACCAAAACTACCAGGTGCTTTGGACTCTAGTGCAATATTATTTATTTTTGAGGCACTGACCACTTCGTGGGTATGCATTTCCAAGGTTTCACCATAGAGAATGAAATCAGATCGTTGATTCCTACTGAAGCCTGATATGCTATGTGATAAAATCAGTAGATATTTTCTTTGGCATTTGTTCATTGGTTCATTATTGTTGTCGAGGAGAGAATTGCTACTATTGGTGTATGAGTGGCTGACACCTTGCCTCCATATGTATTTAATGAAAGAGGTGAAAACCTCTATAAATACTAATCAAATTTTCATTGTAAAGAAGGTTGGATTTTTTGCAAGAAAAATTCTTAAATTCTCTGCATCAATAGAAGAGACTTGGCTTCTAAAATTCGCAAGCATTATTATATGTGTGATTTCCTTCTATTTTTAATCATTTCTTTTTATGCTCATGTTCTTGCTGTTAAGTTTCAAATTCTATTTTTGGATTTAAAACATTGCTGGTGAGTGAGTAAGTTTTGAAATGTGATATGAGGGTTGTCCCTACAAAGGTGTGAGTAAAATTCGACTGCTTTCCTTCTGTTATATGCTATTATAAAACTTGATGGAATTTTTGTTGTTAGTCTACCCCAATCCTACATCTTCGGCCTGTGGCCATATTTCCCTTTATTTTCATTATTTTCAGTGTCTTTCCCGCAACTCTAGTCTTTAACAGTGTAGGATTTAGTAAGGGAACCAACCCTATCTAGAGATTGGTTTGAGGGAATTTTCTCTTTCCATCGGCATTTCAATGTTGGCCGAGTCTAGGGCGCATAAGTGATAATATCTTGTACTTAGGAAGATTTGTGACCAACAGTTCCACACCATTTACTGGTGATGGATGTGATGTAGATCTGTAGCTTTCTTAATAAAGTACTCACTTACTCCATAGAAAATGATTTTGAAATGATAAATTTGGGGCTTCTTCATTATTGTATTAGTTTGGAAATTTGTCAAAATAAAAATAATATCCACGTGATGTGGTCTACCGGCAAGGATGCCACTTGCATTATCGGTGATGTGACACGGGTTCAATCCCCACGACAAATATGTATATTTATAAGAAGTACTTACTCATTAAAAATAAAAAAAATAAAAATAATATTACAATAACATAAACAAAGTATGTAAAATCATTACTTGAAAAATACAAAATGAAAAATTATAAATCCAAAGATACACCTATGGAGCAAGGATTATAATTGTCTAGATATGACAAAACTTCTCTAGTTTCAGCCACTATCTATCATCAATTAATTGAAAGTCTTCTATATTTAATAAATACCAGACTAGATATTGCTTTTGTTGTAAATTATATTTTAAGATTTATGTAAGAACCTAGAGAAAGTCATTGGAAAGACACAAAAAAAAATACTATATTATATTAGCAAGACTATATAGTATGGGTTAATATATATAAAAAATGATGATGATTTTATCGATAAGGATATTCAAATTTTTATTATGTTGGATCAATAGATGATAAAAAATCTATATCAAGATATGTATTCTATCTTGGCTCAGGACCTATTTTTTGGTACAATAAAAAACCACATATAGAAATAGAATATCGTGCAACAAAATATGCAATATGTGAAGCAATTTGGTTATAATATATACTTTAAGGTATGAGAATCACGAGAACTCTTACAATAATAAATTGTGATAACTCATAAAATAACAAACCACATTGAAGCTCAATGTCATTTCATCATGGATCATTTTTAGAATCATCATATTCAATTAAAACATATTTCTACTAAATATTAGATTGCAGATATTTTTACAAAAGCACTTGGTCGAAACAAATTTCAAATATTTTAGAATCATCTATGTACATCAAGAGTAGTTCATATCAAATAATGTAATATATGGGGTGTTAGAGAATATTACATTATTTGATTAATGTACCTTTATGGTACAAATGTAAATATGTAATATATTAGTGTTTGAGTATTTCCATTTTATATAAGTGTCTATCCAGAATATGTACAAGTGTCGTATATGTAGAAAAGTGCAAGTAAAAGTCATGTATACAAGTGGTAAGATGAGAAACCAAAGGACATATGAGAATTGTCATATGGAAAGTAATAGTCAAGAACTTGAAGAGTCATTTTGTATAGCTATATTATGGAGATAAAGCTCCATAAAATGTATTAGAATGCAGAGAAAATATCAAGATTGTATATTTGGATCATGAATAATATTGTGAATATTTTTTCAATAATATTTTTATATTGTTGAATATTATGTTGATTCATATTATATGAGATTTATATACATTGATATTATTCTGTAATTAAATATTCATATGAGTTTTATATGATCCTAGTTATTTGGTACCTAAGATAATTTGGCTTAAAAGCCAACAAATTTCATCTGGAATGGACCAACTACTAAGGTTAAAATTCATGTTGTGTATACCTAAAATTGTGTTGCCATGGATTTTTAACCTTTGTCATCATCTATGAGAATGAGATTGACAAGTGGATTATAAAAATATTTTATTATGATGTCACAAATGTTATAATATTGGTCACGTGATAAAGGATTACAAGGTGAACATAATAGAGAAAGACAAAAAAAGTGTTCATGAGATCACAATGAAGCACAAAGATCATATTGTAGTAGAATCTATATTATATAAAGAATTTTACACTCCTAAAAAAATGGTAAAAAACCCTCTACAACATTCAATGACAACAACCATCATAGTTCACTATGATCATCCATTAGAAGAAATAAATAATGATACAAATTTGATAAACTATAATATGCAAGTTTAAATTTATAAGGAATTAAAGTACAATTAAAGCCAAAAGCAAGATTTGAAGGTAAATTTTAAAACAAATATGGTGGAGGAGTTCATTTTTAATCCAGGTCAATCATCTTCACTTTTCCTAAGTTCTATAAAATCCTCACCTTGCAATAAAAATGAAAATAGTGTAGAGTTTTTCCCTTGCAATATATGGTTTCAATGGTTTCATAATAATGAAAGGAGTATGGAGGATATCCATGGCAATTTAAGGTTCTCATGACAAAAAAAATTATGTGCTATGGAGGATGGACCTTACACTTTAGGGTTTCTAGTGTAGCAAAAAGGAAGTATTTTTGAGGCTATTCATTGATCATCAAATCCTTTAGAGTAGTATAAATATAGAGCTAATAATTTTCATTATAAATAATGGTGAATAATCAAAAAAATTGATTATGATGAATTTTTTCGTGGGCATGGAAAAAGGAGAGGAACATCATGAAACCAAGAAAAAAGACAAAAGGAAATTCAAAGGGATATCAATATGGGAAACTAGAAATAAATATTACAAGTGCTAACTAGAATTGGACTAATACCACAATTAAAAATAAAAAGTGATGACAACAATGACACATTGAAATATTTGGTATATGAAAATAAGACCCTTAAAAAAAGGATTATTAGGGAATTTATAGGTTGTTAAAATCTTGATTTTATTTTAATACAAGAAATAAAAATAAATAGTGAGGAGTGTTAGGATGAATTTAAAATGATTTGGAAGATGGAGAATTTTTTAGTAGTCTTTGCTACAAGAGCTTCAAAAGGTCTTACAAAAATATGGTATGAACACAAATGGGATGGACAATTGCTAGAAAAAAAAATAAATTGACTTGATGTTTTTAAGGAAAGATGAAAACATCAAAGTTGGGTTTATAAGTGTATATGATCCAATTATAGATACTCCTCATGAAATATTCTAGAAGGACCTCAATTTATATATGTCAAATATAATTATGACTCATAATAATGATCTATAGATTATTTTAGGGAGAACTCAACATATTTCTCTCTTTTGGAAAATAAATATGGTACTCTTAGATGGTCTAAACCAATGGATATTTTTTATTCATTTGTCAAATTAAATGATCTTTAGGATGCTATTTCTATTAAATTTCATAGTAGCAGGTTTATGAATAAGGGGTTGGACTCAAAATGTACTTGTAAAAAAATGGTGTATCCTAATCGAAAGCAAGGTGAATCAAGATGCAAAGCCATGTCTGTGTCTATGTAGACACCCTACCACATCTGGATCTATGTTGAAAAACTAATGGGAATCGATTTAGGGCCTCAATATCTCGATCTCCAAACTTTGATTAGGATTACTCTCATGATTTTAGCAAATTATCATTACAGTTTTTTATGATCTTTTCTTTTTCTTGGGCTCATTCACAAAAGTGAATAAGGTTTTATAACCTTTTGGAAGGTTAGGGTTAGGGTTTGGAGGTGGAAAGCTAGCATTACCAAATGGTAAGCTAGGGTTAGGGTTTGGCTTGAAACTGGGAAATAATATATATATAGCAAATGGTTAAGAATTGGTGTCTACAAATACCTCTTTTTGTATCTTGTTGTGTAGAACAAAATGTGGTGCAAAAACAAGAGACACCTAGTTTTATTGGATGAAGAAATGGACTCTTTCCTCAACGTATAAGAAGAATGAAGAGTTAGAAAATGAATTTTAGCGTACCCCTCAATTTTTGAATGGGTGAAGAATGAAACCCATAAGACAATTTACTGAATGTGGATGATGAAAATGGGTGGATGTGATGGATGAAAATATTGAAAATCAAGATCAAGTTGGTTGCCCCAAGTTTGGGGTAGATCTATGTTGTCAAAATTTTGCCTTTGGTAGCATGAGGTGCAATTTGATGTGATAGATGGACCAGCCATTGTGGGTGCATGTTTGACCCATTTGTGACTGGAGTGATGCCTACCAATTTGATTTTTTTGAAAACATTTTTCTTCACAACCCTACCGAGAGGGATTGTGTAGACACCTAAAACGCGTCATGTCGGTGGCGACTACTCATATGGGACATGCTATAAGACCATATGGAAGATATTGGATAGAATCCAAGATAGAGTAGTGGTTTTAACTACTCAGTTTGGGATCCTTGGCCTAATCAGTCTAAAATGTAGTTGAGACCTGCGGTCTACAGTCTGAACCGCTGCTGACACCTACGGTTTACAGGATAAACCATAGCTGTGACCTGTGGTCTAGAACTAAAGTTCAGTTGGCCTTCATACGAGATATTTATTCTATAAGAAGGTAGTTGAAGGATGAAATATTCTAGATTCTTCCAATTCAACTGTCCCAAACACCTCTTCTTGATCTTGGCTTCTCCATAAAGCCACCCCTAGCCCTTGGGTAATCCTATAACTACCCCTTCAATTAGGGCAAAAGACATAGTACATTGTGATAGCGAAGCCCTATCATATTATAGAATCACCTGAGTATACTGAGAGAGTTTTGTTGCTATTCATCAAGCATCATGTCAATTTATGCCATAGATGCCCTAAGGAGCTAGAACACCAAGAAATGTAAATCTGGGCAAATGAAGGCCCAACTATGCAATTCAACCGCCAAACCATTCAGAGGACATCAAGGCAACTTTTGATCATCAATTGGACAATGAAGATCAATCCCACAACCCTATATTTTGAGGTCAAATCTACTTGGTTGCTCACTGCAGCTGATAGCTGTGATGTAAAGTGTAGACCGCTCATCTAAGCTGCGGTTTGCAATTGGTGAAAGATATCCTTACTGTTATTTTTGCATTATATTTCACTAGGTTAGATTAAGCATCTTAGTGGTTTACTTAGCATTTTAGAGACTCTAACTGACCGAATTAAGGATTTCATTAGGTTTACTTCATTATGGCAAGTAGGACATAATTAGCTTATTTTCATGTTATCATGCTTCATTTCATGTAATCAATTTACTAGATAGATAGTTGTACTTTCTATTTACATATTTCCATTAATCTTTTCAAGTATTGTATATGCTTAGCATGTTTTATCCACTTTCTTTATTATATTAGTGTTATGGCATATTTATGTTCACATTCCTCAAAAGGCCTCATCATGAGAGGCTACCTATGCTATTGATGCTTTTATGTTGTTTCTTGATTGCAGGAAGCAGATTTGAAGGAGATTCAATCATCCAATTCCTTCCTCAATGTGAAGAAGAGGGTCAAATCCACCCTAGAGCAGTTCGTGTCACCCCGAATGGCTTAAAACTCACATTTACCCTTGAGAGGGAACATATTGCTTTTCCTACTGTAATAAGAGCATCAAAATGGTATCCCTAATATGGACTTAAATGTAATGGGAATTGGCCTCTTTATAATGGAATAAAAGTGTTCTTTTTCTTCCCATTTGTCAATTTCGCATGCATCTATTTTGTATATTTTATTTCATTTCATGCAGTATGAAGCATAGGTGTGAGGCCATTTTGATGGTCACAGATGGTGATCATGGTGAAACTCCACATTTTTAGCATATGATTTCTAATAGTTTTGTGTTTTTTTATTACGTGCAAACCGTAGTTAACAACTGCGATATCATTGTCGACCCGCAGCTTCAAGATGTGGTCTACAATAGCAACCACACAACATATTTGTGGTTTAAAACAGACACAACAGACAGTAGGAGTTCAAAGCTAAATTATATGAGGACCTGAGGTAGGCCCTTATGACACTCTCTATCTTTGTATTTTGCCTCTGTGTTTTTCTAGAATAGAGAAATTGAAACCTAAACTGATTAAGGATAAAAAGAACATAAAATTTGATTAGGTCCTTAGGGTTTCTTTTTCTGTATTTTAGCTAGGCGTTGCTAGGAACAGTGGACCTATGAGTGTAGTCCACCCTAGAATCCAGTGTGCTAGATTAATTTGTGTGTTGGTTTGCATGTCTAAGACCCAATCAGTGGCCATTTACATCGTAGAGTGCATTGTCAAAAAGAGCATGTAAGATGTAGCTTGCATTTTTTGAATTTGAAAAGTTCTTTTGCTACATAGCACGTAGAAAATGAGCATTCATGCTATATGATGAATTTTATTTTTATGCAATAATTTAAATGAACAACACACACCACGTTTCAATTAAATGCTAGTGATTTGGGAGTGACATACAACCACTAGTAGTGTTTCAACTATGGTGGAGGTGATTTCTATCCGTTGGCCAAAATCCCACATACCTATTGTTCTAGACCAATACCAAATATGAGAACCTTTCGTACCCTAGAAAATTTACATGTATTATCTTCGGAGGGTATAATGTTGACTAGGGGAAATGGGTGAGGATCTAGGAGGACCTGTGCTCCCTGACCATATGTGGGCTTCATTACCACACATTATAGGTTGGATTATGTGGTCTGGAGTTCATAGACAGACTGTTGAGCTGTGAGTATACAAGTGAAAGTCAATTAAACTGAGATTATCATTCAACAAGTTTTCAAACATGATAAGAGTTCTTTATTGATACAAAAAATCATTGAAACAACATCAAATAGTTTAGGGCTCACATTTAAAATTTAATTCAAAGATAATCACCATTGTATACCTTGTTTGCATAATAAAAAAATAATAAAATATAGACATTAGGTGCACCATGGTGGAGACACGGGGTTTTTGGCAAAGGCTTAAGCCTAAGCCCCAACAGATTCTCAAAAAAATGTGTCAAACCCTTTCCCAAATGCGCTTCTCGAATGTCATTTGGTGAGCATCAGAGGAGACAATTGACACGAGGGGACAACATTTAGTGAACCTTGGCTTCTCGAATGTGCTTCTCAAACATAGGCTTGTTCACACTCCCACATGTAGTGAACCTTGCAAGATCACTATCAAAATGTCTAAGGTGGGAGCCAATGGTACGCCACTGAATGAGCATTGGCGATCTAGACAGTTGGATGGTTTAGGTAGAATCCTCAAGCAGTTAGGCTATAAGCCTTTGGCTCCACCCACTCATGCCCTGAGTGAGAGTAGTGGGAGCACTATTAGGACTACCATAGAACATGGGGATGCTTCCAAGTGCCCTCATGTTTAACATCCACCATCCAAACATGGTGGCACACAACATAGGATTTAGCATGACATTGATGTCGTCTTCACGAAAAAAGGCAAAAGTGTGGCTAATCCATCAGATGGGTACATAAACCTTAAGGTCACTCACACGGAGTATACATACCAGAGGCCTATTATGACCAATCACATGGATATATCACATGGAATGGTATCCAAGCAGAGATGACAACTCCTCCAAGATCAATTGGAGGATGCTTGCCTAGAGAGGTAGCACATTGAAGACGAGAATCTTCAGGCACAAAGGCTCATTAGACAAATATTATATGAGTAGCGTATGCATGAGGAATGCATCCTTGCCCAAAAATATCATGTAGAACAAGAGGATAGGCTAGCCAGGGCTGGTTTATACACTCACGCTGAGCACTGAGAGTGCGTTTATAGGAAGGCTTTTTCACAAGCCAACATGCATCAGTAGCACATAGATGCTCACACTCATGTCAGTGCACAACAAAGAGAATGACCACCATCATTAGAATATCATAGGCAAAGACAATATGAGGAATAAGAGGGAGATGGAGCAAATCAATATTATCCTAAAAACTCCCAAGTTGAGGAGGAGGAAGAGCAACATCCTTCACCTCAGTAGAGGAAGAATGTACCTCCAATACCACCCCCACGTCAGCTTAGGGAGAAGGAATTTCTATCCTCATAGGTCTATAAGGCCTTAGCTGAGAAAGTGAAAAAAATCGAGAGGCAAGGTGCGGCTTTCCAAAAGTCGACATTGAGTAAGATTCATAATGAGCCTTTGGATCCCTCGGTGCCTACTCTAGCATACCCTAAGCATTTTGACATGCCTAAGCTAGATAAATTCAAAGGTGATGAAGATGCACAAGAGCATGTCACAAACATTTTGGACATGTGCTTCCAAATTATAAGCAATGATGCCTTGATTTTAAGTACATTCATCACAACCCTCTCAAGCCCAGACTAAGAGTGGTTTAACCAGTTGAAGAAGCACAATATCGTCAGTTTTGAGCAACTGGCTGATGCTTTTCTTGAATGCTTTTCTTTTGGCATCAAGAAGCAAGCTAACCTTTCTGATCTAGCTATGCTAGATCAGTGTGATGATGAGCTAATATTAGAATACATAAATAGGTGGAGGATATTAATGGTAAAGTTGCCATTCCCCATTCCTACTAAAAAACTAAATCGGATGTTCACAAAGATTTGTACCAAGCACATCTCATTATTGTTGCAACTATAGCAAAACATGACATTTGAGGAAGCTTTGGCACAAGCCAGAGTAATTAAGGATATCAAGTTGCAAGAAGACAACTTGAAGCTCAAAAATAGGAAGGAGGGATATAAGAAGAGCTCTACAAAACAACAGGGCAAGCAGGCCCATGTCAATCAGGTGGTGCTAAACCTCTAAAGAGAGGATAAGGGGTAACAAAAGTAGAACTATCAGGCCCAACCTCCTCCTGCGTAGTATGAGAAACACAAGAAAAATTACAAGGGTAAAAATAAGGAACAACGTTCGCCTCACCAATTCACACCTTTGATAGAATCGTTGACATTTATATTCCATCAATTATGTGAGGCTAAGGCAATCAGGTTGCCCGAGCTTAAGCTGATTGATCCTAACCAGCCCAAGTCAAAGGGGTATCAAGATGATTTATTTTACATTTTCCATTGTACGAAGGGCCACAACATCAAAGTATGTTGGACCTTCAAACATATGGTGCAAAACATGATCGATAAAGGTAAGCTTATAGTGTCTAATAATCTGCTGGTTCTCAACAACCAAAACATGGGGATTTATAAAAAATCCATTGCCATACCATGAGGCACTACATAACAACGTTGGCCAGGTCAACCAAGTGCACTTTGAACCACCTACCCAAGGGTTCATAGGTATGGCTAATATTGTTACCAGACATGGGAGGTATGAGCAGTCGAATCTACTTTGTGCTCCCATCAAGATACAAGCTGCTCTGAATCAACAACGAGTTTAGAATATTCTAGGCCCACCAACTAGACCGATGGTGACCATATGAAGCAGGTTGGTTCAAAACTTGCAGATAACTCCTATGAAGTTGTCTATTTATGAGTTGATACAATAGTCCCCTAGGCACAGAGAGACTCTCATGGAAATTCTAAGGTCCATCAAGGTACAGTCCCAGGATGCTCAAGCATTCACTAATTTTGTGGGACATGTACAATAGTGCCAGGAGCTTATGATCCAATTCTATGATCATGAAATCAAGACGGTTCCTACAGATATGGTTGACCCACCATTACATATCATCGTGTGTGTTAATCACATGCCATTAAAGAGGGTCTTGATCAACACTGGTTTGTCGATCAATATTATAATGACCAAGGTATTGAGTCATTTAAAGCTACCCAAGTAACATATTGTGTCCACCACATTCACATTGAGAGCATTTAATGATGCACTATTCTCGATGGTTGGCACGATTGTCCTACCTATCTAGGTGGGCCTAAAGACCATCTTCGTGATGTGTCACATGATCAAAGACACCATGCAATATAAAATCCTACTTGGGAGGCCTTGGATTTGAGAAATACGTTGCGTTCCCTCCATATTACATCAATGTGTAAAGTACCTTCATGAGGGAAAGGTTCACATGGTGTCTTCAGATGAATAACCCTTTAAATTTGTGAACCTAGCTAAATTGCTAGGGGGTTTCATACTCCCATCAACGAATCTGGACGTTCGAACAACATCACTGGTTAAGAATACAAGAGGTAAAAAAAAGTGCGTGCTCAACCATCGATATCTGTATCGCACAGATCCGAGCATACTACAACAACTTCTTTGAAACTGACTGCATCAACAATGCTTCATGATGAAAATAAGCTAAAGGTAAAAATGGGAAAAAGGAAAAGAAGCATGTTCCCAAACTAGTCGCCAATGAGGCTCCCACTCCCATGGAAGTGGAGGAATCCCATGAAAAAGTTGAGGAGGTACCTCAGCCTGCCTCGCCTGTATTGTTAGTAGGGTCATTCTTACCCCAGGTGACTGTTCATCTATCCAACATAGGGTTAGGTGAATATATTGTGTAGATGTCACCTTTGAACCAATTTTAGAGACTGCAAAAGAGATGGACCGACCACATGCTCATCGTTTTTGGTTGGATCAGTAGTGCCATTGGGAGAGCTACCCAATTAGACAAACTTCATCTACACTAGGTTGGATCAGCTTCCTACTCGAACACCCATGGATGAAGATGATGACAAACCATTCATAGTGAATGTTTGTTACCTATCCAACCTTGAATATTCCATGCATATTTTTGAATTATATCATTGGCATGGGTATGACCTTGGTATTTTTGAGCAAGGATGTAGAACTTCATTTGATCTACATTATTAGTTTGCAACTAATAGGTTCGGGCTAGGGTTGCAAATACAAGGATAGGATGATTTGCTTGTAGCATCTTTAGACCGCTTGTACCTTAGTCTGGGGGACAATGTGGATTTTAACCCATATCATCCTAATCCTTCCAGCTTATGGAGGAGTAACCTGATGGTGTCTTTCATCACCTTTGAGCCACTTGAAGTAGTTCATGAGTGGATCTTAAAGTAGACTAAAGTAGAGCAAAATCCCATAGGCAACTTGGGTCACTAAATCCGTAATACAACCGACGACACAGGTGTGCAGGGGCATAACCCCATCATATTAGGTGATCTCAAGTTAGGAGATCTTTATAGAGAAGATGGAGAGGAGTCCACCTTTGAGATAAATGGACCAGGCTATGATGCTAATAGTGAATCCTCAAATGATGATCAATCTGAGGATGAAGTTAAGGGGGGATATTTAGGGCCTTTGCATGCGCAACACCTATGGCTTTCAGAATCGGTATATGTTATCAAAGATATTCTTCCTAATGTTGATCATTTGGAGGAAGAAGAAGAGCCAATTTTCTTGATGTTGTCATATATACGAACTTATTATCTAGTTTTCCAGATAGTGATGACAATGACCAGGAAATAAGATATATGGGATCGCATTTGCTAGAGCGTCCTCCACCTGTAGGGGTAAATGAAGTATTATATTACAATAGTTACAAAGAGGACAAAATAGAGAGCCAATATAGGACCTCCTTACCTACATTACCGTAATGCACCTTATATAGTTGAGGACATGCACAGAGAGATCAATATCAACCCTCGCCTTAGGGGAATACCATTGAACTTCAATGTGATCTATCACATGTTATTCCCCAACCCACTGACTTACAAGGAGCTCATTGAGTCGAATGATCCAATATTTCAATTAGTGCATATAGAGGATCCAGTAATCCATAGTTTACATAGAGAGGAACAATTTGTGCTTGTGCCACTAGAGCTAGATCTCAGGTATGGGAGTTGCATCGATGATGTAGATGTTTGTTCGTGTGGTCCTCTAGATCAATTCCATTACATCAATATGGTCTCCATTTATTTGACCACTCCACTATGCAATCCATCTGATCCATCCAGATCATTGTATCTTAATGTAGATGCTATCGATTGGGATCATGTTGACTCACCTATTGAGCCTGAATATTTCTTCCCTAATGAAGAAATATTGTAACCATTTTATTTTGTGCTAGGCTGTGCTTATGATGTCTATCACACTAAGGATGCTTCTAATGCGGAACCTATAAATCCAGCTAATGACATCCATTTTATCCCTATGCCTCATCAGATTGAGGAGGTATCACACATGTTAGTAGAAGAAACCTTCGATGTGGATATTAGTAAGGATCCCACCAATCCAAGGAAGGTTAAATTTAGAGAGAGTCTCACTTTAGATGAGCGTGCCACCCTCATCCCTCTACTGAAAGAGAGACCTAATATTTTTTCTTAGAATTATAAATATATGCCAGATCTAGACCCTAAATTAGTTACGAAAGCACGAGGATACGAAAACAAAAACGGAAATCCCAAGTGCGATGTATGCAAAAGCGAAACGTAACGCTAAGCCCTACGAATTGAAAAATGCATGAAAGGAAAGAAACATAAACCAATTGAAACAAGATAGAAAGCAAATGTGGAGTACAACCCTTTTTATTAATATGCTTTAAATCTCATTTACAATACGTCTCCTCCCTTTTAGGGGACTAGGAGCGTTAAGTATGGCTCTATTACACCACGGATTGATACTCCTTCTTCCGCGTGCCCACATGTAAAATGGGCGGACCAAACATCGCCGCCACTTGTGTTGATGAGTCTTGACTCCTTGCTGCTCCTCTAATGTCGAGACCCTACGTTCAAGGAAACAGAAAATAGTCAGTAGCACCTGTAGATAAAATAAAACATGCAATCCCCAAGCCTGCGGTCAGTGTATGCATAAAATGATTAAAGCGATAACTGAAACATATCAGAATGAGTTGAAAATTTGACAGAAGCAATAAAACCTTACCAGGAAGCCACTACAAAAGGAACAGTCCAAAAATTAGCCACAGATTTGTATTCGCTCCGGGGTGGGACGAATAAACCTACAACAAAGTGTCAAAAAGCACAGTCCCAAATGTCCCATCCAGGAAGCTCCAAATCACCTGCAAAGTTGGGGTTAGGTAAATGGGGGTATTTTGGGAAGACCCAGATGGTCAGATTTTTCCAATTTGGCCTCTATCACCCAGAATTTGATGATGCTACCTGCATGTTAGTAAAAGCGGGAAATGATAAAAACATGATCAAAACTTGTTAGAATCACGTGAAATTTAAATGACAACATATGTAAACAACCTAGAATCAGATGCAAAAAAAAAATAAAGGAAATCTACCATAGATTTCTAATCACTCTGGGGTGGGGCGATTAGAACTACGACAGTTTGGGGGGCGCCCGAGGCAGGACGCCCATCGTTTGGGACTCTGTTTCGGCACCAATCCACTTGGGATGGGTCCAAAACCTCTTATGGGGTGTTGTCAAAAAATTTTGTGGGATATTGTGGCCAAATGTTTGGGTTTGGGCTCCGGATTTGCGCTTCCAATAATCACCCAATAACCTCCCTCCAAAAGAGAGATCAAGGATGTGAAAGGCACAAATCAAAAAGGTGTGTGTATGGATGTAAAATGGCAGCACTTCGTTGCTCAAAATGCTCCCCCTCTTCTCTTTTTTGGGTGAGAAGACTCACCAATTTATAGACCTAGGGTCTCTCTCTTTGAATGCGCATGCGAGGGCGCCACTTGAGTTGCTTGTCCTATTTTGAGAGAAAATATTATTCCCTGATTTAGAGTCTCCTTGCATGAGGCCTCCAAAATCAAAGACATGCATGACTGAAGTCTCTCTCCTTGATTTGAAGTCGTTCCTCACAATTGCATGGCCTGAAGCTGCAGTTAACTGGCGGACCTGTCGAGGTTTGACTTTTTGCCAGTCAAACCTGCTATTCGCCTCACCCTAGGGCGAATGCTGATAATCATCCCTGGGTGGGACGAATACCAGTTTGTAATCATCCCAGGGTGGGACGAGTAGGGAGCAAAGTGCCAAAAAGGTGCCAAATTGACCTTTGACCTTCCAAACTACTGTGGGAGTGGTTAGGACCACTGTTTAACCTCTGGGGGCTGCCCTAGGGGCTATGTGTGTCAATGCGATCGGTGCTTGTTGTCACATAATCGGATTGGTGTTGTTTTGGTGTCTACAGATGCCCCTTTTTGGGAAGCATTGTGCAAGGCACAATGCTGAGCAAAAATAGATAACCAAAGCACTAATGATTAGGGTTTCTCAGTAACCTAACCAACTCTTGATGCCCCAAGTATGGAAAGGGCATGCATTCTTGAATCCTTGCTTCTGACGAGCTAAGGAGCTTAATTCAAGTGTTAACCTTTTTCGGTGAGGTGTTACTTGATCTTGGACATTGTTCAGTCATGAATAGGCAAAGGGCGCAACCTTTTGTCTATGGGAACCTTGAGTTCATGATTCACGAATGCCAAGTGTTTGATCAGCTTGTGATTATTGCTTGTTTGCTGCCCCAAGCAAGGGCGTGATTGTCTTTGTCAATGATCCTTTGAATGCGTGCCATTTCCTTGATTGGGTGTGTTTTTGTTGATTGGTGACTAAGTGTGACTACCCCCTCAAGCGACGAATCGATGAGGGAATGACCGACATGAGAAAAGCGATGAGTCGCTTGACCCAAGATGACTTATGTAAGGGTGCCTTCAGTTGTTTTCCGTTGAATGCTTAAGCAGTTTTCGAACATTCTGACCTATTTTTGGTGGGTTTGAACCCTTTTTGTGACGCATTTTGGAGCTGAAATTGTCAAAAATTCATCCTCCCGTGGAGCGGTCCGGCTATGGTAGCCTTCTTAGGGAGTAGGATAGTGACAATTTGTGACCCCAACATCTATTTTGGATGCCAAGAATGTCAAGTGCAAAGGCGCCTTCGTTCGGCAATGTTATTGCTATTTTTGGTTGGGTTTTGACCCTTTTTGTGATGCCATTTGGGGATGAAATTCTTGAAAATTGTCCTCCCGTGGAGCGGTCCGGCTATGGTAGCCTTCTTAGGGAATAGGATAGTGAGGATTTGTGACCCCGACGTCTATTTTGCATGTCCAGAATGTCAAGTGCAAAAGCACTCTCATTGGACAATTTTATTGCTTGTTTTGGTGCATTTTGTGCAGTTTTTGATGTTTTTTGAAATTTTTGCTCTGTAATCGTCCCTGGGTGGGACGAATACCTGTTTAGTAATCGTCCTAGGGTGGGACGAGTGCTAACTAGAGTGCTCATCCCAGGGAGGAACGATTACAAGCTCAAAAAGCCTATTTAAGGGCCAAAACTGGGTTTTGGGCTCATTTGCATTTGTTTTTCCTGGCGATTTGGAGCTCTGAGGAGGAGGAGGTCAATTCTGCGAAGCGAAGCGCTGCCAAATTTTTCCTGCCACCATGAGTTCATGGACCGGATCATCAAGCGATGGAGCCAAAGCGAGACCAGTGAGTGTTCTTCCTCTTTATTGTTTGTTTGTTACAGTTTGTAAAACCGCAAGTTAGTTGTTTTTGTCTTTGTGTTTTGTGTTCAATTTAAAACCATGTGGATTTGACATTTGTGATAAACTAAAAGAAACCCTAGTCTAACAAAAATCAAAACTTAACTTAAAACTTAGGTTAACCCTAGTTAAACAAAGATCAAAAGGTAGTTTAAAACTTAGCTTAAAAACTTAGTTTAAAACATAACTTAAAAACTTCGCTTAACCCTAGTTTAACAAAAATCAAAACTTAGGTTAGAAACGTAGGGTAAAACTGAGTGTAAAAACGTAGCTTAACCCTAGTTATTTGTTGTGGTTTGTGTTTTTGTGTTTGTAATTGATCAGTTGACCTTTAGAGTTAAAAACCCTAGGACTGAAAATTATTTTTGATTTTTTTTGTTTTTAATTTATCAGTTAGAGTTAAAAACCCTAGGAATGACAAATTATTTTTTGAATTTTTTTGTTTGTTAATTTATCAGTTTAGACTTAGAGTTAAAAACCCTAGGAAAAATTGTTTTTGAATTTTTTTTTTTTTTAATTTGAGTTAAAAACCTAGATGACAAATGTTTTTGAATTTTTTTGTTTTTAATTTATCAGATTATGAGTTAAAAACCCTAGGACTCGACAAATTGTTTTTGATTTTTTTGTTTTAATTTATGTTAGAGTTAAAAACCCTAGAACTGACAAATTATTTTTGAATTTTTTTTAATTTATCATTAGAGTTAAAAACCCTAGGAACTAAAAATTGTTTTTGAATTTTTTTTGTTTTTAATTTATCAGTTTAGAGTTAAAAACCCTAGGACTGACAAATTATTTTTTGAATTTTGTTGTTTGTTTTTAATTTATCAGTTAGAGTTAAAAACCCTAGGACTGACAAATGATTTTTTGAATTTTTTGTTTGTTTTTAATTTATCAGTTTAGAGTTAAAAACCCTAGGATTGAAAAATGGTGTTTTGAATTTTTGTTGTTAATTTATGATTTAGAGTTAAAAACCCTAGGAGAAATTGTTTTTTTTTGTATTTATTGTTAGAGTTAAAAACCTAGAAAATTTTTTGATTGTTTTGTGCATTGTTGTATATTCATGTTATTGTTGTATAGTTTTTCATGTTTTTAATGTTTTTGTTTTGTTTTCTTTTGTAGGTTGTGAAGAGTCGGTACCGTGTGCCTACGATTTTATTTGAAGCATGGGAGGCACTGACTTTGGTTGACTGGGAGTGGCTTGATGCCCTTGGGCTCAAGCAGGTGACTCGACTAGAGCTTGTGGTCGGGGATCGGGCCTATCTGACGGCCCTGATCAACTTGTGGGATCCCCGGACTAATACCTTCCATCTCCCAATAGGGAGATGATAGTGACTTTGGAGGATGTCTATCGGATTCTACGGATTTCGATAGACGGATTGCCGATCAGGACGACACCATGAGATCAACGGACAACAGTGTTGACATGCTGCTTTGGGCATGGGGAGGAGATGGGTGTGGATAGCCCAGTGGAGAGGGCAGAGGGTGACTGCCATATTGGTGGCATTTTGGTTCGATGGTGGCTAGAGAGGGGCGTGTTGGGAGTGAGGCACGCAGTACTGATGGGCCTCATTTCCAACATGCTGCTACCCGACTCTTCGGGTGCAAGGTTCCCTTGGAACCTGCTGGAGGTGGTGTTTCGGTTGGTGGAGTGTCCGATGGAGGCACCTATGATCATGAGATGGGGATAGACTTTGTTGGCACAGCTCTATGATGAGTTGTACGAGGTCCACTATCGGAGGTGAAAGGGGATTGGATGTAGCTATCTATTGCAGTGTTGGGCTTGGCAGCACATAGCGGTGGAGAGGCCGGTGGGGTTGCCATGGATGACTTGAGTGGAGATGGTAGACCGAGAGATCGGATATGGGGCATTGTGGCGGAGGTCTGAGGAGCAGGGAGAGTCGATGGTGGGTAGGTGTCGTAGGGCACTATGTCGATGCCTTCGCTCGGCTTACTCTAGGGGAGGTGTTTTGGCGCCCCTATCGGGACTGTCCAGCCTGGCTTGAGGCTGGAGAGTGGCTCCGATGGGTATGTAGGGGGAGGTGGCTGATTGGGCGTCATGGGACTGAGCAGGAGTTCTTCCCATATGGTCGGGTGACACGATAGTTTGGGGTGCACCAGGGGTTTCCTGGTGAGCCCTTGATCTATCGATATCGGGGGATGAGAGGACTCTAGCTTGGCCAGTCATTGCGTCATTGGGTGAGGATTCAGATACAGTGATTGACATCCTAGATGTGGATGACATCGGGGTTACCGCTGAGTATGACCAGTGGTGGACTTTGCGGTGATGGCGAGGCGAGGGGCCTCTAGGGGGCGTAGAGGCATAGTAGGGGGGATGATGTAGAGGCATTAGGAGAGGGTTGGGGGTTTCCTCGAGGATGCGGACATGGTAGAGGTGGATGATTTTGGGGTTTTAGATTAGCCGAAGATGCAGGACGTCCCGGAGTAGTGGGAGCCGAGCAGCTATTCCTGAGATGCCTATGCCTTAGGAGTTTGGAGGATATGGAGGTAGGGTTGCACACTGAGAATGCACGATTGGTGGGGCTACTTCGGAGGTGAGATGAGGAGCTCGGGGATGCTCTATAGGAGAGGGATCTCCTGTGGACATAGCTAGTAGAGCGGGAGAATGCATTGTGATGTATCATCGATAGGAGGGGGATACCGATGCTGCATGGGAGAGGGATCTTCTACGGATGCAGCTGGCATAGTGCAACGAGAATTTGGCATATGATATCGTCGATGGGAGATGGAGTGGTGTGGACATCGGTTGGATTTGGAGGGAGAGATTATCCTCCTCGGGGGCGGATCCCTGCTCTAGGGAGGTGGGTCTTCGCAGTGAGAGGGAGCGATACTGAGCAGTCAGCATCCTCTCTCGAGGTGATTGGATGAGGGGGCTAGTAGGCATGATGCGGGGGCTAGCAGTAGCCACCTTAGGGGTCCCATAGGACCCACACCATGGGGGGTAGTTCCCATCGCACCGATCCTGCGTGATCATGGTGGCCGATGCCCTAGGCTTGGGGGTTTTTGAGCTTTTGGCTTTTGTTGCGAGGTCAGAGGACCGGTTCATTGTAGCCTATGGGCATTTTTGATGATATATATACAGATGACTTTCTTTGTGTTTATACACTTGTCATGGTTTGTTTTTCTATTTATGCACAGTTATTTATGATGATGTATGCATGTGGTATTATGAATGTGATGTTTCTAATTATATGATGTATGCATATGGAATGAATGAAATGAGTTGTTGATAACTTGTCGATGGCACCATAGACTGTACAAGATTTACTGGCTTTCTGTACTTATGTGATGGCTTTGTGGAATGACTTTGCATGTGAGAACTTTGTTTTTGTATTTGTTTGTATTTTCTGATGGGGATGGATGTAATGAAATGTACCAGTTGTTTTAAAATGTAGTTAAGCTTTTCTGAGATTCAGATATTTTAACTAACTAGCCAAGACTATACATTTATCTCGCAAGACTTTTGAACAAGGTATAAATCAGACTTGAGTTTGACCAAGTTATTTCACATCCCTGTGTGTGCAATTGAGTTCGTTTATGTGGTATTTGTCAGGATACCGCCAGTGCCGATAGGCTGTCAACCAAACCTGTATTGAGGATCACCTAATTAGCTCCACTAACTCCGTTGTTGTATTTAGTAAGATTAATCCATGGGACAATCTAAGGTACCATAAGCTAGCTCATCCACATGCAAACATTGGTCTGCTCACATGCAAAGCTAATGTGATAGACATATCGTCATGCATTTAGGATACCGCCATTGCTAGGTAGGTTGTCCACCAAACCCGTAATGAGGATCACCTAGATGGTTTTTCGAATGCTGAGAATTCCAGGGATTCAAGTTCAGGATCTTTTATTTGCTCAACGTGTTAGGATACTTGCTCGTATACATAGTGATGAAAATCACTGTTTATTTTTCTTTTTTTTTTTCTTTTTGAGCAAGGATTTTGAATAGTGGTGATAACCACTGTTATTTGATTTTGCATTTTGAGCTTCGTAAGGTTGAGCTTGTAGGTTTTTGGCTTATGAATGACCTTGATCCTCTTGGCCTTGGGGATGACTACCCATCCTGTTCAGGGACATGTAGTACGAATCCTTACGACTTTGGGAACCAAAGGGGATTATGGAGATTATGAAGTAAGGGCATTGATCTTTTAGGCCTTGGGGATGACTACCCATCCTTGTCAAGGGCGTGTAGTATGAATCCTTACGACTTTGGAGACCAAAGGTGATTGGAGATGGTCATGATGATGGCTTGTTGGGATTTTTCTTTTGAATGGCATTGATCCTTTTAGGCCTTGGGGATGACTACCCATCCTTGTCAGGGACGTGTAGTACGAATCCTTACAACTTTAGGGACCAATGGTGATTGGGATTTTTGCTAGTGGTGAAAACCACTATTTGATTAGGGGGAATTGATGGGGAAGAGCTTGTCCTTTTGTCAATTCTCAGCACTCTTGAACCATTCACATAGGGGGATGAACAGGCTAATCTTTCACCTATGGTATCCTAGACTGCTTTGTAGTTTTCATCTTCCATTCACACAACTTGGGAATTATTTTATGTGTTTTAACTTGTGTAGGGATGTTACATAACGAGGCGTGATCCAAGTAAAACTTTCCCTTGTAAAATCCGTTTAACTTTGTACAGTTTTTGGCTAGAAATTTAAAGATAATTGAAATGACGAAAACCCTACATACATTAGGAGACAACTGACTATGCTAAAAATGGGGATGGTGTTATTCTGGATGTATGTGTTTATAAAATGGATTTGATGTGGAAAATGATGGAATTGCCGAGCAATTACAGTCTATGGTGCTTTTGACTTGTATGACCTAGCAAATATGCAATGTATGGATGCGATGCCTAATGCAACTTATATTTTTGTATTTTGATTTTTACGAGTATGCATGGAATTGAGATGCAATTTTTTTGTTATTTTTGATGATTTTATTGTTTTTGTTTGTTTTTGAATATTTATTTTGACCAAGCGGTTATGGGTACCCTTGGAGCTTTTGTTTTGACCAAAGGGTTTATGGATACCTTTGGAGCATTTTTGGGGTTGACCAAGCGATTGTGGGAATCCTTGGAGCTTTTGGTTTGACCAAAGGGTTTATGGATACCTTTGGGGCATTTTGGGTTTTTGACCAAGCGATTGTGGGAATCCTTGGAGCTTTTGGTTTGACCAAAGGGTTTATGGATACCTTTGGGGCATTTTGGGTTGACCAAGCGATTGTGGGAATCCTTGGAGCTTTTGGGTGGACTATGGCTCTCTAAATGTGGAATGGCCTCAAATGACTGATGTTCAAGGGTTCTAGTTCCTTGATTCCTTCAAGAGAGGTGAGCCGGTATGTTCCAGGTCCTATTTTACTATCAATCACATAAGGACCTAACCAGTTTGCCATGAACTTGTCCCTTAGATGGGACGAAAAATTAGAATTCTGTTGGTTCTCTTTTAAGACCAAGTCACCAACCTGAAAGTCCCTTAGGTGAACCTTCATGTTGTATGCTTTCTTAAGTCGCTCTTGATAGATACGCAAATGCTCGAGAGCATTGACGCGTCGTTCATCGAGCAACGTAAGTTGGTCTAACCGGGCCTACCACGCAGTGTCATCATCGATGAACTCTTGCATTGAAATGCGTAGGGAAGGGATTTCCAACTCGAGAGGCATGACTACCTCGGAGCCATACACCAGTGAAAATGGAGTTGCCCCAGTGGGCATCCGAATGCTAGTGCGATAAGCCCATAGGGCAAGCGGGATTTGAATGTGCCAATCCTTATGACTATCTATGATGGTCTTTTTGAGGATGGCGACTAGCATTTTGTTTGATGCCTCTGCTTGCCCATTTGCCTACGGATAATAGGGTGTTGAAAAATTATGCTGAATTTTGTACTTTGTTGTCAAAGCACGCACATATTTATTCTTGAATGACGTCCCATTATCCGAGATGATCTTGGATGGAATACCAAAATGACATATGATGTTATGCAAAATAAACTCCGCAATGCGGGTTCCAATCGTAGAGGTTAGCGAAATTGCTTCCACCCACTTGGTGAAGTACTCTGTGGCCGTTATGATGAACGTGTGATGACTTGATGATGCAGGGGAGATATTTTCAATTAGATCAAAGCCCCACTATGAAAAAGGCCAAGCCGATTGGATCGGTTGCAAGGCCTGAGAAGGTACGTGTGTCAAATTAGCATGGTGTTGACACTTCACGCACTTCTTTACATATGCGCAACAATCTCACTCTAAATATGGCCAATAATAGCCCATGCAGAGAATGCACTTTGCGATGGCCATACCATTGAAGTGGCCACCGCATGTACCATCGTGGGCTTGGGTGATCGCCCAAGCGGACTCCTGCTGGTCCAAGCAATGGAGGAGGATTCCTTCATAGCTCCGATGATACAAAATGTCTCCTAACAAGACATGTTTTGCCACTTTCTATTTAAATGATCTTTTCATGGCTTGTGTCAATCCAAGTGGGAGGTTACCTAACTTGAGGTAATCCCTTATGGGTGTGTACCAATCCTGCTGATCAAAAACCTCGATGGTATGAATGACCAATCCCTCTTGAAGTTCATCCCTAGCAAAAGTTGAGTGGGAAAGAACTTGTAAAAATAGCGTTGTGTTGCTATTAAGAGGGGTCGGGGAGAACAAGGACCCCCAGTTGGCTTGAGTCAGACAATCATGGATTCGAGAGAACCTATCCTGAGATGGTTCAATCTGGATCAGGTGGATTCTTGGCGTTAGGTCAGAGCTTGCACGCTCCATCATGGATTGCGATAATGTTTTGACCTGAATGGTTGTCATCTCACCAGAAGGGTCTTGCGGGATTAGTGACCCCAAGGAGGCCATAGTATCCGCAAAATGATTCGATGATCGAGGGAGTGCCTCGATGTCATACCATTCAAGTTGTGCCAGGAATTTGTCCACAAGGGCTTTGTAGGCCTACAGAACTAGGCATTTACATTGGAATACCCCTTTGACTTGATTGACAATTAACAGCGAATCACCAAAGATGTTTAAACGTTTAATGTTCATGGTGATTGTTGTTTGAAGACCTATGAGCAAGGCTTCATATTCTACATTGTTGTTGGTGCACGAGAAGTCTAATTTAAATGATAGAGGCATTGGAGCCCCTTGCGGTGTGAAGAATACAATTCCCATGCCACCTCCTTGCTCACATTTAGAACCATCGAAGAATAGGGTCATGTCGGCCTGTGACTCAGGCTCATTAGAATCTGGCGATTCTGAAACATGGAAGACCCCATCATCCGGTAGTTCTATGGTCAGAGGCTGATCATCTTCAAGAGGAGCCTCTGCTAGTTGATCGGCGATGACTTGACCTTTTATGGATTTCTGTCCAATGAATTCTATGTCAAACTCCGTCAACAACATGATCCATTTCATCGTGCGGCTACTATGATAAGTACGACTCATCATGTATCGCAATGGATTCTCCTTAGACACAACATACGTCTTGTTGCTCAGCATGTAGTGGCATAGCTTTTTGGTAGCAAACACCACTGCCAAGCAGAGCTTCTCAACGTATGCATAGTTAAGTTCATAACTGACCAGGGTGCGGCTAAGATAGTAAGTAGCCTATTCTTTGTGTAGTTCATTTTTTTGGGATAGCATGGCGCCCAGTGCCACCTCAGTAGCTGAGATGTATAAGTAGAATGACACTCCTGGTCTAGGTGGTGCCAATATTGGCGATGAAGCCAAGTATTGTTTAATATCATCAAAGGCTGACTGGCACTCGTCATCCCAGTGAAATGCTACCCCCTTGTGCAATAATTTATTCATGGGTCGGCACTTGTCAGATAGCTGCGCTATGAAGCGCTTGATTGACGTGACCTTTCCCTGCAGACTTCTGAGCTGCTTGATGGTAGTTGGGGGAAGCATTTCAAGGATTGCCTTGACTTTGTGTGGGTCTACCTCGATTCCTCATTTGGAGACTATGAAACCCAAGAGCTTTCCAGGATGTGATGCCAAATACGCACTTCTTGGGGTTTAGTCCGACTTTATGTTCAATGAGGCGATCGAGGATCTTGCTTAAGTCATCGAGATGATCTAGGCACAAAAGAGATTTGGCCAACAAATCATCCATGTAATCTTCCAAAGTTTTGTGCATGTGATCGTGGAAGATGTATGTCATGGCACGTTGGTAGGTGGCGCCAGCATTTTTAAGGCCAAAGGGCATGACCTTATAACAAAATGTCCCCCAAGGCGTTGTGAACGCCATTTTTAGTTGGTCCTCGGGATTGATACGAATTTGATTGTATCCCGAGAAACCATCCATGAGGGAAAGCATTTCATGGCCCGCTGTAGCGTCTACCAATGCGTCGATGCTAGGCAAGGGGAAATCATCCTTAGGACTCGCTTTGTTTAGATCTCAAAAATCGATGCATATGCGAATCCTCCCATCGGGATTTTTGATGGGCACCATGTTAGACAACCATGGTGGGTAATCCACGCAGATGACAAACTATGCATCCAACAACTTTTGTAGCTCATATTTGACCATTAAGGCTACTTTTGGATGCATCTTACATAGTTTTTGCTTTACTGGCTTGACTGTCGGATCAAGCGTTAGATTATGCGTGACTAGCTATGGGTCTAGCCTCGGCATGTCTTTGTAGGACCATGCAAAAACCTCCTTCTTCTCTTTGAGAAGGGAAATGTAGTCGGCTTGCTCTTCGAGGGATAGACTTACCCCCAGCTTGATGATTTGCAAATTCATTGGATCTGAGCCGATGTCTACGTCAGTCGTCTCCTCGATCGACATGTGGGACCCATCCTCCAACTGGTGTGGAGTTGGGATCAAGTGGATATCATTTGCTGAATTTAGATCATCGTTCAGAATGGTAGGTTCCTCTTCATGAAGAACATGAACTTATACTGAGAGGGGGGGTGAATAGTATAAGACTTAACCATTTAATAATTTTAATTTTAGATAGCAGTGGCATCAACACAATATTAAACAAGACAGAAAACATCACACATTGAAGACCCATTTTTAACGTGGTTCACCCAGAATGGCTGGGCTACGTCCACAAAACTTTTCTCTAAAAGTTTATCTCAAATTCTTTGGGAAACCTTCCCAATTACAAAGTTTATGAGCCTCGGCTCAAAGGAGATACCTTCCCCTAACTCTGCTCTGGTTGGTGATCCTCTAGAAGACCTCTGCCTCTTCTGCCCTTAGCAAGTGGAACTCTATCCATAGAAGACACCTGTCTTCCCCGCTCCGGCTGGAGACCTCTCGTCCTCAACTCTATCACCTCAAAGTCGGTCCTCGAATTTGCACCAAACATAGTCCTTCGATCTAGCACAAATGTCCTCTTCCTCTTTCTCTGGTCTGCACCAAACACTGTCCTCAATAGGTCTCTCTGCTCTATCACAACCGCACCAACTTTCGCACTGTCTGCACAAACACAGCAGCACTTAACACTCTACGATCGAACTTCTCACTCTGCGCATCAACTCGCCACTTCTGCGCTATCTGTGCTGTTATGGCTGCATCTCACACACTTCACTCGAATCGACTCGACTCGGTCTCTACGCACCATGGACTTCGCTTGCGCAAGTTCGATACTCAAATCGATACTAAACTCTCCAAGCAGCCCTCCTTTTATACTAGCAATCTCAAGATTAAAACCTTGATCTTAGTCGGCTGTAACCCTAGAATCCATCGGCTACAAAACCCTAAGCATCGTCGGCTCAAAGTTAACTCTGTCGGCTTCAACCGCCTCTGGTTCTGTAGCTTTCTCGCGAAACTACAACATGTCGCGATATCGCGACACCTTTGCCTGCCGTACACCTTCTTTTGCCTGTTGTCACGAAATCGTGACACTACAGCCTTTGTCGACCTCCTTTCTGCTTATGTCACGAAATCATGACATTTTTGACTCCGTACATTCTCTCTCCCCTTTGAGTCACGAAACTGTGACATGTCGTGAAATCGTGACATCTTCCTCTCTCTCCTTCTAGTCAACATGTCATGAAATCGTGACACTTTCTTACTTTTTAAACTACATGTCACAAAATCATGACATTTTCCTTCTCTTCCTTCAAATTCATCCCATGAAATCGTGACACTTTCAATCCTCTCACTTATCATCATCCATTTTCCTTCATCCTGTCATGAAATCATGACACTTTTAGCTTCCGTACACTTTCTCTCTAAACTTTCTTGAAATCATGACGCTTCTCATTTCAAACTCTTCCTTTGCTGCATGTCATGAAATCATGATAGTTCTCATTTCAAGCTTTTCAGCATATCACGAAATCGTGACAATCCTCACCTCGATCTTTGCAGCATGTCGCAAAATCATGACACTTTTCATGTTACTTTCTATTTGTCATGAAATCACGACAGTTCACATTGCAGACTCACTTTTTAGCATCATGTCATGAAATCGCGACACTTTTTCGTCCATACAGCCTTCTTTGTAGAATGTTGCGAAATCATGACACTTTCCCTTATCTGTCTTCCTGCACTTTTCGAGTCATGAAAATGCGACATGTCACGAAATCGTGACACTTTCCATCTTGCTCTCCTTCTCTGCCAACATGTCGCAAAATCGTGACAGTTTTCCCACTTCTCTCTTTCTTCCAACATGTCATGAAATCACGACAGTTTTGCCAACACTTTCTCTCTCCTCAAACATGTCACGAAATCACGACAGTTTTGCCAGCACTTTCTCTCTCCTCAAACATGTCACGAAATCACGACAGTTTTTCTAGCCGCCTGCATACTTTTTCTTACTTGTCTTTTTCTTGATCTTTTGCAACTGGGCTACTCTGATCTTCTTGGAAACTCACTGTCCATGTTGAAACCTTCATCAAAACAAATTCTTTGACATCAAATCAAATTGCTTCAAGAACTTCTTGACATCAATGACAACATCTACACTTGAGCAAAGGCAATGTACCCAAGGTACCCAAAATTGCCAACAATCTCCCCCTTTGTCATTGATGGCAAACCTTTACTGAAACACATCTCAAGAGCAAAAATTGAACCCAACTATGCCAACAACTGAGAATCTGCCTTTGAAGTTTTTGCTCCCCCTGACTTGAAGCTCTCTTCTTCACTCATATCTCCCCCTTACTCATATCTCTCCCCCTTTGTCATCAATGGCAAAGGGCCACCTTTGGGACTCGGGACTAAGAAAGAGCCTCTTGGCTTGGTCCCTCCCCCACCTCCTGATGAGGTGATTAATTCTGAGGTGAGAGTACAACTCCCAATTTCTCCCTTAGATACTCAAACGTATCTCTTGGAAGAGGTTTGGTGAAGATATCTGCAATCTGCTCTTTAGTAGGCACATACTCTAGCTTGACCTGCTTCTCTTGCACTTTCTCCCTTAGAAAATGATATTTGATGGAAATGTGCTTCGTCCTTGAGTGCATTACCGGATTTTTAGAAATACTTATGGCACTTGTATTATCACAAAGAATGGAGATGGGTTGTTCATGCTTGACTTTGAAATCCTCCAAGGTGGTTTTCATCCATAAAACTCGTGTGCACCCAACCACCGTTGCTATGTATTCAACTTCTCTGTAGATAAGGAAACCGAAGGTTGTTTCTTACTTAGCCAAGAAACCAAACTCTTTCCCGTAAAGAATGCTCCACCACTAGTGCTTTTCCTATCATCAATACTCGCCTGCCCAATCTGCATCTGTATAGGCTGTGAGGGTGAAATCATCACCTTTGGGATACCAAAGCCCAAAGTCCATAGTGCCCTTCAAATATCTGAATATCCTCTTAACTGCTATAACATGAGATTCTTTTGGAGCTGCCTGAAATCTTGCTACTAATCCAATGGCCTGCATGATATCCGGTCTGGTAGCTGTACTGTATAGTAAACTGCCAATCATAGATCTATACAACTTCTGATCTGCCGCTGGAGATTCATCATCTTTACTCAGATTGCACCCTGTAATCATTGGAGTACACACGGGTTTGCTGTCCATCATCCCAAATTTCTTCAACATTTCTTTGATATACTTTCCCTGAGAGAGAAATATACCATCTTTTGATTGTGCAATCTGTAGTCCTAAAAAGAATGACAGCTCTCCAATCATAGACATCTCGAATTCCTTCTGCATGGTGTTAGCAAAAACTTTGCACATCTGAGTATTATTTCCCCCAAAAATAATATCATCAACATAGACAACTATAATCAACATATCATCATCTTCATTTTTAATATACAGGTTGCTATCTGCCACGCCTTTCCTGAAGCCTTGCTCATGAAGATAACTGTCAAGTCTTGAGTACCACGCCCTTGGTGCTTGCTTTAACCCATATAAGGCCTTTTTCAGTTTACACACATAGTCTGACTGTTCTGTGAGGGACACTCCTTCTGGCTGTTCTATGTAAACTTCTTCTACCAACACCCCATTTAGAAAAGCCGATTTTACATCCATTTGATATACCTTGAATGATTTGAAGCTTGAAAGGGCCAAAAACATTCTGATAGCTTCAAGACGAGCAACAGGCGCAAACGTCTCTTCGAAATCAACACCTTCTACTTGAGCATACCCTTTACAGACTAACCTAGCTTTGTTTCTAACAATATTTCCATCCTCATTGAGTTTATTTCTGAATATCCATTTTGTGCCAATGACATTCTTGTCCTTAGGTCTTGGAACCAAATCCCAGGTTTCACTTTTCTCTATTTGATTTAGCTCTTCATCCATTGCTTTTACCCAAAACTCATCTGTACATGCTTCACTAAATTTTTTGGCTCAATCTGAGATAACAATGAAACATTCGTAGAATCATGTGAAGGAATGACTCTTCTTCTTGTTTGCCTGCTATTTGGATCACCAATGATCAAGTCTTTGGGATGATGTTTCTGAACATACCGTGAAGGAGTTTTGGGAAGCAGTTGTTGTCTTTCCTCTTCTTCATCTAAAACCTCTCTGAATTCTTCTTGACAGATTTCATCACTGAGTTCCTTGACTGGTTCTCTTATCCCTGTCTTTTCATCTACTGTTACATTTATGCTCTCTACAACTATATGAGTTCTTTTGTTGAAGCATCTGTAGGCCTTGCTTCTGCTGGAATATCCAAGAAAAATTCCCTCATCACACCTAGGATCAAACTTACCCAAATTCTGATCCTCCCTTCTGATGAAGCACTTACTCCCGAACACTTTGAAGTATTTTACTGTAGCTGGTCTTCCTTTCCACAACTCATAGGGAGTTTTATGATGATTGACTTTGAGTTGAGCCCTGGTGATGATGTAAACTATCTGTACTTAATGCTTCTCTCCAAAAGCCATCTGAAAGTTTTGACTCATTTAACATTGCTCTAGCCATATTTTCAACAGCTTCTGTTTTTCCTTTCAACTACTCCATTTTGTTGAGGAGTTCTTGCTGCTGAATATTCTCTTTTGATTTCGTGTTGCTCACAGTATTCCACAAATTCATTTGAAGTGAACTCTCCTCCTCTATCTGATCTTAAGCATTTGATTCTCTTGTCGGTCTCATTTTCAATCATTTCTTTAAAAGCTTTAAATTTTTCAAAAGCTTCGATTTTTCTTTGAGAAAAGTAACCCAAGTCATTCTAGAATAATCATCTATAAACAGCATGAAGTAGCTTTCTCCCTGAATGCTCTGAGTTTTGGTAGGGCCACACAAATCAGTATGAATAAGATCCAATGGTTTTGAAGATGTATACCCTTTTGATTTGAAACTGGTTCTGGTCTATTTACCATGTTGACAAGGACCGCAAATGATGTTATGGGGCCTTTTTATTTTGGGCAAGTCTCTAACTGCTTCCTTGTTACTAATACTGACAAGATTATCAAAACTCAAATGTCCCAATATTTTATGCCATAACCAACTCTCATCTTCTTGAGTTAGAAAACACTTTTCCCTTTTTATCTCACTTAGCATGTAAAGATTGTTTGGAGTCCTTGTAGCACTAGCAATGAGTTTTCCATTTTTTTCTTTACTTATCTCACATCTATCTGAAAAGAAAGATACTATGTGCCCTTGATCACAAAGTTGACTCACACTAAGAAGATTATGTCTTAGGCCTTCTACATAGAGCACATTTTCTATTTTGGATTTCCCATCCAAACTAAGAGTCCCTTTACCACAGATTTTTGCGGACCTCGTTATCTCCAAAACCGATCTGTTCCTCTGTTTGTTTCTTTTAAAACCAAAAACTTTTCCTTTTCACCAGTCATATGTTTTGAACAACCACTATCAAGATACCATTTTTCTACTTTGTCTTGAGCATGAAAAGTAGTTTGAACTATCATTGACTTAGATTTGATCTCATTCCTCTTTTTAGTGAACTCAAGGCTAAATCTATCCAAACTGCACATCCTTGCTATATGCCCAAAATTCTTGCACTTGTAACACATGATATTTTTATTCATAAGAGGTGCAAATGAGTTAACATTTTCCTTACTATGGCTATTCAGAGACTTATTGCAATGCATAGCTATGTGACCAAATTTCTTACAGGAAAAACAATAGCCATGGAAGGTATTATGTAACCTGTTTTGATGCCTTGGATGATTGTTCTTCTTGCGATCAACTGGAATCCACTGCTCTTCAGGATGAAGATTGATCTTGCTCGAAGACCCTGTTTCATGAATGGTGATACCATCCTTCTTTTGCTTTTCACACGGAATATTCTGTCTGAGAGTCAACTGTTCCAACTTCACTCTAAGAGACATAATCTCTTCTTCTAGTTTCTCACAATCAGCTTCCTTTCCTTTTAGAGCCTCTGTTAGAACCTCGTTCAACCTTCTTCCCTTCTTCACCTAGAATTTTGAAATCTATAACACTTTGAGACAATTCTGATCTTGCTATCTCTTCTTCCTGACATTGATGCTTGAGAACAGAATTCTCTTCCCTGAGTTTCTCAAGCTTTCTCAAAGCCAAGAAGAATTCACTTTTGAGATCGAACTCAACCTCTTCATTTCTTTCTGAATTTATATGTTCCTCTGATAGATCCTTCTCCAAGTTGTTAGGCTCTTTCTGGAGTGACCCGCTCTGATACCAATTGAAGAACATGAACTTATACTGAGAGGGGGGGGTGAACAATATAAGACTTAACCATTTAATAATTTTAATTTCAGATAGTAGTGGCATCAACACAATATTAAACAAGACAGAAAACATCACACATTGAAGACCCATTTTTAACGTGGTTCACCCAAAATGGCTGGGCTACATCCACAAAACTTTTCTCTAAAATTTTATCTCAAATTCCTTGGGAAACCTTCCCAATTACAAAGTTTATGAGCCTCGGCTCAAAGGAGATACCTTCCCCTAACTCTGCTCTGGCTGGTGATCCTCTAGAAGACCTCTGCCTCTTCTGCCCTTAGCAAATGGAACTCTATCCATAGAAGACACCTGTCTTCCCTGCTCTGGCTGGAGACCTCTGTCCTCAACTCTATCACCTCAAATCTGGTCCTCGAATTTGCACCAAAACATAGTCCTTCGGTCTGGCACAAATGTCCTCTTCCTCTTTCTCTGGTCTACACCAAACACTGTCCTCAATAGGTCTCTCTGCTCTGTCACAGCTGCACTTGGTCGAAACCAACTTTCACACTGTCTGCACAAACACAACAACACTTAACACTCTACGATCGAACTTCTCACTCTGCGCATCAACTCGCCACTTCTATGCTATCTACACTATTATGGCTGCATCTCACACACTTCACTCGAATCGACTCGACTCGGTCTCTATGCATCATGGACTTCGCTTGCACAAGTTTGATACATGATCAATCCTAAACTCTCCAAGTAGCCCTCCTTTTATACTAACAATCTCAAGATTAAAACCTTGATCTTAGTCGACTGCACAACCCTAGAATCCGTCGGCTACAAAACCCTAAGCATCGTCAGCTCAAAGTTAACTCTGTCGACTTCAACCACCTCTGGTTCTGTAGCTTTCCTACGAAACTACAACATGTCGTGATATCATGACACCTTTGCCTGTCGTACACCTTCTTTTACTCTTCGTGATAATCGTGAACACTTCCTTTGTCGACCTCCTTTCTGCTTATGTCACGAAATCATGACATTTACGTGACATACACATTCTCTCTCCCTTTGAGTCACAAAACTCAGAATTTCATGAAATCGTGACATCTTCTTCCATTAAATAATTACGAAATCATGCACACTTTCTCTTCTCGTCATCTTCACTTCTTGAAGTCATGAACTTTTTAACATGTCATGAAATCATGACACTCTTCTCTTCCTTCTTCGAATTTGTCTTGAAATCGCGACGCTTTTGTTGAAGACTTGCTTCTTTTCTTCATGAAATCATGACACTTTCCTCCTTCTGAATGCTTCCTTCTCAACCTCGTCATGAAATCATGACACTTTCTGCATCCATGAGTTTCCTTGCACCCTCGTCATGAAATCACGACACTTTCAGCTTTCGTACACTTTCTCTTCTGCAACCTATCGTGAAATCGTGACCTTTTTTTTTGAAATCGTGAGCTTCTCATTTCAAACTCTTCCCTTTGCTGCATGTCATGAAATCGTGACAGTTCTCATTTTGAGCTTTTTAGCATGTCACGAAATCACGACAGTCCTCACCTCGACCTCTGTAGCATGTCACGAAATCGCAACACTTTTCATGTTACTTTCTCTCTCTTCGAACTTGTCGCGAAATCACGACAGTTCACACTACGGACTCTCTCTTCAGCATCATGTCATGAAATCGCGACACTTTTTCGTCCGTACAACCTTCTTTGCAGAATGTCACGAAATCGCGACACTTTTCCTTCTCTGCCTTCCTGCACTTTCCGAGTCACGAAAATGCGACATGTCACGAAATCGTGACACTTTCCATCTTGCTCTCCTTCTCTGCCAACATGTCACGAAATCGTGACAGTTTTGCCACCTTGCTTCTCTCTCTTCCAACATGTCACGAAATCGCGACAGTTTTGCCCGAACTTTCTCTCTCCTCAAACATGTCACGAAATCGTGACAGTTTTGCCAGCACTTTCTCTCTCCTCAAACATGTCGCGAAATCGCGACAGTTTTTCCAGCCGTCTGCATACTTTTTCTTACTTGTCTTTTTCTTGATCTTTTGCAACTGGGCTACTCTAATCTTCTTGGAAACTCACTGTCCATGCTGAAACCTTCATCAAAACAAATTCTTTGACATCAAATCAAATTGCTTCAAGAACTTCTTGACATCAATGACAACATCTACACTTGAGCAAAGGCAATGTACCCAAGGTACCCAAAATTGCCAACACTTTAGTGTGGAAGACATCCTGAGTCTGTCTTGGGGTGAAATGGAACATACCACCACAAGGCCAGTACTCTAATGGGGATGGCGGTGTGTCAGTACGGTCCCAGTCTATAGCATCTGGGTCTAGATGCAATGACCGTGTCGGGTCGACTGGATCATGGATGGGGGTAGTTAAATCAATGGAGATCATGTTGATGAAATGATTTTGGTCTCCATTATCGTGGGTGTGGCTGCTCAAACATCCTAGATGATCTTTGTGCTCCGGATCAGGCTCTGGAGGTATTGGCACGAATGGATTGGCCCTATGTGCGGATAAGAGGATAGGATCTACCCTAGGTATTGATGGCTCTATAGGGTCTCCAGGCGAAAGATGTTCTCGGTATACCTGGAGTTGCGGGTGCAGTAATTGGTCCAACTACACCTGGTTTAGGTGCCACCTATGCCTTGGCCCTATGTGTAACTATTCAAACATGTCATCTATGTCCAAGGGATATTTTTGCTGTCGCATATGATTGAGATAGGCCATCTCAGTTTCATCTTCATACTCACTGTCAGAGATCCAAAGGCCTTCATTATCTCCAATGGATGTTTGCGACATATGAGGCTCATCTTGCTCGAGCAAGTTAACGTGGTCCCATCAATGTTATTCAGCTCTCTACGAGGGAACCTGATTCTCTTGAGGTGGCATATGCTCAATTGGAGCATCCAAAGGGAACATTGTCAGGAAGCTCTCCTGATAATCATCTATTGGGGTCACTTGTGAGTGATTGCTATCAGATTCAAAAGGATCCCAAGGCGCTACCTCATACTCTAACTCATCTTCTGAAGACCCTTCTTGGTCTTGTCTATATCTCTCTTGTAGGTGAGTCCTCGAACTTTCTCCCTTTTTGACCGAAGGGAAAGGGTTGTTAAGGTCAAAAAGGTTGGTTGTTAGCAATGGGAGATAATGCCCCAATGTATAAGTTGTGTTAGGATTGGCATATGGGTCTAATGCCAACCCATCCTTGTTTCCTATCCCTAGGACTTACATGTTCTCTACCAAGATTTCTAGGGGCAAGGGGTGGTTAAACCCTACTCCTGACTTGTCATACGACATTTGATATCTCGGTTGGCAAAGAACACGCACTCCTTGCTCATTCTGCCCAACCCATATCCATGCCAATTGCATTGGCCAAGATATCTCAATGCGAAGTCTGGGTTGGACAAATAGTTGACGTCCTTGGAAAAGGGTTCTTCATCTTCATATTCTTGCATGTAAGGTTCAATGCCATTATCCAGGCCCCCATAAACAAAGTTTGTCTGATTGGGTGGGTAGCCTAGAGGAACCACAGTGCCGATGGGGAGACGAGGTCTCCCCATGTCCCGCATGGACTCAAGTGTGGGTGTTGCTACAATGTTTCACACTATATACTCCCCTAGGCCCGTGTTGGCCATCTCAATGGTGATCGTTGGTGGTTGAGAGGGAGCAAATGGGAGTTCTTCCTGAGTCCACTCCATGTAGGGTGAACTAGGTGTCTCGACTCCCATTCTGCTAGGCATCTCATCGATAGAGATGGTGGAGACTTGGGGTGGTTCCTCTTCTAGGGGTTTCTTTCCCTTGTCCTTTGGTGTGGCCACCATGGGTGGCATCATTGTTGAAGGACCAGATGAGGAAGATGGACCCGACTGGGGATTTGATGGACTTGTCAATGGGGACGCCTATGAAATTGGACCCTGGTTAGCTGGATTAAACTAAAAATCCAATTGTGTTGATGGAAGGGTCGATTGCGACATTAGCTACACCGTATTGCAATACTTGAAGGGCTCCAAGTCTTCCAGGACTACATGCACCTGTCCTTCAAATGTGTATTTTAGGCACTGATGAGCTATCGAAGGGACACACTTCATGTCCCTAATCCAAGGCCGACCCAACAAGATATTATAGGCCATCTCACCTTCCAAGATGTGGCACAATGTATGAATAGTCTTTTGTCCCACTTGGATGGGTAGGAAAATTGTGCCAACCGTCGAGCATATCGCATCATTGAATGCTTGAAGAGTATAGGTGGATGCCACGATGTGAAATGCTAACAAATTCAAATGTTTCAATGCTGCTGTTGTAATGATATTACTGGATGAGCCAGTGTCCACCAACACCCTCTTATACGAAATCTCGTTGACCCGCACAATGACATGCAGGGGTGGATCCGCCACATCACCAGTCACCGATTTCAATTCATCTTCTCTAAAGGTGATGACTGGTTCTGTACATTATTTTACATGTCCCACAAAGTTGTTGAAAGAGTTTGCTTCATGGGGTTGTAACTTGATGGCTTTTAATATCTCCATTAGAGCCTCCCGATGGGGCACTGATTGTTGAATGAGCTCGTATATGGAGAGCCTAGTCGACGTGGTCCTTAGACTTTGGGTAAGTCTAGTCCGAATCGTGGCCACTGGTCTAGGTGGAGGAGGTTGCATAGGGAGCTATTGAGGTTGTGACGTCAATGGAACCTCTCATGTGGCCACCGTGGGGGCAGCTCTTGGATACCTCTTATTCCTAGTCACTATGCTTATCATCCCTACATACCCCTGCATGGGGCAATTTTGTGTTACCTCATTGACTTGAAGGGGTTTTGCCTACGCATCATGGGCAGGCAGGGGGTCTCTAAAGACTCCCATTTTTTGGTTGTTTGGCACTATGGGGTTGTCCACTGCCAATGTCTTGTTGTCAATTAGGTCTTGCACCAAGCCTTTAAACTTCCAACATGCATTAAGGTCATGTCCTTTCCGTCTGTGGAACCTACAGTACAAGTCCTCCCTGTACCCCTTAGGCTTTGGCACATTGGGGTCTATGGTTTGAATTTTGGGTAGGTTGATCAAGTTTGCCACTGACAAGTGATCAAACAGGGAGTCTCTAGACTCTATGTAAGGTGTGAATTGTCACCTAGGGCGATGCTACTAATTTTGTTCTTGCCTCTAATTTTCTTTGTCATAATTGTTAGGAGGCACCGCCTGATAGTTAGCCTTTTGGGGTTGTGTTGCTTGTGCAAGCTTAGGGACGTTTATAGCAACCTGATTGACCACAATGGGTTTCTATTGCATGGTCCCTATTTTGGTGTTCTTAGACCATTCTTTCTCCTTTGGCTTGGCAATCTCGCCATCCTGTATCTTGATCTCCTCAATGATTCTGGCTTGCACCAGATCTTCTTCTAAAGTGGCATATTGCTACAGCTACAATAGCACGAAGATCGATCTCAAACAGATATTTGAGAACATTTGGGTCAGGTTGGACATGGGAGGGAGGTAGGGCAGCTTTGAAAGCAACGTCCTCCACCGATTCCCATATGCCACCATGGTTTCTTCCTCATACTGCCTGAGGCTAGCTAGGTCACTTAATGATGCCTTTTTCTTGGTGTTGAAGGCAAAGCATTCGAGGAACACGTCCACTAGCTGATCCAAGTTACTGATGCTATGTTTTGGCAATTGAGTGAACCAATCCGAGGTAGGGCCTACGAATGTGGTTATAAATGTTCTTAGCAACAAAGCATCATTGTCATGAATGCCAAAGCATTGGCTCAGGAATCTAGTCACATGCTCTTGGGCATCCTCCTCCCCTCTAAAGAGTGCCAACTGGGGTAGTTTAAAGTTTTTAGGGTATGGGGGTGCTAGCACTAACGGATGCACAGGGTGACTGTGGAGTTGGCGTAAAGTGGGCTTTTGGGGCCCAAAAGTCTTGGTATCCATAGACTCTAAGTGCTCTAGCAACGCTTTATATGCATCAAAGGATTTGATCTCTTCCTCCCTAGTTTGCTCCCGTTGTGGATTATGGGAAACTTGAGGCCTATGGAGGGGTGGCCGAATAGCAGCCCCTCTACCTTGGTAGGGTGTTTCAGCCCGCTCTTCTTCTTGCTCATACTCCTCATAGGATTCTTGAGGAGTGCCTGGGTGAGACCTATAAACATGGGTGGGTGCCCACGAAGGGTGCCCATCATTTTTTCTGGGAGTGGCCTCTCACTCAGGTCTAGGAGGTCTCGGAGGCAGCACTTGGTAAGGTCATGGGGACTTGTCTCATACCAAGGGGTTGTTCCTCTCATATAATTCTATTTTATGCGTGCGAGGGGTTGGGACCTTCTTAGGCACAGTGCTCTAAAGCAATTCGGTTGTCTGACACTGAATGCGCTCTTTGTTAAGGCGATACAGATGCTCTAACTATTGTTGATCTTGCCTGAGTTGCATGATTTGCGCTTGGCGGGTGGCATGTTTGGCAAATTCCAAGTCAATTTGTTTCATTGTCTTGTGTTTAGGAAGCTTGGATGCCTCTCCTACATGTCTATCTCGATCTTGGTGATCCGAGACCCCTATGGGTTGCTTTCCTCTATCGAGGTTAGTGGCATTCACCCAAGGCTCTGGCCTCATTGGGTGCTCCTGATACATAGCAAAAATGGAGGTGCATTGCCCCCATGTTGTGTATTGCTCTTGAGGAATGTAGTGGTCTTCCTCATACTCCCTTTCATATGTGTGAAAGGGGTGGGCAGAATTGGCTTGCCCTGTCTAGAGAGCCTTGTGCTCTGGATTTTGTCTAGTGTTTCTAACAGTAATAAGGGGTAAAGGAGGGATGACGAAATCATGTGGCCCCTCCTTATGGACCCTATGTTGCTCTAGCACTTCATCACTAGGCCACTCATAACGAGCATCTAAGGGAGACCTCCTATCTATGTTGAGTGCCATGTGTATATCCTCCTCTTGAAAGGATCTATGCTGAGTGGGGGTGCCTCTCAAAGAGGTGCCTCTATAGTCCTATTCTATAATGGCATGATGTGGACTATCTTGTGTGTCAGGCCGCCAAGGCGGGATGAACAAGTCCTCAGGACTATATCGGAGATGAATTGTCCCCATTTGTGCACTCTCTACAACTCCTGCCTGTGATTGGTCTCGGCTACGGGTGTACACCATGGTGATGTTTTCCTATAATATGCATAGATTTTTATCTCCTTTTTATGATTTTTATGGTACACTAAATAGGAAATATCACACACACAAAGCAATGATTATCTCATTTAAATATTAAAAGTGTGCCCTAAATCTGGTTTAGTGTGTTTTGATTTTTGTTTTGAAAGCTTTTTTAAAGAACATTTAAATGCAATATGATGGCTCTTATGACTCCTAAAAATGGTCGCCCCTTCGATATACCATTGTCGGGCCGATATACCAACCTCTCTATATACCCGCCCTTACGTGAGGGAAACTATTGGTACGTGAGAGCAGATGGTACGTGGAACATAGGCGGTACGGAAGGGGAATCGCTCTGTTTATGACACCTACCATAGAAGACTTATCCTCATGCGCTGGGAATCACCCCAGCTACACTTGGTCAACTTTTGTCAGGATTTACGTCTAGCAATAGTCGTGATCGAGGTTATGTATGCAATATATCAAGCCAAGGTGGTGATGAAATCCATCATTGGTCTTGCTCAAGGGTTGGGGTTTTATGACCAACTCCTTGTCGTTTAAATTACCAGGTGGTGTGTGGGGTTCTTTTTAATTTGCATAAATTAATAAAACAAGCATTCAAACTCTCCTATGCAAGCAAATAACCAGAAAAATAGAAAATAGAAAGCAAAAAAATGATAGGTGTTTAGGATCCCTACCTCTTCTCTACCCAAATCTGTTGGTTCTGAGTTTTTGTCCTGAAACTGCATAGAGAGCTATCCATCCCTGGGTGGAATGAATAATAGAACTGTATTCTTCACAGGGTGGGGCAACTGCCCATTCATCCCTGGGTAAGATGAATTCAAGCTCTGTATTCGCCATAGGCTGGAACGAACAGCAGTCCAACGTTTGAAAACTTGGTACCTACAAGCAAAAAAATCAACTTTTGATCAAAAATTTAATCTTAAAATCAAGGGAAAAAGGTCCTATCATGATCGCCACTAAAAGAATGAGGATACAGAAACAAAATACGTAAATCCCAAGTGCGATGTATGCAAAAGCGAAACGTAATGCTAAGCCCTATGAACTGAAACGCATGAAAGGAAAGAAACGTAAACCAATTGAGACAAGATAGAAATCAAATGTTGAGTACAAATTTTTTTATTAATTTGCTTTAAACATCATGTTACAATATGTCTCCTCCCTTTTGGGGACTAGGAGCATTAAGTATGGCTCTATTACACCACGGATTGATACACTTTCTTCCGCATGCCCACATGTAAAATGGGTGGACCAAATGTCACCATCACTTGCATTGATGAGTCTTGACTCCTTGCTGCTCCTCTAATATTGAGACCCTATGTTCAAGGAAACATAAAATAGTCAGTAGCACCTGTAGATAAAATAAAGCATGCAATCCCCAAGCCTGCGGTCAGTGTATGCATAAAATGATTAAAGCGATAACTAAAACATATCAAAATGAGCTAAAAATTTGACATAAGCAATAAAACCTTACCAGGAAGCCACTGCAAAAGGAACAGTCCAAAAATTAGCCACAAATTTGTATTCGCTCCGGGGCGGGACGAATAAACCTGTAATAAAGTGTCAAAAAGCATAGTCCCAAATGTCCCATCCGAGAAGCTCCAAATCACCTACAAAGTTGGGGTTAGCTAATTGGGGGTATTTTGGGATGACCCAGATGGTCATATTTTGCCAATTTGGCCTCTATCACCCATAATATGATGATGCTACCTGCATGTTAGTAAAAGCGGGAAATGATAAAAGCATGATCAAAACTTGTCAGAATCACCTAAAATTTAAATTATAGCATATGTAAACAACCTAGAATTAGATGCAAAAGAAAAATCATGGAAATCTACCACATATTTCTAATCACTCCAATATGGGGCGTTTAGAACTACGACAGCTTGGGGGGCCCGGGGGCAGGACGCCCACCGTTTGGGACTCTATTTCAGCACAAATCCACTTGGGTGGGTCAAAAACCTCTTATGGGATGTTTTTAGCAAATTTGGTGGGATATTGTGGCCAAATGTTCGGGTTTGGGCTTCGGATTTGCACTTCCAATAATCACCCAATAACCTCCCTCCAAAAGAGAGATCAAGGATGTGAAAGGCACAAATAAAAAAGGTGTGTGTATGGATGTAAAATGGCAGCACTTCGTTGCTCAAAATGCTCCCTCTCTTATTTTTTTTGTGGTGAGAAAACTCACCAATTTATAGACCTAGGGTCTCTCTCTTTGAATGCGCATGTGAGGGTGCCACTTGAGTTGCTTGTCCTATTTTGAGAAAAAATATTATTCCATTATTTAGAGTCTCCTTGCATGAGGCCTCTAAAATCAAATACATTCATGAATAAAGTCTCTCTACTTGATTTGAAGTCGTTCCTCAAAATTGCATGGCCTGAAGTTGCAGTTAACTAGCGGACCTGTCGAGGTTTGACTTTTTTCCAATCAAACCTGCTATTCACCTCACCCTAGGGTGAATGCTGATAATCGTCCTTGGGTGGGAGAATATTAGTTTGTAATCATCCTAGGGTGGGACGAGTAGGGAGAAAAGTTCCAAAAAGGTTCCAAATTGACTTTTGACCTTCCAAACTGTCATGGGAGTGGTTAGGACCACTGTTTAACCTTTGGGGGCTGCCCTAGGGGCTGTGTGTGTCAATGCGATCAACACTTGTTGTCACATAATCGGATTGGTTCCGTTTTGGTGTCTACAGTTACCCATAACCTTTTGCTAGATTTGTTAAAGAAGCTAGTCAAGCAAAATATTAGAAATATGCATCCAATAGTAGCCTTAATGGTGAAAGACAAATTGCAAAAGTTATTGGACGTAGAGTTTGTAATCTCCATTGACTATCCAAAATGGGTATCCAATATGGTTCCTGTAGGAAAACCTGATGGAAGAATTCGTATTTGTACATATTTCAGAGACTTGAATAAGGCAACACCAAAGGATTCATTTTCATTGCCTAATATTGATGCTCTTGTAGATGCAATTGTAGGTCATGAGATGCTCTCCCTGATGGGTAGTTTTTCTGGGTACAATCAAATTCGGTTTAAACCCTAAGACTAGCATAAAATCGCGTTTACAATGCTATGGGGAAAATTTTGCTATAAATTTATGTCATTCGGCCTTAAAAATGTTGGTGCCACAGATCAGCAGGCCATGACATATATTTTTCATGATTACATGCACAAGATCCTAGAATATTGATGACTTGTTGGCTAAGTCATTGTTGCATGAAGAGCATGCTGAGGTCTTGAGAAAGGTCTTCAATCACTTGATAGAGCATAATGTCAGGTTGAATCCCAAGAAGTGCGTATTTGACGTAACTTTAAGAAAACTCTTAAGATTCATCATTTCCAAATGAGACATCGAAGTTGACCTAGTGAAGGTCAAGGCTATCTTAGAGATGCATCCTCCCTCCAATTTTAAGGAATTAAGGAGCCTTCAAGGCAAAGTAGCATCCATAAAGTGATTTATCACTCAATTATCGAATAATTGTTGACCCATGAATCAACTGCTACACAAGGGGGTCCCATTTAATTGGGATGAGTACTGCCAAGCAGCCTTTGCTAAAATAAAGCAATATCTGGCGACGCCACTAGTGCTAGCTCCGCCAAGGCCAAAAGTATCATTTTTTCTATATATATCGACAATCGATTTTGTATTAGGGACCATGTTAGCCCAAAAGAACATGCAAGGCAAAGAGAAAACCATATATTATATTAGCTTAACCTTGGTGAGTTATGAGCTAGGATATACATATGTGGAGAAGCTGTGTTTAGCAATAGTGTGTGTTCATAATATTGCATGTAGGTATTATTCATCCATTGCATTTTGTAGTAGAGTGGATTATGTTTGTCAGTATTACAAATGACACCACGTTTGTGTTTTAATCATGCACCTCTACATTTATCATAATCCACCATTCATGTGAGTAATTGTGTTTTTCAACACAACACCTGTTGCTATGAAATATGGATGTATACCAAAGTTTTTCGGTCACTCAGCCATACCTAGTGGGTCTCTCAGATGTCATAGAAATATTGCTTTAATTTTGTATATGAGGTCACTATTTGTGATAGTACTTGGCATATCAGGATCCTGTCACTAATCAAAACATTTAAAATCCTGCTAAGATAAGGGAGGATGAAAGTTATGAAAGTGGTCCTGGATGTCTAGAGAGAAGGGTTTAATTACCTGCTTATCTTGCAAATAGTTCAGTCTAGAGTGGTGAACATTGGAAAAAGGACAAGAATTTCCCTTACCCATACATTCCCTTGCTTAAAAAAATGAGCAAAGTCCCAGTTTGAAGTTGAAAATTCAAAGTTCAACAAAGTTCAAATCCCAAGATACAAAGTTCAAATCTCAAACCCAAAGTTCAAATTCAAATCTAAAGTGACATAGTGAATCAAAAGCACTATATAAATCCCTTGCTCAAAGAAAACATGAATAAACAATGATTTTTATCACTCAAAGTAAAACGTGAATAAACAATGATTTTTATCACTACATATGAGCAAGTATCCCCATGAATAGAAATAAAAGAAAGGTGAGAAATTGAATTCCTAGATTGTTCACTATTCGAAGCCATAGAATGATCCCCAATCATAGAAATGGGTTGAAAGAGTCTCACCTACTTCTGGAGGTGTAGTTCTATTGGGTGATCCCCAATCGTAGAAATGGGTTGAAAGAGTCCTGACTACTTTTGGAGGGGTAGTCCTGATCAATTTGCAAGATGAGCTAGCTTTGGGTTCTTGGGGTTGTCTAGCATTATAGTCCAATCAAGTTTGAAACAAGGATGATATGAACGTTTGAGGAACCCGATCTCACATATGGTTTGGAAGAGTCTTGACTGACATCTAGGGTATGGTCTATCTAGAAATACTCACATGCACACATAGGGGTAATGAATAGTTGGGTCATTCATGGTGAAATATTTTTCCAATAAAAGCCTTCTATAGTTAGTATGTGACTTTTGAGAAGTCTACTAGGGTGTTTGAGTCTCATGGAAAACCTCAAAAAATTCTCTAATAGCAACAAAATTCCAAAGATCACAAACCATAAAATTTAAAAGTCATTTCAATTATCAAACTGCAAAGTATCGAATCCGTGATACATCATTACATTGAGCACAAAGTTTTCAAGATATAGGATAGATACCATATGGATATCATAAATGATATTTAGACGACCACTGACTATATTGTGCATATTTTTCAAAATTGCAAAAAAAAGAATATAGAATGACATATTATATCATTCGCATAATACCGCTTCATATAATTGCATTTCATATATGGGTGATTAATTGATTAAATTCTTGTAATGAGGATTTTTCAATTACATTCATTATTTGTACACATTTTGTGGTGTCGTCCATTGGATGGGTAAATACATATCGCATTCATTCCTTATGTTTTAAGTGATTAAAGCATACAGGTTCATTTATATTAGAATACCATTATGTAAATAATGCATTACATACATTGCACTAGCATATCGTGACATCGTCATCAAATTCAATGCATACAATAAAGAAAAATTAAATATGCATTTATAAGTAAACATCGCATTCATATACATTCATCATAAGTAGCACATCTAAGCATCTAGATCACTGCATATCATAATCATAAATTAAAATAGCTATCTAGTGCATGTCATCCATACATCACATCATATAAGCATAGCATCAATATAAACATCTGCCTCCATGTGCATAACGTAAACATAAAATAAAAAATAAACAAGTACACATAATGAGCCAAAATGATCAATCTCATATAAATATATGTGTGTGTGTGTGTGTGTACAAAAGGAGTACATCATGAGTAGATAAAAAATACTCATAGTCTACAACTGTGTAGGTCCTCGACCTTACATTCAAAAATAGTACAGTAAGATATCTTTGATATCTATACTAAACGTGGCCTATAACCCTAGTCTGTGAGGTACCTCTGTCGCCTCTGCCATCCCTGTGAGTCCTATGCGAGTTAGCACCCTGAGTACTTGAAGACCTATGATTCCTCTTGGTCCTGTGCACATTATGGCTCAAACTGGTGGTAGACTACCCTATCTCCCTGGTCCTAGTCCTGGATCTTCTCCTATGGGTCCCTGTGGTGTGAGTGTCCTCTGGTACCTCCAAACCACTCAGTAAAATGTAGCCCTCCAGCTGGGATATACGAGCTACATGCCTATCATGCTGCTCATTACCCTCCTCCATGAGGGAATGAAGCCTCTTGATCTCAGCCATAAGGTCATGACCTACTGGTAGTAGAGAAGATGGTGCCATGGGAGGCACCATGGTAGTCTATGTAGATGAGGGCCCTGCCCTTGCAGCTAAAGTCTGGTGTGAACTCAACTACAAGAGACCAACAAAATTGACTCCAATCACATAACATAAATGTAATATAATGGAAGAAACATACAAATCGATATTCTTCTCATTCTTTAATTCACACCCCTTATCCAAAATATTACAATCCATCATATAGAAATCGAAAACCAAAGAAACCCTAAAAATGTCTTTTTTCTAAAAATTGATAAAAATAGATCTTTTTTCTAAAAACTTCTAAAAATAGAAATGAGTTGGATTGCACCCAAATTCGGTGCACACATCCCTATTACAATAATGAACCTTACTTTAAAATATTAGGTCTCAACTTAAGGTATAACAAAAGATAATAAAATTATAACATTCAAAAAACCTAAAAAACCCTTGAACCTATTCTAAAAGCTAATTTTAGGAAACTAGATGGAGGAGTTAGGTCCCTAAAACATGTTTTTTGGAGGGTCAAGTGCATCAAAACACACATGCAGAACCACCTGTTAAATCTCAAGGCAAATGGGCGTACGGTTCACAAGTTATGGCTCCAAAAAAGGTACATGCGGGTCCCTATGGTGTGAGTACCCTCTGGTACCTCCAAACCACTCAAGAAATGTGGCTCTCTAGTTGGGAGATGTGAGCTACATGCCTATCCTACCGCTCATTACCCTCCTTCATGAGGGAACGAAGCCTCTTGATCTCAGCCATAAGGTCATGACCTGTTGGCAATAGAGAAGATGGTGCCATGGGAGGCACCATGGTAGTCTATGTATATGAGGGACCTACCCTCGCATTTGAAGTCCCTCCCTATGTTTGAGCTACTACAAGCCATACCTACAACATAGAAATATCTGTATCCCTTTGGCATAGCTAACTCCTCAAAGTGCCGATCTGAGTCTGTAAGCTCACCACCTCAGCCAACAACTTCCCAACCTCACTATTAGGAGGCACCTCACCCTCCTCAATTGTGTCCTCCTCTACCTCAACCTGAGGAGCCTCCCATATGGTGGCATCTATGCCCCATTCAACCTTGGCACGTTGGCACATGTTGTACCCATCTAGATCATCCTTTGCACCATCATCTATCCGATTGATAGGCCCCTCTCCCTACCACTGTAGGAGTGACCACCAACTGTCATACTCTACGGTGGTGCCATATCGGTCCATGCCCGACTCTTGGAAGTCATCAGTCTCATCCCCTAGTGGTGTCTACTGGATCCACTGTAGATATCTCTCTAGTACTAGGTTCTTGTAGATGATAGGGAATGCTAGAATATCCTATACAAAACCAAACTATCATAGGACACATGAGTAGTACTGGTGCTCATGAATCTCGGCCTTGTGGTAAAGTAGTCATCGGTCCCTCCTTGCTTGGTGTAGCCACTCGTCAGCCTTCGGCCATGTGGGAAAATCCATGTATGAGTGCCACTCTATGTCATCCACCCAGAGATGTGAAAATCTAGCAATATAGTCAAAATATAGCTAAAAAATCAAAAACTAATTTTTTTCAAAGTTGCAAAACCATGGGTCAAATCTATGGTCTGCATGGCGGTCAAAATTTTGATTGTTGGGATTTGAATCCTACCACAGTTAATAGTCGTGGTTCCTAATCTGATAATTGGGAGTCGTGTCTGCCATCTGCGGTCTAGGAATATAATCCTTTAGGGTCACTTCCTAGCCTGGCACCCAAAAATTAAATAACCTAATCTAGCCTAAACTAATGTGAGGTTCTTTACCAGCAGTTTAGTGAGATTAATTGGACCCATTACTTAATGTGGTTCATTTTTAAGTTGGTAAGGAATACGAGGATTCAGTTTTGAGATACCTTTCCTGCATCGAGACCTCTGTTGGATGAAGGCTATGTAGGGTCTGTCATCAGGATGTATGTGAGGTTGTAGGAAGTTGTTTCAGCAGTGTTTCACATCAAGTTTGCTTCCTCACCTCTCAAAGCTCTCAGTTTCAATTGCTTTCAAGGAATAATAATAAAATTTTCAAATGGAAAAAATTTATATATTTTTCCTAAGTTCATCGTACCACAACTGACAATCATAATCCCAAAATTAGGGTTTTTCGATTGCATGTCCAAGCTGCAATTCCAAAATTTGAAATTTCTAACTGCAACCCATGCATGCGGTTCGTAACTGGCATTAAATGCACTAAAATCCCACTGTGGGAAGGTTGTAAATAACAAATTAATGAATCCTAATAGATCAAAATCTCAATAAGAGCAATAAATTTAGCAAATTTAGTGATTTTCAAGCACCGAGATCAATTAAAAACTCAAAAAGTTAAAAAATTAATTAAATAATTCAAAAGCCAAATGCACCTCATATTTAGTTGTTTACCCTAGACACTTGGCAGTTGTAGTGACTGATGCTCCATGCAATCCGACGAGATGAGTAAATAACCATAAGGACATTTACGGTAAAATTGTCATTATTGATTTGACATTCTTCTTTTCAATCTCGAAGAAGGCTTTCAAGGCTGGACTGCTTCACGACAATGAGGCATTTTGTGTCATTTCTCCTAGGACATATTTTTTAGTAGATCATCAATAAATTGATTCAACATAACTCTAATTGGAGTTGCATCATTTTTATTCCCTTAGAAGGCTAGTGCATCCTGACTGCTCCATGGGATAGAAATGTAATTACTACTAACAGTTACAATCATAAGTTGAACTAGGCCTAGCCAAGTAATTAAATGCTAAATTCTAAGTTTTTTCAGATCATTCATAGTTGTCAAGCGACCTCGTCGCTTCATTCATTGTCATTACTGTCATCGACTCATCACTTGAGGGGGTAGTCATAACATCATAATCATAATAAAAATCAATAGAAGGTCCCTTGATCTTGTCAAAATTACGTTCGTCTTACGAATCATTGTCAACAGCTATCATAAGCTTACCCCTTTGCTTGGGGTAAATAGCAACTATGATAGTTTAAGCACTGTACTTTCCACTTTTTAGATCTATGGGTCAAAATATACCTATGGAGCACACAGATGCACCGAACGACAGTGGTGACGGGTATGAGAGTTTTTAATTTTAAGCCTCCAATGAGTTGGAAGCAGTGATTCAAGGATGTGCATCCTTTTGCAGAACCTGGGGCATCTAATTTTATTAGAATAATGATCATCATTTAACCTTTAGCATCATTTTAGGAGGTCCATTTTTGCTCAACGTTGTTCTATCTCACAATGCATCTCAAAAGGGGCATCTGTAGACACCTAAAATGGTAGGGTACCTAGGAATAGATATTTGGGGATATATTATTATATTGTATAAGGGTTGGCATGGGCCACACATAACCCAAGGTTGATTGTATTATAATATTATATTATATTATATTATAATATAATATAATATTAGTAGTAGGCTCTCCAAAGTAGAATAAGAATATGGATATATAAAGAAGAGATATTTGTCATTGTAATCATTGATATCATTGAAGAAGAATCTTATGTAATCGTCGTGCCCACGAAGTGGCCTCTCATCTTGGGAGATCTTGTGGAGTTATTCCTTCCTTAAGGATTATTATTGGTGTTGCCCTACCTTAAGGGTATTATCTATCTCTCTCTCATTTGTGGATTGTTATTGTGGATAATGTATTGTGGATGAATGATTTGATATTTCTCCATATTGGTGAATGGTTCATGTTTAATAATAATAAAAGTTATGCAACAAGTGGTATCAGAGCAACGATTTTGGCAAAGTGGGGATTTTTGTGTGAAACCCTAGAATTAGGGCAAATTTTTTTGGAAAAACATCTCATCTTTCAGGAGCCATATCTCTGTGCAAGTTTATCCGATTCAAGCGATTCTTGGATCAGATTGTGCAGAATTTGAAGAGCTTTAAAATGAGTGGTCATATGATGGAATCTAAATAGTATTGAGGGAGATACGACCTTTTGAAGTTAGTCATCCGAAACAAGGATAGTGATGAATTTCGTAGATTTTTTCTAGAAAAACACCTCATCTTTCAGAAGCCATATCTTTGCGACAGTTAATCCGATTGAGGCGATTCTTGGATCAAATTGTGCAGAATTTGAAGAGCTTTAAAATGATTGGTCATATGAAGGAATCCAAGTAGTATTGAAGGAGATATGACCTTTTGAATTCAGCCATATGGAACAAGGAAAGTGACGAATTTTCAAGTCGTGAATTTTTCAAAAGACAATTTGTTTAGTTCGGGTAAGCAAATCAGTTGCACTTTATTTTGTTTGGAAGAAAAATTGCAGATGTAGTTGTCTTTGGGATTTTTAGCTTCAACTTGGTGGGAAGATATTTTTTTCCATAAAACCCTAGTTTGCATTAGGGCATGATATTTATTATCAAAAAAAAAAAAACCCTAGTTGCATTAGGGCATGAACAATGGAAATCCAACGTTTTTCTGAAGAAGATGATATTGATGCTCGAGAATGGTGGAAAAATTTTAGATCTCGATGTTGTAATGTCTCATGGGGGAAATCCTTGCTTGGTATATGTCTTAAAGGGAACGCTTCATTTTGGTTGGATAAGTTTTGTAAAGAAAGGAATAATGAATACACTTGGGATGAAATAGAGCATGCATTCTTGAGTAAATGGGACCCATATTATGTAGATCACCTAAGGGATTTGATCGACGACTATGAAAAAGAAATAAAATTACTCAAGAAGAAAGAGGAAAAGGTCAGGGAAGATAAAAAATATGTCAGTATGCAGACAGAGGAAACCATACCTGTGGTGGAAGATAAATTAGAAAATGGACAAAGGAATTTGTTTAAATCTAAAAAGTCTATTTTGCAGGTTCATGGAATCATTCAAAAGGAACAGGTTATTATTTCCATTGACCCCGGTAGCAGATATAATTTTATTAATATTGCTTTGGCTAAGAAGTTGCAAGTTCAAGCAACAAAAATTAAGGACATACAACTAGAGGGTGAGAATGTTCAGATTTTTAAAGATTTGAAGATCACCATGGATAAATATGTTTTACATTCAGATTTCTATGCTATTGAGATGGATGATGAGGATATTGTTCTTGGTTATCCTTGGTTAGATTCTTTGGGTATCGTTAACATTAATGTGCAAAAGAAGTTTATGAAGTTATGGTATAGAAAAAAGAAGATAACATTGCAGGATATGTCTCAGCTTGAGGAGCAAGGATACAAGGAAAATCAAGAAGCGGTTGTAGAAGAACAAATTGAAGAACATGAAACAAAATCCAAGAAGGCGATAGTAGCAATAGAGTCCATGAAAGAAGTAGCAGTAACTAATTCAGTGGAAATAACATTATAGGATATTTCTCAGCTTAAGGAGTAAGGATACAAGGAAAATCAAGAAGTGGTTGTAGAAGAACAAATGGAAGAACAAGAAACAAAATCCACGAAGGCGATAGCCACAACAGAGTCCAAGGAATATTTGATAGAAGAGCACAAGGACACACCAAACAAAGATAACATGAAAGAACAAGGTGTAGAAGAATTTATAACAATGAAGCCAAAGGTTGAAAAGTCAAAGAATGTAGAACATCAAGTAAAGGTTGCACCATATCGCCATCCACACCACCATGAGCAAAAACAATATTGGAGGCATGGTTCGAGGCAACAACATTATGGTTCTACATGTAATCAACAGGGCACCAACTATGGCAGTGTTTGGCAAAGAAAACATAGTGATCATGGTTTTCAGCATGGTTCATCAAGATCAAGGAACAAGTGGACCCATCATTCAAGTTATCAAAATACAAGCAATGAAGCGTGGAGCCAACGAAGTAGATTTGGATACTCAAGTAACAAAATGGCATACCAAAATCATCGAGTTTCACTTGGATGGATGGATGATCGAGATTGGTACCAATTGCTAACATTGCTTAGCAAATCATACTATCAGGTTTCTTCATATTAGGAGGTCTATTTTTGCTCAACGTTGTTCTATCTCATAATGCATCTCAAAAGGGGCATCTGTAGACACCTAAAATGCATCATGTCGATGGTGACTACTCATATGGGACATTCTACAAGACCATATGTAAGATCTTGGATAGAATCCAAGATAGAGTAGTGGTTTTAACCACTCAATTTGGACTCCTTGGCCTAATCAATCTAAACTGAAATTGAGATCTACAGACTACAGTCTGAACCACTGCTGACACCTACAATTTATAGGCTAAACTATAGTTGTGACCTAAGGTCTAGAACTGAAGTTCAGTTGGCCTTCATCCAAGCCAAATTGGTTTAAATGGTTGTTTGTTTGAGAAGAAAGTGTAGACACCAAAACAACACCAATCCGATTATGTGACGACAAGCACTGATCGAATTGACATACATAGCCCCTAGGGCAGCCCCCAGAGGTTAAACAGTGGTCCTAACCACTCCCACAGTAGTTTGGAAGGTCAGAGGTCAATTTGGCACCTTTTTAGCACTTTTCTCCCTACTCGTCCCACCCTGGGATGATTACAAATTGGTATTCATCCCACCCAGGGACGATTATCAGCATTCATCCTAGGGTGGGACGAATAGCAGGTTTGACTGGCAAAAAGTCAAACCTCGATAGGTCCGCCACTTAACTGCACCTTCAGGGCATGCAATTGTGAGGAACGACTTCAAATCAGGGAGAGAGACTTTAGTCATGCATGCCTTGATTATGGAGGCCTCATGCAAGGAGACTCTAAATCAGGGAAGAATATTTTCTCCCAAAATAGGACAAGCAACTCAAGTGGCGCCCTCGCATGCGCATTCAAAGAGAGAGACCCTAGGTCTATAAATTGGTGAGTCTTCTCACCCCAAAAAGAGAAAATAGAGAGGAGCATTTGGAGCAATGAAGTGCTGCCAAATCAAACCCTTACCCTCATTGTGCTTTTACATCCTTGATCTCTCTTTTGGAAGGGAGGTTATTGGGTGATTATTGGAAGCGCAATCCGGACCCAAACCCAAACATTTGGCCACAATATCCCACCAAATTTTTTGACACAACCCCATAAGAGGTTTTGGACCCATCCCAAGTGGATTGGTGCCAAAACTGAGTCCCAAACGGTGGGCGTCCTGCCCCCGGCGCCCTCGCACTATCGCAGTTCTAATCGCCCCACCCCGGAGCGATTAGAAATCTATGGTATATTTCCCTGATTTTTCTTTTGCATTTGATTCTAGGTTACTTACATATGCTGTCATTTAAATTTCATGTGATTCTGACAAGTTTTGATCATGCTTTTGTTATTTCCCGCTTTCACTAACATGCAGGGAGCATCATCATATTTTGGGTGATAGAGGCCGAATTGGAAAAATCCGACCATCTGGGTCATCCCAAAATACCCTGTTTTACCTAACCCCAACTTTGTAGGTGATTTGGAGGCCTCTAGACTAGACATTTAGGAGGTGGCTTTCGGATAGGTTATGACAGTCCTAATCGTCCCACCCCGGAGCGATTAGAAATATGTGCAATATTTCTGGACTGTTCCTTTTGTAGTGGCTTCCTGGTAATGTTTTATTGCTTCTATAAAATTTTTAGCTCATTCTGATATGTTTCAGTTATCATTTTAATCATTTTATGCATGCACTGACCGCAAGCCTTGGGGATCGCATGTTTCTCTCCATCCGTAGGTGCTACTAATCCTTTTCTGTTTCTCTGAATGTAGGATCTCAACACTATAGGGGAAGCAAGGAACCATAGACATATTCATGCAAGCGGTGATGACATTTGGTCCACCCATTTTACATGTGGGCACGCGGAAGAAAGCGTATCAATCCATGGTGTAATAGAGCCCTACTTAATGCTCCTAGTCCCCAAAAGGGAGGAGACGTATTGTAACCTGATTTTAAAGCAAATTAATAAAAAGGGTTGTACTCGACATTTGCTTTCTATCTTGTTTCAATTCGTTGATGTTTCTCTCCTTTCATGCATTTTAGTTCGTAGGACTTAGCGTTACGTTTGCTTTTGCATACATCTGGCATTTTTGTTTTGTTTTCGTATCCTCATGCTTTCAGTGGCGATCATGGTGGGACCACTGTCCCTTGATTTTAAGATCAAATTTTTGATCAAAAGTTGTGTGTTTTTGCTTGCAGGTATCAATATTTCAAGCACTGGACTGCTGCTCGTTCCACCCTGTGACGAATACAGAGCTGGAATTCGTGCCACCCTGGGATGAATAGGAATTCGTCTCACCCTGTGATGAATACAGATCTGTTATTCATCTCACCCCAGGATGATTAGCTCTCTGTGCAGTTTTAGAGTAGAAACTCAGAGGCATCCGGTTTGGGCAGAGAAGAGGTAGGGGTTCTGAGCATCCTCTATCATTTTCTGTTTTTGTCTCTGTCATTTCTTGTTTCTTTGCTTGCATAGGAGAGTTTTACTGCATGTTTTTCTTTCTTTTCACAAGTAAAAAGAACCCCACACACCATGAGATAATCTAAACATCAAGGCATTGGTCGTAAAACCCCAACCCTTGATCAAGACCAACGGTGGATTTCATCACCACCTTGGCTTGAAATATTGCATACATAACCCCGATCGCGACTATTGCTAGACGTAAATCCTGATGAAAGCTGACCAAGTGTAGCTGGGGTGATTCCCAGTGCATGAGGATAAGTCTTCTATGGTAGGTGTCATAAACAGAGTGATTCCCCTTTCGTACCGCCTATGTTCCACGTACTGTTCTGCTCTCACGTACCAATAGTCTCCCTCACGTAAGGGTGGGTATATAGAGAGGTTCGGTATAATGGCCTGGTAGTGGTATATTGAAGGGGCGACCATTTTGGGAGATATAAGAGCCCTCATATTGCATATACAACAAAAATTTCTTTACAAGGTTTTCAAAACAAACATCAAAACACACTGAACCAGATTTAGGGCACACTTTTAATCCATAAACAAGATAATCATTGCTTTGATTGTGTGTTTCCCTTTTGTTTAGTGTAGCATAAAAAATCATAAAGAAGATAAAAACGTACACATCTTTAGAAAAACATCACCATGGTGTACACCCGTAGCCGAGCCCAATCACGGGCAGAAGCTACGAAAAGTGTACAAAGGGGGACAAGTCACCTCCGATATAGTCTCGAGGACTTGGTCATACCGCCTTGGTGGCCTGACCCACAAGATAGTCCACATCATGCCATTACAGAATGGGACTATAGAGGCACCCCTTTGAGGGGCACTCCCACTCAACATAGACCCTTTCAGGAGGAGGCCATACACGTGGCACTCAACATAGATGGGAGGGCTCCCTTAGATGCTCGTTATGAGTGGCCACCACATGATGAAGTGCTAGAGCAACATAGGGTCCATAAGGAGGGGCCACATGATTACGTCATCCCTCCTTTACCCCTTATTACTGTCAAAAACAATAGGCCAAATCCAGAGCACAAGGCTCTTCAGACAGGGCAAGCCAATTCTGCCCGCCCCTTTCACACATACGAAAGGGAGTACGAGGAAGACCACTACATTCCTCAAGAGCAATACATAGCATGGGAGCAATGCGCCTCCATGCCTGCTATGTATCAAGATCACCCACTGAGGCTAGAGCCTCGGGTGAATGCCGCTAACCTCGATAGAGGAAAGCGACCCATAGAGATCTCGGATCACCATGACCGAGATAGACATGTAGGAGAGGCATCTAGGCTTCCTAAACACAAGACGATAGAACAAATTGACTTGGCATTTTCCAAACATGCCACCCACCAAGCACAAATCATGCAGCTCAGGCAAGACCAACAATAGTTAGAGCACCTATATCACCTTAGCAAAGAGCGCATTCGATGTCAGACAGATGAATTGCTCCAGAACACTATGCCTGAGAGGGTCCCAACCCCTCGCATGCATAAGATAGAATTGTATGAGAGGCACAACCCCTTGGTGCGAGACAGGTCTCCATGACCTTATCAAATATTGCCTCCAAGACCTCCTAGACCTGAGCGGGAGGCCACTCCCAGAAACAATGATGGGCACCCTCCATGGGCACCCACCCATGTTTATAGGTCTCACCCAGGAACTCCTCAAGAAGCCTATGAGGAGTATGAGCAAGAAGAAGAGCGGGCTGAAATGCCCTACCAAGGTAGGGGGATGTTGTCCGGCTACCCCTCCATAGGCCTCAAGTTCCCCGCAACCCACAATGGGAACAAACCAAGGAGGAAGAGATCAAATCCTCCGATGCATATAAAGCGCTGCTAGAGCGCTTAGAGTCTATGGAGACCAAGACTTCTGGGCCCCAAAAGCCCACTTTATGCCAGCTCCGTAGTCACCCTATGCATCCATCAGTGCTGGCACCCCCATACCCTGAACACTTTAAACTACCCTAGTTGGCACTCTTTAGAGGGGAGGAGGATGCCCAAGAGCACGTGACTAGATTCCTGAGCCAATGCTTTGGAATTCAGGACAATGATGCTTTGTTGCTAAGAACATTTATAACCATGTTCGTAGGCCCTACCTCGGATTGGTTCACTCAGTTGCCAAAACATAGCATCAGTAACTTGGATCAGCTAGTGGATGCGTTCCTCGAATGCTTCACCTTCAACACCAAGAAGAAGGCATCACTAAGCGACCTAGCTAGCCTCAAGCAGTATGAGGAAGAAACCATGGTGGCCTATGGAAATCGATGGAGGACATTGCTTTCAAAGCTGCCCTACCTCCCTCCTATGGCTGACCTGACCCAAATGTTCTCAAAGAGTTGTTTGAGATCGATCTCCATGCTATTGTAGCTGCAGCAATATGCCACTCTTGAGGAAGCCCTGGCGCAAGCCAGAATCATTGAGGAGATCAAGATATAGGATGGCAAGATTGCCAAGCCAAAGAAGAAAGAGTGGCCTAAAAATGCCAAAATAGGGACCATGCAACCGAAACCCATTGCGGTCAATCAGGTTGCTATAAACATGCCTAAGCCTACACAAGCAACACAACCCTCACAAGCTAACTATCAGGTAGTTCCTCTTGACAGCTATGAGAAGGAAAATCATCGACAAGAGCAAACTTAGCAGCGTCACCCTAGGCGATAGTTCACACCCTTCACAGAGTCCAAAGACTCCTTGTTTGACCATTTGTCCATGGCAAACTTGATACACCTACCATAAATTCGACCCATAGACCCCAATGCACCAAAACCTAAGGGCTATAGGGAAGACTTGTACTGTAGATTTCATAGGCAGAAAGGACATGACCTTTATGCATGTTGGAAGTTCAAGAGCTTCGTGCAAGACCTAATAGACAACAAGACGTTGGTGGTGGACAACCCCGTAGCGCCAAACAACCAATAGATGGGAGTCTTCAAAGACCCCCTACCTACCCATGATACGTAGGCAAAGACCCTTCAAGTCAATGAGGTGACACAGAATTGCCCCATGCAGGGGTATGTAGGGATGATAAGCATAGTGACTAGGAACAAGAGGTACCCAGGAGCTGCCCCCACGACGGCCACAGGAGAGGTTCCATCAATGTCACAACCTCAACAACACCCTACGCAACCTCCCTCGCCTAGACCAGTGGCCATGATTCGGACTAGACTTACCCAAAGTTTAAGGACCACGTCGGCTAGGCTCTCCATCTATGAGCTCATTCAACAATCATCGCCCCATCGGGAGGCTCTAATGGAGATATTAAAAGCCATCGAGCTGCAGCCCCATGAAGCAAACTCTTTCAACAACTTTGTGGGACATGTAAAACAATGTACAGAACCAGTCATCACCTTTAGAGAAGATGAACTAAAATCGATGACTGGTGATATGGCGGATCCACCCCTGCACGTCATTGCATGGGTCAACGGGATTCCGTATAAGAGGGTGTTGGTGGACACTGGCTCATCCAGTAATATAATTACAACAATGACATTGAAACACCTCAAGTTGCCAGCATCTCACATCGTGGCCTCCACCTATACTCTTCGAGCATTCAATGATGCGATATGCTCGATGGTTGGCACAATTGTCCTACCCATCCAAGTGGGACAAAAGACTATTCCTACATTGTGCCACATCTTGGAAGGTGAGATGGCCTATAATATCTTGTTGGGGCGGCCTTGGATCAGGGACATGAAGTGTGTCCCTTCGATAGCTCATCAGTGCCTAAAGTACACATTCGAAGGGCAGGTGCATGTAGTCCTAGTAGATTTAGAGCCCTTCAAGTATTGCAATATGGTGCAACTGATGCCGTAGTCGACCCTTCCATCAACACATTTGGATTTTTAGTTGAATCCATCTAACCAGGGTTCGATTCCGCATGCATCCCCTTTTAAGTCCATCAAATCCCAACTGGGTCCATCTTCATCATCTGGTCCTTCACCAACAATGCCACCTACGGTGGCCACACCGAAGGACAAGGGGAAGAAACCCCTAGAAGAGGCACCGCCATCAGTCTCAACCATCTCTACCGAAGAGATGCCTAGCCGAATGGAAGTCGAGATGCCTAGTTCACCCTACATGGAGTGGACCCAGGAAGAACTCCCATTCCCTCCCCCTCCACCACCAACGATCACCGTTGAGATGGCCAATACGGGCCTGGGGGAGTATCTAGTGTGGAACATTGTAGCAACACCCACACTTGAGTCCATGCAGGACATGGGGAGACCTCGCCTCCCCATCGACACTATGGTTCCTCTAGGCTACCCACCAAATCAGACAAACTTTGTTTATGGGGGCCTCGATAATGGCATTGAACCTTACATGCAAGAAGAAGAAGATGAAGAGCCCTTTGCTGAGGATGTCAACTATTTGTCCAACCCAGACTTCGCTTTGAGATATCTTGGCCAATGTAATTGGCATGGATATGGGTTGGGCAGGTATGAGCAAGGAGTGCACATTCTTTGCCAACCAAGATATCAAATGCCATACGACAAGTCAGGAGTAGGGTTCAACCACCCCCTACCCCTTGACATCTTGGTAGAGAACATGCAAGGCCTAGGGATAGGCAACAAGGATGGGTTGGCATTAGATCCATATGCCAATCCTAACACAACATATACATTGGGGGATTATCTCCCATTGCTAACAACCAACCTTGTTGACCTTAACAACCCTTTCCCTTCGATCGAGAAAGGAGAAAGTTCGAGGACTCACCTACAAGAGGGATATAGACAAGGCCAAGAAGGGTCTTCAGAAGATGAGTCAGAGTATGAGGTAGCACCTTGGGATCCTTTCGAGTCTGATAGCAATCATTCACAAGTGACCCCCATAGATGATTATCAGGAGAGCTTCATGACAATGTTCCCTTTGGATGCTCCAATCGAGCAAGTGCCACCTCAAGAGAATCAGGTCCCCCCGTAGAGAGCGGAACAACCCCGATGGGACCACATTAATTTGCTCGAGCAAGATGAGCCTCACATGTCACAAATAGCTATCGAAGCCAACGAAGGCCTATGGATCTCTGATAGCGATTATGAAGATGAGACTGAGATGGCATATCTCAATCATATGCGACAACAACAATACCCCATGGACATTGATGACATGTTTGAATAGCTACACATAGGGCCAAGGCATAGGTGGCACCTAAACCAGGCATAGTTGGACCAACTACTGCACCCACCACTTTAGGTATACAAAGAGCACCTTCCACCTAGAGACCCTATAGAGCCATCAGTGCCAAGGGTAGATCCTATCCTTTTATCCACACATAGGGCCGATCCATTTGTGCCAGTACCCACAGAGCTAGATCTAGAGCACAAATATCACCTAGGATGTCCGAGTCACCACACCCATGGTAATGGAGACCAAAATCATTTCATCAACATGATCTCCATTGACTTAACCACCCCCATCCATAACCCAACCGACCCAACATGGTCATTGCATCTAGACCTAGATGCTATAGACTGGGATCATGCTGACACACCACCATCCCCATCAGAGTATTGGCCTTGTGGTGGGATGTTCCATTTCACCCTAGGATAGACTCAGGATGTCTTCCATGTTGAAGAGGAACTCGACGTTCCGAATGTAGATCTAAATTTAGCAAATGATATCCACTTGATCCCAACTCCACACCAGTTGGAGGATGGGTCCCACATGTCAATTGAAGAGACGACTGACGTAGACATCGGCTCTGATCCAATGAATTCACAAATCATCAAGTTGGGGTAAGTCTATCCCCCAAAGAGCAAGCCGACTACATTGCCCTTCTCAAAGAGAAGAAGGAGGTTTTTGCATGGTCCTACAAAGACATGTCGGGGCTAGACCCATAGCTAGTCATGCATAATCTAACGCTTGATCCGACAATCAAGCTAGTTAAGCAAAAACTATGTAAGATGCACCCAATAGTAGCCTTAATGGTCAAAGATGAGCTACAAAAGTTGTTGGATGCATAGTTTGTCATCTACATGGATTACCCACCATGGTTGTCCAACATGGTACCCATCAAGAAGCTTGATGGGAGGATTCACATATGCACTAATTTTTGAGATCTAAACAAAGTGAGTCCTAAGGATGATTTCCCCTTGCCTAGCATCGATGCATTGGTAGATGCTACAACGGGCCATGAAATGCTTTCCCTCATGGATGGTTTCTCGGGATACAATCAGATTCGTATCAATCTCGAGGACCAACTAAAAATGGCGTTCACAATGCCTTGGGGGACATTTTGTTATAAGGTCATGCCCTTTGGCCTTAAAAATGCTGGCGCCACCTACCAACGTGCCATGACATACATCTTCCATGATCACATGCATAAAACTTTGGAAGATTACATGGATGATTTGTTGGCCAAATCTCTTTTGCGCCCGGATCATCTCGATGACTTAAGCAAGATCCTCGATCGCCTCATTGAACATAAAGTCAGACTAAACCCCAAGAAGTGCGTATTTGGCATCACATCTGGAAAACTCTTGGGTTTCATAGTCTCAAAATGAGGAATCGAGGTAGATCCAAACAAATTCAAGGCAATCCTTGAAATGCTTCCCCCAACTACCATCAAGCAGCTCAGAAGCCTGTAGGGAAAGGTCACGTCAATCAAGCGCTTCATAGCATAGCTATCTGACAAGTGCCGACCCATGAATAAATTATTGCACAAGGGGGTAGCATTTCACTGGGATGACGAGTGCCAGTCTACCTTTGATGACATCAAACAATACTTGGCTTCACCACCAGTATTGGCACCACCTAGACCAGGAGTGTCATTCTACTTATACATCTCAGCTACTGAGGTGGCACTGGGCGCCATGCTATCCCAGAAAAATGAACTACACAAAGAATAGGCTACTTACTATCTTAGCCGCACCTTGGTCAGTTATGAACTTAACTATGCATACGTCGAGAAGCTATGCTTGGCAGTGGTATTTGCTACCAAAAAGCTATGCCACTACATGCTGAGCAATACGACGTATGTTGTGTCTAAGGAGAATCCATTGCGGTACATGATGAGTCATACTTATCATAGTAGCCGCACGACGAAATGGATCATGTTGTTGATGGAGTTTGACATCGAATTCATTGGACAGAAGTCCATCAAAGGTCAAGTCATCACCGATCAACTAGCAGAGGCTCCTCTCGAAGATGATCAGCCTCTGACCATAGAGCTTCTAGATGATGGGGTCTTCCATGTCTCAGAATCGCCAGATTCTGATGAGCCTGAGTCACAGGCCGACATAACCCTATTCTTCGATGGTTCTAAATGTGAGCAAGGGGGTGGCATGGGAATTGTATTCTTCACACCGCAAGGGGCTCCAATGCCTCTATCATTTAAATTAGATTTCCCATGCACCAACAATAATGCCGAATATGAAGCCTTGCTCATAGGTCTTCAGATAACAATCACCATGAACATCAAATGTTTAAACATCTTTGGTGATTCGTTGTTAATTGTCAACCAAGTAAAAGGGGTATTCCAATGTAAATGCCTAGTTCTGCAGGCCTACAAAGCCCTTGTGGATAAATTCCTGGCACATCTTGAATGGTACGACATCGAGGCACTCCCTCGATCATCGAATCATTTTGCGGATACTATGGCCTCCTTGGGGTCACTAATCCCGCAAGACCCTTCCGGTGAGATGACAACCATTCAAGTCAAAACATTATCACAATCCATGATGGAGCATGCAAGCTCTGACCTAACGCCAGGAATCCACCTGATCCAGATTGAACCATCTCAGGATAAGTTCTCTCGAATCCATGATTGTCTGAATCATGCCAACTGGGGGTCCTTGTTCTCCCCGACCCCTCTTAATAGCAACACAATGCTATTCTTACAAGTTCTTTCCCACTCAACTTTTGCTAGGGATGAACTACAAGAGGGATTGGCCATTCATACCATCAAGGTTTCTGATCAACAGGATTGGTACACACCCATAAGGGATTACCTCAAGTTAGGTAACCTCCCACTTGGATTGACACACACCATGAAAAGATCATTTAAATAGAAAGCGACAAAACATGTCTTGCTAGGAGACATTTTGTATCATCGGAGCTATGAAGGAATCCTCCTCCGTTGCTTGGACCAGCAGGAGTCCACTTGGGCGATCACCCAAGCGCACGATGGTACATGCGGTGGCCACTTCAGCGGTATGGCCATCGCAAAGCGCATTCTTCGCATGGGCTATTATTGGCCATCTTTAGAGCGAGATTGTTGCGCATATGTAAAGAAGTGCATGAAGTGTCAACACCATGCCAATTTGACACACGTACCTTCTCAGGCCTTGCAACCGATCCAATCGGCTTGGCCATTTTCGTAGTGGGGCTTAGATCTAATCAGAAAGATCTCCCCTACGTCGTCGGGTCATCACACGTTCATCATAACGGCCACAGAGTACTTCACCAAGTGGGTGGAAGCAATTCCGCTTACCTCTATGACTGGAACCCGCATTGCAGAGTTTATTTTACATAACATCATATGTCATTTTGGTATTCCATCCAAGATCATCTCGGATAATGGGACGTCATTCAAGAATAAATATGTGCATGCTTTGACAACAAAGTACAAAATTCAGCATAGTTTTTCAACACCCTATTATCCATAGGCAAATGGGCAAGCAGAGGCGTCAAACAAAATGCTAGTTGCAATCCTCAAAAATATGGTCATAGATAGTCATAAGGATTGGCACATTCAAATCTCACTTGCCCTATGGGCTTATCGCACTAGCATTCGGATGCCCACTAGGGCAACTCCATTTTCATTGGTGTATGGCTCCGAGGTAGTCATGCCTCTCGAGTTGGAAATACCTTCCCTACGCATATCAATGCAAGAGTTCATCGATGATGACACTGCATGGCAGGCCCGGTTAGATCAACTTACATTGCTCGATGAACGATGCGTCAATGCTCTCGAGCATTTACGTATCTATCAAGAGCGACTTAAGAAAGCATACAACATGAAAGTTCACCTGAGGGACTTTCAGGTTGGTGACTTGGTCTTAAAAGAGAACCAACAAAATTCTAACTTGTCGCCCCATCTAAGGGACAAATTCATGGCAAATTGGTTAGGTCCCTATGTAATTGATAGTAAAATAGGACCTGGAACATACCGGCTCGCCTCTCTTGAAGGAATCAAGGAACTAGAACCCTTGAACATCAGTCATTTGAGGCCATTCCACATTTAGAGAGCCATAGCCCACCCCAAAAGCTCCAAGGATTCTCACAATCGCTTGGTCAAACCAAAAAGCTCCAAGGATTCTCACAATCGCTTGGTCAAACCTAAAATGCCCCAAAGGTATCCATAAACCCTTTGGTCAAACCAAAAGCTCCAAGGATTCTCACAATCGCTTGGTCAACCTAAAATGCCCCAAAGGTATCAATAATCCCTTTGGTCAAACCAAAAGCTCCAAGGATTCCCACAATCGCTTGGTCAACCTAAAATGCCCCAAAGGTATCCATAAACCCTTTGGTCAAACCAAAAGCTCCAAGGGTTCCCATAATCGCTTGGTCAAAAAAAATATTCAAAAACAAACAAAACAATAAAATAATCAAAAATACAAAAAAAATTGCATCTCAATTCCATGCATACTCGTAAAAATCAAAATACAAAAATATAAATTGCATTAGGCATCACATCCATACATTGCATATTTTTTGGTCATACATGTCACAAGCACCATAGACTGTAATTGCTAGGCAATTCCATCATTTTCCACATTCAATCCATTTTATAAACACATACATCCAGAATAACACCATCCACATTTTTAGCATAGTCAGTTGTCTCCTAATGTATTTAGGGTTTTTGTCATTCAGCTGTCTTTAAATTTCTAGCCAAAAACTATACAAAGTCAAACAGATTTTACAAAGGTAGAGTTTTACTTGGATCACACCTCGTTACGTAACATCCCTACACAAGTTAAAACACATAAAATAATTCCCAAGTTGTGTGAATGCAAGAGAAACCTACAAAGTAGTCTAGGGTACCATAGGTGAAAGGTTAGCCTGTTCATCCCCCTGTGCGAATGGTTCAAGAATGCTGAGAATTGACAAAAGGACAAGCTCTTCCACATCCATTCCCCATAATAAATAGTGGTTTTCACCACTATCAATCATATCCCCAATCACCTATTGATCCCCAAAGTCGTAAGGATTCGTACTACATGCCCCTGACAAGGATGGGTAGTCATCCCCAAGGCCTAAAAGGATCAATGCCATTAAAAAGAAAAATCCCAAAAATCCATCATCACAAACATCCCAATCACCTTTGGTCCCCAAAGTCATAAGGATTCATACTACACACCCCTGACAAGGATGGGTAGTCATCCCCAAGGCCTAAAATATCAATGCCCTTACATAATAATATCCCTAATCCCCTTTGGTCCCCAAAGTCGTAAGGATTCGTACTACACGTCCCTGAATAGGATGGGTAGTCATCCCCAAGGCCAAAAGGATCAAGGCCATTCATAAGCCAAAACCTTACGAAGCTCAACTTTGCAACCTAAAATGCAAAATCAAATAATAGTGGTTATCACCACTATTCAAATCCCTTGCTCAAAAAGAAAAACAAAAAGAGAAAATAAATAGTGATTTTCATCACTATGTATGAGAGCAAGTATCCCAACAAGTTGAGCAAATAAAAGATGCCTGAACTTGAATCCCTAGAATTCTCAGCATTCAAAAAACCATCTAGGTGATCCTCATTACGGGTTTGGTGGACAGCCTACCTGACAATGGCGGTATCCTAAATGCATGACGATATGTCTATCACATTAGCTTTGCGTGTGAGCAGACCAATGTTTGCATGTGGATGAGCTAGCTTATGGTACCTTAGATTGTCCCATGGATTAATCTTACTAAATACAACAATGGAGTTAGTGGAGCTAATTAGGTGATCCTCAGTACAGGTTTGGTTGACAGCCTATCTGGCACTGGCGGTATCCTGACAAATACCACATAAACGAACTCAATTGCACACACAGGGATGTGAAATAACTTGGTCAAACTCAAGTCTGATTCATACCTTGTTCAAAAGTCTTGTGAGATAAATGTACAGTCTTGGCTAGTTAGTTAAAACATCTGAATCTCAGAAAACCTTAACTACATTTTAAAACAACTGGTACATTTCATTACTTACATCACCATCAAAAAATACGAAAAAATACCAAAACAAAATTATCACATGCAAAGTCATTCCACAAAGCAATCACATCGTACAGAAAGCCAGTAAATCTTGTACAGTCTATGGTGCCATCGACAAGTTACCAACAAATCATTTCATTCATTCCATATGCATACATCATATCATTAGAAACATCGCATTCATAATAACACATGCATACATCATCATAAATAAATGTGCATAAACAAAAAAATAAATCATGACAAGTGTATAAACACAAAGAAAAGTCATGTATATATATATCATCAAAATGCCCATAGGCTACAATAAGTCGGTCCTCTGACCTCGCAAAACAAAGCAAAAACTCAAAAACCCCCAAGCCTAGGGCATCGGCCACCATGATCAATGCGACGAGAACTACCCCCGTGGTGTGGGTCCTATGGGACCTCTCAGGGCGCTGCTACTAGCCCCCGCATCATGCCCACTAGCGCCCCCTCATCCAACCACCTACGATGAGAAGATGTTGACTGCTCAGTATCACTGTCTCTCATCCGCACGTGGAAGACCCACCTCTAGGGAGCTCAGGTAACCGCCCATCGAGGTGGATAATCTCTACCTCCAAATCCATCCGATGTTGAAACCAATCTACCTCCCATCGATGGTACGCAACCACTACATCATCACGCTATGCCAACTGAGTTCGTAGGAGATCCCTCTCCCATGTAGCATCTGTGTCCCCATCCCATCGATGGTACATAGCAAATGCATTCTCCCACTCTGCCAATTGAGTCCGTAGGAGATCCCTCTCCTGTAAAGCCTCCCCAAGCTCCTCATCCTATCTCCAAAGTAGATCCTCCATTCATGCTATCTCAACGTGATGCCTCACCTCCACACCCTCCGGGACAGCCTGGTGCATAGGCATATCCGAGACTACGGGCTGCTCCGACTCCCACTGCTCTGGGACGTCCTATGTATCTGGCTGCTTCAAAATCCCAAAATCATCCCCCCAAAGCTGTCAACCTCCACCATGTCCGCATCCTCGAGCGGAGCCCCCAACCCTCTCCCGATGCCTCTGCACCCTCACCACCTACTGCTGCCACCTCTGGACCCCCTAGAGGCCCCTCACCTCGCCATCGTCGTAATGTCCACCACTGGTCATACTCAGCGGTCACCCCGACGTTGTCCATATCAGGGACATCGATCATAGGATCCGACTCCTCACCAAGTGGCTCGATGATCGGCCAGGCCAGAGTCCTCTCATCGCCCCAACGTCGATAGATCAAGGGCTCACCAGGAAACCCTTGCGCACCCCAAACTATCATGTCACTCGAACGTACGAGAAGTACTCCTCCGTCTTGTGTCGCCCTATCAGCCATCTCCCCTTGCGCACCCACTAGAGCCACTCTCTAGCCTCAGGCTAGGCTAGACAGCCTGGTATGGGTGCTAGAACACCTCCCCTAGAGCAAGCCGAGCGAAGGCATCAACATAGTGCCCTACGACACCTACCCACCATCGACTCTGCCCTTGCTCCTCAGACCACCACCATAGAGCCGCATACCCTATCTCTCTGTCAACCATCTCTACCCGAGTGGTCCATGGCAAACCCTATGGCTGCTCCATAGCTATGTGCTGCCACCCCCAACACTACAATAGGTAGCTGCACCCAATCCCCTTCCTCTGACAACGGACCTCGTACAACTCATCATAAAGCTATGCCAGAAGCGTCTGTCCCCACCTCATAATCAAGGGTGCCTCCGTCGGACACTCGACCAATCTGAACACTACCTCTAGTAGGTTCCACGGGAACCTCATGCCTGAGGAGTCAGGCAGCAACATGTTGGAGATGAGGGTCATCAGTAATGCATGCCTCACCCCCAACACGCCCCTCTCTAGCCACCATCACACCAAGATACCACCAATCAAGCAATCCCCCTCTGCCCTCTCCACCGGACTATCCACCCCCATCTCCACCCCATGCCCGAAGCATCATGTCAGCACAACCATCCATTGATCACGTGGCGTAGTCCGAATCGGAAGCCCGTCTATCAAAATCCATAGAATCCGATAGACATCCTCTAGAGTCACCGTCATCTCCCCTATTGGGAGATGAAAGGTATTAGTCTAGGGATCCCACAAGTTGATCAGGGCCATCAGATAGGCCCGATCCCCCACCATAGGCTCTAGTCGAGTCACCTGCTTGAGCCCAAGGGCATCAAGCCACTCCCAGTTAGCCATAGTCAGTGCCTCCCATGCTTCAGAGAAAACTATCGGCACACGGTACCGACTCTTCACAACCTGCAATAGAAAACAAATCAAAAACATTAAAACATGACAAAAAAAAAAAAATTGTACAACACTAAAACAATATACAACAATGTATACAAATTGTACAGATAAAAAAAATGTAAACAATAAAAAAAAAAAAAAAAAAAAAAAAATTTCAACCTTAGGGTTTCTTAACTCTAGTTAAAAAAAAAAAAAAAAAAAAAAATAGACTAAAAAAAAAAAAAAAAAAAAAAAAAGGCTAGGGTTTTTAACTCTAATAAATAAAAAAAAAAAAAAAAAAATTTGTTACCTAGGGTTTTTAACTCTAGTATCAAACTGATAAATAAAAAAAAACAAAAAATTAAAAAACATTTGTTTACCTAGGGTTTTTAACTCTAGTTCAAACTGATAAATAAAAAAAAAAAAAAAAACCTAGGGTTTTCACCTCTAAAAAAAAAAAAAAAATAGTTACTAAAAAAAAAAAAAAATAAAAAAAGTTAACCTAGGGTTTTCATCCTAGTCTAAACTGACAAAAACAAAAACAAAAATAAACAGTTAACCTAGGGTTTTCATCCTAGTCTAAACTGACAAAAAAAAAATAAAAATAAATAGTTAACCTAGGGTTTTCATCCTAGTCTAAACTGACAAAAAAAAAAAAAAATAAATAGTTAACCTAGGGTTTTCATCCTAGTCTAAACTGATAAAAATAAAAAACAAAATTAAACAGTTAACCTAGGGTTTGACCTTAGTCTAAATATAAAAAAAAAAATAAAAAAAAATAGGAAAAAAAATCTAACCTAGGGTTTTTAACTCTAGTTTAAAAAAAAAAAAAAAAAATGTTTTAAAAAATAAAAAAAAACAAAATAACAACTAGGGTTTCTAACTCTAGTTAAACAAAAATAAAACTTTAACCCTAGGGTTTTCATTTTTTTAAACTAAAAATACAACACAAAAAAGTTTTAGTCCTAGGGTTTAACCTTAATCAATAAAAAACAAGAAAACAACATCAAAACATTTTTTTTACGTTAAGTTTTCAATCTTAGTTTAAACTAGGGTTTTTTTTTTAGCTTACAACAAAAAACAAATTCACACAAACAACACACATTTAACTAGGGTTTTCATTTTTAATTTGAAAAACAAAATACAAAAGAAAAAAGAATTGCGGTTTTAAACTGTAACACAAACCAAAAATACAGAGGAGGATCACTTACCGGTCTCGCTTCGGCTCCGCCACTTGATGATCCGGTCCGTGAACTCATGGTGTCCGAGAAATTTGATAGCGCTCCGCTACGCGAACTTGACCTCCTCCTCCTCACAGCTCTCAAATGCCAGGAAAAACAAATGCAAATGAGCCCAAAACCTAGTTTTGGCCCTTAAATAGGCTTTTAGGCCTGTAATCGTTCCCCCTGGGATGAGCACTCTAGTTAGTGCTCGTCCCACCCTAGGACGATTACTAAATTGGTATTCGTCCCACCCAGGGATGATTACAGAGCAAGAAATTCAAAAACAATAAAAACTGCACCAAAATGCACAAAAAATAGCAATAAACTTGCCGATCAAAGGGGCCTTTGCGCCTACGATTCTTGGCATGCAAAACTGATGTTGGGGTCACAAATCCTCACTATCCTACTCCCTAATAAGGCTATCATAGCTGGACCGCTCCATGGGAGGATGGATTTTTGAGAATTTCATCCCCAAATGGTGTCACAAAAAGGGTCAAAACCCACCCAAAAATAGCAATAACATTGTCAAACGAAGGCGCCTTTGTGCCTGACATTCTTGGCATCCAAAATAGACGTTGGGGTCACAAATTGTCACTATCCTACTCCCTAAGAAGGCTACCATAGCTGGACCGCTCCATGGGAGGATGAATTTTTGACAATTTTAGCTCCAAAATGCGTCACAAAAAGGGTTCAAACCCACCAAAAATAGGTCAAAATGTTCGGAAACTGCATAAGCATTCAACGGAAAACAACTGAAGGCACCCTTACATAAGTCATCTTGGGTCAAGCGACTCATCACTTTTCTCATGTCGGTCATTCCCTCATCGATTCGTCGCTTGAGGGGGTAGTCACACTTAGTCACCAATCAACAAAAACACACCCAATCAAGGAAATGGCACGCATTCAAAGGATCATTGACAAAGACAATCACGCTCCTGCTTGGGGCAGCAAACAAGCAATAATCATAAGTTGATCAAACACTTGGCATTCTAGAATCATGAACTCAAGGTTCCCACAGACAAAAGGTTGCGCCCTTTGCCTATTCATGACTGAACAATGTCCAAGATCAAGTAACACCTCACCAAAAAAGGTTAACACTTGAATTAAGCTCCTTAGCTCGTCAGAAGCAAGGATTCAAGAATGCGTGCCCTTTCCATACTTGGGGCATCAAAATTTGGTTAGGTTACTAAGAAACCCTAATCATTAGTGCTTTGGTTATCTATTTTTGCTCAGCACTGTGCCACGCACAACGCATCCCAAAAAGGGGCATCTGTAGACACCAAAATAACACCAATCTGATTATGTGATGACAAGCACTGATCGAATTGACATACATAGCCCCTAGGGCAGCCCCTAGAGGTTAAATAGTGGTCCTAACCACTCCCACAATAGTTTGGAAGGTCAGAGGTCAATTTGGCACCTTTTTAGCACTTTGCTCCCTACTCGTCCCACCCTGGGATGATTACAAACTGGTATTCGTCCCACCCGGGACGATTATCAGCATTCGTCCTAGGGTGGGGCGATTAGCAGGTTTGACTGGAAAAAAGTCAAACCTCGATAGGTCCGCCACTTAACTGCACCTTCAGGGCATGCAATTGCGAGGAACGACTTCAAATCAAGGAGAGGGACTTCAGTCATGCATGCCTTGATCATGGAGGCCTCATGCAAGGAGACTCTAAATCAGGGAAGAATATTTTCTCCCAAAATAGGACAAGCAAGTCAAGTGGCGCCCTCGCATGCGCATTCAAAGAGAGAGACCCTAGGTCTATAAATTGGTGAGTCTTCTCACCCCAAAAAGGAGAACAGAGAGGAGCATTTGGAGCAACGAAGTGCTGCCAAATCAAACCCTTACCCTCATTGTGCTTTTACATCCTTGATCTCTCTTTTGGAAGGGAGGTTATTGGGTGATTATTGGAAGCGCAATCCGGACCCAAACCCAAACATTTGGCCACAATACCCCACCAAATTTTCTGACACAACCCCATAAGAGGTTTTGGACCCATCCCAAGTGGATTGGTGCCGAAACAGAGTCCCAAACGATGGGCGTCCTGCCCTCGGGCGCCCCCGCACTATCGCAGTTCTAATCGCCCCACCCCGGAGTGATTAGAAATCTATGGTAGATTTCCCTGATTTTTCTTTTGCATCTGATTCTAGGTTACTTACATATGCTGTCATTTAAATTTCATGTGATTCTGACAAGTTTTGATCATGCTTTTGTTATTTCTCGCTTTCACTAACATGCAGGGAGCATCATCAGATTCTAGGTGATAGAGGCCGAATTGGCAAAATCCGACCATCTGGGTCATCCCAAAATACCCCGTTTTACCTAACCCCAACTTTGTAGGTGATTTGGAGGCCTCTGGACTAGACATTTAGGAGGTGGCTTTCGGACAGGTTATGACAGTCCTAATCGTCCCACCCCGGAGCGATTAGAAATATGTGCAAGATTTCTGGACTGTTCCTTTTGCAGTGGCTTCCTGGTAATGTTTTATTGCTTCTGTCAAATTTTTAGCTCATTCTGATATGTTTCAGTTATCGTTTTAATCATTTTATGCATGCACTGACCGCAGGCCTTGGGGATCGCATGTTTCTCTCCATCCGCAGGTGCTACTAATCCTTTTCTGTTTCTCTGAACGCAGGATCTCGACACCAGAGGGGCAGCAAGGAACCATAGACATATTCACGCAAGCGGCGATGACATTTGGTCCGCCCATTTTACATGTGGGCACGCGAAAGAAAGCGTATCAATCCGTGGTGTAATAGAGCCCTACTTAACGCTCCTAGTCCCCAAAAGGGAGGAGACGTATTGTAACCCGATTTTAAAGAAAATTAATAAAAAGGGCTGTACTCGACATTTGCTTTCTATCTTGTTTCAATTCGTTGATGTTTCTCTCCTTTCATGCATTTCAGTTCGTAGGACTTAGCGTTACGTTTTGCTTTTGCATACATCGCACTTGGCATTTCCGTTTTGTTTCCGTATCCTCGTGCTTTCAGAAGGTAGTTGAAGAAAAAAATATTCCAAAGGCTTCCAATCCAATTTTCCCAACCACATATTCTTGATCTTGGCTTCTCCATGAAGCCACCCCTAGCCCTTGGGTAATCCTATAAGTACCCCTTCAATTAGGGCAAAAGAGATAGTACATTGTGGTAGCGAAGCCCTATCGGATTGTAGACTCACCTGAGTATACTAAGAGAGTTTTATTGCTATTCATCAAGCATCATGTCAATTTGTTTCATGGATGCCCTAAGGAGATAGAACACCAAGAAATGCAAATTCCGGCAAACGAAGGCCCAACTGTGCAATTCAACCGCCAAACCAGTTAGAGGACATCAAGGCAACTTTTGATCATCAATTGGACAATGAAGATCAAGCCCACAACCCTATATTTGGAGGGCAAATTGTTCTTCTTCTTCCCATTTGTTTTCAATTTTGCATGCATCTATTTTTTGTCTTTTATTTCATTTCACGCAGTATGAAGCATAGGTGTGAGGCCATTTTGGTGGTCACAGATTGATAAAATCCTTGGGAAAATTTTATTGAATATAGGTGCATTCCAAAATTGAGGGACAAAACTAGTTTGAATTCGAGCACGATGATATGGGATGATGTTTTGTATGCATTGATGAATTGATTTGATGGTTTTGTAAAATTTTGGATCATTTTGGGATATTTTGAAGCATTTTGGGGCATTTTGCAACTTTTGGTTGCATTAAAAAATTAAGCACCTAAATCAATCCAAATTGCCACAAAATAAGATTTAATGATGGGATTGATTCTTGGATGAGTTTATGTGATGCTTTTATTGGGTTTTGCACTATTTTTGAGTCTTTTAAATCCTTCTGCAACATTTTGAGATCAAACACAGGATTATGTTTGTGTTCCTAGACGCAAAGGTACACTTGGTCATTTGCAAATGCAAAGGTGCATCTGCATGCACCCTCCAGACATAGGGCCAAGTTTGGATGCACTTACTATATGCGGAGGTGCATCTATAGGCACAATTTAAGCTATAAAAGGGTTACAAAGGTCATTTTCACTTCATTATTATGTTTGAGAGCTTTGAAGTCAGTGTTTGAGAAGCTGGCACGATAGCTAGAGCTTACGTTTGGGTGTCGAACATAAGTTATTCTAGCCTTCTCATTTATTTTTGTAATTATTTTTCAAGTTTTTGTTGATTTTTTTTTTGTCGTGAAAAAAGAGGGTGAAAAGTTTTGTTTTGAATAAAATGGATTGAATTTGATATACTGATGTGTATTTATTTTTTTTGTGCTACTATTGAATATTTTGAAGTCTCGATGCTAATTTTCACCTATCCTGCATAGGGTAAAGAAGGCACTTAAGGAGGCTGATTGGGAGTGGTTGGGGAAGGTGGGATTGGATGGGTGTGCATGAGTTGAGGTGGTGAGGGTGGATGATAGGTACCTCTTCACCTTAGTAGAGAGGTAGGATCTAGATAGGGGAACCTTATATCTCCCTACACGGGAGATGGCAGTGATGCTTGAAAATATCTACAACATCCTCCCTATACCTGTGGAGGGATTGCATATCTGAGTTGGACAAGATAATGGGTATGAGCTTAGTCATATTTATGGTGATGCTTGGGAGGATCTGGAGATTGGGAGAGACATCTAATATTTGGATATGTACTCAATGAAGTAGTTGGAGGTATTACCAACCAATGTGATTTTCATTATGGCCAATATGTTATTGCCAAAAAACACATGTTCTAGGTTCTCTTAGAGCCTAATTAGGTTGGTGTATGACATGATTTATGAGCCTCAAGTGTATTCTTGGATTCCTGCCTTACTATATCAGGTGTATATGGATTTGTACAAGGTGAAGAGGTAAGGGTGTAGTCTCCTTCTTCAAATATAGGGTTGGGAGCACTTTAGTATAACTCATCCTATGGTTTATATTATGAGTGGGATATAGCACATCCATATGCACTCATGTGGCAAGCAATCAAGGAGATATGACCTACCCATCCTAGTCACAATGATCAGGAGTACATGGAATTATGGGTGAGACTGAAACCTAAGCAGGTGTATTGGTAAAATTCACTACCTATATGGTCCTCTACTTCGAGATCCAACTCTAGAAGGTGGAGCTAGTCTAGGAACAATTGTTCTCGCTCTAGAGCTCCAGGGTGTCCTAATCCATAAATATCATAAGGTTTTGACCATGGGTCTCATTTTGTACCTCCTAAGGATCATGGTGGTTCTAGCTAGTAGCACTTATTAATTCTTTTTGTAGTTTCATTTTTGTATATGAGCCTTAGTGCTTTGTTGTATGTAGCCTTTGGGTGTACTTTGTACTTATGATTCATTTATATATAGATATACATTGGCTTTTCTATTATGTATTTTATGTATTGCAATTTTTGTGTTCCTTTTATTGTGGATGTATGTATGGATGCATATGTATATGGTGGTATGAATACATTATGAATGATGTGCATACTTTATTATGATGATGGATGTAAATGAACTAATGGTATCATGCTCTAATGATCATTTGTAGAGATTCTTGCTTGACCAATTTTATCTTTGTTGCTTAATCAAGAGCACCAACATATAATGGTGAAATATGAAGTGGCCTAAAATACAATGGTAATATGGGATGGAGACTAGCTTATAACCTTGCTTGTCTTAGGGATAAAGAATATAGAGTTGTTTTTCAAAGACTCAAACATCCTAGTGACCTCAAGCAAACTCATCTATTAATCTTCCAAATCCATAAGGTGTCAAGGTTGTCCTAGTGGAGTCAAATTTCTCAAGGACCAATTGTGTGTGCAATGGATGTTCATTTACCAATCATGAGCATGGTAATAACTCAAGCCAATTAAGAACCACTGTGTGTACAAATAAATTCATTTACCCATCTTGAGTAAGTGATATTAAACCAGTCATGAAGAGAACTAAAAATATAGCTTGTCCTTATGTGTGTTCAGAGGTCTCTTCAAGAGAGACGTGTCGTCATGCATGAGCATAGTCCAATATTAGGATCTTCAAGTTTTGGGAAATTAGATTCTCAACCACTCGAATTGAGTTCTAATGAGAATTAAACCCTATCCTTACTAATTGAAGGTCTATTATTATTACTTTGTGTTTATAAAGAGAGAGCTTTGGGGAATCATATTCTCAACCACTCGAATCGAGTCTTGATGAGAATTAAACCCTATCCTTACTACTCATGCTATGATGAGATTGTTGTTGTGACAATAATTAGAGCTTTGGGGAATAAAATTCTCAACCACTCGAATCGAGTCCTAATGATAATTTTACCCTTATCCTTACTACTATTTCTATATTTTTTGTAAATTGAGCAAAAATGTATATTTAAAGTGGTGAAAACCACTATTTTCATTGTTTTGTTTTTGGACTATGTGTATAATGGGACAAGCAAGAAGAAATTTTCACTTCAAGGTTCAACCCAATCATGGAATCATCCCTCTCTGACACAAGATGTTATTAATAAGTGTGATATGTGTTTGGTTCAAAAATGGTAGAGTCAATTCCCAGAATCAAAATTTTCTTAGTGAAAAATGTGTTTTGATACAAGAGGAAACTTGATGTTCAATGGAGATTGCTTGAAACACTAGGAGTGGTTGAGTGATCGAAAACACCTAGAGGTGTAGGTTTTTTCTCATTTTTTTTTGACATAGTTTTTGAATTTGTGAAATGGGACTGACGCTAGACCGAAGGTGCCCCTGATTAAGGTGATAAGACTTGTTGGACTAAGAATTATCTAAATATATCAAATATCAACTAATACAGTGAGTGACCTTAATGGATGCAACTAATATGAATGCATGTATACAATAGATATGGAATGCATGAGATGCAGTGTGTATGATTGAGTGGTAATGATTTTTTTTTTAAGCCATGTATATATGTACATATATAATTCACATTAGGTTGGCCAAGGTGGTAGTGGTGGTTCAACAGGTGGCTCAACTCACTCTAATGGTAGAAGCAAATGAAAGGTAGGTTTATGGATGGGAAATATACAAAGGTAGAACTCATCTTCCTCTATGAATGGTGCAACTAGGGTTGACTCTTCTTTGAAACTATATGAGGTGATCGATAGTACTTTGTATTCCTCATATTCATAATTGGAAATGACATTTATCATAGCAATGTGAAGTCTCATTTTTGGAAAGGCCTCATATAGAATAGGCATAAACTTAGGGTCTATGTATTCATCCTCACTATCATTTATCTCTTCATCCTCCTCACTATCCTCTTTGGGACCTATAGTGAGTTTTTGAAATGCTTGCTTGAAGGAGGTGGTGGAGGATAGTGGCTTATATCCTAAGCCAAAGTGATCATGTGCTTCTCGATAGTGAGGTTCAATGATATCATGAATACCCTATTCATGTCATCCTAAGCCATATCCCTGCTAGTTAACCCAATGAAAATATCTCATCGAGAAATCTAGATTGGATGGATATTCAATATTGGCACAAACTTGTTGTTGAGGTTCATTGGGAGGAGGTTGATTGGACAAAGAATCTACTAGGGTTATGCATAGTGGTGAATATTCACAAATTGGGTGAATATTAGGATTTCCAAAATTAGAAATTGGCAAATATGAGGACCCTCAACATCGGCCCATTTGCCTAAAATTTTTGAGATCAACTTTTTCTTAGGGTCAATTCACCACAATATATATCCAAACATAGGTATATTTGTACTTGTTGGAAAGCTATTTTCAAGTCTGATCTAATTGTGGTGTTTTTATGAAGTTATAAGGTGATTTAATAGGTCAAAATGTACCCCAAAGATGAACTTAATTTTTAGGGCTTCAAATACCCCAAATTTTGGTGTGAAGATGATTGATTTGATTTGCTTAGGATTTGCCTTGATTCACCTTGATTTCAATTAGGATTCATCATTTTTTTACAAGTATATTTTGAGTCCAACCTCTTATGCATAACCCTAATACTCCCCCATATATAAAATTTATCTTTTTTGGAGCTAAACCAATGTTATATACCATACCTATAGCTAAAGGTGGGTTGCATGGGTGACCATAGTCTCTAACAGTCTCAATGCTAGGTGGGTTGATTGTGACATTCTAAACTATGTACTCACCAATGATTGGATTGGTGATATGGATTAAAACTTGGATGGGTTGTGTCATGGATGATGTGGGTGCTGAGGTGGAGGTTCCAAGAGAAACCTGTTGCTCAAATAGTGGAGGTTAAGGAGGATCCAACTCAGCGATATGGGTAATAGGTTGAGGCTCACGACAAGGTGGGATGATGATGAGTGTTGGTTGACTAATATTGGCTGGTTAACTCTATTATGTGGAGGCTTATCCTCCTGTGTAATATTTAGAGGGGTAACATACTCATTGTTTGGAGGATGTGATGATATGTGGCTTGATGAAGGTGTGGTTTGATTTGCAGCGTGATTTTTTGTGATTGGAAAATGATATGCTGTTAATGCAAAGGCATGATTTGGATTAATGGTTTGGGATGTGGATGGATGGTCAAATATGGGAAGAGCCTATAGTATGGGTGTTTTTGATGATATATTTTGGTGTGGGAATTATTGAGTGGTGATAGGGATGATGGATAAATGTGTGGATGGGAGCGATGGTTCATATGGATTTGAGATGAATTTGCAATACTTGAATAGTATTGGTGGAATGTTGAGAAGATACTTTTCATTTCCTTAATTTAGGGGTGCCAAAGGAGTATGTTATAAGTCATGGATCCCTCTAGAATATGGAATATGGTATGAAAAGTCTTAACCCCCACTCTCATAGGTAGGACAATTGTTCCTACTATAGAGCATAGAGTATTATTGAATGCCCACAAGGTGAAGGTTGATTTTGTGATATGGGATGGTGGTAGGTTGATGTGTTGTAGTTTTGTGGTGGTGATAATATTGATTAAGGAACCAATGTCGATCAACACTCACTTAAATGGTTTTTGATCAATATGAGCAACGATATGCAATAGAGGATATGGTGACTCTGATGGCATTGTCTTTATCTCAAAATAATAAAATGTAATCAAGGGCTCCATGCACATTTAAACACTGATCGAATTGGGTGCACTATTAGACGCAACAATAAAACAACAATTAAAAATTAAACAAGAAATGCAGCGGACAATAAAATATTATTAATTTGCACCCTCGACCAACTTTACAATAATTTGATAATGCACTTATATAGTGCAAAATTTAGAAGGGAGATAATAGGGGAAAGGAAGCGTGGAGGGATAAGGGGGAAGAAGGAATAACGGAGGAAATGGAGGGATAAGGAGGAAGGAATAGAGGAAAGAATATAGGAGGGGAGTTAGGGAAAATTGCCGACAAAACTTGCCGACAAACTTAGGGAGTTTTCACACTTAGGCTTAGAAAAGAGATTTTTCTAAGCCACTTATGGAGAAACCCTATTCACACTTGCAACATTCTCCCCCTTAAAGTTGAGAGAACTGACTACACAGTCTCTCAGCTTTACAAATTGAGCTTTAGTCATTGCCTTGGTGAAGATGTCCGCGACGTTCTCCAAAGTGTGACAGTATTGAAGCTCAACAATATCATGTTCCACCATATCTCTGATGAAGTGGTACTTCATATCAAAATGCTTTGTTCTGCTATGGTGGATAGGATTATATGCCAACTGAATGGCACTGATGTTGTCGTAGTAGATTCTAGTCGGACCACTTTGCTATTCTCCAATATCTTCTAGTACTTTCCTTAGCCACAAGGCTTGAGTACTTGCATAAGTAACTGCTATATACTCAGATTTTGTTGAAGATAGCGCTACTACTATCTACTTTTTGTAACTCCAAGTTATTAGTCCTGATCCAAGACTAAAACAGTTTCCTGAGGTTGACTTTCTGTCATCAATATTGCTACCCCAATCACTATCACTAAAGCCTACAAGCTTGATAGTGTTACATTTATGGTACTGGATTTCAAAATCCAATGTAACTTTCACATATCTCAAAATTCTTTTAGCTGCCTGCAAATGCAACTCAGATGGGTTAGCCATAAATCTAGAAACAAGAGATACAACATATTGAATATCTGGTCTGGTGTTGGCGAGAAACATCAAACTCCCAACCATGCTTTTGAAAGTGGTCACATCAACTTTTGGTGCTCCATCATCTTTGCTTAATTGGATTCCATGTCCAACTGGAGTTGCAACTGGTTTGCAATGCTCCATAGCAAATTTCTTGATCATATCTTGAGCATACTTATGTTGACAGATGAAGATCCCTATATCTGACTGATGAACCTCCATTCCAAGGTAGTAGTGCATTAAGCCAAGATCCTTCATCTCAAACTACGTCATCATGGAGTGTTTGAACTCCAAATTAATTTTCTCATTACTACCCATAAAATTAAGATCATCCACATATAAGCAATCTATGAGGATGTCATTACCTTGCTTTAGGTAGTAGAGTGTGGGTTCATTTTTGCTCCTGGTGAACCCATAATCTTTGAAGTACCCATTAATACATGAGTACCAAGCTCTTGGTGCCTGTTTAAGACCATAGAGTGCCTTCTTCAATCTGTAAACAAGGTGTTCCTTACCTTGCTCTTCAAACCCTCGTGGTTGCTCAACGTATACTTCTTCTGTCAAGTAACCATTGAGAAATGCACTCTTTACATCCATGTGTTGGACTTTCCATCCTTTGTGTGCAGCTAAGGCAAGAACTGTTCTGATAGTCTCTTGTCTGGCTATAGGAGCAAAAGTCTCTTCATAATCTATTCCATATTTCTTAGTAAAACCCTTTGCTACTAATATTTCCTTGTGCCTCTCAATGCTTCCATCAGCATTAAACTTGGTCTTGAAGATCCATTTACAACCAACACATTTCTTCTTTCCTTTAGGAAGCTTCACGAGCTCCCAAGTGTCGTTGTTTTTTATAGAGGTTATCTCCTCTTTCATGGCATCTTGCCAAATTTTCTGAGTACATGCCTTCTCATAACTAGAAGGTTCAAGTTGTGCACTAGTTAACAAAGCATAGTTAACTTGATCTCCCCTAGGTTCTTGTTGGGATTCATCATCACCATACAAGTGCATACTTTCTAATCTGTGTAAAACAGATTCCATTTCACTAGCTTGACTTCTAGTATATCTTCTTGAAAAAAATTTATCCAACATTTGAGATGATGGATGATACTGTAGAGTTCTCTTACCTTTGGATGGAAAATCAATGTCCATTGGTGAGGAACTTATTGATCACTGTGGAGAAGGACTTGGTGAAGTAGTTTAATCAGAAGATGGACTTGGAGGATGTGTGGGAGGAGACTGCTTTCCTTTCTGTGGGACCTGCGGTTGCACCTGCTGAGCAACTACATCAGTGGCTTCAACATCACTGAATATTTGAGGCTTACCCCACTCTCCCCCTTCATCAAAAATCACATCCCTTGAAATCACTATCTTTCGAGTTGTAGGATTGTAGAGTCTATAACCCTTTGTGTTTTCACAATATCCTACAAAAATGCATGCTTGACTCTTTGGATCAAGCTTCTTTCTCAGCTCATCAGGAATGTGAGCATATGCCAATGAACCAAATACTCTAAAATACTTCACATTTGGTTTCTTACCATACCAGGCTTGGTAAGGTGTCTTCCATTTCAAACTTGAAGTAGGACTTCTGTTCAAGATGTGAACACTCGTCCTTGTTGCATCTCCCCAATATGAATTACTCAAATGCTTTGTATGAAGCATTGATCTTGCCATATCCACAATGGTGTGATTCTTCCTTTCTGCTACACCATTTTGCTGTGGAGTGTAGGCAGTTGTGAACTGCCTCTTGATGCCATGATGTTTACAAAAATTCAAAAACCGATTAGAGGAGTATTCTCCTCCTTTATCTGATCTAAGACATTTTACGTAATATCCACTCTCATTTTCAACTTTTGCTTTAAAATCAACAAAGCATGCAAATGCTTCATCCTTATGCTTCAAAAAATATATCCAACACATTCTTGTGCAATCATCAATGAAAAGTAGGAAGTAAGAGTGGTTACCTAGACTCTTGGTCTACATCGGACCACAGATATCTCAATGTACTAACTAGAGTGGATAGCTAGCCCGCCATGCTTGTCCATGAGGAAATTTTGATCTGGCATGCTTGCCTAAGGCACACCCTTCACAGACTTCCTTACTATCTTGAATTTTGGGAAGTCCAGTTACCATTGCTTGTGAAGTTAGCATTTTCAAACTTGCTGAATTCAAATGACCATATCTCAAGTGCCATAGGACACTTGAATTGGTAATAGCAACATTTGCTAACTTATTTCCTCCTGGCTGGCCAAACTTCAAAGGGAATAATCTATTCTTTGACATTGGCACTTGTGTAATGATTCTATTACTATTGTTCTTGTCAAAAATGGTGCATTTACCCTCATCAAAAATAAACTTGTAATTCTTTTCTAGAATTTGACAAACACTTAAAATATTGTGTTGAAGATGGGGTGTGTAATAGATATCACTTACTTGCTTGACGCCTTCTTTTGTTGGAACCTCCATGGCTCCAATGCCTTCAACTGCCAATGACTTGTCATCTCCCAATCGGATCTTCGGATTTGTATGAGGAGTCTAAAGTAGCAAAGAGTTCTTCTTTGCCACTCATGTGATTTGAACACCCAGTGTCCAAAATCCATGTATCATTCATGTTTTGCTCTGTCTGGCCATAAGAAAGAAAGAGATTTGCGGACTCTTCCTCTTCTCCAAAATTTCCAAATTGACTGCTCTGGTTGCTGTTGCTTCCTTACGAAGTCTTTGACCAACAATCTCGAGCATAATGGCCAGGTTTGCCACAATTATAGCAAACTTGTTTTGATTTATCTCCTCCTTTTCCTTTGCCAGATTGTTTCCCTTTATATTGCTGTTGTCCTCCTCTATTCTAATTTCCACCTCTATTGGATGATCCTCCTCTGTTAGGAGTTCCTCCTCTTTGATTATTCCTGCCTCTGCCTCTTTGTCGACCTCTGCCATGGCCTCTACCTCTTCCTTCATGTGTGGCAAAATCTTTATCATCTCCTCCATAATTGGTGGTAGGAGTTTCCTGTAACCTCTCTTCATGTGAGAGAAGTGAACCAGTTAGTGCATCAAAAGACAATGAGGTTAAGTCTTTGGATTCTTCAATAATTATTGCAACTGAATTCCATTTTGGAAGAAGTGTTCTCAACACTTTCTTCACCATAACCTCTGGTTTAATATCTTCCCCTAGTGTGACCATTTTATCAACTATGGCTTTCACTCGCACGCAGTAATCTCCCACTTTTTCATTTTCTTGCATTTTGAGATTTTCAAAATCTCGTTTCAATGTTTGCAGTTTTACCTGTTTTACTTGGTCACTACCTCTATAGCTTTCTTTTAGGGCATTCCGGGCATCTTGTGCAATTACATAAGAGGCAACTCTAGGGAAGATACTTTTATCTAGGGCAGCATGTATGTGATAAAGGGCGAAAGCATTGTTTTCTGGTGCTTCTTTTCTAGCCTTTTTATCAGCATTAGAGAAAGCTGCCCATTTAGTAGCAGTAGGTTCAGTATAGCCCTCTTCGACTACATCCCATAAACCTTTTCCTATCAAAAGAGTTTTCATTTTAATAGACCAATACTCATAATCTCCTCCATTAAATTCAGGAATCGGCAGACTAGTATTGGACGCCATTTCAGAAAACAAACTTTATTTGAAGCAAACAAGTACTATAAAGCAGTACAAAGAGATTAATGATTCAAATCAAATCTCACCTTTTTAGAACATTCAGGTTCTTCTTCTGAACTGCTGCTGATGACTATGACCTCAGGTTCTTTAGGATCCACTTCCTCTGGATCTTCTTCTTCTTCTGCTTCTTCTTCTTCTTCTTCGTCTTCTTCTTCTCGTCGCTTTCTGGTTCAGGAGAGCGTGGTGAATAGCTCTCACTTGATTCTACAACCCGTACACCAGGTGTATAACTGGCACTTGCTTGGTCCTCTGGTACAACTTCCACAGTCTCGGACTCTTCAATCCTTTGTCCGAAGATGTTGTCTTCAGAATCTCCCTCGTACCCGAAATTCGGTTTCCTTAGATGATCAATCACCTGATTTTCCAGCTGACAAAACACTGTATGGAGACTTGTTCGTCGAACCCTTTCATCAAAGGATTCCGGTGTCTCTCGTCTCAAAATCAAGAGAAGTGCATTATAGCACCCCACTGACCGGATCATCTATCATTGCACGGGCAAATTATTTCTCTTTTTTTTTTACAAATGCTCTTCATACAAAGTTTTTTTTTTTTGTTTAAATTTTTATAAAGTCTTTAAAAAATTTAATAAATTTTTTATATATTTTTTAATTACCTTTTAAATAAATTATTTAAAAAGATAATTTAAAAAAAAATATAATATAAAAAATATTAAATAATTTAAAACTTTAAAAAATTTCTAAAAAACAAAAAATAAAAATGTTTTTTACCTTGCACGCGGGCGAACTCGAACCCGCGTCCTCTCGAGCACTGGCGGGCACTTTAGCCGCTGCACCACGCAGCTCCATTGACACGAAGGGAATAATATTCCCTTTTATCGTCCTCCGGCAGCAATTTAAAAAAAAAAAAAAAAAAAAATTAAAACAAACCCCGGCGGGATTCGACCCCGGGACTTCCTCTGTGCACGCGGATCACCCTGGCCGCTGCACCACGTCCTGCGGACGTGTCTTCAAAGGGCATCGGGGTATATTTAAAAATATGCGACGACGCCTTTTTAAAAAAACAAATCAAAATTCTTTAATCCCACATGCGATGGGAGATGGCCGCGTAGAGGGTTTATCAACCCAAAGGCGCAAAACAATAATTGACTGCCTTCGGGCAGTCAGATGCTGCTATTTTGCTAAAAATGCAGCAAATCGATCGCCACCACGTGGCACACTTTTCGACCAATCGATCGTCGCCATGTGTCCTCTGTCAGCTCACCAGCCACGCCACATCAGCCTCGTTGCCTCGATCCATGTGCCGCCCAGTCAGCACCTCGCTTGTCGCCTCGTGTCACCTTAGAATCCGCATCGTTGCCATGTGTCACTGCCATGTGTTGCCTCGAGATTTGTGCCAATCCTGTGCATGATCCGCCTCGGGATCCGAGCCCTACTGACTGGCTCTGATACCAGTGATCGAATTGGGTGCACTATTAGACGCAGCAATAAAACAACAATTAAAATTAAACAAGAAATGCAACGAACAATAAAATATTATTAATTTGCACCCTCAACCAACATTACAATAATTTGATAATGCACTTATATAGTGCAAAATTTAGAAGGGAGCTAATAGGGGAAAGGAAGCGTGGAGGGATAAGGGGAAAGAAGGAATAATGGAGGAAATGGAGGGATAAGGAGGAAGGAATAGAGGAAAGAATATAGGAGGGGAGTTAGGGAAAATTGCCGACAAAACTTGCCGACAAACTTAGGGAGTTTTCACACTTAGGCTTAGAAAAGAGATTTTTCTAAGCCACTTATGGAGAAACCCTATTCATACTTGCAACAAACACTCCCTAAAAATTTGTTAAAGGCATTGGGGTCTTGAGTCTAAACTTTAATGGACTTTAGGATGTTCATCAATGCCTCTCTATGTGGAGGATATTGTTGTATGAGCTCATAAATTGACAACTTGGTTGAGGCCAACTTGAGGCTATGCATCAACCAAATTATCAATGTGATTTATGGTCTTGGTTGTTGACTTGGAATGTGAATGGTAAGTGGGTTGGTTTGATTTGATTATTGAGGTACACTAGGTATTGGTGCTGCCTACCAAAGTACCACTTGAGTTGGTTCACTTGATTGTTGTATTCTATTTGTGCTGCTTTGACCACATGTGACTACATGAATAGCACCTATAAAACCTTGGTATTGTAGCATATTGTATATGTGATTCACTTGATTAGGGGAAACTGTATAAGTTGAGGCCCCCATTGTTTATTGTTGATCCTCACGATGAGGCAATGGTGTTTGATAGATGCTAAGGTTTTGATTTTGTTGTGCTAAAGGGTTGTCAATCTTGAGAGTCCCCTTCTTGAGCAAGTCTTGCACAATATTCTTGAATGAATAAAAATCATTTATATCATGACCTTTTTGTCGATGATATATACAATAGTAGTACTCATAGTTTTTGCCATGAGTCTTGTTGGGATTATCAGGTTTAATCTAATCCAATGTGATGTATTGCACTTCATACAAACTTTGGAATATGTTGGATAATGGCTCTGATAGTGGTGTATAGTTGCAGGATGGACGATTGTACTATCAACACTGACTATTGTCTGCAGTTTAAGCTTGGTTATACAGTTTTTGTGGGGGGTATTGAAGTTGTACTTGAGCTTGTTGAGTTTGTGTTGGTGGTTGGCTCAAGACTACTTGATTTACTTGGCCTCCTTTGAATTGGCCATGATTATTTCCTTTTTTACCTTTGTTTTGCCATTATTTTTTCTTTAACTTTATCTTGCCCTATTGAATCTTGATTTCCCTAATAACATGGGCTTGGGTGAGAGCTTCCTAAAATGTTCTATACTGTTACAATTGAAGTAACAAGGATATAGATTTGGAACAACTCCTTGTGAACATTCATGTTAATTCTACCATAGGAATGGTGAATGACAACTTGGTGATGATCATCCTCTAGTGGTTTCCAAAATCATAAAATAACTCATCTTAAAACTATTGTAGGTTGAACAAGTTAGTTAATGTTGTCTTCTTCCAGATATTCGGGGAAAAGCACTCTAAGAATTGATCTTCCAATTACTTGAAAGTAAAGAGGCTATGATTTGGAAAATTATTGTACCACTCTAGAGCATCCCCTCCAAATATTTGTGGAAATATTTAGAGCATCAAGGCATCATTGTCTTGTATCCTGAAATATGTATTAATAAATGCACTTACATGCTCTTTAGGGTTCTCTTCCCCTTTAAAATGATTAAACTTCAGTAAGGTGAAATCTATCAGATAGGGTGGAAATGGTACCAAATTATGGATCAGATGATTGATGAGCTATCTTAGAATTGGTTTTTAGTATAGCATGCTAGAGATTTGCATAACCAATCTATCAATATAATTTTGTAAAAATTTGAACTTGGGATCCTCCAATGGTGCTTGGAAGCCCTGGTTTGCTTGGTAAATGTAGGTGGGTGGAGTTTGTTGAGTTGTGAATTGTTGTGGTGAGATGATATTATGGTTGGCTACGAAATTAATGTGATTAGGTATTTGATGATGTTGAATGTTTTGTTGTAATTGATTGTGGAGTGATTAATGTGGATGAAGTGGGAGTTGATAATTATGTGGAGTTATAGGAATGGTTCTATGTTGAGCTAATGATATAATGATGTTGTTAAGTGGATGAGTGGGTATGGTTATTGTGGGTGGTCAAGACGCCCAAGATGAATCTTAAGAAAAAATGGTGTTTTGGTTTGAGGTGGACTTATGATTGAAATATTCTACTTGTGATTGGTCTCATTATGTGGGTGAAAACTTTGATTGGTGCTACCTACAAACAATTACTATAGATGTTGTAGTGTTTGTTTTATGACAATCACATATTGGGGTTGCATGGGTGGTAGAAGTTTGTATATGATGAATATCTGTGACATGAGTCAAGGTTGGTGGAGGATAAGTTGCAAAGGGAATCATGACCGAATAAGGAATGCCATGGTGTATAGAGTCAATGGATCTGAATTTTGTAGGTGGGATGGAGGTTGGCACTTACGAAGTACCACTGGTATCTACCTCAAAAAGAAATTTGGAATAGATGATGGTGTGAGTGGATGGAATTGAGATGTATGGATTGAATGGATTTTGTTTTAATTATGTGGGTTCAAATAGGGGTTAATAAATATATGGCTAGTGCTATTAGGGTGTGAATGGGTAGGTTCCTATTGAAAGGTAGAAATAGGTCAGGGTGGAATAGTAAGGAATGACAAATATGGGAAAGTAAACCTCATATAGGCTCTGAGAGCATCAATATCTATGTAAGTGATGTGGTTTTCAGAAGGTGTATATGGTTTAGTGTAGGGGGTCTCAGGGATAGAAGTATTGACCGTACTCTGCATCATGTCTACATCTGAGGTGGATGTTGGGTGAGAGAGTCTAGAGAATAAGTCGAGATACATAGTCCATGACACATCGGCTTGGCTAGCCATATAAGTGGTTGGTGGATGATAAGTTTGAACAAAGTTCTCTATGAGTGAAGGTGGTTAGCTTATAGGTAACTGGCTCATAGTTCTAGATTTATTTTGGGTCAATACCATAATATGGAGGAACAATGAGTGTGCAAGGTACATGTGTGTGAAGATGTAAAATCTACACTATGAACCAAGCAAACAATCACACCAAGAAAACAAGAGTTTTCAATTTTGCAATGTTTTGTTTTGAATTTTATTTTAGTTTTTTTAAGTTTTTTTGGTGTTTTATGTAAACCCTAGGCCTAAAAACTATGCAAGGTGGGTGGAGCTATCCTCAAGAGTAACTAGTTTCTTGGTGATGAAGTCCAAGAAACTATCATAACTAACTAGGGCTTATTCTAGGGATCTATGATGGTTGGTGATGAAATCCAACTCGTTTAGGAGGTTTTCCTTGCACTTGTCATGCAACGATGCAGAATGAAGATTTGTGCAAAGTGTGTGATGTTTTGATTTTGTTTTCTAGGGTTTTGTAAAACAAAGTATAAAATTACCCTAAGATGCAAATCTACCATGCAATTAAATTTATTGCCTACAAATGCAATTAGGAAACACATAGAGAAAGGTAAATCAAAGAAAACCCTAATTTAAATATAATAAATAGGTTACAAATAGATCCTAGGATGCTTCTAAAACACAAATCTAGATGCAAAGGTGCATATGAGCTTGAATAGACATAAAGCTACGCCTGCTCAGATGTAGGGCCACATTTGGAGTTGACCAAATGCAAATCTGCATCTCTAACTGTGTGTCAAAAATAGAATAGGGTAGATCTGGAACCCTGATGTGATCTAATGTGCTCTCTAGAATGAAAATTTACCCCTAGATGCAACTAGTATAATTTTTCCAGCATAAAAAGATAAATAAATGCCCTAAAATACCATCTTATTTTGGATTTTTGCAAAAAAACACTTTAAATGCCTACAAAATCCTAAAATGCCTAAAAAATGCTTGATCTACTACTTGTAATAAAGATAACAACAAAAAAGTAGAGATTTTTTTCTTTCCCTTTCAAAAATAAAAATTCTAAGCTAGGGTTTTGAAGACGACTTACTTGGAATCCTTTCACTTTATTCTACCAACTCACCAAATGCAATGTCACATCTGCTCAAACTTCCATACATAGAGGGGTATCTTCTCAGGACCCTAGGCATAGAGGGGCATCTACTCAGGTCTCCCATATGTAGTTTTTTGTCTGCTCAGGCTCATAACATACTTGAACAAGATCCAAAACTCCTAAATCAATTTTTTGACTTTTGCATGATGGGGCTTCAAAACCTACAACAAAATAAACATAGATCAGTGAATCAGAGATAACAAAGTAGATCCAAAATAGAACCCTTTGGGGGTCCCACCATGATCACCATTTTCTAAGAAAAATAAATGACACCAAATAGTGCAAATAAAAATACAAGCAATGTAAAGTGAAATGAAGGATTTTGTATTGATATTTCAGAGCCTTGATCTCCTTTTCTTTTACAATATTTTTGCCTTGAATTGTAGGGGTTACAAAAGAATGCTTGTTTTAGATTAAAATAAATCAAAGGGGGAAAACCCCCTTTTGCATATCAAATGAACTCTGGTGTCTTCAATCTCCTCTTGCTCCAATCAATTTGTGGATGGGCTTCAACTATCCTTGCAGGTCATCCTTTGCTCTAATAGCATCCAATTACCTGTAACTTGTATGCATGAATTTACAAACACACGAGGTTAGTAACACCTATTGATATGAATGAAAGAGAGCTACCAAAATCAAAACCCTAATTTTTGTGAACTGTAAAATGAAATGTAAGAAACATAAACACTAAAATCAAAGCTACCTTGCTATCACCTGACTTGATCTGTGTCTTCTAGGGACTGGCTAAATGTAGTCTTGTATCTATGTATATGTAAATTTGCATATGTATCTATGTATATTCCCTACAACATCTGAATATGTATTCATAATTGATGGGAATCAATTGAGGGTCTCGATGTCTAGATCTCCAAACTTTGGTTAGGGTTACTCTCATGATTTTGGTAAAGTGTCATTATAGATTTTTAGGATATCTTATTTTTCTTGGGCTCATTCACAAAAGCAAATCAAGTTTTATAACCTTTTGGAATATTAGGGTTAGGGTTTGGAAGTGGTAAGCTAGCATTGCCAAATGTCAATCTAGGGTTAGGGCTTGAATAGCAGCTAGGAAATAATATATATATATATATATATATATATATATATATATATATATATATATATATATATATATATAGATATAGATATAGATATGTGTGTGTGTGTAGAAAATAGCAAGGAATTGGTGTCTACACTAATATCTCAAAGGAGAGTGATTCCAATTATAAGCAATATTCTAAGAAGGATAAGAGAAGTCCCATATTTGATAAAAAAACTATAGAAAATGGAAAACCATGATAAAACCAACCAAGAACCCCATGAAGAAATCTGACAAGTGGTGTACATATCACAAAATTAGGTTTTACAACCAATATGAATGTTACAAATACAAGACATTATTAACCAAAGAGCTAATACCTATGCCACCATATAAGTGAATGCCTACGTCTTTGTTCACAACATGAGATAAAGGAAAGTATATCATGTATGTTGACTTGGATAATACCATTGCTACAACACATTTTCCACAAATTTACAAAGACGAGAAGGCATACCTCTTTTGCTTAAAGTTATTGGTGAATGAAGAGACCTTATATTTCATTAAGGATAGTGATAGGCAAAAGAATTTGATCTTGATGTATGTAGATAAAAGGATGAAATTAGTAATGATGCTACATCCTCAACCATACAATGTTGAGTGGCTTTAATAAGGTAAAGTCATCCATATTATAGAGCAATGTTGTTTGTCTTATACCATCAAGCATTTTTAGAATGAGATAATTTATGATGTAGTTCCTCTTGATGTGTGTGATGTTATTTTGGGTAAATAATTCATGGGAGAGCACCATGGAGTATACAATTCTAGACTAAATAGCATCATAATTTCACCCCATGACCAATGCTACAAGTTTCCACAATTGGTATTACCCACCAAGGTCTACATAATTAGTTTCAAACAATGTCACAAGGTGATCTATTAGAAAAATAATTTATCTTCTTGATGATCAAGTTGAAGCAAGGGAAGAAGCATACTACTACCACTTCCATGTCTATTATAGATTTTTAATAGGGGTAACAATACCAAATAGACTAGATGGTGTTAGAGCAACATCTTCACTTCACCCTCAATAGTCCCTCTTCATTGTCAGGTGAAACATTTGATTGATCTTATACTAAGATGCTTCTTCCTAATGCACTAGTGTATAAATGCTCCATTCTAAATAATAATGAGACTATGTTCCAATTCTAGATACTGATACAAAAAGGTTGTATTTGAACCAATATTTCATCCCATGGAAATCCAATTATGTTAGCACATAATAAAAATATCTTGTAGAGGCTAGATATTGTCTATATAGCACTCAACAAGATCATGGTCAAAATTTCTATCCTATTCCCAAGATTAACGATATCTTGGACCAATTTAGAGGTAACAAATACTTCACCAAATTTATAAAATATGGGTATGATAAGATCTTGATTAATCTAGTTGATATCTAGAAAATAATTATTAAATCTAAAAAGGGTTTAATTAAGTGGTTGTTTATGCCATTTAGCCTTACTAGTGCACTTGCAATGTTTATGTAGACGATGAATAATATACTATGAATATTTATTAATTCATTTTATGGTTGTCCATATAGATAACATTATTGTATTTAATAGGACATGGGAGGAAAACATAGAGTATGTTAGCAACATTTTTGAGTACTTTGCATAAACATAAGCTCAATACTAGCCTAAATAAGTATTCCTTCAGTACTAGATATATTCATTATTTGGATTTTATAATTAATGAACATTAAGTCCATGTAGCAAGAGAAAATCTAGGTAATTCAAGATTGTCTTACCTCAAAGACCCTAATAGAGTTCCATATCTTCTTGGGTCTTTTAAAATTTTACCACCAGTTTGTATAGGTTTCTCCACCATCACTTGGCCACTAAATTAGGTGAACAAGGGAGGTGCCAAAGAAAAGTGCACTTGGACACAAACATAGTAGAATATGTTTGAATAATTAAAACAATTGCTTTTATCTTCTTCAATTATCATATTTTCATACCTACAACAACCTTTCAAGTTTTATATTGATGCCTCAAAGTATGTAGATGGTTCCATCCTCAATAAAAATGGGCATTTAGTCATAAATTATATTATATATTTCAATGATATAGTTTAGATAGATCCTGTGTATGACTGTGAGTTTTGTGTCATTGTCTAGGCTTACCACCACTAGAACCATTACATCTTGGGAAATAATTCTATCATACATATAATTGATAAACCATTTTAGGCTATATAAAGGCATAGCGTATTATAGAATAACCACCACTAGAACTATTAAAATATCCTATACTAGCTCCATATGAACATCAAACATGGGAAAGAAATCACCAACCTTGATAAAAATTACTACAAACAACCACTAATCATCACACTCAAAACCATCCTAGTCATGAGACTTCCAAGTAGTCTCACCTCTATGAGTCAAATTTTGACTTTTCTAGTATCCATCCATGGGGGTGTCACTTAGTTGAAAGCCTTCAAAACATGTGCATTCACGGGCTTCTTAAAAAATCCTCTATTTTTAAAATTTACCACCTCCCCTTTTAATTTATTAAACCCCTGGTGGTAAACCCTATATAATAAATAATAACCCCTTTTCAAAACTTACCATTTTGCCAAAAATATTTGAATCAATTTTTAATATCCCTTGGTAGGTTTACCATTTTATCAATGTATATTTATTGAGCATGTTTGACTCCATCAAACTATTAAGTCTTTATGAGCATAACAAAAATTAGTGGTTTGAGCTCTAACTTGACGTACAAATATATATTCTTGGTCTTCACATATTTCATTTAACCAGTAATATACAAGAGCAAGTTTTGATTATATTCTAGGTCTCCCACTCTGGGTGGGAGGACCTCATTTCAAATTCCTTGCCTCCCCCTGCTCCTATCTTACTGATCTCTAGCTGGGTATATCTTCTTGGGATCTCCCTACTGCATTTCCAGGATCTCCATGGGATCCTCCTAGCTTCTCAGGATGTGTTGTCCCATTTTGACATGATTGTTAGCCATTGGAGCCTTAAAATTAAAGAAAATGTGATCACAAGTATAAAAATAAGCATGTAATATTGTAACTATAATAAAGAAAAATTAACATGCATGAAAATATGATAGAAAACTTGATACAAAGCTCTAGAAATGCTCATATAAGAAAGATCACAAAAATTACAATGCTCCTCTCATGGAGTTTACAAATCCTGCATGATATCAAAATGGAGCTACATTGTGAATACTACTACTCAAACCTATGCACTCCAAAAAATCTCACTCAAAAACTCACAATGAGACCTTTATATAGAAAGATAGATTCCTTGCCTCTCACTCAACCCTAAGATTCATGTACATGTAGACTACATGGACATTTACATCATTTCACATTATAACACTTGTGCATTTCTTAAATTACTCTAATAAACTATTTATATCATAATATAATCCTAACCTAAATATGTACCCATGAAGGTACATTAGTAAAGAACCAAATGATGTAATATATTCTAACACCCCCTGTATTACATTATTTGGTTTTTGAAGACTTTAGTCTTCAATATGGATCTGCAATTTGGTACTGAAGTTTGTACTCTCCTTCCTATCCAAATGAGTAGTTAGTGTCTTCATAAGAATCTATCTTGGCTGATAGAGCTTTAATTCCACGTTCATCTGTAGGTTCTTCCATTTCTTCAACTTCTTGAATCTTTTGAGCAATGTGTCCTTTATGATTTTCTCCATGATATTCAAGTTGAGGATACTGATTCTGAGAAGAATATGTCCTTTAGAATTTCCTTTTTTTGAGGTTGATACTACTTTGGCTGAAATATCTTATTTTGTTGATTTCCATAGGATGTTTGATTTCCTTGATTTTGATTTTTTGGATTGAATTTGTAGTAGTTTGTACTATGCCATTTCTTTTTGCATATTTGAAAATATATGTTATTCAAAGGTTTTCATCCTTTTTAATATGATGCCATATTTCCCTATGGATTGTCTTTTGTCACCAAAGAATTGCTAGTCATATCATATTTAACTATATTTTCTACCTCATATTCTTGGAGAAAATTGACTAACTCATCAAAGGAAATATCTTTACTTAAAATTTGCAAGGAGGTAACTAGATGCTTGTAATTATCTAGAAGTCCTCTCATGGTCACTTGAACAAGAAATTTATCTTGGATATCTTCTCATAGTATTAATAATTTTCCTTTGATATCTACTACCTTTCTTAGAAATAGCTCTATACTTTCACCATTGTTCATTTTTAAAGAATATAATTGAGTTTGGAGGTTTAACATGGTAGCTTTGTTTTTCTCTTCAAATATTTTCTCTAAGGATTTCCAGGCCTCTGTAGATTTTTTTGTTGAACTGATATACGGTTGTATTTATTTTTTTTGGTAAGTTGGAAATATTATTAATAAGGGTTTTAACTGGGTCCCTGCCCCAGATGTACAAAAATTTGTAGTAGCCAGGAATTATTTAATACTTCAAAATCCCTTTCTAAAAGGGATGGAACCACTGCAATTTTACCATTCCCACGTAGGGGAGACAATAGATAAAATTCCCTCACAGGGGAGATTAAATCCGGTATAGGCAGATTGCACGCCCATGCAGGGGCTGAAAGGCATAGACAAAAATAACCATAGACCGAGGCTAGACCCCTAGCTAAAGATAAGACATATAAACCCAAACCACAAAAAACCATGGATTTAGAAAACCCCCACACTGTCATCCGAACAGGGATCTCTGGATACCTTCAAAAAGATACAACACTAAAGCAAGTCAGGGATCAACATCCATGACCTCCTCGCCTACATGTTCAACGTTCTGTTGGAGGGCCTATTTCAGAGCCAAGCTCGCACTTTCAAATGCTATGATGAAGCTTTTAAGGAACATTCTTGTCAGCCGGTTCGAGATGCCAGAGGTCGGAGCCGAATCCCCACTGACGTCGTCACCCTCCATGGGAGGGGGGAGTTCTAGCTTGACTCGGCCTTGGGTTTCTTGGTGCGAGATGATCTACGAACATGAGGGGAAGCCTCTATAGTTCTCACCCTATGCTTGCCCAGGGGAGTTCTCTTGTCAACCGAGGGGGCGGGATTGGACGATGAAGTGGTGGTTTTGGAAGGGGAGGTGGCAGCCTTGGGAGGGGAGGCAGAGGGATTGGCTATGGAAGTAGAAGGCTTGGGATGGGAAATGGAGGGATTGGCAGAAGTGGAGGGCTTGGCTAGAGAAGTAGCAACACCAGAGTTGGTGGTAGGGGTGGCGGGGGCCTCCTCACTACCCAAAGGACTGGATAGAGAGTGAGCAGGGCTATGGGGGGAGGAGGACAAGGTGGGTTCGACTGCAAGGGGGTCGCTGCAATGGGGGAATTGGTCATGACATGGTAAAAAATAATGGCAAAAATACCTTGATGGGTGGGAGGGGTGGATTTTTTGTAGGTAGCAACCACAGAAAGGTGAATGGAGCGATGAAGAAACCCAGGGATGTTCATGGGTCTGTAACCTCTGATGTGGTTAACTAAAGCAAGGTGAAAACTGGCCATAGGTTTGTTTGGGTCATCACACACCAAATACTGCATAAGAGGGATAGTGACAGTGGGGAAAGGATCAAGGACAAACTCTATCTTCAGGGCCACATTGTCCCATAATAAATTCTAGTAGTTCGGGAACCCCTCCAATTTTGGTTCCCAACAGTGCTTGTCGTGGCAAACCAGATGACCTGACAGGGGTAGAGCCACAATCTCTCCGATCAACTGAGGAGTAACCTTGAAGTGAATGTTTCTAACACATACATGACCATTCGACCATGTGCAGACAAAGTTCGCAGTAATGTCTTCCTCGGCTCCATGGAACTTGGAAAGCAGGGTAAAGAGTCGACACCCTTGTAGAAAGGCAATGGAGATGGAGTCAAGCTAAAGAGTGCTTGGTTCTACGAAGGCCATGGTGGAGGGGGAGGGAATGAAGATGACAGGAGGTGGAGGGGAGGCAAAAATTGGCCAGAGTAACGACTTGCAGGGGACATCGATGAACAGACGATGAGCAGGGGATAAATAAGAGGAAGGAAGCGAAAGGGTCATGCCGAGGGGAGGGGATGAAAGATAGGTGGACGACCGATTGCCAATCTAGGGAGGACAAGGATAGAGAGAGGACCTTGGGATGATATCCGCATGGGCGACGATGATGATCTGGGTTGGCGAAGTAGACGTGGCCAACGGAGGGAGGACAAATGGGGGAGCAGCCAAAATCTTTGCTATGAGATTAGGCAAAAAGCATTGGGATGCAACAAGGGTGGACAAAAAGTCCCACTCATTAAGATGATTAGAATGGGTGTCAGCATGTCGACCAATCATGAGGTGGCTTCATGCCATGATCTGTAGGAAAAAATGGTGGAGGAAGACCTAGAGAATCACCTACACGACATTGGAAACAAACATCATTGGTTAGCGGGGACAAACCTTAGAGGACTTGCCAAGTGCTTCCATAAGCGCCAGCTAGAGAACATCTGGCGAGGGAGAATCGTGCCACACCATCATTGGCATCTGACCTATGCCCAAGTTGGCTAACCTATCAGCAAGCTTGTTTGCTTCCCTGTACACATGGTTGGCTTCCACCTGGACGTGTTGATGCAGAAAATCCCTACTTTCCTGGATTAGAGGCCTGATATTCCATGGGGGAATTCTGTTGGAAGTGATGTAGCCTATGATGTTTAAAGAATCCCCTTCGATGTGAATTTTAAGGCTAGTGTTTCTGATCAAATGGAGGCCTCACCACAGAGCCCAAGCCTCAACCACATTGTTGGTTTGATGTTGAAGGTTTTCTATGAAGGCCAAGACTATCTTCCCACAGTGGTTCCTAACAACACCCCCTGCTCCTGCTAGACCAGGATTCCCTTTAGATGCCCCATTGAAATTGAGTTTTAACCATCCCTCCGTCGGGGGATTCCAACAAGCTTTGGAATGGGGATGGGGGGTGGGACGGGGTAGGGTGGGAATGGGAATGTTGAGGGAATTGATGATGTTGGCTTCAACCTTGCTAAGCGGGAAGCTTGGCCAGGGGAGAAGTTGAAAATTTTTAGAGGCATAGGCTAGGGATTTGATGGCCATGGAAATAGGGGTGCTGGTATTGTTGGAGAAAACCCTTCGATTGCGTTCTAACCACACCTACCAGATGAAGTGATGGAGGTAGATTTTCCACAAGAAATCCACCTTGGGATGCCGAAAATGGGTGGGCCATTGGATAAACAAATCCATGAGGGATTTAGGACGGGCCCACTAAATTTGAAAGGTGGAAAAAATGAAATCTAGGCCTTCCTTAGAAAATTCACACTCAACTAGTAGGTGGTTGATGGATTCCCAGTTGGACAAGCATAGGTGGCATATTTTGGGGACCGGGATTCCCCTCTTCATGAGGTTTTCAGTGGTGAGGGCTTTGTTTTGGATAGCAGTCCAAGAAAAGAAACCAATTTTAGGGATAAGACGCTTAATCCAGACAACTGTGAAAGGGATCGTGGAGCCACGAGGGTTAACCAGGATGGAGTGAGCTGACTTTATCGAGAAATCCCCACTATCAGTTCCTACCCAAATCGGATGATCTAGGGTGGCAGAGGTGGGAATAATGGTAGTTCTGAGTAACTTAGATAGATGGTCCCTTGTCCTACCTAGGAAAGTCTTCCACTGACCCTGTCATTCTATATAATATTTCACCTTGACTCCCCATATTCTCTCTAGATTCGGTTTGATATTAGAAAACTCAAGGAAATCCTTGAGGGGTTTATCTTTAAGCCATGTGTCTTCCCAGAAGTTGATAGAAGATCCTTTACCTAGCTGCCATCGGGAGCCTTTGATGATGAGAGGTTTTGCTTGAATGACGACCTTCCAAAAGGTAGATCCATTGATAGGGATGTTGTTGTCCATCAAAGACATATTTTTGAGATACTTGCTCTGGACAGTTGAAACCCATTCCACTTTGAAGTTTGTAAATAGTTTCTAGGCATGTTTTGCTAGGAGGGCTAGATTCATGTTGGTAGACCTCCTCAGTCCAAGGCCTCCTTTGTCCTTCAATTGGCAGACCTTATTCCAGCCCACAAGATGAAATTTTTTGGTGTTTTTTGGACCCACCCATAGAAACTTTTTTGGATCTTCTCAATTTTGAAATGAACTAAAGCTAGAGCTTTGAAGATAGACATGAAATAGATTGGGATGCTTTGGAGGACAACCATGGTAAGGGTTGCTTTGGCTGCTTGAGATAAGAGGGAGCCTTTCCATGTTGTAAGCTTGCATCTGATCCTATCAATAACGTTGTCCCACATTGACTCTTTCGGGCTTTTGGTGAATAGGGGAAGACCTAGGTAAGAGGTGGGAAGATCCATGATGCAACACTGAAGGATGCGAGCAATATTTCACTACTTGTTTCCTAGAGTGTTGAGAAAATAAAATTTGCTCTTGAGGTAGTTGATCTCCTGGCCTGTAGTAGAGGCATAGGTATCAAGGATCCCTTTGATGGATTTGGCTTGGACAATGAAGGCGATAGTTGCGATGATGGTATCATCAACAAACTACTGATGGGATAGGGGAGGGGATTCTGAAGAAGCCTTGATCCTTGTAATACACCTTGTCAAACATGCCTGCTTGAAGGCTCTACCTAGGGATTCGATAAGGATAATGAACAAGAAAGGGGATAAGGGATCCCCCTATCTGATTCCTCTGAGGCTAGGGAAATAACCAACAGCTGAACCATTGACTAAAACTGAGAACCAAGGATCTGAGATGCATCCCTTAATGAGGTTAATCCATTCTATGTGAAAACCAAACCGAGATAGGACTTTCAAAAGAAAATCCCTGTCCACCCTATCAAAATCTTTGTTGATATCCAGTTTTAGGAACATGGTAGCTTTCTTGTTGCAGAGAGTTGAGTGGAGTGTTTCATGAAGGGAAATGATGCTATCAGTGATGGATCTTCCTTCAACTAAGCTACCTTGGCAAGGATCAATGATGGAGGGGAGAATTTTCTTCAGTATTTGAGCAAGGGTCTTGGTAAGGATCTTGTAGATGATGTTGCACAAGCTAATGGGCCTAAAGTCATTCATGGTTTTGCACTGGGGGCTTTTAGGGACCAGGGCTATGAAGGTGGAGTTAGTCCCTCGAGGGATGGTTTTGGTGTGTTGGAGCTCCATGATGGCCTTGCAAACATATTTCCCCACTATATCCCAAAAGGTCTGAAAGAAGCGGGGGGGAACCCATCCGGGCCTGGAGCCTTGTCAGCCTTCATGGAAAATAAGGCACTTTTGATTTCCTTCTCAGACAGGGGTTGGATCAAATACTGGTTCATTTTGGGGGTGACTAAAGAGGGAATGTTTCCCAACAGGGCCTCCTGGGCTACGGAGTTGGTGGGGATGGCAGCTCCCATCATGTTGTTGTAAAAGGATGAGGCTTCCTCTCGGATCTTGAAGATATCTTGAGAGACAGTTCCATATTGCAAGGTGAGCTCCTTGATCTTATTTGTACTTTTGTTGTGCAAAGTAGATGCATGGAAAAACCTTGTATTAGCATCCCCATCCTTGAGCCAGAGAGCCCAAGATTTCTGTCGCCAGAAGGTCTCTTCTTTGGCAAGAATGTTGTGATATTCTGCTAGAAGTTGTCTTTCCTCATTCCTCAGCTGAGGGGTCCACTGATCGTGTTGGATTTGTTGTTCTAACATTTTGAGTTGGCTCAATGTTTCCTCTTTGGCCTTAAAGATATTCCCAAACACTTCCCTATTCCAGATTTTTAGGTTTTCTTTGATGGAATTCAGTTTTTGGGAAACCTAGTAGATGGTTGATCCTAGGATAGGGGTATTCCACCACTCCTCGATCCTCTACTTTAGGTCTGGGTGATGAATCCACATGTTCTCAAATCTGAAAGGGGTCTTAAAATATGGAGCCTTATTCAATTCCAGGAGGAGAGGGGAATGATCAAAGTTGATTCTAGGGAGAGGGATCAGGGATGTGTCTCCAAACAGGGGAATGGCCTGCTGAGATAGGAAAAACCGATCCAGTTTTACTTGGATGTGCTCAGCCCCAACCCTTTTATTGCTCCAGGTGAATTGACTACCTTTGATCCAGATGTCCATAAGCTCATTCTTAGAGACAAACTCTTGGAAGTCCATGATGCTTTTGGAGGGAGTGCATGCACCCCATTTCTTATCAGAGTGGAAGAGGGGGGAATTGAAATCCCCCGCTACCATCCATGGAAGGTTGGAGAAAGCATCCTTCATAAGATACAAGGATCTCCACATGCTGCACCTTTCCATGGGATTGTTGGGGGCGTAAATGTTGGATAACACCCAAGTGAATTTGTTTTCTTTGTAGTAGAAAACCAAATTTAGGGTCCTTTTGGAATAGGATATGACTCTTCCTTCTACCTTTTCAAGGTCCCAAAAACATAGGAGGCCTCCCACCGATCCTTCAGTTGGGGATGAAGCCCATTGGCCCTTCTTCCAAATTTTTTGAACTATGTTGTGAGTTCTTTCAGTATCAGTTTTAGTTTCTTGAAGGATGAGTATAGAAGGTTTGTACTCTTTCCTCATGGTACAAGCTAACCTCTGTTTGCTCAGGCTGTTAAGACCTCTAATGTTCTAGGAGAGGATATTCATCTAGATGTTTTGATGGGTTTCTTGCCTCCCTTGATCTGAAGAGGGGGAGGTTTGGGATTCTTAGTCTCATCCTTGGTTTGGTTGAACAACATAGGGAATAGGGTTAGCTGCACTCCGTTCATGATATGATCATCGGTGTCCTTATTTTTCTCTAGATTGGATGGTTGGCCCCTTTTATTTTTGCCCTCGGTGTCTATGGGGCCTTTTTTTCTTCTTGTGATGATTGAGCTAAAGTCCGCTTTGGAATGGGAGGGACTGGAAGCGTCTTCTAAGGATTCAGGATAGGAACCAGGAGGGGACGAGGGTTCTTTCGAGGGACAAGAAAGGGGGACACCCACCTGGAGGAGGGGGTTGGGATCAAACAAGGGATCGGGTTGGGGAATGATGGGAGGGAGGGAGATGTTGGGGTTGGGAGCAGAAGGCCCAGATTTGGAGGGGGATGGGGGGGATGGGGATCGATGGAGGGGTTCTGCATAGGGATGGATGTAGGGAAGAGAACCTCATCATTAGAATAGCTTAAGGGCCCAAATATGTTAGGGAAAGCAAACATAGAACATACCTGATCAGATTTTGAAGATGGATTGTTGATGGGGGGTTCCTGGTGAGCCGCCTACTTCCCTTTTTCTTTTTTCGATCGGGTGCTCCCGATGCCCTTGGAACGATCATTATGCTCTCCCATCTAGGTTTGTTTGAAATGAGGAGGGGGGACCTTTGACTGGAGCTTCCCACTGGGGCTTGAGGGATGGACATTGAGATCAGAGGTGCCCCTGGGATTTGCATTCAATGCAAAATGCAGGTTTATTCTCATATTCAAAAGCTTGGCACCATTTGAAGTCCCCATAAATGAGGTTTAAGCGGGTGGGGAGTTGGGAGGCAAGGTTGGCATTGACACAGATTCAAGCATGGCCCATGCGAGATCGGGCCTTTGTTGTAGGGTCAATCACCACAAGTTCCCCAATGTAACCCCCTATCCACCGAAGGACATCTTCATAGAAGAACTGGATGGGGAGCTCTGGGAGACGGACCCAGATTGGCGCGAAGTTGATGTTCTGAGTTTGGGGGTTGAAATATTCCCCCACTTTCTTAAAAATAGACTTTTCCTACCAAAGAACTAGGGTCCCCTAGTGAGGATCCGAGCATAATCATCCTGGTTGTTTAGGCAGATCAAGAAGAAACCCCGGGAGAGGGCCACTAACTAAAGGCTTCCCATCATTCACCATTTGAAACTGGCCCATCTTCGTATGGACTCCATATCAGGTCTCCCTCCCATGAACTTGCCCACCAGAGAGAGGGATTCATTGGAGAGTTTTTCTACCATGAACGAGATAGGGAAGACCATATTCTCCCCTGATACGATCACAACGGGATGGTTTGCGATTCCTATGGGGCTAGGTATTGCCTTGCCTGTAACCTTCTCCAGGTACGTCAGAGGGGCATCAATTTTCCCTCTAGGGTTTGGGTCGGGGCCCTTGTGACCATCCTTCGATGGAGGAATCTCACCCTATTCTAGGTCCCCAGAGGGGGCCTGGGAAATCCCTCCAGCAAAAATCCCACCAGCATAAACCCCACCAGAAGACCCACAGTTGCAAAGGCTACTAAGGAAGTCATTTTTCCCCAATTGTGTTTTTTGATATACAATTGTATTTCACTTTATTAATGCCTTAGCATCACTTTATTTGAATGTATGGATTTCTATATCATCTAAATTTGGCTTAGTTTTTATTCCTATAGTAATTTCCAAGAGTTTCTCAAATGTCAAGATGGCCTTTAATTTGTTTTTCCATGAGAAATAGTTTGAATATTTAAGTAATTGAGATTATGTAAGAATGAACTTATTTGATGTCATTGTGGTCCTAGTTTTCTACCTTATATCTCCCTAGTAATGACATATGCTATAAATATGATTCACTTCTATATTACTCTTCCAATTATAATTTTGATGCACTTAATATCTTAATCTCTTTAAATATGATTTAATGCAATGATAGGTTTCTAAAATTCTAGAAATTCAGTTGAAGTAGGATTCCTTATATCTCCCTAATTAGAAGTTTTAGAAATACTAAGTATTTGCAAACTATATTTTTCTAATCCTTATATCTCCTTGTGTTTTTAATGTTTGCAAATGTTCTTGAAGAAATGGAAATAGTTTAAATGATTCTATTTTTAATTCTTTATTTCATATAATCAATATCTTCTTCAGAGATTCCTTTTAACGCCTTATTACTCCTATTACTAATATCTCTAGAATATATAATGCACTTTATATGATAGGTATTAGTATTGTATTGCATTTAATATTGACACGAATCATGTATTGCATTTAATATTGACATAGATCATGCATATTAAATGCCTCCTTGTAAAGGCAGACATGCCTATAAATATGTTTTTGTTGAATGCAATTAACAATTTTCATTGTGCCATTCTCATGTTTGCCTCTTGAGTGTTCTTCCCACATCATTGGTATCAGATCAAGGTGCAAGGGTTTTTGGAAAGTATCCTCTTCCTGAGACCATATTGGTTCAAAAAGGAATGAGAAATCCAACCCTTGGATCTTTATGGGTGAATGCTATTTCCCTCTCATGAACACTTTTGAGCACTCCTGTTTTTGAAAACTCTCAATTGGGGTCCCTATGACTCCCGACCCTCAACTCACACTATAGTGCAGTCTTTCCGATTTTGTTTAGTTTGATCTGCATTTCTTTTTACAGTTTCCAACACAAGTGAGACTAATTTGCCAACTTTTTTCTTTCTACAGGCATTTCTATCCACATATTTTCTTGACTTGTGTACTTGATCATATTCATAGTTGGGGTCACTCCGATCCTCGACCCTCAACTTATGTTGTTGTGTGATATTTTTGATTTTGCTCAATCTGATATGTATTATTTATAGTTTCCATGTTTGACACCATGATGTCAAACCTCGAGCTTTCACTCAATGAGATATCTCATCGACTTAGGGATATCTTTGTAGAAATCCAATAGATCCAAGCTAAAATTCTTCTTGCCATGACTACTACTGATAAAATTCTTCTTACCAACAAAGCACACCAGCTAAGAGATCTCACTGTTGAAATTCAGCAGATCCAAGTTGCTAGACTCATCAAAATGGCCATTGTTGTTGATGTTCCTACTGTGAAAGAAGATATTGTTCAAATAATTATTGAAGGAAAACTTGTTTGAATTTTAGATGATGTTTCTCATAATATTGAATTTTTGTCTATTGTTGATCTCCCGAAAGAAGAACATGCCAAACTCTTTTAGCATCTCTATGATGAATAAGGTCATACCCCTTCCCTTTATGGTGTTCAAGGTGATTATTTTTTTGGATCTGATGTTTCCACACCATAAAATAGCATTTTGCCTCCACACCTTTGCACAAAAATTCCACTCTAGACTCAACTGTGCCCACCTTTTTTCGGAGCTCATTTGCTTCAGTCCTGTAGCCCTATGATCTATTGTATGATTGCACTTTGTGGCCTAGCAAATCATCCACAACTTCTCTATTGTAGTTTTTTTACTCGATGGTTCTTCTCTCGAACGTTGGTTCTATATTCTCGATAGCAATCACAAAAGTTTTTAGAAAACGAATCTCCAACCGTCATTGCTTATCTCGATGCATCTCCTGTTCGGTCTCTGAATCTGTATTTTTAACATTTTTATCAAGATTCAATTGATCTATTATTATTTGACAAGATTCCACAGTGTCAAGATCCTCCTTCGTGGCACTCGTTTGTCTTTCCCGCATTATAATAATGGATTTCTATTATTAGCACCAACTTCCCATTTTAATGCCCCATTTCCATCCTTTTGGCCATTGGTTTTTGTTGGGTTTTCAATATGCCTCCCCTAGCTTGTGCACCCCCATGGCCTCCTCCTCTCAATTTGTGTTGGTTGCTAGTCATTATCATCGTTCAAACATGCCTTCCACTTGCCACTTTCCCGTGTTGCCATTAAATTAACCATTTTCATTCCATAATAGTTGTTGTTCCTTTTCCCTTGGAGAAATTTTTAAATTAAATTTAATTTAATTTAAAATTACAATATTTAATATCACACTTATTTTTAAATACCATAATTATGCGTTAAATTAAATATTCTTCGTTGATCGTTGCCCATTCACATCATCCATAAACCCATAATTAAATTAAATTAAAATTTAATTTAATTTAATCCATCACTTCCATCTCCATTGATCGTTGCCCATTCACATCATCCATAAACCCATAATTAAATTAAATTAAATTTCATTTAATTTAATTTAATCCAATCATCCATAAACCCATAATTAAATTAAATTAAATTAAATCCATAAATTTCATCGTTGAATTTTGCACCCCGTGTTGACCATTGTCGTCAACTTTTGTCATTGGTTGTTGCCTCGGCTTCCACTCCATTGCACTTAATTTCCACACTGATATTTTTTTTGCCACATCACCTGTTGTTTTCTTCTCCTATCAAATTGAGAGACTCTTTAGCCACCCACCAGCATAGCAATGATTAGTGTCATTGGAAAGGTTCTTCCGAGCCCGACTCAGTGCCAACATCTATTTTTTGTTTTCTAAAGACTTGCTCCAGTTCATCATTGGTCTTTCTATTTTTGTACAAGAGTGCATTTTTGGTTGTACCCGACACTCCTTTGCTTTTCCTCTTTCTCTTCCACACTTGTACACATTGGGGACCAATGCTTCCTTAGTGGGGAGGAATGATAGGTATTAGTATTGTATTGCATTTAATATTGACACAGATCATGCATATTGAATGTCTCCTTGTAGAGGCAAACATGGTTATAAATATGTTTTTGTTGAATGCAATTAACAATTTTTCATTGTGCCATTCTTGTGTTTCCCTCTTGAGTGTTCTTCCCACATCATGATATCAAACTTGCAATATGACTACAAATATTTCTCACCTTCTTGATGCTTGATTCTAGTTTACAAGTTACTTGGAATGTATGTTGTTTGCAAGTTTGATTACTCTTGTTACTCTTCACCTTGCTTGTGCACTTTCTCCTTCATGTAGATAGACTGGTTTGTCTTCCTTTATTCATTCTAATGCTCTCTGAATATGTGTTGTAAACTAACTCTTTTCCCTTGAATGTTACGTGCATTTTATGTGCCTTGAACTCATGTCAAAGCTCATCCTTCTCTAGTGAGTAATCATGTCTCCTTTGTTGGTTTCTCTATCACTCTACGTGCTCTTTGAAATAGTTAATTTCTACTTTCTTTCAATGTTATTTTGTTCTTTTAAAGGCTACGTATGTGGGCACCTTCTTAAACTTGGTGTATGATGGAATGGAAGTTCCATGTGGCGCTTGTCTTTTCTAATTTTTTGAAAACAATTCTTATTGCACCTCCTCCCAATGCCTATGACATGTGGTGCTTGATTCCTTCTATTTAGGTGATTATTTCCTATTATCAATGCTTCTACTTTATTTCTCCATGCTAGGTGCTCATATATAGATCATTATCAATGTTGTTTCATCTTTTTCACTAATGTTGAGTGCTTATTTCACTTATTTTTGTTGTAATTTCAAATATAATATGTTATGATATAATTTTGGGCACTCAAAATTGTTCTTCAATATGACACTCTTCCTACAAAGTGCATGAAACCACTCCTTCCATGTGATTATTTATTTATATCTTCTTTTAAATTGCTTTGGACTTGTCCAATTTCCTTTTCGGTGCTTTTCCAACACTCACTCCTTGGTAATATTTCTTGTTTTCTATGTTTTCTCCATAGGTAGAATACTCAGGCTATCTTCAATGGCACTATTGGATGTCAATACCTATCCATTTCTAGCTTGCTTCAATAGTAAAATCTCCTCCTTGATGATGATAAACCATTTGGAATAGGACATCTGCTCTATCCTTATATTATTTCACTTGTATTGGCTATGTTGTAGGCCTAATTTATGTGCTTCGTATAGGTGATAACTCTAGTGGTAGTGGCACTTCATTGGGTGTCTTTAGACACCTTAGATAATTGGATTTTTTAGACTTTGGATGGCTCTTCCTAATGCTTATCAAGGATTTCTTCTAGGATGTTGTAGGATGTCTACTTGGAGACCTTGCTATGTTTCTCTATTGTTGTTCAATCTGCCTCTTAACCACACTTGTAGAGTCCTTTTTGGATGAATCTTATATGTAGATTATGACTAACCCTTATGCTTGTAATATGAGTCTTTAACTCACTCAAACTACAGGTTTCAATTGGCTGGTTTTGCTATTTTATTGTGTTGTCCAAGATAGATTTCAAAAATTGTTTTTACTCCTATTCAAATCTGTCCAAATAATCCTTTTGGAAATGTGGCCTTCGATTGCACCTTAGACTTGGATTTTATTCTCCCTTTCAAGCTTTTATTTTACCTTAATATGATTAATTTCTTCCTCAACCTTTGGAGGTAATACTTAACCTTTTTTGTGGCTACTCCTTTGCCACAATATTTTGCAAGTAATTGCCTTCAACTTCCTTGTTTGGCTGAGATAAAACTGATATTATTATTGCCTTTAATCCTTGGAAATATCTTCCTTGCTTGGCTATTCTTTCACTTATCAGTCCAAGTGTTTCAATAAAATATTTGCACTATATATTTATTCAAATTTATAGCCTTATTTTGATTAGAATAAGCAATAGAATGTTGATACTTTTATTTCTCTCTAAATATATCTAAATTCTATTTTCTTCTATGTGCAAGTGTGATCCTTGTAAACTATAACTTCTGCACTACTTTTGAATACTTGAAATGAAACTTTTTATGCAACCTTTAAACTTTGTAATTGGTGTTCTAAAAATTTAATAGAAATTCAAATATAAAAAGCTCAACTAATGAAATTTTGCTCCTTATTGCATACCTTTTTCCTTGTATATGATGACGATGATAGTGACTTTAGTCACTTAAATTTTCTACCTTTTGTAGATGTTATTGCAACTCTTCTAAGCTATCCAAAACATATCACTTTCTCACCTTTATGCAGCTTCAATACTTGAATAATATGCTACCCAATACTGTAACGTGGTCGCTTAAATGCTCCTTTTGAATGTACCTTTGAAATCTAATATTTAGCAGTCACTAATGCTACCTAAATTGCTACCTTTTTCTATCCTCAAGTCTAAAAAATTTGAGATTGTAAAGCAGTCAATACCTTCACTGAAAATCTATCCTTGAATCTCAAAAAATTGGTAGGATCCTCCCCCAAATTGTAGCTGATATGTTCACTCAAGAACCCTTCAATTATGGCCCCCAAATCTCTTAGATTTGGTGGTTTTTCTATCTCCTTTCTCTTGCCAAATTTTGACTTCAAAGTAGATCTCCTCCTCAAAAAATCTTGTCAATCTTGAGATTTATTCCATACTACCTTGTGATTTGATAATATTCTTGTCAAACCTTCTCCTTTGGGATTGTTGTTGGATGGTGATGATTTTCCCAATTCCTTAGCTATCAATAGATTCCCCTTTGGTGTTAATTTCTCTAGTGAGTTCTAGAAACTCCTTCAATGAGGCTCACCAAGACTTCTTCTTGTTTCTCCTTAAGACCTATCCAAGGTCTTCAATGTTGCAACTTCAAAATCTTCAATGAGACCTTCCTTGGCCTCTTCCATATTTAAATATGGAAGTATAGACACCAAAATATAGCCACTTGTCATCCATTCATGCCATTTAATCACATTTGTTCGTTATATATATATATATATATATATATATATATATATATATATATATATATATATATATATATATATATATTTGTGTGTGTGTGTGTGTGTGTGTGTGTGTGTGTGTGTGTGTGTGTGTGTGTGTGTGTGTGTGTGTATTTACTTAATATATATTTAAATATTAATATTTTATATATTATATTTATATATATAATATATATAGGTCCGAGGTGTAGACCAATTGGTTCATCCAAACCCCATAAGGGGGGCGGAGGTCCAAGGTTTAAATCTCGAGCCTCACCGGACTGAACGCTTATCCCTTTCTTGGTGCTTTCAACGACGTAAAAGGTTTAAAATGATTGTGGCATGGCAGTTATAGGGGTGGACTGCACGAAGATCTATGTGGCATCTTCTGGGGTGAATAGCATAGAATACTGTGGTGGCCATAAAAGTTGGATAGCCTGCCTAGATTCATGGCGGCTATCGATTCCACCATGTATATATATATGTATATATATATGAATTAATCCTAGCCCTCCACCACGTTTTAATCTCAGCCATCCATCCACCTCAATCCATGCCACTTACCCAGATTTAATCTCCACCCTTCCTCATGTTTTAATCTTGGCCACACATTTTGTGTCATCGAAACCCTAACATGTTCAAGGGAAGATTATAAAAGAGGAGTCATTTTGATGAATCAAACCCTTAAAATATCCCTTGAATCCTTAGTCCTTGATATTTTGAGGTTGAATTCTATCGATGAATATTTGCAAAGAATTCTTAGAGATCATTAAGCCCTTCTACCCTAGCCATCACATCATCATTCCTATCCTCCATCATCACCCTTGCATCATTCGCATTCATCATCGCATAACTCGTGCAAAACTAGATCTGGTTCTATGACATCTTCCTTAGATCTTGAATGCCCTAGTGCATCTACCATCATCAAACTAATAACCTTGGTGCATCTACTACCATCATAGAATACCTCTAGGTATTTTCTATAATAGATCTATAGTTCCATAGCCCTCGAGCACTGTTTGGGCATCCTTGTGACCATCATCTATAGAAATAGAAGCAAAATTTTCAAGTGATAAGGTAATAAAGTTATTTGTATTTATTTTATATTCTTGCACTTTATTTTTAGTTTTATATTCAACATCTAGGGTTTAGTTAATTTCTTTCTGAGGGCCTCACATTGTGGAGCCCTCATAGGTATTACTAATATCTTTTGTTGTTTTTTGTTGTAGGTATAAGAATCATATTTTTGGAAGTTGTTGAAGCTAGGGTGGCCCTTTTAGGATACACAAGCCCACCCACAACCTCGTTTGGATTGAAGACAAGCGTGAAGACACCAACTATTATTTTGAACTAGGGTTTTGAAGAACCCTAGTATCTATAAATTTGTATCAACATAAGTATTGTAAAACCCCATATTTGGGCATATTGATTGTATCATTTGAGATCTACCCACATTAATAAAGAGTTTATCTATCTTGTGCAATCTTTGTGTATTATTGTGCTTATTGTTATTTTATCTTGTGTATTGGTGTTGCTTGATTTTTGATTCACAAAATGGTGATCATGGTGGGACCCCCAAAGGGTTCTCTATGTTAATTTACTTTATCATTAACTTCTATTTCTATTTTTATTTTACAGGTTCCAAAAATTTGATCATATGATTTTCGTAGAACTAGGGTTTCTAGAGATTGCAAAATTTGATCAAAGGTTGCGCGGATGCCCTGCAATGCTCGAGGGATGCCCTAGTGCATTCAAGAGATGCCCTGGTGCATTTCATAGAGTGGGGAAGAGATACGTAGGCTTCCTGGTAAGCCTACTTCAAACCCTAACCCATTTCTGCTTCATTTTTCCTACTTTTTATAGTAAAATTGATAAAAAGAAAATCATTTAGTTTCTATTAAAAGTAGTTATATTTAATTTGCATTTTAGGCATTTACATTCATCTTGCACATTGCATTTAGAGTAGACTTGCATTCATATTCATCATAGTTCACATTTCAGATTTAAATTTTGTTGTTTTCTAGTGTGTTTTATTCAATATTTTGCATATTATTTTCATGTGAAATTACAATTGCATAAAATAGTTGCATAATAGGGTTAAAATTTCTATTTTTACTTGTCTAAGTTGGAACAAGATCAGAATACATAAGTATACTCCCACATTTGGTGATTCAAGGTGGAAGAATTAGGTGAACCCTCCACTGTTTAGAGTGGGTCTTAAGCGGTGTACCCTACGTTCTTTTGAGGAACTTGGTATTATTATTTTTGGCTTCTGATTTAGACCTATGAAATAGGTTATTTTTAACATTGTATGTACACAATAGATAACATAAAATTTAAAATGAATCACACACTACATATTTCACAATAAATAATAATGAGTTGGATTTCATCACCAACCATTGTTTGAGATTTGGTGATGGTGGGCTTCATCTCCATCCATCAATATCTACCCTTAGCAACCATAGACACCCATGAGCAAACTTTCTAGATTTCATCACTAGGAAGAATCTCATTTTCCATCCAACCATAGATTTTACCTTGCATAATTCATATTAGAACATTCATAACACACAAACCTCACAAAAAAAAAAAAATATAAAAGAGATAAAAAAGGAGGTAAGAAAAATATATTGCAAAAACATAGGATTGAATTGCTTACTTAATTTTGTAAAAATTTTATTTGCATTTCTTTCTTACATATTTCACATTTGATTCACTAGCTTATGGTTTTAACTCGAAATCAAACAAAAGTCTTGAGTCAAATTTCCATCAACCAAGTCACTTCATCCATGGAGTGTTCAACATATTTCCCTACCACTTCTATGGTTAACCCCATTAGTGTGATATAGACAAGTTGTTCAGATTTATCTATGGGTCCCTCACACATTGTGCATACTTCAAATGTTGATGTTTTGCATAGAGCCATCCATACATCCATTCCACAAATAGAACCATCATCACCCACCAACCATAACATAACCTATATAGACATGGCTAAAGTGGAAGCTTTTCAAATATCCACTAACTATGTTCTAGAACAAGTCCATAGCCCACCTAGGCATGATCCTTCTTTTCAGTAGGAACTTACCTCTTCACAACCTTCTAGCCTTACCCAGGTGTATACCAACCCTCTTTTTGAGGCATCAGCTACACCTTCCTAGCATTGGTCCATTCCACAATAGTCATGTGCTCAAAGCACCTCCATCCCATCTTCATACACCACCACCTATGGCAATCCTTTGTATGAAGCACATGTCAATGCTGCTTCACAAATGCTAGTCTCCACCCCATCCAATGTCTCCCATCTAGTTGTAATTCCCATTGCAACTTATCCTCCACCTACCTCATCCATTCCATCCACATCCACACCATCTACCTTAGATGTGGCCATACAAAAAGCATGGCAACATCTCAATACATTGCTTATGGCTCAACAAGGTGCTCAATCTTGTTCCCAACAACAAGTACAGGTGATAAATTTTAAATCCCAACCTATTTCCACCCAACCCACATTTTTCACTCCAAATCCATCATGGGTACCACAATATTCTATGGTTTCCATCCCCACACCACCATTAACTCACACCCATGCCATTCCCACAAATCATCAAATTCATAGTCCTCACACATCATCTCCTTTTCAACATTCACAATCATTTCTTCATCAACCTCAACATCACCAAATTCAATTCACTCCACCAAATCATCACCATCTCATCACACCCCAACATCTCACCACTCCACCTTCACAAAATCATCAAGTAATTCAGGGCTTCCATATACCTGGGGAAGACCCTAGAATTCAAGCCATGCAATAACATATTGATAGCTTGATGCAACATACTCCTGGTATGATGAACCATAAGCCAACTCTAAGATAGTTGATCAATCAACCAATTCACTTTTTGGTACCATCACCACCATATCCGATAGATTTTACATTACCAAAATTTGATAAATTCAAAGGGACTGAGGACCCTAGAGAGCATGTGAGTACATTCATCCACTCCTGTTTTAGAATCCAACATCATGATGCTCTAATGCTTCGAACATTTCCTCAGACATTGGGGGAGATGTCGTAGAGTGGTACAACCATTTACCTCATCATAGTATTTATACTTTTGAATAGTTGGTTGACCAATTTCTTGAAAGGTTTTCCCTCAATGTTAGAAAGAAAGTATCATTGTCTGACTTATATGGTTTAAAATAATTTGATGATGAGTCAGTATATGATTTTGGCAACCATTGGAGGGTTGTTATCACAAAACTACCATTCACCCTACCAATGGAAGAGCTAACCCGATTGTTTACCAAGAGTTGCCTAAAACCCATCTCTTGGTTATTACAATTACAATAGTATAGATCATTTGAGGAAGCTCTTGCCTAGGCTAGCATAATTGAGGAGATCAAAATCCAAGAAGGTGTGCTTAAGCCCAAAAATAAAGAATGGTAGAATAAGGGCCAATACAAAGGTAATTATTTTAGCCAATCCAAACCAAATCAGGCCAATCAGGCCAATCAAGCCAATCAAGTCAATCAAGTGGTCATGAGCTAGTTGGTAATGGCTCAACAACAACCCATGCAACAACAACCACAATAAATTACATATCATGTGGTTCCCTCACCATCACAATTAGTCCAAAACATAGTGCCAACTATGGAAAATTACCCACATCGATAATCTATTTGACAAAACTATCAATACACCCCCTTAGCCGAATCATATACCTCCATATTTCATAGGTTGTATGACACTAACCAACTTGCCTTGCCTGAGGTTAAACCAGATGACCCTACCAAGCATAGTAAACACTATAGGGAATATTTGTTTTGCCCTTATCATAGGCAGAATGGGCATGATATAAATAGTTGCTACAACTTCAAAGACATAGTGCAAGATCTCATTGACTTAGGGGCCATCAAGCTTGATAGTCCCTTAGCTCAACAAAACCAAAACCTTGGTATCTATCAAACACCACTTCCTCATCATGAGGAGGTACAACCAACAATAGGAGGATCTAATACCAAGACCCCTCCTAATCAAGTCAATCATGTTCAACAATACCAAGGTTTTATGGGTGCTATCCATGTAGTTACCCAAGGTCAACAATGCACTAACAATCAACAAAATGTACAACAACATGTTCAATCTCCCATAGCACCATAGGCAAGTGTGTCTCCTCAACCTACCACATCATCATCACCCATTCAATTTTCCACCAATCCTTCCCAACCCATTCATATTCCAAGTCATCCATCTCCACCCATTCATCCTCTCAATCATCCATCAAGGCCAATCATCTCTTTGAGTAGTCGATTAACCACTAGCCTTAAAATAGCTTCAGCTAAACTATCTATCTATGAGCTTATACAACAATCTCCCCCACATCATGAGGCATTAATGGATATTTTAAAATCCATTGAACTTCAATCTCAAGATGCTAATACCTTTAGCAATTTTGTGGGGAGCATCCAAACATGTATGGAGCCTTCCATTACATTCTATGATTTTGAAATTAAACCAATATCATCGAAATCGGTGGACCCTCCATTGCACATCATGGCTCAAATTGATAGGAAGCCATTTAAATGAGTATTGATTGATATCGGCTCCTCTATCAACATCATCACCACATCCGCTCTCCAACATCTCAATATTCCACCATCCCACATCACCAAATCCACTTTCACCTTGAAAGCATTTAATGATGCTCTCTGCTCCATAGTTGGCACTATTGTTTTACCCATCGAAGTGGGGGTAAAAATGTTGCACACCATGTTTCACATCTTGGAAGGTTCCATGGCATACAATGTACTCCTTGGACATCCTTGGATGAGGGAAATGAGATGTGTCCCTTCTATACTTCATCAATGCTTGAAATATGTACATGAGGGACAAGTTCATTGCATACCGATGGATGTTGAACCATTTAAGTATTACAATTTCATTTCAAATCCTTATGAATCCATGCTTCCTTCCACTCATATTTCTTGACACCATCAACCACCTCATCAACCACACAATCCACCTCTTCATCAAAATCTCCTATTCTTGAGGAGCTCCCCATCACCACTTCACATCAAGCCTCCACTTCCATACCCCCATATTCATCACCTTTGACTACATGCACATGTGGTCAAACTCAATCCACATCAGCCACATCATCAACATCAACATCCTCCACCATCATTCCTTCCACATCATCACCCATTCAACAACCACCTCAGCCAAATCCACCTCCATCCACATCAACCAATGTCTCACAAGTCGCATTAATAGATTGTGAGATGCCATCCCAGTCCATACCTCTCCCATTTTTGGAGCCCCAAGCCAATCATGAGTCATCCATATCCACTTCATCCACCTCCACATCATCCCAAGTTGTGGTCCACCTCACTAATCTTGGTATTGGTGAATATGTGGTCCAAGACATCACCGTCACACCGCTTAGCATCCAAACTGCTAAGGATTATGGTCACCCATGTGACCCACCCTTATCTATAGGAGTGGTGTACAACATGGGTTCAATGCCCAATAGCATTAATTTTGTGTATGGGGGGATTGATTCATCATCCAATCTATCTTCCCTAGATGAACCCAAGCAACCAACTCCTACCAATATACAACACATGTCGGGTTTTCCATCCTGATATTTTCATATAGTTAATTGGCAAGGACATGGCCTAGGATGACATGAATAGGGAATGCATGAGATCATCGATGTTTCATATCGAGAAGCGCATGACCATTCAGGTTTAGGCTATCATCCACTTTCTTCCACTTCTTCTTTTGAACAAGCTTTTCAAAGTTTACATTTGAATTCAGAAGAAGATATCCATCACATCGATGAATCTGAAGATGAAATTTATGAAGAATTTGATGTTATATCGATAGCTTCTAATGAATCTGATGAGGAATCAAAACCCATCATTCCATTCACTGAACAAGATGAGTTTTACCTCAGAATGTTCCCCATCCATCAGCCCATCCTTCACTTGCTTCTTCCACAAGAGTGAGTCAAACCAACCGGTGAACCACCACCTCCACTTCATTGATCCATCTCACCAGCCAATTTTGTAATATATGTACATAATTATAAAAAAAAAAAAAAATAAAAAAATAAAAAAAAATCATTTGCATTGCATGAACATGGCTTTTTCCAATTGCATTTATTTGTGTTGCTTGTTGTTGTTCAGGTTTCTAGAGTTCTAGCATCAGTTCTAGCAGATAGGATCCATCCATCCTCCACCTTGCCAACCACCATTTTCCCCTTTAAGTTAACATGAATCATGTTGACTTATTCACCCCACTCCGTAATCCATATGATTTGGCAAAGCCAATTCCAATTGACATGAGCCTTATTGATATGGACCAGATTTCCTCACCTCCATCCTTTTTTGAATTTGTCCTTTTTAAGGAATTGTTAAGGGCTTCATCCAACTACATTCCTCCATCACCTCCACCTTCACCTTCACCTTCACCTTTAGATCCTGAGGTTTTCTAGGTAGACATAGAAGAGGTTGAGTTATAAGAGTTTGATAATGTCATAGATGACATTCATCTGATCCCAATACCCCATCAACTTGAGGAAGGTTCTCACATGTCCATTGAAGATACCATCGATGTGAACCTTAGTTCAGATGTAGACAATCCCCAAATTGTCAAACTTGGTAAAATTTTATCCATAGATGAACAAGAGCAATTAATTGCTCTCCTCAAGAAGAAGAAGGGTATTTTTGCATGGTCCTACAAAGACATGCCTGGTCTTGACCCTAACTTGGTTGTCCACAATCTCACCTTGCATTCTGATAACGAACAAACAAAAACTTAGAAGGATGCATCCTACCATTCCTCTTGGTCAAAGAAGAGCTTCAAAAGCTATTAGATGTGGGTTTCATTGTCCCCATTGACTATCCTGAGTGGCTTTCAAACATGGTACCCATTCGTAAGCCTAACGGGGTGATACACATTTGCACTGATTTTCGAGACCTTAACAAAGCATGTCCTAAGGATGACTTTCCTCTACCAAACATTGATACTCTTGTCGACACTTGTGTTGGCCATGAAATGCTTTCTCTAATGGATGGTTTTTTAGGATACAATCAAATTCGAATCAATCCTGATGACCAACACAAAACAACATTCACTACACCTTGGGGGACTTTTTGTTACAAGGTGATGCCCTTTGGCCTCAAAAATGTAGGTGCCACTTATCAACATGCCATGACATACATCTTCCATGATTACATGCATAAGATCATCAAATATTATGTGGATGATCTCTTGGAAAAATCTAAAACTCGACAAGAGCACATTGGTGTCTTGGAAAAAGTCTTTGATCGACTTCTAGAGCATAATGTAAGGTTGAACCCCAAGAAATGTGTCTTTGGTGTTACCTCTGGCAAACTACTAGGATTCATTATCTCCAAAAGAGGCATTGAGGTGGACCCAAACAAATTCAAGGCCATCATGGAGATGCCTCCCCCAACAAACTTGAAGGAATTGCATAGTTTACAAGGAAAGATTCAATCGATCCATCATTTCATTGTATAACTTTCTGATAAATGCAGGCCATTCAATCACCTACTACAAAAGGGGGTGATATTTTCATGGATAGATGAATGCCAAAAAGCTTTTGATGATATCAAGAAATACCTGGCTTCTCCACCAGTCTTAACTCCTCCTCGTTTAGGGGTCCCCTTCCATATTTATGTTTTAGCAATGGACTTTGCATTAGGGACAATGCTTGCACAAAAGAATGAAAACAATCAAGAGCAAGTTGTCTATTACATTAGTCAAACATTGGTAAGCTATGAAACCAGATATGCTTACATGGAAAAATTATGCTTAGCAATGGTTTTTACCACTAAGAAACTTAGAAATTACATGCTTAGTCACACCACATATGTCATAGCTCATGAAAATCCTCTATGTTATATGATGTCTCACACTTACAATAACACCCACACCACAAAATGGATAATGCTTCTCACTAAATTTGATCTTGAGTTCATTAGCCAAAAATCCATTAAAGGTCAGGTCATAGCCGATCAACTTGTGGAAGCTCCACTTCCTAGTGATCAACCCTTGATTATTGAGCTCCCAGATGATTCGGTATTCACTATCACTGAACAAGAAGAAGATGTCATTCTAGAGGAAGATGTCGATATCACACTATTCTTTGATGGTTCTAAGTGCAAAAAGGTCAAGGTGCTGGAGTCGTGTTTCATACACCCCAAGGGATACCTATCCCCTTATCATTCAAACTTGACTTCCAATGCACAAACAACAATGCAGAGTATGAAGCCTTAATCTTAGGTCTTCAAGCAGCCATAGCTATGGGCATAAAGCGTATCAGGATATTTGGTGATTCTCAACTTGTTGTTAGACAAATCAATGGAGAATACCAATGCAAAGAACCTACCATAAAGCTTTACCATGAAGTAGCAATGAAATTGCTCACCAAATTTGATTGGTATGAAATCGATAGTTTACCACGTTCGACTAATAGATTTGTAGATGCGATGGCCTCTCTAGGATCATTGATTCCAAAGAACTCCATAGGAGAGGTACAACCACTCATTGTCACAATGATCTCTAAATCTGCAATTGTCCATGCTGAATCTAAGGATGAAAAGGATGTTTGCTTTATCCATTCAGAGCCATATGAGCCTTGGTCAAACCAAATAATAGCCTTCCTCAAGTTTGGAACACTCCCATCAGATATGTCACGGACTGCTAAATGCACTTTCAAGCAAAAGGTAGCTCATTTTACTCTCTTGGGGGACGTGTTGTATAGACGTGGTTATGATGGAATCCTCCTTCATTGTCTCGAGTCTGCAGAGGCACAAAGAGCCATAGTTGAAGCTCATGATGGTACTTGTGGTGGTCATTTTAGTGGAATGGCCATTGCAAAGCGTATTCTATGCATGGGTTACTATTGGCCCACCATGGAACGTGATTGTTGCACTTATGTCAAGCATTGTAAGCAATGTCAAGAGCATGCTAATTTAACTCATGTGCCATCACAAGCATTACAACCTATTCAAAGCCTTTGGCTCTTCTTGTATGAAAACCAACTATATTATCATTGAGAACTATTGATTAAATAATACATATCGCAACTTAGATTAGCCTGTTGGTTATGGAGCTAACAAGCACAAATAGGTATAGTTACAACCATAGCAACAATATGATAAATAATAAAATAACTAAATATGCCTATACGCTAACATACCCCTTATTACATTATTTGGTTGATAATATAACTACTAGCTACACTAATACAGTTAAAAAGATGTTGATTTGTTGGTTATTGCTCTGGCACAGTGCTCTGGCTGATCCTAAGCAAAAAATGGGTCATTCCTCACTTTGTCTTCACATCAATGAATGTCCTTATTGTAATATTGTCATCCAACCGGATTGCATGGGTAACCAGCCACTGCAACCGCTAGGTGTAGTAGAGTAGATCACTTCATATGAGGTTCATTCGGTTATAATATGAGTTTGCAAAAAATGTTAATAAGGTAGCTAAGGTGTCAGTATATTCTGAAAATGCACCCTTATAAGTTCCCCCATTTTGTTGCAAAACATGTTATAAGATCTCCAAGAAGTGTGACTAAGGTATCGGTCTTGCCGAAAATGCACCCTTATAAGTCATCCTTCCTTTTTAGCAAAAATAGTGTGAAGGAAGAAATGTGTACCCTCCTTAAGTGCAAAGGATATGCAACACATGAAGCTTGTTGCAAAGATTACCTCTTAGGAAAATCTACACCAGAAAAAATCCCCTCCTTTTATTACAAGTACTTCAAATAAAAAAGATTTTGCTATTTATGAAGCCTAAAAAAGAGGTACAATCACCCCTTTACTTCAAACAAAAACTTATGCTATTTATGAAGCCTAAAAAGAGGTTTTGGAATGGTGCTTGCCTAGGGTGACAAATTTGTTTCCCCTTTACAATACTATTTTAGCCATGAGCAATTTGTGTTCTCTTTCTAAACCAGAATAAGAATCAAAATGAGACACTTCACTAGCAACATGGCCTCTGTGATGTGCCTTTGCCATTTTAGTTTTTCTTGTTTGGAAACTAACACCGTTTGGTGTCATGGTTGTCCTTGTTACAATTTGTGCAAAACTTTGCATCTTAGACAATTTTCAAACAATGGCACCACAAAAAATCCCCCCTTTATAAGGACTTCAAACAAAAGAATTTTTCTATTTATGAAGCCTAAAAAAAACATGTTCTCTTTCAAAAAGTATTTTTAAATGATATTTTGTTTTGAAAGTTTTAAATAAAATTTAATGAAAATTAAGTTATACTAATTAAATAGGAATTTCTCAATGAAATTTCTTAAAAATAAAAGAAAATTGAGAAATAATAATTTAATTAATACAACTATAATATTAACATTAAAATAAATAAAAAAACTTAATCAAAAAACAAGAATAAAAAAAATTCTTATATCTTTTGAGGTTGGGTGGGGCTTGAACCCTCGACCTATCGTCATGGAGCGCCTTGGAGCTCGACCTCCAATCGGTCGAGCTACTAGCCTCGACAAGAACCAAATGGAAGCATCCCTTTGTTAAACAATTACCACATTGTGGCTTTGCTCGAGGACGGTGCTCCACCGCCCCACCACCAAACATGAGGGGCACCTCCTTTGACCGCTGGACCTCAAAAAATCGAGCGACAAAACCGTCTACAAATACCATCCAATTCTGCAACCTGTATACTATCCACAATCCTGTAGATCTGCACTTTTAGTGGTATATTGACTGTCTACAAAAAAAATGTTTGCCAATGCTAAAGCTCACAACGTTGTCTAATCTTGGTGTTCCTTAACATAGCTCACAAAAGAAATCTACCTAGTGCTACTAGAAATTGTGTTGCATTCTATGACATTCTAATCATGGGTTGCTACAGTCTCCAACATGGAACACATGAGGCCATCTGGTGGTCCAATTTGGATGCACAAAATGATGCGTCGGTGGCTATATGTAATCTAAAATCTGCAACTACATAAATCCTTTGGCTTGTGGCATCAAGTCCAGGAAGGAGGAATAAACTTGTGTTGCATCCACAAAATCCTTTGACATCTGCAAATAACACTTCCACAAAGAGTTATCTACAATACCTAAGGGCCACTTGAGTGTCATTAGGCTACTTGCATGGGTGGCATGAAAAACCAGACTACATAAATTTGATGCATATGTCTGATTTGCACAAAAAATATTACCTCCTTCATTGGGACAACATACATTCATAATCATAGCCATTGAATACTTCACAAAGTGGGTTGAGGTAATTTATCTAACCAGTATCATAGGATCTAGAATTGTGGAGTTTATACTTCATCATATCATTTGTCGTTTTGGTATTCCCTCGAAAATTATCTCTGACAATGGTAAGTCTTTCAAGAACAAGGACGTCCGAGCACTTTGCAAGAAATATAATATCCAACACAATTTATTGACTCCTTATTACCCATAAGAAAATGGACAATCCAAGGCTACCATCAAGACCATAATTGCTATTCTCAAGAAACTAGTCAACAAAAATCATAGAGATTGGCATACTCAAATTCCCTTGGCATTATGGTCTTAACGAAAATGCATCCACACACCTAATGGGGCAATACTATTTTCATTGGCCTATGGAGCTAAAGCAATCATGTCTTTTCATCTTGATATCCCCTCATTACAAATTTCATTGTAGGAATTCATAGATGACGACACTACTAGACAAGCACATCTTGACCAACTCATGCTTGTTGATGAAAGATGAATCAATGCTTTAGAGAATTTATGATTTTATTAGGAATGTCTAAAGCATTATTACAATGCCAAAGTTCATCTACATAAATTCTAAGTAGGATATATTATCCTTAAAGAGAATCAACAAAATACCAATGCACTACCACATCTTCGTGATAAATTCATGGCTAATTGGTTAGGTCCATACATTGTTACTCAAAAAGTGGGTAAAGGAACTTATAAAATTTCCAGTCTAGAGGGAGTTGAAGAGCTTGAACCACTTAATGTCATCCACTTGAGATAATTCTATGCTTAATGTGATTTATATATATGTATATATACATGGCTAATACACAAAAACAACATTGCATTTCACACATTGCATTTTATAAATTGCATTTCATACATGGCATTCACAAACTCATTATGTACTTTCATATTTATACATTACATTTCATAATTGATCCAATAAAGTCATGTTTCCTTAATCAAAGGTACCTTCAAAACATCATCCATTTCATTAAATCATTCCATAAATCCAAATTATCATTTGAAAAACCACATATCCATAATTCCTAGGTGTTTTCGGTCACTCAGCCACTCCTAGTGTTTCTAGCAACCTCCAAATACATGTCAAGTTTTCTTTAGGACCAAGACACATTTTCACTAAGAAAATCTTGAGTTCTAGGAATTGACTCTAAAACACTCTTGAACCAAACACAATTACACATCTTAAAAATATCTTATGTCAAAGAGGGATAACACCATACTTGGGTTGTACCTCAAAGTGAAAAGGGTATTCCTTGCTTGCCCCATTATGCACATAGTCCAAAAAAAAATAGTGGTTTTCACTACTATCACAATTTCAAAATAAAATAAGTAGGGAAAAATACCTAAAAACTCTAAATCTTTTACACATCACACACCACATATCCTCAAGTTGTAAGGATAGAACTACATTTCTAGTCAAACGGTTAGGTAGTATGAATCCCCAAAGCTTAGAGATCAAATTCTTGGACTATGGAGTTAATCTCCACTAGGGCTATAGACTATTTATTGGCAGTGGAGTACGCTCATGTGTGGTGACACATCTATTTTAAAGAGACCTCTAACCGCACATAAGGACAAGCTAGCTTCTTGGTCTTCTCCATAACATGTCTCATCTCAATTTACTCAAGATGGGTTAATGAAACAACTTGCACACACATTGGTTCTTGATTACCTTGAGTTATAACAATACTCATGATTTGGTAAATGAATTCACTACACACATATTTGGTCTTAGAGAAAATTAGGCAATATTTAGTGAGTTTGATTAATGCCAGTAGTATGTTTGAGTCTCTACAAAATAATCAGTTTTCCATATCAACATCCATATATTCTTCCATGTCAACATCCATGTCTTCTTCCATGTCAACATCCATATCATTACATGAGTCTTCCATTTCACATGCCACTAGTTTGGTGCCCCTGATTAAAACAACAATTCTATACATGGTCAAGCAAAATCTACACTATAAATGTTCATTAGAGCATCAATTCATTTTTATTCATAACACATAATCATTACATTATCATCCATCACACATTTACACATGCATTCATAGAAAAGTATTTACACAAAAGCATAACACAAAATTAAAATCCATCTATATATGTATAAATATTGCATGTACAATGAATACCCAAAGACTATATACAATGGAGCACCAAGGCTCATATACAAAAAGTGCATCTCAATACTAGCTAACGCCTATAAGAGGATCCATGTGACCCTGAAGGAGCCATAGACATAGATCTATGCCTAGACTTGTTATGACTAACAGACTCAAATATGGATAAGGAGGGTGGATCTAGAAGCCCAATATGGTGCTCCATCAATAAATCCTCCAACAATAAGATATATCTATCCTGAGCTTGAAGGTGTAGTACAACATGTCTCTGATGACGGTCCCTCTCAAGCAGCTCTACCTAGATCCTCTCAAGCCTATCCTCACCTCCACCTACAACTCCCATGTCCCTATATTTTCCCATAATTGAGATATCTCCGCATCTTGAGATGCTATATCTGCAACTCGAGCCACTATCACTATGTCCCGCTCTACCACCAACTACTCTAGCCTTATCCAATCCTCCTCACTCTAGATTGAAGGTTCCTATAGAACATCCTCCATGCCATATCCATTACCACCAACCTGTAGAGTCTGCTCTGCTATGTCTCTACCTTATCTACCTTGACTACTAGATTGAAGGCATCTCTAACATCTAGGAGCCTCATATGACTCCTCCATATTTGCCTCTATCTCATCCTCATCACCATTTATCTCATCCATTATTAAACTTGGTACCCATGGTGGTTGTGTAGGGAACCATGCATCATAATCTATAGTAGTCCTCGCAGTAGTCCCTGCATCAATCATAATCTAAATTAATGAGATCCACCTCCTCATCATACTCATAGGTCACCCTCCATGCCTTAACACAAGGTAGACCCATCTCATCCTGATGATACCTATACCTCATCCTAAACTATCATAGCACTGGTGAGAATTGGATGTGCTCCACCTCACTCCTGTGCCTCCCAACCATGCACCTATCCTACTAAACTCTTCGTAGATATTCCTTGTTACTAGTCCAAGTGGTACCCCACCATGGTCTCCAAAGCACTTGAGTATCTATCAGCCTTGCCCATAGATCCTTGTACCACTGACTAGTTTGAACAAGATGACTCGACTGCAACTCCTCTTGTATATGCCATCTCATAGCATAAGGGTACTCCCTATTCCATGCCTTAGTAGGTAAGCCTACAGGTCGAGCCACACTAAAGTGCTCCTAGCCCCAAAACTATAGCAATAAATTACATCCAAGCCCCTTTCACCCCTACCTCCTCAACTTGTATAGCTCTTGGTATAGTTGCACCAACAAAGTAGGTGCCCATGTCATACACCAACCCGATCAGGTTCCATGGGAATCAATAGTTAGTGCTATTCGGTACCACTATGTTGGCCAACATGAACATGACCAAAGTGGGTAGTGCATCCAACTTCTTATCCACATACATAGCCAAGTACCTTATCCCTCCACCCTTCACACTCTCACCTCGCCATCCATATCCAAATATGCAACTCATATCATGCCCCTTATTGTGTAAAACCTCAACACGTAACCCCTCCACTGGTAACTTGAGGATGCGGTATACATCCGTAAGTGTCACTATTATCTCTCCAGTAGGAAGATGAAAGGTCCCCCTATATAAATCACATCTCTTCACCAAGGTAGAGAGATAACCCTCATACGCCCTCTGTATCGCTCCAAATTTTTTGCATCCTTACCCTCAGGCTATAGGATCCGCGCCCAGAAGGGGGATGCGAGAAGGATGGGACAATACCTCGGACTGAGAGGCCCTTTGAAGGTCCCGCCTCTCGGGGGAGGAGTATAAGGGTGAATTTTTGATGGATGGTGGGTTCACCAGGAAACTTTTGAGTGGTAGTTTCCATGCCTAGGTTGGGAATGGGTTTGATGTGTTCATTTTATACTCAATCATTCAGCTCCTAGGTTTGGCCAAAATGAATCTAAACTATTCTATATGCCAATAATGATTTAAATGGATACAAAAAATAGAAATGGTTGCTAAACACAGAGAATAGGCAAATTAGGACAGATCATACCTGATTTCGGATGTCTGATGAGGATTCTGAGTTTTGTAGCAGTCCAGATCGCCTCAGTTCATACGTAATCATCTGAGATCAGACAGGATCATCTGATATCTGACGAATTCGTCAGACGAATTCATCAAAAACCTGCAATCATAGAAATAGATACAAAATACCCAAGATGCAACTACAGAAGCGAAGGGAAATGATAGAAATAACTATAAATTTGTCTGAATGACAGATCCAAATAGTAATTAGAGAGGACAAGCATCAACTTCACAATCTATTTTGATTTTATCATGCATTTATACTAGATGAGGTGAACTCCAAGATGCATAAACATAATAACCTAAGATAATGCAGAATTATAATGGAAAAATGCAGAAAAATTAAGAAGATGCAAACTCTGGACTCGGATTGCCCCCAATCTGGACTACAATCAGGATCGCCTCCAATCGTACGCGATCGTCTACGCTCCTCGACAAAATCGTCCGTAATCGTCCGAGATCGTTTGCGACGATCCGAGCTATCTTCGACTGAAAAATAGTAGAGTTCCTGCAAGAAAATGCGAAATGCAGCATACAGACAGTAGTACGAGGATGCTCTAGTGAATAAGGATCTGAATCAGTCAGCTAAGGGGTTCAGGGGAATCAAAATCAGGGGGAGTCAAGGGGATAAACTAGAAAAATCCTAGTTTATATAGGATTAGGGGGAGGCTAGGAGGTTGGGGATCATCCCAATCTGGGAGATCTCCAACAGGGAAATCTCCAACTATGCAGACGCGCTTCTGCCCAAGTTGGAGAGGCTGTTGAAACAGAAGCTAATTATGAAAATTCGGTTTTGGGACAAAATCGTCTGGACGTTCTGTCCATGACGATTTCATCAGATCTGGGACGATCTCGTCTAATCTGCGACGATATCGTCCAACGGTCAAAACAAATCCTAAAAATGGCATGGAAAATGAGGAAACGGGTAACAGGCGGTTTTGGAGCGGTTTTGGGGTTAAAATTCAAATTTTTATCTTTTATCTTTTACTAAGGTTTTAACCATGCCAATTTTAGGGTGCTACATTTTGCCCCCTCTTTAGCGAATTTTTCGAAGAAAATGCGTTAAAGACGAGTTTTTCCCGTTTTACGAGAAAGCAAAAATGTACTCAATTTTTTAGACGACGATTCTTGGTCGAATCGTACAACTGCTGACTATGGTGCCCCCTCCGTGTTTTTACCCAAATCGAACGTTTGAGGTAAAAATGCGAAAAGGCAAAAATTAAAATGTTGATTTTTTAAATAAAATTAAGAAAATAGGGTAAAACCCTAATTCATTTTTACTGTTCTAGAGCTCTGCAAAGAGAAACAATGGTGGAGACAGCGCACAGAGCGACAGAGGTCCGACGCGGGCTACGGGTAAGGATCTAATCCTAGTAGATTAGGTTTGATTTTGCTTTGTGCAATTTGTGGATTTAAATTTTGATTATTTGGGGCATCGCGGCCATTTTTAGGCCGTCGACGACGTCCGAACGAAATCGTCCCTATTTCATCGAAATCATCTCTAAATCATCGATTTCGTCTGAGGGCGAAATCGGCGAACTAGGGGCGATCTCGTTCAACAAGGGACGATCCCCAAGTTGCAAAATCAGAGACGATTTAGTCCTAACAAAGGATGATTTTGCCCAATTTGGGATGATATCATCCGATGGTGGATGATAGCATCTTTAACTTGATTTTAAAATGTGCTTAATTTGATTTTAATGATTGGTAATTAATAAATTTTGTTGTTATTATTTGTTTTGTAGAGGGGATTACTAAAGAGCCGAGAATGGAAATACGATGGACTAAGAGACGACATAGCCACGCTTGACCAGGCAGAGCGTGACCGACTAGGACAGGTCGGGCTACAACATGTGGCAGAGATGCCACAAGTACCGACTGACATGGGGCTACTGACAGCCCTAGCAGAGAGATGGTATCCGGGGTCATCCTATTTTTGGCTACCGACAGGGGAGATGGCTCCCACACTAGAGGACGTATGGAGGATCATGAGGATCCCCATACAGGGATGGCTCATGATGCCTACGGCCAATCAGGGCCAAGCGATGATGAGGCTGATCGGAGACCCGAGCTTCACCCTGGAGAAGGGCGGGGTGAACATCGAGTCTCTACGGTAGATGCCTAGGGCATCTAGGCTGACTCAGGTTTTGGCAGGGGTGGTAGGTGGCTTACTATTGTGCCACCAGAGCGGGTGCAGGCTACCATGGCTCCTCTCAGATGTAGTTTGTGACATGAGAGACCATGGGTATAGGTTTGCATGGGGCAGCTTTGTACTCTACCGCTTGTATAGGATCCTGCATGGGGTCGTATACAAGGGAGGTCGATGTCTGGTCTTGACATCGTTGCTACAGGTTTGGTGCTGGGAGCACATTGCGGTGCGGAGGCCGGTAGGGCTCCCACTGATAGGGGTTGACCGGGAGAGACCTCGGGTTTACTATTGGTGGCTACAGAGAGGGTCACAACGATGGATAGATCTATCGATGTCTCGGAGGTTGTTGGATGACCTCATCCCAGACTAGATCACCTGGAGGCCATGGCGAGAGCACCCCGGGTGGGCAGAGGATGGGCAGGAGCTGGCTCACATCAGGCGAGTCTATTGGCTGAGGATGGAGCGGGGAGAGGTAGAGCTCCACCGCTACGATCGGGTACTATGGTAGTTCGGTCTACAATAGGGGATCCCTTCTCTCAGGGATTACGAGTACTCTCGGATTGTTTGGGATAGTACTACGTTGAGCGGGGCTCCAGACATGCAACGATTCTGGAGTCAGGATGTGGACGATGCCCCCATCCAGCTAGTGGATGGTGATGATGCTGGGGTTGTAGATGGCTATGATGCCTGGTATGCAGGCATCCACCCTCCTCGGATGATGAGGGCATAGGGTCCGGTGCACGCGGTTGTGCGACGGATGGGGAGGCGATGCCAGGCTGCCATTGAGGCAGCACGGGGTCACGGTAGGAGAGAGCAACGGTGGTCCCCATAGGAGAGACGCCAGCGGATGGGTCAGGCTCCATAGAGGCCATAGGAGACAGAGCGGAGGGAGGAGAGATTCCCTTCATAGCAGGGAGAGACCACCATCGCCTGATAAGGGCAAGGGTGTTGAGGTAGGGGAGAGCAACGAGACGGTGGCTCTCCGGGCTGAGGTTGCCCACCTTCGGGCTCAGGTGCAGACACTGTAGGATGAGGCTACACGGCTCAGAGCTCGAGGCGGAGGAGCGAGCACTCAGGATCTGGTGTGGTCTATTGCTTAGACCGCATTCTACCAGGGGTTGTACTATCAGGCGGTCCTAGAGGGATAGAGGATACTATTGCCAGCCCCCATTGCAGAGCCGGTCATGATGGGATCATCGAGGACATCCTCACGATCGACGATGAGGACCCGAGATACGGCCCGGACCTCTATGGGACCACCTCCTCCACGTCAGGGTGGGGGAGGAGATGAGGCTGAGAGCTCGAGGGCTTCTCGAGGCTAGCTACTGCAGAGTGCAGATTATATTATTATTACTTTTGAGGGGATTGAGTATGCCAGAGTATGGATTGTGGCATACCAATCTAGATGATGTATATAATTCATTGATATATATATATATATATATTTTTTGATGATATGACTTGTGTATATGTTGTATTATGATGCTTGAATTGTTGATTCATGTAATTATGTCGTTGGAAGTAAATTATAATGTTATGTCATGCCATAAAATTTGTAAATGAAATAATCTGATGTGCATAAATTGGTTGTTTTGGTGTGATTTGATGAAAAATAAAAGAGACTTCTAACAATAATTTCAAAGGACATTGTCGTTGTTATAGACCGTTTCATGGAGTCACCGCTCGCTAGGTCGTCAAGCTAATCCTAGTATAGAAATATTGCTAAAAGTAAAAGAGTGCTTAAGAGACTTGTCTTAAGACTTGGTGTTGTGATGATGAAAATGATGATGGTGATGATTTGTTTTCAGATTTTTCACAAAATTATGCATGAAATATGTTTAAAAGTGATTTTTGCTAGGCATAAATTCCTAAGTGTGATAAATTTTTGAATAATTCCTTAGAAATTATACCATGGTTGCAAGATGGAATGTTTGACATAATGACATGAATAAGAATAAGTGTTCGTTCGTTTTGAAGCACAATTGTGTAACATAATGATGTAAGCCATATGTGTTTTTAAAATGGATGGGAAAATAAAATTAGAACAATGGTTTGCGCTAGGCATAGAATTTATAGGTATAGACTTATACCATCATCGCGAAATCCAAAGATAAAATAGATATTTTAGTTTTATTGCATGATTGATTTTTTGATTTTTGATTTTTGATAAACAAAAAATAATAATATGATGAACATGTTGTTTGAAATCGTTTTGCAATTTTGTGACACAATGTATATAATTGTTTTTATACAAAACAAAATTCTGAAATAAGAGGATAAAATTGTTCTGAAAAGAATTACAGAAATATTTTAAATTATCTCAAAAACAAATGTAGGTTTATAAGGGATCCTCATGTGCAAATGTGAGTTCATTACCGATCTTGATTTATCATAATGATACAAAATCTCTCAAATACAAATGTGTGTGCAATTGTATTGTTCATTCACCAATTTTGAGCAAGATAATTTGATACAAGCAATTTGCCTTAACCAAATGAATGTTCGTTAACCATGATTTATATGCATATAACCGTACCAGACTACTGTGCAAGTTAGGTTATCAAGAGCTAGCTAATCCATAAGCCGACATAGGTCTGTACAAAAGAAGGTCGCTAATGTGACAGACATATCACCATGCTAGGAATTACCCAAGGCCAAGCGGGTTGGGCACAAACCACCTGTTATGGGGCTTACCTCACAGTTTTCGAATAATTGAGAATTCCAGGGATTCAAGCTCATTCACCCTTCTTTTCTTTTCAAGGGGTAGGGAAAGGATTTTATTGCATTTTGCTTTTGCTTTTCTCTTTTGCTCTTTTTATTTTTTTGTATTTTTGCTTGATATTTGAGATAATGCTGAAACATTGTTGTGATGATACAAAATAACATTTTTCTTTTTCTCTTTTTCTTGAACTTTTCTTTTTCTTCCTATGCTAGGGATACTTGCTCGGATTAGCTGTAGAGCAAGGGATTTTTATTCTGGGTAGGGGTGAGCTTGTCCTTTTGTCAATTCTCAAAGATTCTAGACCATGTGCATGATAGGATAGCAGGGGAAACTTTTCGCTCAAGAAACCACGTCTACTATGTAGCATCATATTGAATTTGCAATGAAATCATTTTAATGTGAAAAGATATACTTGGTTCAAGTAAATAACAAGATCAGTTCTCTATGCTCAAAACTTTATTTAATGCCAATGTGGACTTTGATATAAGAGAGATTAATAATCATACTAAATAAAATCAAGATATTTATTCATGTGAGTGTGAAAGTGTGGGATTCCAAATAAATGCTCATTTATCCAAAATAATTGAAAATATAACTGCAATACTCCAAGAATTGACAGGTATGAAAATAAAAGATGTTTTTGAAGATTTTGATGATTTTGATGTTTTTATATTTTGATTTTAATTTATGAATTGAGAAGAATTGGTGGTATATACAAGATGATCTATATACACTATACAAGGTTATTTGAGTATAGCATGTCTAAGGTTGCTTCAAAATCAAAGGAGGTTTTGAAGGATAATTTGGTTGTGTTGAAGGTAAGAACAAAAGGTGATGAATAAAAGGTAGTGATAACAAAAGCTTTGTTATAATGTAGAATAATGTAGCAAAAGATTTTACTTTTATATGTGTAAAATTGATCATGTTACAAAATAAAATGTCGAGAAGGATAAGAAGGTTCTTCATTCTTATCACTATCTTCCAAGTCTTGATAAGATGGAGGGAGCATATGTGAAAGATATGCATGGGTGTTATTTGGTAAACAAGGATGATCATATATGGATGAAGAAAAGTGATGGATAGAAGATAATTGTGACAATAGAGAATGTATAGAACTTGATGTTTCAACCGTTAAATATTCTTCAAATGGTGTTGGGTCATTATGTATGGTAACAATTTTACTTGCAAGTTCAAACTTCAAACATTGGTGAAGAGTAGAAGGGACAACCCTCATCGTATGAATCCAAGGACTTCTGAGAAGTAGGTTGTAAGGTGAAGGGCAATATGCTACATAAAACAAAGTATCCAGGATCTTGGATCCAATATTAAGGGGAAGAATTATAGTACCTTGAGCTTCTTGAATTTCATTGTTAAAAGATTTTATAATAACATTTGATTCATTAAGATCTTCTTCCTTTAATTTGAGTTTTTGGAATAATTGATAAGTGCATAAATTAAGAGAGGAGCCATTATCTACCATGATAGTTTTAACAGGTGTTTCTTTACTAGATCCTGTAATGTAAAGATAGGAGTCTTCTTGTGGAGTAGAGGAAGGAATCTCCTCATCATAGAATGAAATATGGTTAACCTCAAGAGGGCTTACACCATTAATTATGTTCTTAGGGAAAATATGATGAGGAACAAATTGTTGGCTAGGTATCTTGAACAAAGTTTCCTTATGAGAACTTTGTAATACTTCTAAAAGGGATATCTTTGCTTGAGGATTAATCACTTGTTGTTGGCTATCAAAGTGGATTTCAGATTGAGATTTTGATTCTAAAGATGAGCTTTCTATGCTTACATTCCATTTTGGATCATTCTCTAGAGCCAAAGATAGTTTTGAAGGTTGGTCAAATGAGGAATCCATCTCTTGAATATCAGATTGAGTTGATTGAACTTGAGGTTGCTCATTTGTAGTTTCTGTTACAATATTAGTAATATCATCATGATGGGACACATTAACATGCAATATTTGATTGGTTTCCTGTTGTTGATAATTGAATAGGGGTTCTTGGGAGATCCCCATGTCTTGATTGATTATTGGTATTTGTTGTGTAGGAGTTTGATAGTTTACTTGGAGATTTATAATCAGTTGTAGATTGTAATTCCTTTATATTAAAAAGACCCTCATCAATCAAATCTTGAATTGCACATCTTAAATCTTTACAATTTTGTGTCATATGTCCATCTACTCTATGATATTCACAATGTAGCTCAGGTTTAAACCAATCTGTTGTGGTATCAAGTTGTCTTATGGAAGGGAGTTCAATCTTATTTGTATCAAGTAAATGCTTGAGAATTATATCCATTGGTTGATTGAGCTTTGTAAATGTACGTGATGAAGGTTTTCGAGAGGTTTTTGATAAGTGCCTTAGGAGTTCAGTCATAAAAGGACCTAATGGTTTTTTACCTCTCTTTTCTTTGTTATGGGTAGAATGATGATAGGAAGATTGTGAAGTATGATGTGAGTGCATGGTAGGATTGGAAGAATAAGTATTTTCTTGTTGAAATGGATGTGTTGTATTGAAAGAAGAATATTGAAAGGGTGGAGGAGGATTGTATGTGGATTGATAGACATAATATGGATATATGGGAGAATAGATAATATCGTTATGAAGAGGATTGGAAAAGGGATTGTCCTGTTGGGTTATGGATGAAAAATGAGAAAAGTGTGATGGAGGTGATGTTGAATAGGGATGAGGTTGGTCATAATCAACAAATGTATTTGGCTGAATTCTTCCAACATTACTGATGGGCTCATATTGATTTGAGTAAAAACTCATGGTTTCTTTAGTACTTCTAAAAGTAATATTTAGTATCTACTATTTAGAATTGAATCTAAAACATACAAACTTGAAATGATGATTTTGTTTTTGTTTTTCTTGTATACATATATATATATATATATATATATATATATATTATTTTTTTTTATATTTTTGAATCAGAAATATGCCTATGTTATTCACGTCGGGTTCACCAAAATGTATCGCTCCAAATTTTTCGCATCCTTACCCTCAGGCTATAGGATCCGCGCCCGAAAGGGGGATGCGAGAAGGATGGGACAATACCTCGGACTGAGAGGCCCTTTGAAGGTCCCGCCTCTCGGGGGAGGAGTATAAGGGTGAATTTTTGATGGATGGTGGGTTCACCAGGAAAATTTTGAGTGGCAGTTTCCACGCCTAGGTTGGGAATGGGTTTGATGTGTTCATTTTATACTCAATCATTCAGCTCCTAGGTTTGGCCAAAATGAATCTAAACTATTCTATATGCCAATAATGATTTAAATGGATACAAAAAATAGAAATGGTTGCTAAACACAGAGAATAGGCAAATTAGGATAGATCATACCTGATTTCGGATGTCTGATGAGGATTCTGAGTTTTGTAGCAGTCCAGATCGCCTCAGTTCATACGTAATCATCTGAGATCAGACAGGATCATCTGATATCTGACGAATTCGTCGAACAATTCGTCAAAAACCTGCAATCACAGAAATAGATACAAAATACCCAAGATGCAACTACAGAAGCGAAGGGAAATGATAGAAATAACTATAAATTTGTCTGAATGATAGATCCAAACAGTAATTAGAGAGGACAAGCATCAACTTCACAATCTATTTTGATTTTATCATGCATTTATACTAGATGAGGTGAACTCCAAGATGCATAAACATAATAACCTAAGATAATGCAGAATTATAATGGAAAAATGCAGAAAAATTAAGAAGATGCAAACTCTGGACTCGGATTGCCCCCAATCTGGACTACAGTCAGGATCGCCTCCAATCGTACGCGATCGTCTGCGCTCCTCGACAAAATCGTCCGTAATCATCCGAGATCGTTTGCGACGATCCGAGCTATCTTCGACTGAAAAATAGTAGAGTTCCTGCAAGAAAATGCGAAATGCAGCATACAGATAGTAGTACGAGGATGCTCTAGTGAATAAGGATCTGAATCAGTCAGCTAAGGGGTTCAGGGGAATCAGAATCAGGGGAGTCGGGGGATAAACTAGAAAAATCCTAGTTTATATAGGATTAGGGGGAGGCTAGGAGGTTGGGGATCATCCCAATCTGGGAGATCTCCAACAGGGAAATCTCCAACTGCGTAGACGCGCTTCTGCCCAAGTTGGAGAGGCTGTTGAAATAGAAGCTAATTATGAAAATTTGGTTTTGGGACAAAATCGTCTGGACGTTCTGTCCATGACGATTTCGTCAGATCTGGGACGATCTCGTCTAATCTGCGACGATATCGTCCAACGGTCAAAACAAATCCTAAAAATGGCACGAAAAATGAGGAAACGGGTAACAGGCGGTTTTGGAGCGGTTTTGGGGTTAAAATTCAAATTTTTATCTTTTATCTTTTACTAAGGTTTTAACCGTGCCAATTTTAGGGTGCTACACCCTCACCACATCAATCTAGGCTACCCTAGCCAGCCCCACATCTTCCAACCAATTCCACTATTCCTTTTGCAATACCTTTCTCACCCCTAGGATGAGAGGTGAGAACCAATTTTGAGCCTTCAAAATACTCAACTACATCACAACACATTCACAAAGTAATTACATTAAATTCACATTCATTTTCATACACAAAAAAACAAATACAAAATTTTTGCACAAGTTTAAACAAAGAATGCTAAGGCCACTTACCTTAGCCACATGCACCTTTGCACCATAGCTTTCGCACAACCACACTCCTCCACTCCACTTCACTTCACTCACTCCCTTAGATGCAACTTCTAGAATTAGTGAATGTAATAATGAATTTTATTTTACCTCTGTAGGCTATATATAGCTATTTATGGTGCACTGGAATACCCATGGTCATTCACAGGTGTATTGAGACACTACCCTGCATTTGTAGAACAACAAACTTTGGCCAGTGTCTACGCATGATGTGGATGCCCACTAATGTTTAGCGTCAAAATTTGTAGAAAATACCAAAACATTCCAAAGAGGTGGCTTACCTCCACAAAATCACTCCAAATTGCATCCATACATTCATTTCATCATCATATCATGTTTTATGAAAACCAAACTCGATTTGGGTGCATAATTTTTGCTTGCAACCAAAAGGTGCAAAATCATCTTTCAAATTTTAAAACACATAAAAATTTCTAAATTTTCACAAAATGATCATAATCATCATTCTCATCATCAAATATTCATTTCACAATCATTTTCATTAATCAATCATTACATTTGCACATTTTTTGCCAAATTCATATACAATTCAAGTGAACCTCGTATCTAGTATTCTATTCTATCTCCTTGGCGATTGCAACGATTGGTTGTCCATGCAATTTGGTAAGATGGGTAAATCACCATAAGGACACTTGGTCATATTCATCATCCAATATCTCATTTTTTAAAAACAAAATCACTTTTGGTACCTCACCTTTAGAGTGAGACTATGCCTAGATCAATTTTCTCAATAGCTATCATTGATGGCCTTGTTCGTGGGGCTTGAAACACGGATAAAATCATAACTCATCATTTATTTTACATTGACATTCATCACGGAGATAAGCCCTCACTAGGTTGATTGGTTCCAATTGCGGGAATTATCCTATAGTCACTAGCTAGCCCTCCAAGGTTGACTCTTTTTCTTTTGTTGCATTTTCATCACTTTGCATTTCAATGACACCAAAAGGCACTTTCTTAAACAAGCATGGAATCACCCCAAAATTGGGGTAACCACATTTTATTTTTATTTTCTACAATGGGATACATATTATATGATTATGGTATTCACACTTGGAAAAAACCCTTTCTCTATTGGAGCAAAAACATATGCACTTGCATTTCACAACAATCCCCTTTCTCCGTTGGGGTAAAAATGGAATACATTTACATAATTTATATCATACTTTTACATCATTCATATCATCATTTTACATCATTCATATCATATGCATTTACACCATTCAACTGCATTTTCATTGCACAATTTTATCAATTGGCTTGTGAGATTTATTCTTCACTCATTCACCAATTGAGGGGGTAATATACACAATAAAATTCTTTTGTCTTCAAGTTTGTATTGGCATTCCAAGGAAATATAGTTGCTTCTTCATCAAGACCAACCAGGTGTCTCGTGTTTTTGTACCACATTGTGTTTCACACAATGTGATACAAAAAGGGGCATATGTAGACACCAAAATCTAGCCACTTGTCATCCATCCATACCCTTCAATCATATTCATCCATTATTTATATATATGTGTGTATTTACTTAATATATATTTAAATATTAATATTATATATATTAAATTTATATATATTTAATATATATATTTATTTATATGAATTAATCCTAGCCCTCCACCATGTTTTAATCTCAGCCATTCATCCACCTTAATCCATGCCACTTACCTAGATTTAATCTCCACTCTTCCTCATGTTTTAATATTGTCCACACATTTTGTGTCGTTGAAACCCTAACATGTGCAAGGAAATATTATAAAAGAGGAGTCATTTTGATGAATCAAACCCTTGGAAACCCATGGAATCTCTTGAATCCTTAAGCCCTGATATTATGAGGTTGAATTATGTCGATGAATATTCAGAAAAAATTCTTAGAGATAATTAAGTTATTCTACCCTAACCCTCACATCATCATTCCTCCCATACATTGTCACCCTCACATCATTCACATCATCCATTGCATAACCCATGCAGAACTAGACCTGGTTCTATAACATCTTCCTTAGATCTTGAATGCCTTAGTGCATCCGCCATCATCATATAATTCCCCGGTGCATCCACCATAGTCATAGAATGCCTTGGTGCATCTACCACAGTCACATAATACCCTAGTTCATATACTGTAGTCATAGAACACCCTACTGCATTCTCTGCCATCATAGGATACCTCTGTGCATTTATTTTAATAGATCTGTAGTTCCATAACCCTCAGGTTCTATTCAGACTTCCTCATGACCCTCATCTATAGAAATAGAATCCAATGTTTCAAGTGATAAGGTAAAAAAAATTATTTGTATTCATTTTCATATTTTGGAACTTTTTTTTTAGTTTTATATTTCAGCATCTAGGGTTTAGTGGTTATATTATATTTATGAGAGCCTCACATTGTGGAGCCCTCATAGGTTACTAATCTCTTTTATTGTTTTTATGATTGCAAGTACAAGAATCATACATTTGATAGTTGTTGAAGCTAGGGTGGCCCTTTTAGGATACACAAGCCCACCCACAACCTCATTGGGATTGAAGACAAGCATGAAGACACCAACCATTCTTTTCAACTAGGGTTTCGGAGAACCCTAGTATCTATAATTTTTTATCAACATAAGCATTGTAAAACCCCACATTGGGGTATATTGATTGTACTATTTGAGATCCACCCACAATAATAAAGATTTTATCTATCTTGTGCAATATTTGCATATCACTGTGCTTATTTTTATTTTATACTTTATATTGGTGTTGCTTGATTTATGATTCACAAGAAGTTTCGTAGTGAGTTCTTCTCCTTGGATCTCCTAAATCTACTGCTACTAAAATATGTAATCGATATTTTGTTAATTCTTCTCAATGCTCAATCTTCCAATATGGAATTTCTTCAATAGGACCTTCAATGGATCTCTTCTTCAATGTGAAGTTTTTAGTATTGAATGGAGATCACCAATCTCCAATATTTGTTAGGACTCTTCTCCTTGAGTCTCTTCAATCTTCAGTGGGGTCTTCTTTCTAGAACCTGCTTCCTTAATTTGCAGTCTTCAATGTAGCTTCCTTGGCCACTAGATATTCTCCTCAATATTTCAACTAGGATTCTTCAATCTGCAAATTTTTCAATAGGACATTTCTCCTTAGGCCTCCAACTCTCCAATCCTTATTTTTCTACAACAAAAAGAATTAATCCTTGCATGAGTAAAGTAACTTCGATCTTTAGGCAATGAATATGGAGTTCTTCTCTATATGTTGTAGGAAGCTTCCCAACTTCTGAGAGTTAATTTTTTGCAACAAGAAAAACTTAGATGATAGTAACCCAATGGTTTTCCTAAAAAAATATGTTCTCTCTCTCAATGAAATATTAGAAATGATAATAAAAAAATCTGACTCTAAAGAAAATTATCTTCACTAGTTGGAATGACAATCTAGTGGATGCAATGTTGAGTTCTAGTCTTCACAAGTTATTACAACTCTGTGAAAAATCTCTAGCCAAATCAATCATGTGGCTTTCTTTAATTTTTATTCTTCTATCTAGATCTACTTCTATCAAAAATATATTGTGATTGTATTTGCATGAAAAGGTGCACTATGGCTGATCCGGTTTGCAAATACTCAACAATAGCAATGGCGATCACTTTATGATTTCCTTTTATCCATCATGGCTTTGATACCAATGTTAGCTTTTGGAACCTTAAACTTAAAGAAAATGTTATCACAAGTATAAAAATAAGCATGCAATATTATAACTATGATAAAGAAACTTAACATGCATGAAAATATGATAGAAAACTTGATACAAAGCTCTATAAATGCTCATATAGGAAAGCTCATGAAAATTACAATGCTCCTCTCATGAGTTTACAACTCCTCTATGATATCAAAATGGAGCTACATTGTGACTAGTACTACTCAAACCTATGCACTCCAAAAAATTCCACTCAAATAGTCACAATGAGGCCTTTATATAGAAATATAGATTCCTTACCTCTCACTCAACCCTAAGACTCATGTACATTTGGACTACATGCACATTTACATCATTGAACATTCTAACACTTGTGCATTTAGTAAATTACTCTAATAAACTAATTATCTCCTAATATAATCTTAATCCAAATATGTACCCATGAAGGTACATTATTAAAGAACCAAATGATGTAATATATTCCAACAGTGATTGTAGTGGTTTGGTTGGATTGACTTGAAGATTATTTCCATGGTGGCCTTTGGTGGTGGTTGGATTTTGGATGGCTTGGATTGGTAGTTGGAGATGCAAAGCCTCTCTTGATGGAATTTTTTGGTCTTTAGGAGGGCCTCGTGTTTTATTGTTCTTGAAACTCAAGGCTGCCTCTACGTATCATTGAAATTTTAGGTCTATCTAGGCTTCTTGTATTTGGAAATGAAACATTCAACAATTTTTTTAGACAGTTGTAAAGAAAAAAAACAAATATTTCTTTATATACATTAAATATCAATATCTTTATGCAATATCTCAAACTTGATGTCAAACTCAAAAAACATTTCCATGCACTGAATAACATTTTTCAACTCCAAGCTTACTAAACTTGAACTTGAATACTAATCTTCTCACTAAATACCTCAATTCAATAGGCCATAACTCACCTAAAAATTGAAATATTATACTAGTTTTTTATTGCATCATTGCACAACTATATTCAAATTCCCCCATGGATTCCATCAATCACAAATTGTTTGCATAAATTACATGATCGAAGCCACTATCTACTAACTCTATCAAAGTACCTATTAAACTAATAATTCTTAGACAAACCAGAAATTGATCAACTTAATATAGATGTTGCTAGTTATTATTTTATGCTTATTACCAAAGTGAAAGTTCTCTACCAAGCCCATATTCTATTGGAAAATTGCAAGTAAATGATAAAATATAAAGCAACTAATAAAATTTTGGAACACATTTTGTTGTTTGGTTGAAAAATGAACTATCTTAGGGAGATGAGCATTCACTCATTGAGACAGACTATTTGAGGAATAAGCATGATTCATATATTTTGAAAAACTTCTTGATCTTGATTATGTTTGCTTATCACAGGTGTCCATGTTTCCTCTAAGATAAAAGAAGTTCCTCACCTATTTCTAGGAACAAATACTTCCTAAATCAAGAAAGGCCTCAATTTTTGGCAAAGGGTATGTGATGCATATTATATCAAGGAAAATGAGCCCACCTCAAAACCCACAATTGGGTGTAGGTTAGGAACAACTTGACCAATCCACCACTCAAAAATTCATCCTAGGGATGTGAGATTTCCACAAGAAGGATCCTATAACATTGCTCTTTAATTTTACTTTTCTCAAAATCTTACTTTTTAGAGAAAAAATTACCTTGGCTATTTTGAAGTTTATATATGCTCCTTTAAGTATTTTCAACTTTGACTTTGAAACAAATTCTATTTTTTTTTATTTGTGGAAAACATCCCAAAAGGGATGCCACTTTCGGGTAAGACCCAAGGAGGCAGGGGTATCCATTCCGCCAAAAATGCCCAGGACTCGGACCTAGCCTACCACCTTTGACATACTCAAGGAGCAAACAAACACACAAAACCAAATTAAAAAAAGTAAATAACAACAAAAATAATAAAATAAAATAAAAAACATGCTCCTTGAGTGTGTCAAAACCAAAAGCACAAGCAAACATGCACAATAAGATAAAAGAAACCACAACACAAACCACATAGAAAAACACAAGAACCACATAACAAAACACAAACAAGACAAAAACAACAGAACACTACAAAGACATAACCCAAAAAAACATGAAAAATAAACACAACCAAAACCTAAAAAATAAAATAAATAAAATAAAAATAAAAACAACCAACAACAGACAATAAACAAAAACAAAAAACATAGAAAACACTCACACATAAAAAAATGAAATAACACAAACAAAGAGAATCCCAAGAACAAGAACGAAAAAAACACAATAACAATAATAAAAAAACATAAAAAAACAAAAACAAAAACACAAGAACAACAAAAAACAACACAAAGAACACAAAAACAAAACAAAAGAACCCACCCACCTTAAAAAACTAAACAAAAAAACAAAGAAGACAAAAGAAAAAAAAATGAACAAAACAATGACCTATCTAGACCAGAAGACTATTAATGCAAGAATCAATAGAGGAAACAAAATAAAGAATATAATGAGCTAGGGAACTAAAAAAACTGAATGAACAAAAAAGAAACAAAAAAAAAAACAAGAAGAAACTAGGTACCTTCGAAACTGGAGCCATCCAAAGAAATGATAGAAAGAAGAGCTTCCCTAATTTGAGAAGCCCACCATATAGGAGGGTGGCCATAACAAGTAAGATCACCTTTGTCCAAAGCCCAATTAGCTAAAGCATCAGCACTCTTGTTTTGATCTTTGACCACATGATTGTAATCAACTTTCAAAAATCCTATCTGGATTAACTGAATCTTCTCAATAATTCTTTTTATTCTCCAATCCACCTTATAATTCTTAGAATGAGTCTTCAAGAGATTAATCATAAGTTGAGAGTCAGACTCAACTAACACCTTTTCCCATCCAACCTTAGTAGCCTCCTGAAGGCCTCTAAGGATACCATACCCCTCAGCAAGGTTATTGGAGAGAATACCCAAATTCTCGAGCAAAAGTAAAAACCAGGGGGGCCATCCGAAAGTCTACCAATTCCTCCCACATTGGCTTTTCCGGGGTTCCCTCTAGAGGCTCCATCAGTATTGACTTTTCCAAAATCCTTAGGAGGAGGTTGCCAATTTATAGTCCTATCCATCTTACTAATACTCACATTCCCTTTAATTTGGTTGCCCTTAGAAGGTTTAATCTTCAATATTTGCATCACTTGATCCCATCTTTGGTGGGAGTTTTGGGGGTGATTAAGGAGTTGATGGACTGATTCAACTAAGTTGGCTATGGTCTTTTACCAAATATAGTGAATATCCTTCCTATCTTGATTAAAAATTTGGCTATTCCTTTCATTCCAAATATTCCAAATAAGAATGGTAGAACCCATCCAAACTAACTGCCTAATAAAATGATCAACACCCTCTTGATTAGGCCAATCCCTCCAAATCTGTTCAAAAGTGAAAAAATTGGACCACTTGTAAGCCAAGTAAAGTTGTCATTCTCCTCCATAGCTCAGAGGCTAAAGTACACTCAATAAAAATATAGTTGATATTTTCTACATTCTCTTCACACATTTCACATCTAAAAGGGCCATGAAAACCATGCTTCATAAGTTGCTCACCAGTAAGCACCCTACGATGCAATAAAATCCAAATAAAGAACTTCACCTTAGGCCAGAGCTTTTGAGCCCACAATTGAGAAAAAATGTCAGAAGAATGGTTGGGATTATTATGGCATAAGGTCAAATAACCTTGAGCAACTGAATACTCACCCTTAGTAGTGTTGTTCCATCCAAAACAATCTTTTTCATGGGACCAAGAGAGGGATCTCATATGAAGGATGCCTTGGATATCTTGTCTTTGCCTTTACGGGATTTGAATAGGCCAGTCCTCAATAGGGATCCAATATCTACCAACCTTTGAATTACCGAGTATGGTACCGACGATAATTAGCCACCTTTATCCAATTAGCTCGGTGAAGCTCCTCCATCCAAGGCCTCCAATCGGGAAACTGAGTTATCAAAGGCTTGTGACCATCCCAAGAATCTGTCCAAAAATTTGCATGTTGATAATTATGAATAAAAAAATTCTATTATTAACAATATAAACTTAGGAAAATAAACAAGATTTATAGAAGTCTCAACCAACCGTTTACATTTTCTATATCAAGCCTATAATTAAACACATCAGTTTGTTGCCCAAGTTCAAGTTTAAAAAAGTAAATTGACTAGAGAATGACAACATGTAGGTCAAAACTTTAGAACAAAGCTCTGCAAGGTTTCTTTAGACAATAGTGACCATTTAAGAATGTAAAGGCACTACTAACTTCAGTAAACTAGCTCCAAGAGAGTCGTCGTCATAATATCTTAGGTCCCAAATCATGGTATGAGGTAGTTTGTAGTTAAGGTATATTATTTTTAGTTGTTTAACATGGGAAGAGTCTTATAGTGATGCAATTTCCTTCTAGTATAAACCATATCTACTTTATTTCCAATAGGTATAACTTTAAACAAATTGATATATTTTCACAAAATAACGATATAAATAGATGTCCATTCATAGATTTTGAGTACATCCACTTTAAGGATTTTTCATTAACATAGAAGTCATGAGAAAGTGCAGCTAAGCCATAGATTCTTGGGCTAAAAAAACTGAAAGAAAAACAATAAATTATCTTAAAAGAGGTTTATCTATTTCCACAAGCCTTTAACTGACCAAAAACCCACCCTATTGGAAAGACTATTCCAATTTTTTTTAAAGATATATAAGGTGACACTTTAGATCAAAATTGATAGATATATGGTTGCTTATATTTGACTAGCTTCATATTTTATTCATCTGACTTGTAGATTTCACACCTAGCTCATTTTTATTAAAGAAAACAAACAAGCTGGATCCTAGTCGTCAGGCTAGAAAACCATAGGATTGATGGGACAAGAAAAAATAAAATACAATAAAGAACCATAGAAATTGATTTCATGCAGATGTTAGAGATAATTAAATATATATTCAAAGGGATTGACATTACAATTGAAAATTCTAATAATTACCCCTAAAAAACCCATGAATATAGCAGGCTTCAATATCCAAGTTTTTCATATTGTTACACCATTTATTTGAGGTTGAATTCTATAGGATAGCATGTTTTCTAGTCAATAGTGTGTATAATTGTATTTACATGTGGTAACAATAAACTGGGTGGAAAAGGAGCTTGCCCACTTGCTTGCCCTATTTTGACACCAAGGTGTTGTCTTTCATTAGTGAGATAAATCAAATACCATAGACTCAAGGGGCCAAAGCACACCCCTTGCCATCCAATAGAATAGCACAAGATTTCAATTAATAACAATGTTAACTTGGTACTTCAATGGACATATTAAAGATATTATATTTTGTTTCATATGGCTATTACTTCCTAGAGGTCTTTTATTTAGTGTCTTGGATATCTATGAGACCTTAAAGGAGCCAATGAAACTATCTAATGGTTCGAGGAATAACAATGGTTGTGTTGCAAGGCAGAGTGTGTGAGTATATTTGAACAGTTTATCCCTAGCTTGTATTGGTAATTAGATCTTTTCTAAGTTCTTGGATGGTGCTAGATGCATTTTGGTCTAGTAGTGCCACTCACTTCCTAGTGTTGCTGCTTCAGGTTTGAGATAGGTTCACCCATAGGTGTTTTAGTTATGCTTTGTGTTTATTCGAAAAGTAGATTGCTTCAAGATGAGCAAATTGAAGGTGCTTTCATATGCTCTTTTCTTTCTATTTCATTTAGCATTGGCTTGAGTTCACACAAGCTTGAATGAATGCCTTTGATAATTGCATGTGATGCTCTTGCATGATGCACCTTAAGAGTAAGTGATTCAACTCCATGTCAATTTTGAGCTGGCAATTTCTTGATTGGATTGTTTAGAAGTTGTTGCCTTCCTTTATTGAACATTCTTTTTGTTTGGATTTAGGGCATTCATGGGATTTTGGAATGAAATATGTGGTCCTCTTTTACATAAATCTTGGAATAAGTGATAAACCAATATTTCATTTTATTTTCTACAAATAAACACACAAAAATGATGGAATTTTGCATAGACAATAGGACTATTATTAAGTGGGCACAGTTGCAACACTTCATTCTTGATTTTATTATGGTGAAGAGAGTCCAATGTTTCTTCAAGACAATAAAAAATGTATACCTCTTTAACAAAAAAGAACTATTTTTAATTTTGGGTTGTCTGCCTGAGAACCTATGACTTAGATTCAATTGCTTCTAACGTCTAAGGCACTCGACACTAGACTAGAAATTATCAGAAAGAATAAATGCATGGGCTCAATACCACTATACTCCTTGGTAAATTGGCTTCTTAAATAAACCATTCCAACTACATTGCATTATTTTTAATTTAGTTTATATTACATGAGCAAGTGAGACTTTAATGATAATAACAATGGAAAATTTCTAGCCGAGTTCATAACATATTTCTAAAATTCTTAACACATTCTTAACATTTTTCTAGGTAATATAATAACCAATTCAAACATTTAAATATTTATGCATTTAAATTGAAGAGACAATTATATGTATGTCATTCCATGAAATGATAATTTTGTAATCCTAAGATACAACTTCAACCATAACATTTCAAAAGGAGGTTTTAATATTTTCTGCACAATCCAAAGTTGTGGTAATGCTCACTCCATACAATCTAAAAATTAATTTAACATCAAGAAGAGGAGTGACAAGGTAATCAATGTAGTGGGTCTCACTCTTGAAATAATTTAATAAGCTTACCACTTCCACCAAGTGGTAGTGAGGTATTTGAGGGAACAAATGATGTACAACATGGGTTCCAATATCATGGTGGATATTGTTAATCCAGCCATAGTCTCTGTCAAGGGTGGTAAGACCTCCTCTGAGATAGCTCCATTCCTGCATTGCCCCTACTTACTGTTATCAAACATCCCAAAGGAAAAAAGATAAAAAAACACTATGGAATTGCAAAGTTAATCACATGAGTTGTACCTTCCCTCTATACCATGACAATTTTTCATCATAACCATGGTGATGCAAATATGTGATAATATCTAACCACATTATGAAAATTTAAAAGTACATGACACATCTGATTAGATCATACTGCAATAGATGTTATTTATTTCAAATAGATCTAAAATCCCTATATTATATTACCATGTTTAGGTAGATGACAATAGTATAAAACATAGAGTACATAGAATAAATAAGTAACAAAATCATATGGACAAGTCTACAAGAATAGTGGAATAATAGAATGATCTCTCTAGATTGGATAACTTACCCAGTAGGGAATAACATAAAACTTCAGCATCAATACAAGACCCATAAAAACTGTAAGTCTTGTAAGTAAAGTTGCCATCAATTCAACATGATGTAGATGTAATAACACCCTTCTTCTTCTTTAGAATAAATAGATCATTATCAGGATGAAAATGGGAACCCTTCTTCATAGGACTCCTACCCCACTACAAAGAGAGTTAATGGGACTATAAATTTAGTTACAGGCAAAATAGTTGAAGATGCCTCAAAAAATTGAAAATACTAGGCAATGATTAAATATTTTTCCTCAATGGTAAAACTATATTTAAAGATCCATATATCATCGGTCCAATAAGACTTACTAGGTAGCAATGATCTTCAACATGGGGCAATAATGGTAAAACATAAATTTTTTATTGTTTCATCAAGAAAATAAAAAAAAAAAAACAGTCAAACAAACAAAGAACAACCAGCAAAAAAAAAAGATATAAAAAAAAACACAAAGCCAAAAAAACCCAAAAAAAACAACACAACCACAAACAAAAAAAAGAAGCAAATAGGAGGGGGGCGGAAAGAAGGGAACGAAAAAAAACAGAAACACTTAACAAAGAATATATATAAATTTCCTGTGCGGGATCCTCGGAGGGTGTCCCCCCCCCCCCCCCCCCCCAATCCCTCACATACTCTAGAAAACAATCCACTACCAAACAAACCCCACAAAAGAAGCGGAGAGAAAAAGAAGAGGAGGGAGAGAGAAGAAGGAACAGAAAATAAAAAAAAAAAAAAAAAAAAGAGAGAGAAAAAGAAAAAAAAAAAAGAGAAGAGAAGGGAATTTGATGTTTGCTTACGGCGTGGAAGAGAGAGAGGGAAGGAGGGAGGGCGGCGCGCCCCCCCCCCACCTACATGGGAGATGGTTGTTTAATAGGTAAGAGAAAAAAAAAAGAAAAACCAAAAACCAACCACCGAACAACCCACACCCACACCCACCCCACAGCGCGCGGGCGGGTGCGAAAGGTGACACAAAAAAGAGACCAAGAAACTAAAGAAAAAAAAAGAAAAAGAAGACGGCACGCGCCGGAGCGGGAACAATAAAAAAAATTAATGATTAAAAATGGGAAAAAACCCCCAAGTCTATATAACATGGTGGGAGGGAGAGGACAACAAAAAAAAAAAACAAAGAACACAAAAAAAAAAAGAAACAAAAACGGGAGGGGAAGAAAAGGGGGGAAATAGAATGATCTCTCTAGATTGGATAGATTACCCAGTAGGTAATAACATAAGGCTTCAACATCAATATGGGATCCATAAAAACTATAAGTCCTGCAAGTAAAGCTGTCATTGCAATCCAATATACTATATATGTAATAACATCCTTCTCATTTGGAACAAATAGATCACTATTAGGATGAAAATGGGAACTCGTATTCCTAGGACTCCTACCCCACTGCAAAGAGAGTTAATGGGTATATAAATTCAGTCTCAAGCAAAATAGTTGAAGATACCTCAAAAAATTAAAAATACTAGGCAATTTACAAAATTTATATCTGTATCTGCTAATTTGTTGTAGCTAGCAATAATTGTATTCTTGGATGATATATTTTTAGTCTCCATAGCATTATATCTCCACTCTTTGGTATTTTCTTGTAGAATAATGCTAGTATTCACTAAGCACTTATCACCACTAGATACTCCTTGCTCATCTTCATGCTTATATTTCTCAACATTACATGTGTGCAAAAATCCTTACTTGATGCCTCAGTCAAATGTTTCTCTCCATTATGCTCATTATTGTTGTCCAATAACATATATTGATTTCTTTGGGTTTCCTCCAATATGACATTTTCATGGGAAACATATAAAGCATGCTTCTTAGTATGATTAGAAATACCTTCAACTTCCATTGCATATGATATTTCTTGCTTTTGCCCAAAATCTTGTACATGAGTTGTTTTAACATCAACATGAACCTTAGGCTTGTTATTACCAGATTGTAATGGATGTAGTTTAATTTCCATTTTGACAAATATATCATCCCCTACTATAGTACTTTTATCATTGTTATTTCTTGTAAAAGTATATTTTTTCATGTGACTGATTGTCACTACATGTCAATCCTTGCTCACTATTAAGCATGGATTTCTCATCATCATAAATTGGAAAAGCATCCTTAGTTGAAGGCTCAATCACATGCTTCTATGAATTGTCCTCATTTATTTCAACCTCCATTGGGTCTAATATTGCTTGCAATGGTCCTAAATCTTGTTCATGAGATGTTCTAATATTGGTACAATTTTCAGCCTTCTTATCCCTACCTTCTGATGGATTTGACATATTATGCATTTTTACATATGTTTCTGAAGTAGATAAAAATGGTACACCTAATTATTATGAAAAATGTATGTACCTATCTCCTATTGTGTGTGAGCATCAAATGAAAGCATGCAAGTAAAACAGAAGAGATACCAAATAGCAAGAAATAAAGCAAATTAGAGTTGATTTCTTATTAATCTGGTGGATCCAATACAAGGCTACATATATGTCCCCTTGAGGGCTCAAATATGATACAATTGTTACAAATCATGTGCCCAAGGATTGAAATCCTTCAAGTAACTCGGGTGCACATCTAGTGTCTTTCCTCGTACCCACAGTCGAAGTTGGAGGGCCACCATTTTCACCACTTGTATTATTGATATTTGTGTCCTACACTGCTTCCCAATGTATCCTTTGACCTGAAACTACATGCAAGGAAACAAGAAATGTCAAGTGGCAAGTGTGTATGATCTAAAATATGCAATCCCCACAGGCAAGAAAAGAGCATATATAGCGTGCCTATACCAAATGAACTCCAAGTGCTATGAAATTGTATAGGGTTGTAAATTAAGTGGTTTTGGGAATATATCACCTAAAATTGCATTGAAATTGTATCTTTTGATGCTTCATAATTGCAATGCACTTCCTTAACCTACAAAAACCAAAGCATGCAATTTCCTAACCTAAACGTATCCAAAATACATGAAACTTGGATAGTAAGCATAAATAGAAATTTTAAGACAACCCATGTCATTAGATTTCATAAATCAAGCTCATATCATGGTGCATGCTCCAGTGGGTCCCGCAAGCCTACAAAACCTTAAAATCATAATATCTCGGCCAATATAACTCAGAATGACATGAAATTTGAATTGCAACATAATATGAATATGTAGAAAATAAATAATTAAAAATAGTTAGAAATTTTTTGATATATTTCTATTCATTCTAGGGTGGGATGAATATGAATGTCACAAATTGGGGGGCGCCCGGGGGTGGGACGCCCACCAATTTTACCTAAATTTTACAACAAATTCTATTGGGTATTGATGCAAAACACTATGGGAGGTATTTTTTTCAAATTTGGGGTTGGTATTCACTCGATTGATCAATTTTTAGGAAAAAATTGCCCCTCCTTGAACCACCCGATAACCTCCTTGCTAAGAAAAGATTATGGATGAAGGAAACACAAAGGGTGAAGGGAAATCTCAGCATAACTAAGTTGAAAATCCTTGAAATATTATCCTATCTATTTGGGTGGAAATTTAATCCACTTTATAGGCCAATGAGGCCCATGTGCAAAAAGGCATGCAAGGGCATGCATGGCAAGAGGTGCCACTTGGCCACCAAGGTGGCATGCACTGGAGGGGGAAGAGAATCTCCCAAATTGATATCCATTATGGAACCAGGAATAAATATGCTACATGCTCTGACTTATGGGCAATAATAGGTAGGAATATGACCATTACTGGGTGTCATTTGCCCATATTTGACTTTTTGTCGATCAAACCTGCTATTCACTCCACCTTGGTACGAATGCTGGTATTCGCTCCAGAGTGGGACGAATAGGTTCTATATTTGCCCTAGGGTGGGACGAGTAGGAATAGGGTGCCCAAAAGGTACCAAAATGGCCTGAAACCTTACAAAACCCTACAAAAAGTGGTTAGAACTATTGTACACCTTCTAAGTGTTGCCCTAGGGGCCTTGGTATGTCAATTTTGTCATTGCTTTTGGTAGCATAATTAGATTGACCAGATTTTAGTATCTATAGATGCCCCTTTTTGGGATGCATTGTGTTCAACACAGTGATAATAAAAAAATATAACTAAAATGTTCAATTATTAAGGTTACTCGATAACCTAACCAACTTTAGATGCATCAATCATGGAAAGAGCATGCGTTCTTGAATCCTTGCTTCTGATGAGCTAAGGAACTTACTTTATCTTGGATGTCATTTGGTCATGATGCATGGGTTACTAAAATTACACATGCTTACTAGATGCCAAGTGTTTTAATATGATATTTTGTATTTTTTTGTTGCCCCAAGTAGGAGCATGATTGTCTTTGTCAAAGATTCGTTGAATGAACGCAATTTGCATGATTGAGTGTTTGATTATTGATTTGGACTGAGTATGACTACCCCCTCAAGCAATGAGTCAATGAGGGAATGACTCATGAGAAAAGTGATGAGTCGCTTGACCCATATGACTTTATTTAAGGTTACCTTCAGTTGTACTCATTGAAAATTAGAGCAGTTTTGGAAGGAATGATTGACAATGTTATTGATACCTCATGGAAGAAAAAAGTTGAAAAATTCATTCTCATGGAGTGGTCCAGCCATAATGACCTTCTTAGGGATTAAATTAATAACTCTTCAGCATATCCATTGTGATTTTTGAGTTCCATCATCAATCGGTGACTGAATTCCATCCATTTGACATGTTTTTGGTGGGTTTTTGGACCCTTTTTGATGCATTTTAAGGTGTTTTGGCCTACAAATCTTGTATTCATCCTAGGGTGAGATGAATGCTAATTTGGTATTCATCCCAAGGTGGGATTAATTTCTAAAAGTGTTTTTTTCCCACCCCAGTATGACTTGGACTGCTACAGGTCTATATAAACCTAAAATATGAGTTTTGGGCTCATTATTGCATGTTTTCTTTGGAAATTTGAGAGGTGAGGAGGAGGACAGTTATTTCTCGTAGCGAAGCATTGTTAAAATCATCCCACGATATCCATGAGTCAGTAAGCAAAGGCATCCTAGGTGGGTATGTACTAACTCAACTACCTCATTATTTGAAAAAAATGCAATGTTGTTTTTGAGGTATATCACAGTAAATAGGTAATTAAACCTAATTTATATGAAATACACCATATTTTGTGTTTTGTTAATTTTTTGCACAATTAGATTGCTTTTGTAGATTAGTTTTGCATTTTTGTTCTTTTGGGCCTTTTTGAGGCTATTTTTAAGCATGGTGAATGCCTGCTTATTTCTTGTTTATTTTTACCAGGTGGTGAAGAGTCGGTATCGAAAATAAAATCTCTTCAAGAACACCTGGGATGCCTTGACAGAGGTTGACTAGGAGTGGCTTGATGTCATAGGGCTCAAGCAAGTTACACGATTGGAGCCTATGATAGGTGATTGAGCTGATTTTATTGCCCTTATTAGATTGTGGGACTCATGCACCAATAACATGTCAAATGGATGACGATGTTCTACCTTCCACCTATTGATAGGGAAGATGATGGTGACACCTGAAGATGTCTATTGGATTCTATGAATTCTTATAGAGGAGCGAGCGATCTACACTACGCACCATGACTTGGGAGGTGCAGTGCTGAGAAGATGTTTCGATGAGGAGGTAGAGGTGACAGAAATGGACTACCTGAATGGAGGGATACTGGTGGGGTTCTAGTATGAGGAGAGGGTATTAGGGGCGAGGTATGCATTATTGATGACCCTCATCTCCAATATGCTACTCTCATATTCCTCGAGAGTCAGGTTTCCATGGAACCTATTGGATTTGGTGTATGCCTTGGCAGGTTGCACCAAGGAGGAGCCTCTGGTGATGGCTTGGGGGATGACTCTATTGGCACAACTCTATAATGAGTTGTACAAGATCCACTATCGTAAGTGGAAGGGATTGGGGTGAAACTAATGATGAGGCTTGGAAATGCCTCTATCATGATATGTTTTGAACTATTAAAACTACCTAAAAACTCTATGAAATGTCTTTTATGTTGATTAAGTTGATTTAATATGCTATATATTAGATATTTGCATGATTGTTGTGTTTAGAGATATTATGCCTTATTTTTACAGTTTTTGTATAGTTTTGTGTTAATTTAGCATAATATGTTAAATTATGAGCATGCATGGATAATCAGCAGCATTTTTATATCTTTTTATATAGTTTTTATGCAATGTTTAATCTAAATCTGTAAGATAGTGCAAAAAAAACTGTAACTATGCAAAAAAAACATACAAATTCTAGCAAGTTGACATTGAATGGCAACTCATGGAATTTGCAAATAAATAAGGATGGAATCAATTGGGATCACCTCCTGGGAGCTAGACTTAAAGCCTCACATAAAAATAGCAATCAAAATAGATATTTAGAAGGCATTTTTAGCTCAAAGTACATCTACAACAATTATATTTTGAAAAAATTCAAAATATAAGTAGAGAACATTCCAGTTTTGAATTTGGCGGTTTTTCAACGGTTGGAAAGCACTTTTTGGTTGAATAAAATATAAGTAAATATCTTAAGGAAATATCTTATAGTTGTCCTTTTCCTCCCTTGCCAACAAAATACCACGTATAATGAAAAGATCAAAAGTTGCAACAACTTTCCTGATATTTCTCCAGAATAACTACAACATATTAGGCACACAAATAGGAAGATAGGAATGGCATATCTTTGCAATAAAATAGGATTTAAATATTTATAAATAAAACAACTCCCATGTTGGTTGGGCAGGAAGGATGTACGTAGAGGTTAGGATAAGAGAAAAGTTAGATTAATAGTTTCAGACCTGTAATCTACAGTAGCAAATCTATAATTATTATTTATGAAATAAAAATGTAGTTATTTTATATTTTCTATGTCACATGAGTGTGTGTAAGGTTTATTAAGTAAAAGGAGAATCACACCTTCTAGAGAAAGAATTTGGCCACTTCTAGGCCTGGGAGAAGGACTAACCGGACAGATCTCTGCTAATACTTGTTGCAACAGGGTTAGTGGAATATTTGTCTATTTTGTTTTTTGTACAATGATAACTATTACAAATTTATATTCTTTCTTAGCATAGATTTGCATTGCATTTTAGACCTTTGTTTTCATTTCCAAATTTCAAATTTTTCATCATTCTTTTTTTTTGAACTTTACAGTTTTCTCTACAACTTAATTTTTGTTGTCAACCCCTGTGTAGAAGATTGACAACCTTCTGCTAGAGAGCATTGATAGAATTTATAGCTTCCATGTTTTTGACTCACCTTTCATTTATGCAAAAGTAAATAGGCTTTCCTTTTTGCAAATCATAATTAGGTTTCAGTTCTGCAATTGTAACTAGGAATTTCATTCTTGCAAGATTTCAATTTCAACATGCTTTCATTTCTTGTAATTTATAGTTTTCCTATACTTTCATTTGTTGTTGTCAGCCACTGTACAAAATATTGACAACCTTCTGCAACAGAGAACTGACAGGATTTGATTTATGTTTTAAGAAACCATTTCATTCCTACAAATAGGTTAAGTTTATTTCATGTAATTTAGAGTTAAGGTGACTACAAAAACCCCCCAATACCATATGTTACCAATAAGACCTACTGCTCCAAAATAAGTAAAGTTACCACTGTTCAAAGCCTTTATTGTATATTACCTTAGGACACCACCCCAGATTGATAATATCATGAAGATCAAATTAAGTGTCTAACGACAACACATCAACTACTTGTTACAATGCTGGGGATGGCAACACATAGTTGTGGGGCAACCACAGGGACTACCATAGATAACCTAGGGGTATTTGGTAGATAGGGAGATAGGATATGCTATCCTGAGATAGAGGACTCAAGAGCAGGGTAAGATTCAATAGCATATAGGTGATGTGGAGCATTATGTGAATGCTCTTTCATGACTGGAACTAGGGTAGGTGATATGATGACCATACAGAGACTATCCAAATTGGACTAATGCTGGAGAGCAGCTCTGTAGGATCAAGTGGGATAGACGACTGATCATGAGGCATGGGACCGAGTGAGAGTACTTCCATTTTACTCAGGTCATGCGATATTTTGGTCTTCATCAAGGATAGCTTGAGGAGCCAGTGGTATATCAGTGCCATGGGATGAGAGGAAACTAAGCTTCCCTATAGTGGAGGAGGTGGGGAAGAAGGTGTACCTTATAGTAGATGTTCCTGATGTGGATGATTTTGAGACTACAAAGGAGTATGACTTTTGGTGGGTGATGCGACAGTGGTGAAGCATAGGAGTACTAGGTAAGAGGTAGCTGAGGTAGTATATGAGGTGATGGAGGATTTCCCTGAGGAGGATTTGATAGAGGTGGGTGAGGTCCTAAGGCCTCGTCATCAAGAAGATGAGCAGGTAGACCTCCTGGACTTGGGAGATCAAGGTGACTATGGGGATGTAGAAGATAATTATGTAGAGGCACCACAATATACATAGGATGATCGATATCTGGAGCTATAGGTAGAGTTGGGTAGAGTTTGATAGGAGAGAGATCTCTAGGAGGTACAGGCATAAGAGGATCAGACCGAGATATCATCACTATGGGTATAGCTGAGGGAATGAGATACTAGTCAGGAGGGATCTAGTAGTGAGTAGGTAGGGAGGCTATAGGTGGAGGTGCTACAGCTACAGTTAGTGGTGGAGACTTACCAGGAGTGGGGGCAGCAAAGATAGGCTTATGTGGATCGGCTGGAGATGGAGGTGGTGCACATTGGAGGGCATCTTTATGATGATGGGGAGACTAGTGTATCTCACCATACTCAATAGAGCGAGACAGTGTAGTCATCCTCTAGGCAGAGGATTGACAGGGCTAGAGGCAGTAGGCATGGGAGATCATAGCGGACCCAGACTATAGGCGGTAGTGCGAGTCGTAGAATTGGTCCTATGTGACCATGGTGATGGCGACTCATGAGACTCTTTTTGGATTTTTTTTTGAGGTACTCATGAGGTCTGAGGACCCACTTTATTATAGCCTATGAGCATTTTTGGAAACTATGATAGATATTTTTATCCCATATATATATATATGAGATTTTGTTATGGTCATCATGTGTCTCTATTATTTACTTTATGATATGGATGCAATGTATGTATTTGCTTTCTAATGATATGTTAGATGCTTATTGTTTATGCATATGGATGCTTTTGTGATATGATGTAATGTTTATGGATGTTTATGATATATACAAATGTTATTGTAATTTTATTTGATGCTATCTATATGCGTGGATGCATAGTGATATGGGTGAATTTATTGCTTTGATGTGAAGGACTATGACTAATGATTTGACACACTATGTTAGCACCATATACTGCATAAAAGTCATTAATTACTTCTATATTTGTTTTTTGTTTTTGTATTGTTTTTGTGTAATGGATATATGAAAATATGCTAAATTAAAGTGGAATGGATGAAATGGCATGTTATAGACTGTAGATGAGGTTTTCATGAGACTCAAACACTAGCTAACTAATCAAAATTTGTATACTGACTATGCAAGACTTTTGACAAGGTATGAATCTGCTAGGATGAACAAGATACTCCATATCCCTATGTGTATGAGTAAGTTCATTGTTGTGAGATGCATAAAGATACCACCATTTCCAGATAGGCTATCCACCAAACCTGTAATGAGGATCACTCTATGAATGTCACAATACTAGGTTTGTACTTAGTTGGATTAGACCACTAGGTAGTATAGGCTACCAAAAGCTAGCTCATCCACATGCAAACATTGGTATGTACACACACAAAATGCTAATGTGACAGACATATCGTCATGCATAAGGATACCACCATTTCTAGGTAGGCTATCCACCAAACCTATAATGAGGATCACCTTATGGTTTTTTGAATGCTGAGAATTCCAGGGATTCAAGTTCAAAACTCCCTTATTTTCTTCAATTTTATTGGGATACTTGCTCATATGTAGTGATGAAAATCATTGTTTATTTTGTATTTTGTTTTCTTTGAGCAAGGGATTTTGGAAGTGGTGACTTTTAATTTTTTCTTTCTAGGATTTTTATTTGAATTTTTGCTTTTTGAATATTTTGATTTGAATTTTGCTTTTTGAATATTGGGATTTTGATTCTTAGGATTTTTTGATAGTGGTGAAAACAACTGTTTATTTTGGGGAATTGGTAGGGAAGAGCTTGTCCTTTTGCAAATTCTTAGCATTCTTGAACCATTCGCATAGGGGGATGAGCAGGATAAACATTTCACTTAAGGTAACCTGGACCACTTCATAATTTCATTTTTCCTTGTGCCAAATTTAGATTTATTAATGTGTAAATGTGTTGGATATGATGTACACAAGGCATAATATAAGCAAGACTCTACCTCCTAAAAATCAGGATAGCTTTCTACAAAATCTAAAAAGAAAACTAGAGATGGTTGAGTGACCAAAAACCCTAATAACATTCTAGAACAAATGACTAGGTGAAGGGAATGGACACAAATATGTAAAGTGGGAATGTAGGTGGAAATGATAAGTGAAATATTGAATTATATAGATGATGACTTGAACAACATTGATTTTTAATGATGACTAGTGTACAGTCTCAGTGCTAGACGTGTGAGCAACTCTAAAATGCAAAGTGCAATGATAAGTATGCCTAAAGGAAAATGATGATAAAATGCAATGAGATGCAATGGGATGCAATATGATATTTTTATATTTTTTATATTTTTATGATGCTTTTGAAATACAATGCAATGCAATATTTTTGTATTTTTTATATTTTGATGATGCCTTTGAAATGTAGTGCGATGCAATATTTTTGTATTTTTGATATTTTGATGATATTTTTGACTTTTTGATTGATATATATGCATGTGACCAAAGGGATTTTTGGGTTCTTATGTTAGAAAATTAAAATACTTGATATTATTCATTGAAAGAGACCTTGCTTAAATAGCAAAGGTGTACAATCTGATCCATTGGATCATAACCAACTAAGCTAATATCAACCATACAAATTATCCTAATAACAACTTAGGATATAAAATATATTCTAACACCCCCTCTTAAGTGGTACTAGGATATACTAACACCCCCCTTAAGTGATACTAGGAGGTAGTGAAAAAGAACAAAAGAAAACAAGTGGCATATCCACAAGTATGAGTCCCAGTAACAAGGCCTGATAAGGTACTCATGTACAATATGTGATCAAAAAATATCTGCTAAAATATGATGAAAAACCTCAAGGGAGAAAACCACCTGCCAGAATAGAAATAAGAAGAAGAAGGAAGATGTGCATGGAGGATGAAGGAAGATTCTCAACCCCCCTTAAGGACAACTTCCATCAAGAATCCTGCAAAGGATCCATTAAGAAGTCTCAAAAACATAGAGGCTCATCTTCAAAATGACTGAAATTATACTCCCATGATGGTGCTTGTGATACAGATCAAGGTTGTGAGCCATGAAAAAAGGTCACTAAAGAAAACCCCTTGAAACCAAAGTGTCTCACAAAAATAAGAGTGTGAATATAGTGTGGAAAGAACCACAAGGATTGCAAGGGATGTCGAAATTGACTCCACAAGCATAAGTAGTGGTTTCCACCTATATGAACATAATGGGCTGATAACAAGGTCTAAAAAGAGTGGACAAACAACTTACTTCAAGGGAATCATAAAATGGAAGGGCACCAAATCAACTCTCCAACGTGTCCTTATGGTGATCTCCTCATCCTATCGAAATGCATGGGTAACCAACCACTGCAACCGCTAGGTGATATAGAGGAGATGACTAGATACTAGGATCACTTAAGCAAATGTTTGGGAGTGTCGGGTTCAACTGAGAATGCACTCCATGATACAATATTTTTTAGCCACAAAAAAATGTGGAACTCAATTTTAAAACTAAAAATAGAATGCATCATCTTTTCCATCTCAAAAAAAACTTTTTGATGACTATAAATACCCTTATATATGGGTGACATATTTGCCTTCATTTGCAGAAAAAACAACAACCTTCTTCTTTCGAAATACATCAAGGTTTTAAAATTTCTCTCTAGGAGAAAAGAACATTGGTCAATTTTACCATTTAAAAAATGTTTAAAGGAAACTTTATAATAGACCAATTTATTGAAGTGGATCTCTAAAGTTTATTAAAGTGACTTTTTTAAAGAGCTTAATTAAATAAATTATGATCCCACCATCATTTTAAAGAAAATTAATGCAAATGAATGATAAGTGATTCTTTATGACCACAAGGAAATCTTCGAGAGCGTCACTGCTTCCTCCACTTCATCGTAGCCTGGAGCTACAACGTCTGCCTCCAAACCTTCGGTTGTGCTGCCACCACCTTCATATGCCACTAGCATATTATACCTCCATGGATGCTAAACATGTACTAAGTGTTAACCAATTACTAGAATCGATTCTTGACACTGCATGCCATGTTGCAAATATTTCTATTTCAACTACTCATGTACCTTACAATGAAATGGCCAACGAGTGTGAGGCTCTACCAGAAAATACTGATTCAAATATAGAAACCAAGCATGAAAGCAGCCAGGGATTTGATAAGATTACAAATGATTCTTTTGCTATACAAAAGTCAATTATCAATGTTGCGCACTGTCTATTAATTTTGTGAGGGCTGAGCTTAATTTTTCCTAGCAGACATCCCAAGATGGCAAGGCAAGAGCATAACAAAGCTTAATCATAGTAGAAATATATGGTGCTTAAAATACATGTTTGCATTCTGCAATCATAATAACATTCACACATGCTTATGACACCACAAGTTAAATCTCCACTTATTCATCGTAGTTCATTTTCATCGGTTGGGAGGAGACATTATGGGCAAGCAGGAAAAAAATAGTCATGAAAATTCAATCTTCCATAGACCACATTATTCTTGGTAGGCACACTATAACATCAGGAACAATGATGAAATATTTTATATCACTTTCTACTTTTAACATGAAAAAATATTATATCACTTCATAGTTGTTCATAGTACTCCACAAGGTTCTCCTCAAGCAACATTAAAAAAAAATAACAGTATCATCTGATCTCTAGAGGAATGTGCAGGCATCAATATCATTGATTGCATCAAACACGATGTTACCATAGCGCAGGTACTTTACGTTCATAAAGGGATATGCAACTTCAGTTCTAATTGAAAAATAGGGGGACATCTGCACTAGTTCCTTGAGAAAGGGCCTCTCGTTCACCATTGCAGTGCTACGAGCAAAAATCACATAGGAGGTGTTATGGCCTCCATTATCGTAAAAACTTCGCTGCATCATCTTCGTATTGCTGCATGCTGCTACGAGAAAACCCTCATCAACCACTTAAATATATGCCATGCATAGTTGCCCAACCCTGCACTTCATTCCTAGTTGTTTGACATTTACCTTCTCAGCCTCCACTATCCCATATGCACTCACCAATAATATCCACCAAGAATGGCTTTTATATCTCAATAGGGTGCATGGAAGTGAAGTGTGGTGACTCATGCTTCACCCTCCGAACATGACAATGGAATAGCTGTGATAGATTGAACACTAGAAAGAAAGAGATAACAACTACTTCAAATTATCACTCCTTGGTGTGTAATTACAACCATTCCTTGTTTCAATGACAATTAGATAACAACTACTTCAAATAGTCACTCCTTGGTATGTAATTATGACCACTCCTCGTTTCAACGACAATTCTTTGGTGGGCATGTTTTGCAAAATTAATAGGCAGTATAACTATCATATAAGAGCGACCAAGTTGGGATCTCAAAAAATAAAATAATCAATAGAATAATCAGAACAGGAACCACTATTAGCATATGCCATATTTGATCCTCGATCTTCGCTCTCTTCAGCATGACCTTGAGCTTGTTCTAGTTTTGGAGCCACGCCCCCATGATGAGACTCACCACGTCCACTAGGAGACCACCACTCAAATTTATAGAAAATTCTCCATCATCTAAAATTAACAACGCCATTACAACACTCCAACTAAAAAACCTGCACCAATCTAGGAATATTCTCAAATTTTGTACAATATCTCCTATGAAAGGCAATGAATTATGATTCACCATAATTCTTGCTAAGTGTGCATTGGTGTCATAGCTAAAGGCCACATATTCATTTATGGCCAATATCTGCACATTCTCGGCAACCATAGGTAATTGGTTGCATGGTAAAATATGTATCTCCCCATGCCAGGATTTCATTAACTCCAAATAAATCACTGGAATCATACCCTATTTGCACAATGATTCCTTCAATTTCGTCAAATTTCGCACATTTATATTTGTCCTTCGACATATGAGGGCCGATATATTTTTTGCTCGACTTGTGTGCTAATGCACATCACCTTCGACTAGGCCCGTAGTCACATTTCGCCTCCAGTCCCGCATAGAAGAAATTGAAGCTTGACCAAAAGTAGATCTTTATTTTTCCCTTAACTTGAAAATAAAATCAAGATTTATGTCAGGGTAGGTACTCCTTTCATTATGATGAACTCAATTAAAATCACAAAAAATGCCCCTATTAAATTTTTTTGTTAGTTTGCACATCTATGCAGTGAACTTAAGAAATCAAAAATCCAGAAAAAATCACAAAATAACTAATCTAACTGAAGGCAAGGTTCTTTGGAAAAATTATTAAAACACAAAATTTTTCTTTGATATCAGTGATCAAAGAACTTTCCATAAATTTTTTGTCAATCAGTTGTTTATTTCCAAGTCTATGCAAAAGAGGATTAAAGGTTCAAAAAGTGGCTATGGGAACATGTCGAATCTGCACAACGAAGTTGGAATCCCTCCTCACAGCAATACCAAACAACAAGAGGGCCAACCATAAAAAGAGTGACTTTTAGACCCAAAAAAATATGACCTCCCAACAGAGACTATTACTTGAATCAAATATCCACATTAACAGGTTTTGTGGATCATCTCGGATAAAACATCCGGTCCAGTAAAAATTGCTCTAGCAAACCTAGATCTGTAGTATAATACTGCAAACCCAAAAAAATTAAAAAAAAATTCCCATTTGGTAGCCATGAAAACTTCTGGTTTTTGATCCATCAAAAATGGAGAGCATACTCCCTCGGTTTTTGAAAAAATAGCCAAAGGAAAAAAAAAATGAAGGGGGATTTCCATGAGGGAAATCCCCCCATGAGGAAAAGCTCCTCAAGATCACAAGGTAGGGAAGGCCTGCTCTGATACCATGTTAGAAAAGTAAAATACTTGATATTATTAGTTGAAAGAGACTTTGCTTAAATAGCAAAGGTGTACAATGTGATCTATTGGATCATAACCAACTAAGCTATATCAACCACATATATTATCTTAGTAGCAACTTAGGATATAAAATATATTCTAACAACTTATTGGGATGACCTATATGGTCATAGACCACCTAGGGGTGTTTTTGGTTGACCAAACGGTATATAAATACCCTTGAAGCATTTTAGGGTTACCTATATGATCATAGACTGCCTAGGGGTGTTACTGGTTGACCAAACGGTATATAAATACCCTTGGAGCATTTTGGGGTTACCTATATGGTGATAGACTGCCTACGGGTATTTCTAGTTGATAAAACGGTATATAAATACCCTTGGAGCATTTTAGGGTTACCTAGATGGTCATAGACTGCCTAGGGGTGTTTCTGGTAGACCAAACGGTATATAAATACCCTTGGAGCATTTTAGAGTTACATAGATAATCATAGACCACCTAGGGGTGTTTCTAGTTTACCAAACAGTATATAAATACCCTTGGAGCATTTTGGGGTTACCTAGATGGTCATAGACCACTTAGGGGTGTTATTGGGTGACAAAACAATATATAAATACCCTTGAAGCATTTTAGGGGACTATGGCACTCTAAACATGAAAAAGTCACAGGTGAAGGATATTCAAGGGTTCAGGATCCTTGACTCCTTCAAGAGAGGTTAAGCGATACATCTCGGGTCCTACTTGACTAGTGATGACAAAAGGACCTAACCAATTTACCACAAACTTGTCCCTCAAGTGGGGCGACAAATTAGAATTTTGTTGGTTCTATTTTAGAATGAGGTCACCAACCTGAAAGTCTCTAAGGTGGACTTTCATATTATAAGCTCTCTTAAGTTGCTCCTGATAAATGTGTAGATGCTCGAGCATTTACACATAACTCAGCAAGCAACGTAAGTTGTTCTAGGTGAGTCTGTTGCATGATGTCATCATCAATGAACTCTTGCATAAATATATGTAGCGATGGGATTTCTAGCTCTAGAGGTATGGTTGCCTCAACATCATACACTAGTGAAAATGGAGTTGCCCTAGTGGGCATATAAATGCTAGTGCAATAGGCCCATAGAGCAAGGGGAATTTGTGTGTGCCAATTAGTGTGATTTTATTTAACAATTTTATTTAGAATGGCAATCAATGTTTTGTTGGACACCTCTACTTGCCCATTTTCTTGCAAATAGTAGGGTGTTGAAAAGTTGTTCTGGATATTATACTTTGCTGTCAAAGCACACATATCTTTATTCTTAAACGATGTCCCATTATCTGAAATGATCTTGTATGGAATACCAAAATGACAAATGATATTATGTAATATGAACTCCGCGATGCGAGGTCTTGTCGTAGTGGTAAGGGGAATTGCTTCCAACCACTTTATAAAATACTCGGTAGCCGTAATGATAAACATGTGGTAGCCCAAGGATGTAGGGGAGATTTTATCGATTAAATCCAATCCCCATTGTGATAATGGCCACATCGATTAAATCGATTGTAAGGCCTGAGAAGGTATGTGTGTTAAGTTAGCATGGTGCTAACACTTCATGCACTTCTTCATATATGCGCAACAATCTCACTCTAATGTTGGCCAATAATAGCCCATGTGAAGAATGCACTTTGTGATGGCCATATCGCTAAAATTTCCACCATAGGTACTGTCGTGTGCTTGGGCAATTGTCCAAATAGACTCTTGATGCTCTAAGAAATGAAGGAGAATCTTTTTATAGCTCTGACGGTACAAAATATCTCCCAACAAGACATATTTTGTCACCTTCTATTTGAATGTCATTTTGGAATCATGCGACAATATAGGAGGGAGATTACCAAGATTTAAATACTCCCTGATTTGTGTAGACCAGTCCTATTTTGAGGAATCCTCAATCGCATGAACTGCCTATCCCTCTTGAAGTTCATCCTGAGCAAATGTTGATTGGGAAAGAACTCGTAAGAATAACATTGTACTACTATCAAAATGTGCTTGAGGGAACAACATCCCCCAATTGGCATGGTTCAAGCACTCATGAATGTGTGAGAATATCTCTTGATGAGGTTCACTTTGAATCAAGTGGACTTTTGGCATGACTTGAGTGTTCTCACGCTCAACCACAAACTATGAAAGCATTTTGACTTGAATGGTTGTCATATCATCAACTGGGTTCTGTGGGATCAAGGACCCTAGGGAGGCCATTGTATCCACAAAATGGTTATATGATCGAGGGAGTGCCTCAATGTCATACCATTCAAAATTTTCCAAGAATTTATCCATAAGGGCTTTGTAGGCTTGTAGGACTGGGCACTTGCATTAGTATATTACTTTGACCTGGTTAACAATGACCAAGGAGTCACCAAAAATATTAAGCTTGGTGATTTTCATGGTGACAGTCGTTTGAAGACCTATGAGTAAGAATTCATACTCGTTATTGTTATTGGTGCACAGGAAGTCAAGTTTCAATGATAGGGTTATAGGAGCCCCATGCGATGTGAAAAAAATGATCCCTGTGCCACACCCTTGCTTGAATTTGGAGCCATCGAAGAATAGAGTCATATCTACCTGTAACTCAGGTTCATCATAATTAGGTGATTCTGATATTTGGAAGACTCTATCATCGGGAAGCTCCATTCTGAGAGGTTGATCATCATGGAGAGGAGCCTCTATGAGTTGATCAGCGATGACCTGACCCTTGATTTATTTTTATCCGATGAATTCTAGGTCAAACTCCATCAACAACATGATCCATTTCACTATGCGACTATTATGATAAGTACAACTCATCATATATCGCAATGGATTATTTTTAAACACGACATACATGGTATTTATAAGCATGTAATGTCATAGCTTCTTGGTGGTAAAGACCACTACTAAGCATAATTTCTCCATGTATGCATACTTGATCTTGTAGCTAACCAGGGTGTAGCTGAGATAGTAAGTAGCTTATTCCTTATGCAGTTCATTATTCTGGGCCAACATGGCACCTAATGCGATCTCGGTGGCTGATATGTATAAGCGAAACGACACTCTTGGTTTAGGTGGAGCCAAAACTGGCAGTAAATCCAGGTATTATTTTATTTTATCAAAGGTATCCTGACACTCATCATCCTAGTGGAATGCGACCCTCTTGTGCAATAACTTGTTCATGGGTTGGCACTTGTCCAAAAATTATGCTATGAATCACTTGGTGGACGCGATATCACCCTACAGACTCTAAAGTTGCTTGATGGTCGTTGGGAGAGGCATCTCGAATATTTCCTTGACCTTGTTGGGTTCCACTTCGATGCCTCATTTAAAAACTATAAAACCCAAGAGTTTTCTATATGTAATGCAAAAGACAAACTTCTTGGGGTTCAGCCTCATGTTATGCTCAATAAGGCGATCAAGGACTTTGTGCAAGCCATAGAGATGCTCATGGCATAATAAATATTTAGCTAGTAAGTAATCCATATAATATTCCAAAATCTTAATCATGGCACACTGATAGGTAGCATCGGTATTTTTAAGGCCAAAAGGTATGACCTTATAGCAAAATGTTCCCCAAGGCATCGTGAACATTGTTTTGAGCTGGTCCTCTGGGTTGATATGAATATTATTGTACTCAAAGAAGCCATCCATGAGGGATAAAATTTTGTGGCCCACTATGGCATCTAACAGAGTGTCAATGCTCGACAAAGGGAAATCATCCTTAGGATTCGCTTTGTTTAGGTCTCAAAAATCGGTGCAAATGTAAATCCTCTTATCTGGCTTCTTGATGGGAACCATGTTGGAAAACCATGGTAGATAGTCTATATAAATGACAAACCTAGCATCCAAAAGCTTCTATAACTCATATTTGACCATTAGGGCCACTTTTAGATGCATATTTCTTAGATTTTTCTTGACAAGATTGGTCGTGGGGTCAAGTGTCAGATTGTGGGTGACCAAATTTGGATCTAGTCCCAAAATATCTTTGTAGGACCATGCAAAAGCTTCCTTCTTATCTGTGAGAAGGGCTATGTAATAGGATTTATATTTAGGGGATAGGCTCTCCCATAGCTTGATATATTATGGGTTATTGGGATTTTATCCGATATCTACATCAATCATAGGCTTTATTGACATATGCAATCCTTCCTCCAACTAGTGAGGAGTAGCGATAAAGTGGATGTCATCGGCTAGATTTAGATCATAAATGGGAACCTCGGGTTCCTCATCATATTTGAAGACATCATGAGTTGGCCTTGGAGAGAAACAAAATGGCTATCACATCTCATCGCAAGGCCATTACTCAGAGGACGATGGGGGTGAATCTTCCTGATAAAATTCAATTTCCCCAAGTCAAGGTGCAACAACTTCAACGTGTTATTCGAATCGCATAGGTGCTCAAACAGATCTATGGAAATAATATTTATGGATGAATTATTCCCCCTATGTGACCGGTGGTGTTCATGGATATCAGGATGTCTCTCAACTTTTGGAGGTGGTTGTGGTGGAAGTGGCATGACCAGAGGTTTTCAGTGTGGTTACGGGTGAACTTGCTCTTCTAAAGGTAGCATTTGTCACCAGATGGGATGGTGTAATGGGAACATTCTCAGATAGAACTCATTCTCATCATCCATAGGGATAACCCATGATCCTTCCCCATCCGAACTACCAGAGGCAATGGGTGATATCCCATAATCTGACTCATCATTGGTGGTCCACTCATAGGGGGGCCCCTGATATTCTTCCTCACTATCATGGGGAAGCATGCACAAACTTTCACCTCTCTCATAAGATCAAATATCATCGTGAGGTGGTCCACCATATCCTAAGGGCATAGGGAAAATACATGTTGTTTCCCAAACTATACTTATCATAAGGTATTTGATACAATAAATGGTAAGGGATTTTGGTGCCTTACTCATACAAGCCTAACCCATAACCATTCCAATTGCATAGGTCAAGGTAATTTAGGGTGAAGTTAGGGTTATACAAGTAGTTAATGTCTTCTCCGAAGGGCTCTTCATATTTTTCTACTGATAATAAGGTTTTATGCCATAGTCAAGGTCCTCATATACAAAATTTATTTGATTAGGGGGAGGCCAAGAGGCACGATAATACCTATGGGAAGACGAGGTTGACCCATGTCCTGCATCGAATCTATAGCAGGGGTAGTTGTAAAATATCTAACCATGTACTCCCCTAATCTGGTGGAAGCCAGGTGCACTGTGACCTGAGGCTACAGATAGAAAAGGGATAAGAATGAGACCTGATCTAATTTATTATTTGCCTCATGTGATAGCTCCTCATCATATTGGCCAAGGATCTCCTTTGTAGAGATGGTGGATATGGTTGACTGGACCTCATAAACATACCACTTCCCTAGGTTCCTAGGAAAAGGATCCATGGGTGCGATGGGCATCTGAGGGGGCATCATAGATGAGGATGGCATGACATGCGATGGTGCCAGAGTTGAACCTTGGATGGATTTATTCGGTTGGAAATCTAGATTCATTGAGGGTAAGGTTAACCCGGGGAGCTATTGCACCATGTTGTAGTCCTTGAAAGGCTCTAGGTCCGTAGTGACGACATGAACTTACCCTTCATGAGTGTACTTGAGGCACTGGTGAGTGATGGAAGGGACACACTTCATGTCCCTAAACCATGGTCTACCTAACAAGATATGGTATGCCATCTCACCCTCCAGGATGTGGCACAGCATTGAGATGGTATTTTTCCCTACCTGAATAGGTAGGATGATTGTACCAACCATAGAGCATATGTCATCGTTGAACGCTTGGAGGGTGTAGGTAGATGCTACAATATGGGAGGCTAGGAGCTTCAAATTATTGAGATCTATTGAAGTGATGATGTTGCTATAAGACCCAGTGTCTATCAACACTCTCTTATATGGTGTTCCATTTACACATGTGACGATGTGCAAGGGAGGATCCACCATATCATTCAAAACCAATTTAAGTTCATATTCTTGAAAGGTAATCATCGGTTCCATGAATTGTCTCACATGCCCCATAAAGTTATTGAAGGAGTTAGACTCCTGGGGCTGAAGCTTGATTGCCTTAATGATATCCATCAAGTCTTCCCTATGAGGTGGTGATTGTTGAATGAGCTCATAGATGGATATTCAGGAAGACATTGGTCTTAAGCTCTAAGCGAGCTTTCTCTTAATAGTGGCCACAAGCCTAGGTGGGAGGCTTGACATAGGAGGCAGTAAAGGTTGTGATATCAAAGGAACATCACTTTGAGCCATAAGGGGTGTGACCAAAATTGGGTACTACCTATTTTTCATTACAATGTTGATCATGCCAACATACCCCTACTTAGGGGGGCATGGTGAACCTCATTCACTTGGGGCACTGTATTGGCCTGCTCTACATGGGTAGGCAAGAGGTCTTTGAAGACCTCCATCTGTTGGTTGTTTTGCGTGATAGGGTTGTCTACCTAAAGAGCATAACTATCAATTATGTCTGGCACCAAGTGTTTACACTTGTAGCACATTTGCACGTCATGCCCATTTTGCCTATAAAATTTGTAATATAGGTCTTCTCTATATCCTTTGTGCCTAGGTACATTTGGGTTTATAGATCAACTCTCAAGAAGATTTATCGAATTAACCACTAAGAGGTGCTCAAAAAATGAGTCCATAGACTTTGCAATGGGCATGAACTATCGCTTGGGGTGATGCTATTGATTTTGCCCTTGACTATTCTGGTTGTCCTTGGTATAGTTTCCATGTCTGGCATGATAATTAGGCTTTTGAGGTGGCACCATTTGTGCCAGCCCTAGGACACTAATGGCAACTTGATTCACTATTGTTGGCTTAGGTTGTACTGGGATGTTCTTAGCATTCTTGTTCCACTCCTTCTTGCGAGGCTTCACAATTTCCCCCTCTTGAATATTGATGTCTTCAATGGTCCTAGCCTGCGCTAGGGCATCCTCAAGAGTGGGATACTGTTGCAGTTGCAACAACAAGGAGATAGGCTTCAGGTAGCTCTTGGAAAAAATTTGAGTCAACTCTGACATAGGGAGTAGATGAGGTAGCTTGGTGAGCAAGGATCGCTACCTATTGCCATAATTTGACATTGACTCATCATCATACTATTTCAACCCAGCGAGATCAGCCAACGTCATCTTCCTTTTGGTATTGAAGGCAAAGTGTTCTAGGAACGCATCTACAAGTTGGTCCAAGGTGTGGATGCTATTCTTAGGGAGTTGGACAAACCAATCTAAGGCAAGACCAGAGAGGGTATTCATGAATGTCTGTAAAAGAAAAGCATCATTATCTTGAATGCCAAAGCATTGGTCCAAGAATTTGGTGACATGTTCCTTCGCATCTTCCTCTCCTTTAAAGGTAGCCAATTGAGGCAACTTAAATTGTTTTGGATAAGGAGGGTTAGGAACCAAAGGATGAATGGGATGACTACGTATCTTGTTAGTCTCACAATGACACTGAGAGGGGGGGTGAATCAGTGTAGCTCTTTAAATCTTAAATCTTCAACTCTTAAATCCAAAATAATGAAAACTTAAAACCACATAAAGCAAATATAACAAGAGAACATCACACAACACAAGATGTACCGAGGTTCACCAATTTGGCTACTCCTCAAAAATTGACTGTTTGGACTCCCATCCAAATCTAGCCTTTGCAAAGCAACAACTTTACAATCAATTTACCAGCACACACTGGAAGGAGCACCAACCCCTGATTTATCTGCACCAACAAAAAGGAGCACCAACCCCTGATTTACCAGCACCAACTAGAAGGAGCACCAACCCCTAATTTATTTGCACCAACAGAAAGGAGCACCAACCCCTGATTTACCAGCACCAACTGGAAGGAGCACCAACCCCTAATTCCAAGCACCAACTTGGACTTTGATTCTAAACTAGAAGATTGACATAAAAATGCCTTCACTTTTACAAGACCCTGACTGGTCTATTGCTTACTCAACATTGCTCATGCAACACACACCCTTCTCGCTCGCCTCTCGCTCACCTCTCGTGCTCCTCTCGTGCACTTCGCAAGATCTAATCACCAAAAGAAATTCTCCAAGCAATGCTCCTTTTATAACCATATTGTCTCTTTGTAACTCCAGTTGTAACTCCTTTCATTTCTCATATGCCACTTGTCAATTGTAATGCCTTCTATATGTAACTCCTTTTGTATATATAGAGTAGGCATTTCGTCAAACACGTTACATGCAACGAATTGACACCATATACTCCTACCATGATTGTTCGTCTTCTCGGTCATGACTATTCGTTTTCTCCTTTGTGCATGCATGTGTTTTGGTTTTCAAAAAATCTTTTCATTTCTATTTTGATGATTGTTCATTTTCTTTTTCTTCGACTGTTCTTTTTCTCTTTGCATGTCTTCATTTTCTCCCTGCATGATAGTTTGTTTTCTATTTTAATGACTATTCATTTTCTCCTTCTATGACTATTTATTTTCTCCACATAGGCATGCGTCCGCTTCTTTCCATGTGTAACGACCATCTTAAATGATTTCAAATCATTAAATATTCCTTATGGGTCCACGTCACTCTGTAGTCTTCAGTTTCACCATCCTAGTATTCATGTCACGATATCGTGACACTTTTGTTTCTCTGCCTGCTTGGCCTTTTTGAGTCGCAAAAATGTGACATGTCGCGATATCGCTACACTTTTGTTTCTCTGACTGCCTGGCCTTTTCAAGTCGCAAAAATGTGACATGTCGCAATATCGCGACACTTTTTTTCTCTCTGCCTTCCTGGCCTTTTCTAGTAGTAAAAATGCGACATGTCATGATATTGCGACACTTTTGCTTCTCTGCCTTCCTGCCCTTTTCGAGTCGCAAAAATGTGACATGTCACGATATCGCGACACTTTTGCTTCTCGGCCTTCCTGCCCTTTTCGAGTCGTAAAAATGTGACATGTCACGATATCGTGACACTTTTTCTTTCTCTTCCTGGTTGCCCTTTTTGAGTCGGGAAAATGTGACATGTCACGATATCGCGACACTTTTTCTTTCTTGCTCTTTCTCTTAGCTTCGGCTCGTAAAAATACAACATGTCGCGATATCACGACACTTTTTCTTTCTCTCTCTTTCTCTTTGCATCGGACCGTGAAAATGCTACATGTCGCGATATCGTGACACTTTTTCTCCTTGCTCTTTTTCTTAGCTTTGGCCCATGAAAATACATGTCGTGATATCGCGACACTTTTTCTTCTTGCTCTTTCTCTTAGCTTTGGCCCGCGAAAATACAACATGTCGCGATATCATGACACTTTTTCTCCTTGCATTTTATCTTCTCTTCTGGCCGTGAAAATACATGTCGCGATATCGCGACACTTTTTCTCCTTGCATTTTCTCTTCTCTTCTAGCCGTGAAAATGCAACATGTCACAATATCGCGACACTTTTTCTCCTTGCATTTTCTCTTCTCTTCTGGCCACAAAAATACAACATGTCACGATATCGCGACACTTTTTATCCTTGCATTTTCTCTTCTCTTTTGGCCGCAAAAATGCAACATGTCGCGATATCACGACACTCTTTCGTCTTTGCTTTTTCACTTCTCTTTTGCAAATGGGCCACTTCGGTCTTCTTGGAAAACCTATAACAACTTCACCCAAACATCAACAACATCCTCAGGAGCTTTTAACTTCACTGTACATACTTTGAATAACCTCTTAACTCTTGTCCACTACATCAACCGATATTTCTGACTGTGTTGACAACAATGACAATATTGTCGCTGCACCTTGCTCAACATAACTTGTGCAAAGTGGAATTTTGAGACCTAGACCTGGAGGTCTTGTTCTCTACTGACTCTAGGTGCTCTAGCAATTTTTGATATGCATCTAAGGATTTAATATCCTTGTCTTTGCTTCTATCCTACGATGGAGGTCTAGGATCCTCCAACCTATTATGGAGTGGTGGCTTGTCACCCCACTACCTTGGTAAGGCATCTCCAAATACTCTATCTCTAGATCATGCTCAGTGTAGGCCCCATAAGGTATCTCTCAAGCCGATCTATAAAGAGGGTTATCCACCAGCTGTAGGCACCCTATGTCTAGCATAGGAGGTAGGTCCCGATCTGGCCTAGGAGGTCATGGAGGTAACATTGGATAAGGTCTCAGAGACCTCTCTCGAATGAGTGTGGATTGCCTCAGGTGGAATTCATACCTATGTGTCTTAGGGGTGGGAACCCTCTCTCGTAGAGTCTTATGGAATAGCTTGTTGGTCTGTAGTTCAATCCTTTCTTTCTCAAGCTGATGCAAGCGATCTAGTTGCTCTTTGTCTCACCGAAGCTACTTGAACTGAGCTTGGAATTCTGCATATCTTGAAACTACTTGATTGATCTGCTCCACTATGTAGGGCCTAGGAGGCCTAGAAGTCTCACCCTAAGGCCGACCTCATTCAAGATAATATGTGATATCCATTGTACGCTTCCCTCGATTGAGGTCCACTACATTGACTTGAGGTTCAGGCTGAAGCATATGTTCATTGTACTCAGTGGGCACATTGGCACATCGTGCATGCATGGAATACTACTCCTAAGGAAAATTTGGGATTTCCTCGTGCCTTCCTTAATGGACAAGGAAGGGCAAGGTGGAGTTGGCTCACCCTGAGCGATGAGTATCATACCCGTCAGGTTGCCTACGTTGTTATACCCTATCAAGGTGATGTATAGGAAAGGTCATATCAACCTACTCTACCTAGTGTGTGAAGTTGTGCTCTGGCTTATGAATAGGTGTGTCAGCCCTAACAGGTACACGAATGTGTGGCACCACTCTGTCTACTAGCACCTTAGCATGTTGTTTCCTTTCATCGAATAAGGAATGTGACGTGTCTATATATCAAGAACACTCTCCTAGGTTATGCCCATCACCTCTTGGGGTGTCTTGGATAGGGCTCCCTCATAGGTGTGGCTTGTACCCCACTATCTTGGGGTTGGGCTGATTAGAATCTTGCCAGGGTAGTATGACTAGGTCCCTGGGGCTAAAGTGGAGATGACTCATGTATCATAGTCCACTCTTCATAGCTTTCACCCGTGATTGGGATTTGTTGCAAGTGCACACCATCGTAACTCTATACCAAACCCGTAATTATTATCTTCTTTACAAATTCTTAATGAAATAGCAAACAAGAAAAGGAAACACTCAATAAGATAGATGATTATCTCTTTTAAGTTTTATATGTGAATCCCTAAACTATTTTGTGTGTTTCATATATGTTGTTTGTAAAGAATGACCTTGTGTCACATTTTTGAAATATTTTTGAATGATAATATTATGTTTAATTGGATTTCACCTGTATACTCATAGCTTTAAAACCTGGCTATGAACTCCAGGTTGCGTTATCCCACCTATAATGTGTGGTAATGAAGTCCACACACATCTAGGGAGCATAGGTCCTACCAGTTCCTCATCCGGTTCACCTGTAGTCTACGATACACCTCTCCAAAGAGAGATACATGCTATAACCCATGGGCTTTTATGGATCTTGGAAAATTGGAAAAGAACAAGGTTCATTGGATTTGAGACAACGGGTGGAGATGAAAGCCACCTTGTTGAACTCTACTAGTGGATGGTGATGAAATCCACCTCACTAGCATTTAAGTTAATCATGGTGTGTGTGGTTCTTTTTAATCCAAAGAAAGTAAACAAATAAGCATTCAATGATTATTCACTAAATGCATGCTAAAAAGTGCATTTTACTTTCAGAAAGTTAGTATAAAAATAACTCACAAATGTATCTAGGAATGCAAAAAAATCCCTAAATGTTAGCCTACCCATTGGGTAGGCTACAAGCAAGCAATCCAAAGAGATGCATTCCTACTTTGATTTATTTTGATTTTTCTCATTTTATATGTTTTTGTTATTTTGTGTTTAATAAAAATGAAAACTACTTTTAACCTTCCTAAACAAGCAAAATATGCAGGAAAAACCAAATAAAAATAGTTTCTAAAAGTGCAAAACTGAGATGAAAGATATAGATGCCTACCTCATCACTGTCAAAATTTTCTATCTCTAAAATTATTCTCCGAAAGCTCTCTGGTTTCTATTCAATATAGGGTGGGATGAATAGCAGGTCTACATTTTTCCTAGGATGGGATGGATTTGCATCCATCCCAGGGGGGCACGAATACCAGGTCAGTGTTCGTTCCGGTCTAGAGCGACTAGTACCTACAATAGAAAAAGGATGAAAATGAGGTTAAAGCTTCACCCAAAGCAAAAGGAGCTAGGTCCCACCATGATTTCCACTAAATTAGGGAAAAAAAATGCACCTAATTATGATGAACAATGTATGTACCTATCTCCTATTGCATGTGAGCACCAAACAGAAGCATGCAAGTAAAACAAAAGAGATACCAAATAGCAAGAAATGAAGCAAAAGAGAGTTAATTTATTATTAATATGGTGGATCCAATCCAAGGTTACATAGATGTCCCATTAAGGGCTCAAATATGATACAATTGTTATAAATCAAAATCCTTCAAGTAAGGTGCACATCTAGTGTCTTTCCTCGTACCCACAATCAAAGTGGGCAGACCAACATTGTCACTAATTGTATTATTGATCTCTATGTCTTACGCTACTTCCAAATTCATCCTCTTACCTAACACTACACACAAGGAAACAAGAAACATCAAGTAGCAAGTGTGTATGATCTAAAACATGCAATCCCCATAGGCAAGAAAAGAGCATATATAGAGCGCCTATACCAAATGAAATCCAAATGATATGAAATTGAAGAGGTATATAAATTAAGTGGTTTTGGAAATATATCACTTGAAATTGCATAGAAATTGTATCTATTGATGCTTCGTAATTGTAGTGCACTTCCTTAACCTGCAAAACCTAAAGCATACAATTTCATGACCTAAACATATCCAAAATGCATTAAATGTGGAAAGTAACCATAAATAGATATTTTAAGACAACCCATGTCATTATATTTTGGAAATTGATCTCATATCATGGTGCATACTCTAGTGGGTCCTATAAGCCTGAAAACCTTAAAATCATAATATCTCGACCAATATAACTCAGGATGACATGAAATTTTAACTGTAGAATAATATGAACATGTAGAAAATAAATAATTAAAAACATTTAGAAAATTATTGACATATATCTATTCATTCCAGGGTGGGACGGATATGACTGTCATAAATTGGGGGGTGCCCGGGGGTGGGACGCCCACCAATTCTACCTAAATTTTGCTACCAATTCCACTCGGGATTGATGCAAAACACTATGGGGGTTATTTTAGTCAAATTTGGCATTGGGATTCACTTAATTGATCAGTTTTTGGTAACAAATTACGCCTTCTTGGACCACCCGATAACCTCCTTTCTAAGAAGAGATTAGGGATGAAGGAAACACAAAGGGTGAGGGGAAATATCGGTAGCACTATTTTGAAAATCTTTAAACTCTTATCCTATATATATGGGTGGAAATGGAATCCACTTTATATGCCAAGGAGGTCCATGTGCAAAAATGCATGCAAGGGCATGCATGGCAAGAGGTGCCACTTGGCCACTAGGGTGGCATGCACTGGAGGGGGAAGAGAATCTTCCAAATTAACCTCCATTATGGAACTAGACATAAATATGTTATGTGCTCTAACTTATGGGTAGTAATAGGTATGAATATGACTGTTACTAGGTGCCATTTGCCCAGATTTGACTTTTTTTTTGTCAAACCTGCTATTTGCTCCACCTCGGGATGAATGCTACTATTCACTCCAAGGTGGGACGAATAGGTTCTGTATTCATCCCAGGGTGGGATGAATAGGATCATAGTACCCAAAAGATCCCAAAATGGCCTGAAACCTTCTAAAACCCTACATAAAGTGGTTAGAACCATTGTACACCTTCTGAAGGCTACCATAGGGGCCTTGGTATGTCAATTTCATCATTGCTTTTGGTACCATAATCATATTTACCATATTTTAGTGTCTATAGTGGCATCCTCTATTGTATTATATGAAGCATCCTTTACACCCTTTTCAAAATATTTATCCAAAAATTAATGTGCCTTGAAATGGTACAAGTTTTTGTAGCAGTTGAACTAAACTCTATATTTTGAGAATCAACCTCAAGGCCAAGAACACCATTCTCCTCCCTGGAAAAGTGTGAACCCCAGTTTTCTTCCCTTTGGCTTTGATCCTGAAGCAGAACACTGTCATCAAGACTATCAAACCCCAACTGCACTTCTATATGTTCACCTAGGTCAAATCTAGGAAGACCCTGTTGATGTCCTATTGTGGTTGATTCATAGTCATCCTTTTCCGCTAGTTGACAATATTTACCAATAAATTTGACATCATCATACTCCATGGGAAGACTCCTTCCTCCATTCAAAAATTCTATTATCAAATTAAAAAAATGCTTATTATCAATTTATTGTAGAAGATGATCCTTCTAGGCTTCTGACCTGTTGAATTATGAAAATAAATCAAAATATCCCTGCAAAAATCACTATGTGAAACCCATTAATTGATTGTTATCCCTGTTAATCATTACAAATTTTAGTACTCTCAAGAAAAATAAAGAATAATGATCCATACTACAACACAAGAACTTTCATCAAATAGATAAAAAGCATGTAAACCACTCATACTTAACAACTACATAAAATCAATTGTAAATCTTTAATAAGCAAAAAGATAGTACCTATAGAAAATCACATAGAATGTACTTTTATTACAAGTGCAACTTCTATCAATGTCTCATTTGACCTAGAATACAAATTTAAACATTAGTATTCATGAATTATTGAAATGAATAAAACTTCAAACAAATGAAAATATTAAAAGAATAAGTAAATGCAATCATACAACTTAATAAATAAGGTCAATTCTACCTTTTTGCAAACTTTTGGCATAATCATTAAATATTTTGAAATTATTTTCCTCCAACTGATAATGATCCTTTTGAGGGAAATAGGTTAGATTAGCAGTTGCAATGATAGATTCTAATGATACAAAATCATGATCTATCAAATCATAAGTAAATAGTCGTGACCCTTTTGTCTTATTATACCAATTTAATTGAATCTCAACATCTTTTGGATGTTCCAAAAGATCTATTGCATTACGATATTCAACCACTTTGTTGCCCTCATTTTTCCTCATCCTTTGCACTCTTCCAAGGTACCATGTCCCATGTCGAACACATTGCTTAGTACTACATGGGATACCCTTTATTCGAGGTTGATCACTTAAATGTGATGCTTCTTGCTCAAATAAAACCCCACAATCAGACCCAATCCCTAAGTGAGAAGCATTCTATGATATTGGAAATATTTCATTTTGATTAAAGTATATTCCATGCCTTACTCTAATCAACCTATATTTTGATAATGTGGGATTTCCATTCAACTGACTAACAAGTGTTGATTTATATATCTCTTTCCCATCTACTTCTACCATTGCACTAAATTTTTTTATAAGGTTCTTCTGCATGATCTAGAATTTCATCAATTTCATGTCACCATTCGCTCTCCATGACATGTGGATCAATAAGTGGAATGGTTTCATTATGAATATGGTTTAAATTTGTAGAAACTCCATCAAAAATAGTGCTTGAATGTGAACTCTCTAATGCCAAAAAATCAATACATTCACCAACTACTTGGACTGTAGGAAAACTATCACCACAATCCCATGGTCTAAACCACCATGAGTCATCTTCATGTCTTTGAGGATTTATACTAACATGTACAAGATTATCCTATGCATATTTTAATCCTTTCTTAAGAGCTTCTACAATATCAATATCAGAAGATATACAATTATAATATGATAAAACTCCATACTTCTTTTTCATTTCTGGATTTAGTTTATGCCATAAATTTTCTTGTTTTTTATGAGCTTTTCCAAAATGTAATCCTTTTGGATTACTCTCTTCTTATGATACCCTATTTAAGCTTCCAATTGTATGCAATAAATCTACAAAATCATATGCCCTTTCAACTCCAACCATACCACCTACTCTACTAAAAAAATTCTCACAAACATCTGATCTTGTTGAATGTAATATGCATGGTAAATAAGGATACCTATCATGAAAGAGCTTAATCAAAAGTACAAAAAAATGACAAGAAATATTCACATATTGATATGCTTCTTTATTGATAAATTTTAGTTGGGAATTTGTAGTTGCATTATTTCACACCCAAGAAATCCATAGTGTCAAGAAATGATATACTCTGGATGCATTTCTTACTCTTTCCCAAAGGCTTAAATTATTAGATAAGAATATGTCGATGTAGTCAGCAACCATTGATAAGTACATTTTAGTACCTAAGGTTCTTTTTGTCTTACCCCTAGAAGGACTTCTCATCTGTCTTAGACATCTTTGCACATTCCTTGATGCAATGCATTGTGTTGATCCCCAATTTTGTTGATCATTTTTTTTATATCTTCCTCTATTAGTTGGTGCTCCTCCATTGTGAATGAATCATAAAGAATAATTATATGATTAAACATTATCAACTCACTTCCTAAAATCAAATTATGTCTACCACTAAATAGTGGGTTAATTAGTTTTTTTCCATTATGGATGAAGTCTTGATCATGAAGCCCAATTACACTACCATCATTCAATATAGATGTAGTTAATTTCCATCCTTCCCAAGGAATTCTAAATCTATTTCCATTGTTGGAAGTATAAATTTTCAACATTAATTGTCTACGCCTACTATCTCCATCTGAGGCATGACCAATAATTGGGCCCAATGAATCTTCAACATATTGCTTCCATAGATTCTCAATATTGGTCCATTGAGCTTGAACAAAATCAACATTGAATCTGTTGCATGTTGGATGCACTACCAAAACCAAACTAGGAAGTTTTTCATGCAAAGGATTGGCAATAATAACCCTTGCATAATGACCAATTTCATTATCTTGAAAAGCATTGACAATTGTGTTGTAACCATCTGTATCTTTTCCTACTATGATGGAAAACTTTGATTGACATTGATGTTGTTCAATCTTCCCACAAAATCCAACCAATATGTCTTTGCTTGCAATCCATCTACCAAAAAAAATTGTTAGTATTCATATAATAAATAATATTATAATATTAGCTATCAACATGATTAGAACTGAAATTCATAAAATACCTAACATATTTTTTAACTCTGGTTTCATCTTCTGCAAGAATCACTAGAACATGACCTTCAATGCCAAGGCTTGCTTTATATCTTGCATATGTTTTACCAATGGCATCAAATATATATCCATGCTCTCCTAGAATATAAGATAGAGCCTTTCTAGTTTACCTTCTAGTTGTAGTAGTTGATGGTCCATCTAAATTCACACTGAGAAAGTTGTGTAAACGAGGACCCCCCATAGCTTGATCAATTCATATATTTTAGCTAAAGATTTTTTAAATCTTCTACCTTGTTTACAACGTAGCATATTTTGAATTAAATCTTGAACAAAATCCCATAGTGCTTGCTTTCCTCTTAATTTTCCCAACCTATGTGCTTCAAATACATCTTTACAAAATTTATAAACATCCTTCCTTTGAGTTGATTCAAACAATTTTTCCTTCAATGATCTATTTCTTATTGATAAGCTTGCAACCTTGGTTTTTCCCCACCAAATGGTTCTTAATGCAGCTTTGTAGCGTGTTGAAGAAACCCTTGTAAACTTTTGCAATTCATGTTGTGTTAAATAGTCCAACCGTCTTCCTTTTCCTGTATTTCTATGGTCTCTTTTCACTGTACTAAGTTGCTCTCGATATAAACGCATTCTAAAATCATGGCAATTTGGTATATTTGAACAAAAATGACATGAAAATGACTCAAATGGTATTGATATTTTAGATATCCTTTCACATTCATTGTGCCTATAAGTTCCATCAATAGTAATCTTACAACCTAGGTATTCCATTGTGCCTATTGTGTGAGATTCAATGTTCCATTTTTTCCACCTCTTTGATCATCCATTAAAATTTTTACATCTATTTCTGTTCCATTATATGTAGCCTTTGGTTTCCAATAACCCCAACATAATAGTGATAAAGAAATCAAACCTATACAAGAAATTACATGCTATTAATACAAGAAATAAAATATTGGTAAAATAATAAATAACTAATGAACTATTCAAGAATGGTGTTATAAAAAATGAAATGTTGATCTCATAATATACAAATAATACTTGGAGTTGAAGTTCTTGTGCTTGTGGATCCTTCTCCTACACTGCTTGATCTAGGAACCAAAAACTTGGATAGACTTTGTTGTTTCCCATCATTTGAAGCCTTCTTTGGTTGTCCCACTAAACCAGTCCTTATCATTGCTTGACTTGTTGAATTTTGGTTATGTGACTTTGATTTTATATGTTCAGAGAGAGAAGCTATAATGTTTTCTATCTTGGGTATCAATGCAAACCATTTATTACATTTTGTACATTCCACTTTTATAGCTGTCCTATCTGTATAATCTCCAATTGTGGATTCTACAAATTTAAATGGAGAATCAATATCTTTCTTGATGAACTCATCAAAAATATTGATTGCATGCAGTATGTCATGATGATCTGATGGTTCATATCTTTCTTGAACATCTTGTACATCTTTCTCACCTGCTAAGTTTTGACCTGAACTATGAGAATTCCTTTTCAAGTGGCGTGATGATGTGATATGGCTCCGTCTAAAGTTACGTATAGTATCAACTGCATTAAGTATGTTACCTGATCCATAATCAACATTACAAACATCACAATGAATTTTTATCATGGGTTTATCACCTTCTAAGGAGAATCAAAGACTTGTACTCTCAGTTGGAAGTGTTTTTTGTAATTCAAGCAATTTGGAGTTCCATAAATCCATAATTTTAGAGTCAATCAAACTTTGTACTTTGATTGAGTCTGGATGGTCATTAATATTTGCATGTGTTGTTGATCCTTCTGAACTTATAGTCTCTTGAATGGATGTATGTGGAAGTTTATTTTTATCATTTTTTGTTGATCCAATATTTTGTTTTATTTCATGATTCATATGTTCTCCAACAAGCTCTGTAAATTTTCTTTTAACCCCAATGATTGTTTCTTCCACATCCCATGTGTACTCTTGCCTTGGATTGACAAGATGTCCCACTTCACTAATAAAATCAAATGGATATTCTAAAATATCATATCTCTCAACTTATGTTCGAAGATCAACAAGTGTGCATACACTCTTATGCTTAATTACAACCACAATCTCACCATTTGTATCTTTTAGAGAATATACTTTTTTGTCACCCATAACTAGCTATGCTTCCAAAATAGAATAACTATTGTATGAAGAGAATAAACTTGAAGAAATCCACAATCCACCCACAATCAATTAGTTCTATGGCTTTTTGAAATAAGAGGGTTACATAATTATATGATATAATACAAGCTCCTTAATCCTAATAGAAATACAAGAGAGCCAACAAATAATATTTTTTCACATTGAGATAGTTTTAACTTTTTATTTTGTATTTTATTTCAATATTTAGTTCCAATATATCCATTGCATGTTTATTCTTTAAATATGTTTCTCAAATTTATTTGTATAAGGTAGAAAAAAGCCAAAGTTCTAACTTTTTTGATAAATTCATTGGATCTGGTAATAAGGAATGAATCATACTCGAGTCTTGAATTACAAAGACTGCTGAAAGATAATATTTTTGGATTTCAACCAATTGCATTGAGATAACTCTTTCTTTTAAGCATTATAGGAGTGTTGTGTGCTTTTCTTTTAGCTTTTGTACTTATTTTTTTGGCTTTTTTTATTAGCATATGCAGTTTTAGTCAAACATATGAATGATTGTATGTCTTTCCTGATTTCAACCAGTTGCATGGAGATAATCTAGTGAAATTAGGCTAACTGTTTGATGATTCTTATATTTTAGGTTCTAGTGAGGATTGTGATCATATTGAGTATTCCACATGGCGAGATTCAAAAGTGAGCACATTCTTCTAGTTTCTGATAAGCTTGATATAAATAGTGAGTTTTTATAACACACATATCTAGTTTTTGTGTTTAATGTTTTATTCAAAAAGCATCTTCACACTTCAATGTGATGCAATAAGCCCTACAACTTGATACTGGTAAGAGTTTATAATAATTAGTGTAACACTGTAGATATTTAGATTTGATGTTTCTTGACTTGGAAATAAGAAGCCTTTTGTGAAATGGTATTATAGTAATACGATATTCAAATAGTTCACAATATTGAATATTTTTGCAGAAATACTGGTAAAATACTGTGATGGCACCAATCTGTCATGGATTCTGTTCTCTCTGGATGTATGTATATTTATTTACCCTCTCTTTAACCACCATGCTCCCATCCCCTACCCTCCCACCTTATTTTCATAATCAGGTAAACTTTAGGGCCTTGTACCAGAAGTACTTACCTTTAGAATGGATGTTGATTAGGACAGAATGCTCCCTAGAACTTATGCTTGAGTCTATTGATAAAATGCATTATGTGGAAATGTGATTACCCAATGTAGAGTATTCATTCAATGACAAATAATCATCAATTTGGACTGCACAAAGAAAGAATCGAATAAGGAGTTTCCACTCGTTGTCCAATACAAATACTTACAAGAAAATTAATAACACAATTAAAGCAGAACAAGGCTATTTCAAGTAGGCAATAAAATGAGGAAATTCACATAACCTTACAGATAAATGCAATATGGCAGAATCCCTTGATGGTAGGGATGTCATTTAAAATATATGAGAAAACTCCAACAATTATGCACTTTGATACCATCTGAGAGTGAGAAAAAATTACAAATGAATGTTATGTGCTATATTAGCTTGCATCTCAGTAACCTTTGTTCTCAGATTGATATCAAACAAGTAATCAACTTGTTGGGATGTTGGCATTGATACCCTCTTGGGACTGAAAATATGATGTAATGAGCTTGAAATATTAATGGAATAAACATATTCTTAGGAGCCTTTGCTTACAATGTAAGATAAATATTTCACTTTCAAATAGGAGTAGGCATCTCTTCTTCATCCTGTGTGAGTGTCTTTAATGAAACATTAGTGTACCTAAACAAGCAAAGGAACCTACCTTAAATATTCTACTGAAAATAACATCTAAGAACAAAGGTAAAGTGTTAGTCTCTTTTGGAAGATGATGGTCTATCACTATATGTAATTGATTTGAGCAAACCCAAAGTTGGACCAAAAAATGGGGTAGCTACTTTTGAATATAACCCCTGGCTATCAACAAGACCATACCAAAAAATGGAGAAGAAGTAAAACTATTAAAAATATTTTAGCACAAGGTCCTCCTTTAATATGATACATGTTATTTCAAATCTGTCTTAGAGATATTTTGGTCTCTGGCTTTATTTGCATCTCTCTTGATGAAGTCTAGAGCACTTGAAGAGAACTCCAAATGAGGAAGCCCCTATGTGAAGGTCAAGATATTAGAGTAGAGAGGTTGTCTTAGAATACCAACTAAAACCATGCCATAGATTAACAAGTCGTACTAAAAATTAAAGCCCAATATAAGGATACATGTTATGGCCTAATTAGGATTTGGCAGTAGATCAGAGTCCATAAGGTTACAAGTTTGATGGTCATAAAGAATCCTTATCCCATTGCACAAAGCTTCTTTGACTTCACCCATTTAAAAATATAATTGTCAGTGCTTTGGCAAAGAGTTTTGTTAGTTTGTGTCCAAACACAATGATCCAAATAGACTCATTTTACTCTTCATATTTGTAGATGGGGTGAATGATATGAAAGATTAACAATGCATGGTTGTGCTTTGAGGAACTCAACCTTAAAGTCTTCCACCCCCAATCCTTGTTGGGTCAGAGTCTAAACATGGTAAACAATGAAAATTATCATATGGTATGTGAAGTGAAAATAAATGGGTCTATGCTCCACAATAAGAGACAAAAATGGAAAATATGACTATATTGTTTGTGAAGAAGTGTGGTCTAACTCTGCTCATCTCTGCTCAACAATACCAACAACATGTCGCATAGCCAAACTAAACATAGGGATTTATGATAATTTTTGTTTTTTGTAGTCATTATAAGTAAAACTAATATAAAGTTTTTGGTATATTTTTAGTTAGAAAAGGTCTCATATTGAAGTTTAATCAGAAGAACAACATACATCATTTTGTTTCCCACAACAAAATGGCCTGAGTTGGAGCTGGTTAAGTCTTAAGAACACTTTCACATAACAATACCAATCCATCAATCATCATGTTTTGAGGATGTACCATGATTTTAGAATCACATAAATGAGCATTGATACCAGATATATCTAGGCAAAAAAAATTCTTCATTGATATGTTGATCTCATATGTTTCATGGTAGACAAATTATGGAGTGTGACTAGGCTCAGGGAAAGTAGTTAAAGAAAAGAAATTAAAATAACTCAAACCACTAAACACCTGTTTCAAAGGCATCTTCGACTAACTTGGAATCGAGGGTGCATAACATTAAGCAAAAGTTTCGATTCAATTTGCATGATAACAATTGAACAAAGTTGAGTTGTTGGCAGCATATGTGTTATTGCACGATGTACAAATGTGTGGAAATTTTTTATCTGTAGATGTATCTTCAGATGCCTAATGTAACCTGATCAATTGTTGTGGCATTGACTATTTGGAAATGGAATCTGAAATCTATAAACCAGATTATGATCATTTACAAGAAATCAAGCCTCTATTGCTTGTAAAGAATAGGTGAGCCACTGCTAATTGAACATTTAAATGGGCATCCTGCAGATTTGACATTAGATGTTGTACTGGAAATGTCTTAGCAGTTGTTTAAAACATTTAATAGTTATTGGTGTTAGGTTGTGTGACACATAGAGTTTCCAATCATGACTCACACTGCTTCTTAAATTTGATAAATGCATAAGGGGGGTGCATTGAGAGACATAAACTACATAATAATGATAGCAAAGGTGAGAGAACATATGTGTTATGTATCTTGACAAGAAGCATCATGTCAAATTAGGAAAATAAATAGATTGCGAGGGTCCCATGGAATAATGGACACTTGAGAAAGATATTGTTCATAGAGCATTGACCCTTGTATGTGATGCCTTCTAACATTTTTATTTAAACAGTCAATTACAAAGTTTTAAATTTAATCAATTTTATTCATGGTATGTTGTCTATCTAACAAGGAAAGCTTACCAATCAAAGCATTGAGGAGATATTAGGGGTAATCTATGCTGCTATTGTGTTGGTATAGGTAACCCTTTGAGAATGGTTTCAAATGATTTCATTGCATTTAGGGTTTGGAAAAATTGTTAAGGGATTGACTGCATGCCAAAGGTGGGGTAGTCACAAAAAATGATGAAATTAACACGCAAAATAGTGTAATGGTTGTCTATAACTGTGGTTTGTACAATATAATAAGAATTTTCTAAAGGCTTCTTTCAAGAAAAAAAATTGTGACAAGGAACAACAAATAGAATAAGCACTATAGTCCCATAGTAGTAGTCTAAGTAGTTGTGACCTTTGCCCTGGCTTAGGGGGCCATGGTTTCTGACCCAGGGCATCATTCTTGAAATATAATATAATGTTTAAAGAAGTTATATACCCTCTCCAAAACTTAGAAAGGGTTTGCCTTCAATTAAAAATAGAATATGCAATATTAACATGAAATATCGATGATTGAAACTTCAAGAGAAGAAACAAATATTCTAGGGTTTATGGGGTTCGCTTAATTACATACAATCCTACTGAAGCACATCCTCAAAATTATTTGCACATATACAAGTTTCCACATAATGGCATTGTCAAGGGCAGGGTAGCTTGGTTATCATCACAGTAAATTCCAAGTACAACATACTTTAATATTGGACAGTAAAACTAATTTTACATTTTGCTCTTAATTTTAATTTTGTAAAAAGAGGAGGGGGGGGAAAGGGGGGGGGGGGGGGGGGGGGGGGGGCGGAAAAAAAAAAAAAAAAAAAGGAAAAAATAAAGAAAATAAGATTTGACTCCAAGTAGACAAACTATATTAAAGGGTTGTTAAGAAAATGCATGTCATATGATATATCTTTGAATTTTTATTTTGGCAAGTTGTTGACACAGATCACTCAAATATGTTAGACAAGTATCTTGAAATTGTTAGTTTTAACAAGTATCTTGACATGAACATGTTTTGTATCTAGAATGTTTCTTGTTTAATTAAATATGTTTTAGATATTTTTTAATGTATATGGTATGGTAGTGTGTAATTAAATATGAGTATTTTGATCGATTGGTAAGTGGTTTTCAAATGCAACTTGGACCAAATTTAGGCAAAACTGAAATACGCTTGGAGTCACTTTCAACAATCCAACTTACTTTTTTATTATGTGAAAAGGGATTTGAGAATATGAGGATTTGGTGATGCAGTAAGAAGGGTATTAATATTTTGCAATATTTATATGTGTTTTTTGTTAAAAGAATTTATGAAACTTTTTAATATATAAAAAGTTTTAAAAAATTATTTTGAAATAGTAAATATAATTTATTTTTAAATTGAAGTAGATTTTAGTTCTTTGACATCAAATTAACGAAAATTAATAAAGTGGGGGTTATATTTGGTATGTAACTCAAATATAACCCCTTTTCTAGCCCCTTTTTTTATCGGTAGAATCTATATCTAGGTATGCATAAATTTTAAACACCCATCCCCTATAAGATACTTACCAATTTACCGATGGTTCAACTTGATATTAAAAATACCCCCTATATGCACTCACGTGGTATTTACCATTTCCTCGGAGTGACCCCCCGTGTATCCATCATACACCACTATCAATTAAATGCATTTCTAATTTCTATCCTTAGGAAAATATTCTTTGTTTCTTAGAACACGTATATGTACCAACAAGTAAAATACAAAAGCTCATTTGGAAATCATAGTATAGTCAAACAATAGGACACTTTGGTGTTGTAAATATGATAGCTATTATAGCAAGGTATTTTTATTGGACCAAGAATCACCATGATATCCATAGGTATATCATTCATAGACTAAATAAGTTCCAAATATTTCAATAGGAAGTTAGGGTCATACACTCTACTACCTACACTAACAAACCTTGTGAATTAGTCTTAATGGATTTTGTGTCAAGGTCACTAGTAATAACCAGTAGTGAAGAGAATTTAAAAATGGTTGTTCTTATGTCTTGTTAAATAAAATTATTAGTCTTTTCTTCAAAAATGTATGGGTTCATTTTGGATTGTGATTGACAATTATGTCTAATAGGGATACTAGATTCCTCAATATTTTCTAGTCAACCATTTGGTCCTATATGGATACTATGTGTAGATACCAAATCCTATCCACTTGTCCTTCATCCTGGTCATGATACCACCCACTTGTCCACCATCACCCTTTACCACCATTTAATTGATCATTCCATGTCTTTCTCGCCATCCAATGACCCACTTTAGCCCTTTCCTGCCATTTTCTGACCTCCATTTGACTTATTTATATTTATTTTATATTATATTTTAATATATTTATTATAAAATATATATTTATAAGCCAAATTAACCTCAGTCGTCTGATCTGATCTAATCTCAGCCATCCATCTTCCTCAATCCATGCCACACCTAAAGTTTAATATCAACATTTGGATCCACTTTTATGTTAGCCACATGATCAAAAGTGTCAAGATAAAACCCTAAGAAAACCCTAGGCTTGATAATAAATAGGAGCATTCTCAATGCTCAACCCCTGAATACTAGAACTTTTTATAATTGGTGTGAACTAGCTTTGATTGGGGCTCTTGAAAATCAACCTTCGTGAGCTTGCTTTCTGAGTGAATTTGACCTACATTGCCTTAGTCATGCCCGAGCATGACCACCCCCAAAACCCTAACTTGCCCTAGGATTTTCTCATTCTAGCATTCTGCATAGCCCATTCCCACCGTCGCCATCATCATCCATATGTCGAGCCCTTTGCAACCCCCCGATCTACTTTTGTAGATATAACCCTAATGTGTAGGCACCACCAAGCACCTGCCTCATCCCATAGGCACTGTAGAGCACCTAATGTATTCTGTAAGCACAAAATAAAGCCTACTATATTCACAACTACAAGCCAGATTCTATCGTGTAAGATCATCAGATGTCGTTGGGGCACCCTGCCATCAATCTGCAATGGAGCAACAAAATAGCAAAGTAAGTATTTTATGCATTTTATTTGATGCTATTTGGATTCTTCATGTTCTATTTACTTAGATATAGGGTTTTAGTTTGCATTTCTAATTGTTCACATCATGGAACCCTCATTTTGTCTGCTAACGACTTTATGTTTGTTATGTGTGCAGGATCAAGTAGCATCAACCAAGGATTGTTGAGTAGTTGTGGAAGCTAGAGTCGTATGATTATAGATAACCAGAAGCCCACTCATCCTATTGTAATCAAGATACATCAAAGACACTAATTTTTTTGTAGCTCAGGTTTTGGAGAACCCTAGCACCTGTATTTATTGTATCAAAATTAGTTCTTTTGAACAAACATATTATAATAAAGGAGTTTTTGAGATCCCCCATTTATTGAATAAAATCATATTTTGTGCAGTCTCTTATTCATTGGAATTATTTTACTTTTATATTTGCTTTAGTGTTGTATTTTTGGTTCATAAATGGTGATCACGGTGAAACCCCATAAGGGTTCTACTTTATTATTTACTTTGTTGTACTAATTTCATTTTGTTGTTTCATTTTGTAGGGTTTTCTAGAGCAAAAAACTAGTTGAAATTACCAGTTAGGATTTTTGGAAGGTCTTGTGATAGTTTGAAAAAAGTATGCATGCGCTCTACAACACCTATTGATCCCCATAGGAACCCTAATGCACCTGCACAGGTGCCCTTCTGCACCTACAAAGGTGCCCCACTGCACCTGGTAGTTATTTGGAGTAGAGCTTAAGCTTTTAGGTAAGCCCTATAGCCATTCTGTTTTAAATTCTTGCTTTTATGTATTTCATTATTTCACTATTTATTTTTATATTTTAAGCTTAAAATGAACACACATTAAGTAATCTAGAAATAAATTCATTTTAGATTGCATCTAGGACATATGTACATTCAGTCATCACATATTTTGATTTTTTTTATTTTGAAAAAGAATTGTAAATTCAAATAATTCCTGCATCTTTTTGTTTGCATTTGAAAGTAAAAAGAATTAATTAGAATTTGCATTTTAGGAGTTAAAGGTTACTTATTTTATTTATGTAAGTAGAAAAAATACTTAAATGCAAAAAGTATTCTTGCCCTTGGGTGACTCCTTTGGCAGAGAGGTGGACGAACCCTCTGGTTTCTATCTAGGTAGGGGGTATTATGTGGTGTACTTCAAACTCTTTAGAAGAAATTTGCATTTATGTTTTGGATTATAATTTAGATTTATGAAATATTTTATGTTTAACATTTTTTTCCATAATAAAAAACAAAAAATTTAAAATTAATCACACACAAGCATGCTTCACTCTAAACAGTAGTAACTAGATTTCATCACCGATTGCTGCTTGAGGTTTGGTGATGGTGGCATTCATATCCATCCACCAAATATCTACCCTTAGACACCTTAGGAATGCTCTCGAGCAAACATTTTGGATTTCATCACCAAAAAGAATCTCATTTCCCCATCCAGCCATAGTTTTCACCTTTATTTTTCATTAATCAATATTAGGATACATCAAACACATAAAAATATCATTTCTAAAATGAATTTACACTAAAAAGATATAATCAGTGAATAATTTAAGCCACACAAGGTGAAACTTAGGATTGATTATTTTATTTATTTCTAAATTCTTTAGCTTTATTTTTAGTTTTAGAGATTTAATTTGACAATCCTAAAATTTCATTTTGATTTAATTATTTTATGGTTCTAACTCGAAATCAAACAAAGATATTAAATCAAAATTATTTAATGGAAAATGCAACAAACATACCCGCTACTTCAGTAGCCAACCATTTTAATTCTATCCAACCTAGTCCATCTAGGCCCATTCACCCATCTCTCTCACAAGAGGTATTTATTCTCCAAAATAATGAGAAATCATCCATCCAAATTGACACGAACAAGGTAGAGGCCATCTACAAGTCCTATAACTATGTCCTTGAACCTATAAGCCAAGACTATTTTGAACAAATAGAATTGGCTACATCTTGTCTGTCCAACTCCACCCGAGGATATCCTAATTTTTCTTATAGACAAGTGGGGTCATTTCATGTAATAATTACCAATAATGCAATTGTTTGTTTGGTAGAATATTCTAGCTTGGGTGGCACTTTCTATGTAAGCCAACCATTGAGCATTAGGTATTGTGTGGGAAGTAATAGTCAAGCATCATTTCAGTTAGGGTCATAATCAGTAACAGTCAAGATAAAGTCTACTTATGCAATTGTTAGTTACAATCAAAAATCATAATATTTAAGGAATTTTCAATAATAGAGTCTACCAATATAGTCATTAGAAACAATGAATTAAAAAATTCAGATGTAATAGTTATCACTAACAGTCACTATATAACCTACTAAGGGGGTTGTTAAACAAAAGTCAAATTTTTAAATGAATACAGGATCCATGTGAAAAATATTTGACACCTAAAGACAACACATCCCTAAAAAGAAAGTTTGGGGTGCCAAAAAATATCATTGTGATGCCTTAACCCATTCTATTCATATTTTCAAGCTGGTTGTTTGATATATAGCACCCAAACACTTTTTCTCACCCATTACTAAAAATAGTAACTCTTGGAAAAACACTTCTATTTTTAGTAATTCAGTTGGGATGATTCAAATCACACATATATTGTTGGAGGATATAGAATAACAATGAAGGATCTGGAACAAATCCACTATATAAAACAATTAAATCAAACACTTAGCAACCTCCAGAGCTAAATATCACACATTGGACAAGAAGTTAAATAAATGAAATATCATATGCAAATTATAAAAATTGACAAGATTAAAGTCACCAGGGTTATGCATAAGGGGTAATACCAAAAAAGTATTTATAAAAATTTGGTGAATATTAATGCAAATCAAGGTGAATCGTGTCTAAACTAGGTGGTGAATTTTTCAAAATTTTGCAGAGAAATTATCAAAATTTGGTGAATTTTTAAAAAATCCAAAGATATAATAAAAAATGGCGAGTGGTAGAAGGCGAGTGGCAGAAGGTGAGTGGTAGAAGGTGAGTGGTAGAAGGTGACTAGCAGAAGGTGACTAGTAGAAGGTGAGTGGCAGAAGGTGACTGGTAGAAGGCGACTAGATGGAAACTAGAGATGGTGACTGGTAGATGGTGACTAGTAGATGGTGACTGGAAGGTGACTAGTAAAGGATGGTAGAGGTGACTAGCAGACTAAAAGGGTGACTAGCAATGGGTGACTGCCAAAGGATGACTAACAAAGGGTGATCGCCAAGGTCATCAATAAGATGCTACCATGTGCCCTCTCCTCTACCATGTGTTATGCATCCATAGAATTTAGCCATGCAAACTTCTATAAATAGGAATGTAGGCTCATTTTTCACCTTTCTTTTCTAGCACATTTTTTTAGAGCTTTTTTAGAGCATTTTTAGAGCATTTTTAGAGCTTTTTCAAAGGGTTTTTAGAGCATTTTAGATTTTAGAGGTTTTAGAGATTTTTAGAGTATTTTAGAGCATTTTTAGAGTTTTTAGAGCATTTTTAGATCATTTTTAGTGTAAAAATGGCTAGCTCTTCCTCTCCTCTACCTTCAAAAGTGTCATTCAAGAACTACTTTTGCCCCAATATTAAGAATATTTTTGGCACTTTTGGAAGAGATTCATAATGGGTTTACACCTCTAGAGTTGTAGGAGTAATCAAGATGCCATAGTTCAACGTTGACGTCTCCTTGATGCAAAGGATAGTTAGTTGCTACGACCATGATGAGTCCACTATTCACATCAAAGTGGATAACAAGGATATTATTTTTTGTGAAACCCTTAGATGTGCAATGACTAATAGGGCTACCATTTATGGATGGTCACCTGGTGAACAACCAATACGCCTTGATCAAAGATGACAAATGACTACTAGCATCCAAATATGGTGTCCATTCAAATAATTTGAAAGGTATATTTTTAAAATTTAGTTTTTATTTTTCTTCATTTTTGATGTATTGTAGTTTCCATTTTCTAATAATGTTCTCCCTTTTGTAATTTCTATTTTCTAATAATGTTCTCCTTTTTTTAGTTAATTCTTCTAAGTCAAAAAGGGGTTTAAACATTTCCAATGTTGGAGATAAATTTCTTCATGCTTGCATTGAATTTTTCTAGGCAAGACTTATTTTGTAGGGGTGACCTATAGAAATATCATTTTGGGCATTGGCCTATTTGATTCGATGTATTGTTGGTGGTATATTTGATTGGTCCATGCACATTTCCAACCACGTTAAATATGATCTTCTAAGTGCCTAAAAATACAATCTTCTTATGTAGTAACAACCAACAACTTTGTTATTTCTCTTTTTAATGAAGCATATTTCAATATTCAAAATAGCCCTCCTCCAACTGCATTGCACCCAAGCTTGATGGCTATTGGTATGATGGAGGATGAAATACAGGTAAAATTATTTTTTGGAATAATCTATGTTTTCTTTCTTTCCAATCAATCTTGTTATTTTCTAATTTTCTTTTGAAAGCAAAAAAAGTAGCTCAATCTTCTAGTAAAAGGGATGTTACCTTTAGGATTCAAGAAGCATCTATAGATTCTAACATGTAGTCATAATCATCACTAGTAACTACCTCAAGATCCATGAAATGTTTGAGGTCTCCTGGTGATCAACATACACCTACGACTCCTTTTATTTCTGGACATGTTATAGTCGATGTTGAAGAAGTAACCTCCAGCTCACAAGGTAACCTTATTATTCAAAAGTACTATTTTAAATGATGTATTTTAATGATTTAAAATTATATTTAGTTTGAGGAAATATTTTAAATGTTTTTAGAGCAAGGGCAAATGGTTGCATCATCAATGGGTGTAGAGTCTGAGTCTGGTATGTTTGGTTAAATTTAATCTCTTTTTATGGCATTGTTTTTTACACTAGTTTTAATTTATATTTTCATGTGAAATTTTGTAGATGCATTGGTTACATTCAAAATACTAAAAAAATATGCCTCCATCTTCACACCCATAAATGCACCCACAACAAGTGCCACAACAAGTCCATCCATAATAGGTACCACCAATGGTGAGGAACCAATCTCGCATGCATGGGAAATAGTTCCTCACACCACCACCTCTAGGAGAAGCAAAAGTCTTTCCTAGACACACATCGTGTCTTAGTCTAATGTTTCAGTGTTCCCAAATTTTTCCCTTGGGAATTTCTCAAATGTGTAGAGCGCATCTCAAATACCCTCTAGGAATCTCGATGATGATTTTCTTTATCAGGATATGAATCTTGAAAATTTCCCTTTCAAGGCAAGTGATGTGCTTCAGGGTCCATAGAGCCATCATGAAGCAGAAGAGAATGTTGAGGTAGATGCCATCGGAGTTTCCTCTTCCCCCCCAACAAGTCACCACCCATCATCATCTGAATGATGATGATAAAGTTAATTTTTTAGAAAATATTTTATTAGCTAATAGATGTAAAGCTACAGTTAATGATAGTCTACTTGTAGATATTGATAGTTTAAAATATTGGGAATATTAGGCCAAGGTTTTGATAAAAGAAATAAATGCTCGATATAAGAATTTTTCAAATAGAAAGGAGTTGTTTTCAAAGGTGGAGAATGAGCCACAAAAGCTTGATGCTTTGTTACATAAAGTTGAATCTGGCATCATGTAGGTCGAGTCTATATACAATGATGAAATTTTGAACATTATGTTGAATCGATTAGAAAACCTCAATGTCGAGGCCTAGGCATATTTCAATGAATGGGCAATAGATAAGAAAAAAGTAGCAGTTGTAGAAACTGCAAGACTTACCATTGATGTAAGTTTTACATATAACTGAAAATCATTTTTTCTTAAATATATTTTGTTTATAAATATTAACCTTTTTCTCTTCTATTTTGTAGTCTAATTTTGAACACTTAAAGAGAAGTCAGTGCCATGAAAATGTTGATTAAGACTACAAAAATTAGTGTGACTAATGCTATTGAAGTGAAGAAAATATTACAATTCATTATTAAAGAAAATAATTGGTTGAAGAAGTTTATCAAAGATAAGGGCCTGGATGTGGAGGTTGTATTAAAAAAAATGAGAAAGAACTGAATGCACCTTTTAGAGAAGATCCTACGAAGGAAGAAGGTTTATTGCTATCAGGGATGAACACTACAATTAAAATTCTGGTAAGAGCTGGTGCATTGGAAGCAAAGGATATTGAGCAAGATCTAACTGAACCTTTAGGCACCATGTAGAAAGAAAAGTAGATGATTATTGTTTTTTTATTGAGGAGAAACCAAACATGTTGCATAGCTTTTTTGTAAATTGTAAAAGAATGGTATCTTTTTGAAATCAATAAAAGAGACAATTTCAAAAAATTGTATTATCTTTTTGAAATTTTGTTTTAAATATTGTGATGTTTTGATTAGTTATGTGGATGCAATAAATAATTTTGAATTATGTGGATGCAATAAAATGTTCTTTTATGTTTTATGAAATAATTTGAAATGACTGAAATGCAACATATATATTTACTTTGCCATAAATGGTTTATACAATACAAATATATTAAATAATTTGAATATCATAGACTAATAATCCAATAACAAGGCTTAAATAACATGATATACAAAATATCCAATAACACGTCTATGATATAAAAAATAATCTAGTGTTCCATAATCAACATATATGTAATCAAATAATCCAATTTCATCAAAATATACATAATCAATTAATAGGGCTATGATATACAAAATATCCAATAGCACGTCTAATCTCATATTATATGATTAATGATATCAAAAAATACATGTCTCAAATTATAATCAAATCTCAATATTCTATAGAAAATTGATAACATAATATGTGAAATCTATTCAAATGAAAGCATCCTTTCATTATAATGTTGGAAGCTAGAACAAACTCTTTTCAGATTGTACAAAATCTTCTGTACTCATACCCAAAATTTTTGTCACCATAGTCTGATCAATGTTACCATTATCCTCATCATCATGAGTATTCATGACACCTCTTCTCTCTACTAGAGATTTCCAATATGCCAAAGCTCTTTCATAAGGAAACTTCTCCACCTCATAGGTCGACACATATACTCTCAAACAATTTTCCAAATTTTTGTCCAACCTATTTCGAACTTTAGATTTTACATATGATAATGCACTAAATACCCTTTCATCTTCCACTGATCCTAAAATCATCATTTGACATAATTCATATAAAAGAAAATATTCACTCATAGTATGTTGTAAGATACTACTAGGATGTAATATTTTCCACAAACGTGAAATAGAACCTGTTTCATGATGGTTAGTGAATTGTGAAACTTGAGCAGACATTGTCGTTCCAAAATAGTTTGATTGTTTTATCAAAAGATCTTTGTTGAGAATACCATTGATTTCAATACCATTGACTACCACATGTTTAGTGAAATGGTTAGCAAGAGTGCCCATGTATTTGAGAAACAAACCATTTATAGTCTGGTATTCATTACAAGGATCCCAAAACATCGGGTTAACCACACCCATAGCCTCAAGCAATTCATCTCTTTGAAAATGGTCTCTTATTTCTTTTGTCAATGATTCTGCTATTTGTTTCAGTTTAATTTTTGTATCATGTACAACTACATGAAATCTATTGTATGTTATAGGTATTTTTTCAACTTCATTTGTAGCTATATCCATTCACTGACCAAAATAATATAAAGGTATTTCCTTTCCATGGACATTAATACATAGATGATCATTTATGTTGAACTTCAAAAAGTTTTGAGGATCATTCACGTTTGTTAATGCTCTCCAACTCTCAAACATGGGATCCATAAAACTTTGACCAGATGCGTACATCATATCAATATGCATACAAATTTGTTTTCTCACCTTGATGAAATCCACAATATAAATCGATCTTTCTTGTGCAATTTTAATCAAAGTATTCATTTCTTCCAACATTGGAAGAATACCACACAATGTGAGAAGTGTTTCAAAGTCACTCATTCAAAATAGCAAATCTTTAGCCTTATCAACTGCCCTACGATTTGCATACATAAACCCTACCAAGGATTGATATTCTTTGAAAACTCTATATGTCAGTTGATACAACGAAATCCACCTAGTATCTACATATTTTAATAGTTTTTTACCTTCAGTAACTCCTAGTGCAAACTATTGAAACTCTGAAAAATATTTTGGACTACATGAAAAATAATCATGAATTTCACGGACAAGCTCTTCCACTCTCGCTACATTTGTAAATGTATCCACAATTTTGTATGCAAGATTCATTCTATGAGCCATGCAATGAATAGGGATCAAATATGGGGTAACATATGTTTGTAGTCAAACACAAAGACCATTCTTATGTCCTTGCATTGTAGCAGCACCATCAACTCCGACACATATTAACTTAGTGGCTATTTCCATATCATTCATTCCTACTATTTCCTTTAAACTAGTTACAACAACATTGTAAAGGTTTTCTGCATTGCAATTTTCCACCATCTTACATACTCCAAGTAAATGAGGTTGCCTTAAATGATTTTCCAATGTGTAAACATGCATGCAAATCCAAGATGTGTTGTCAACAATAGTCACCTCATCAATTGAAAGTGAAATGAATTTGGCTTTTTTACTTTCTCTTTGAGGTCATCTTGCTCAACCAATGAGAGATATTTTACAATTTCCCAACCACTTCGATCTGACCAATAGGCATTAGGAAGGTTCTGCACATCAGCTAGTTGAAATAGATATTTATAATCAATGAAATCAGACATAGGTCTACCCTTTTTAAGAATAGTGAGTACAACAACAAACTGCAAACTTTTTGAAGCTAAAGTGAACTTATTCATTTTTCAAAATTGGGCTTGAATCATTGCACCTTTCTCAACCAAAGTTTGCTTTTTTTTCATTTCTTTATCATATTCTTGTGCATATCTGATATGTGCACACTCTGATGCATCCTTCCACCTATAATTTTTTTGTATTGTTCCATCACTTTCTTTTGTTTTTATATAAACCTTTCCACAATGTTTTTCTACTGTATCTTTCTTAACTTGCAATCTATGATCCTTTCCATGTTTCCAACTACAAATTATGCATCTCAATTATTTTATTTCTTCACTACTATTCTCTGGCTGCATTGGCTCAATAAATGGAAATTTTGATACCCAATCAGGCTGAAATGATCTGTTAATTGTCCACCTAGATAACCTTGCACGTTTATGTTTCTTAGAAGAAGATTCTCCAAAAGTAGGGATTGTATGAGAACTATTATTTTCTTTTCCATTTGGCATGTTAGTTTTAGGAATCTCTTCATGTTGTTGTTGCATTTCATTAAGAAAATTTTCATCTGTGGACTTTTCATTATCGTGGATATGTGGAAGTGGAGGCATACTAGGGTCAATAGTGTTTTCTGTAAAGAAATTTTTCCATATCATTATTGCATTTAAAAACATACATTCTGTTAAAAAATATAGATAAACATTGGACAAAGCCATCAACCAAAAAGCACCCTTCTTAATGAATAAAGATATTATATATAAAATTAACAATGTACAAAAATTAATTGGTTAGTAACTAAAGGTGTTCGTACCTTGAATTTGTGTAGATGTTGATGGTTGACTAGATTTTAAAATATTATGAAAGTATTTGAGGATACTCCTTTTATCGAAAGATTGGCCTCCCTTCTTTCCATTGCTAGTAGGTGATATTTTACCTGTATAAATAGAAGAGGAACATGAACATCATTTTTAAAAATGAAAATAATTGGTAAAAGAGAACTATTATTCAAGACAATAGGATGTCTAACCCAAGCAGGCTTGATATTGGTACCCAAATAATAGGAAAACCTCCTTATTGAGTGTCCATGAACAAAATATTTAAAAAAGGAAAATTAATGGTAAAAGAAACTTATCGATAAATGGTTTTCATTGTATGTTAGTCGTCTTGTGCGAGTCACCTAGTGCTAGTCACCTGGTGCCAATCACCTTATGCCAATCATCTTGTACCAGTCACCTTGTGCTAGTCACCTTATGCCAGTCACCTTGTGTTAGTCACCTTGTCAGTTGCCTTATGCTAGTCACCTTGTGTAGTCACCTTGTACCAATTGCCTTGTGCTAGTCACCTTGTGCTAGTCACCTTGTGCTAGTCACCTTGTGCCAGTCACCTTGTGTCAGTTTTGTTGTGTTAGTCACCTTTTGACACTTTGTCTATCGTCCTTTGTCTACACACTCTCTTTGTTCTACTTTCTTTCACTTATTGCTTGTTGTCTCTCACCTACTTTGTATCACTCGCTATCGGAGAAAATTAATGTTTTAAATGTATGAGTGTCACTCTCATGTTAGCTATATATAATGGGGTATAAGAGGTAAATTTGGTGGGATAAATAATTTTTTTATAATTTGAAGGTAAAAATTAGGTGGGAAAGCTATGTGAAATAGGGACTAATAAGTATGATAGTGGGGTGAATTGACCCTAAAAAAATTGATCCCAAAAATTTTGGGTGAATGGGCCGACTTCTAGGGTCCCCAAATTCACCAAATTAAAATTTTGAAAATCCTAATATTCACCCTAATTTGTGAATATTCGCCACTGTGCATAACCTTGAAAGTCAAATAAGTGATTGAAGAAAGATTCTTAGAGGTTGAAGAGTGTTTAAAGGAAGGCCCAAAAGTATTCCAGCATATTAACACTGAAGGATTGGGTGGTAGTTCAGGCAATAAAGAGAAAGAAACCCATCATACTATTTTTGACATAGATACCCCATTTAAGATGCCTAAATTAGACTTTCCCAAGTTTAATGGAAAGGATATTGATGGTTGGTTGTGTTGAGTAGATCAATTCTTCAAACTCCATAATGTACCTCGATATTTGTGGGTCACCATGGCATCTTTTAACTTTGAATTTGAGGCCCTACAATGGTATCAATGGTTATAAAACATGACTCCTGACCCTTCTTGGGAAGACTTTGAGTCCCAATTACTCACTTGTTTTGGCCCTAGTGAGTATGAGGACTTTATAAGAGCCTTAACCAAATTGAAACAAACCTCTACTATCTAGGAATATCAGACTCAATTTGAGAAATTGGCTAATAGGACAAAGGGGTTGAGTGAAGGATTTTTTCAGAGTTGTTTTATCAATGGGTTGAAAGATGATATCAAGGTAGAGGTAAAAATGTTCAAACCATAGTCTATGATGCAAGCCATAGGATTGGCAAGATTAGCGAAAGAAAAATTTCTTACCCAAAGGAGGTCATCCAAATTCCCATAGGCCAAACCCACATTTCCCTCCAAGTTCACATCAAATACTAGCAATAAATCTCTACCAATCAAGTGATTGACTAGGGAGGAAATGGATGCTCGTAGAGCACAAGGCTTATGTTATAATTGTGATGAGAAATATGCTTTAGGGCATAAATGCATACAATAAAAATTGTTTTTGTTGGATGTGGATGACTCAATAGTGCATGAAATTCTTGATGAAGAGGTAGAACCATAAGAGGAAGAGCATCAAGATGAGGGTGAAGCATAGGAAGAACCACAACTAAATATTTCTGTGCATGCACTTGCAGGAATATCAACTCCTCAAACTATGAAGGTAGTAGGATTCTTCAAAGGACAAAGAATTATAATTCTTATTGATTCTAGTAGTACACATAATTTCATTGACCCTAGGATAGCTAAATAAGGGAATTGTTATATTAATACTTGTAACTCTTTTGAAGTCATGATTGCCAATGGAGGAACTTTACCTTGTAAGGAAAAGTGTCAAAATATTAAGGTAAAAATAGGGGACTATAATCTTAAAATTAATATGTTTTCCCTTCCACTTGGTGGATGTGATGTTGTGCTAGGAGCACAATAACTTTGTACCTTGGGAATAATAGCCTAGGATTTCTCTGAATTATGGATGAAATTCAGCCAATAGGGAATAAAGTACACCTTACGGGGCTTGAAGGTTAGGGCTACTCAACTTGTTTCATCTCATAGGATGGAGAAACTATTGAAAAAGTCAACCCATGGAGTTGTGGCCCAACTATTTGCTATACAAGCCTTAGATAGTGGAGACAAAGACCATCAAGAGGAATTACAACTTTTATTGCAAAAACATGCCATAATTTTTAGGAACCCAAAGGACTACCCCCTCATCGTACTCATGATCATGCAATTCAACTTATTCTAGGTAGTCTTCCTCCAAATGTCTACCCTTATAGGTATCCATATGCCCAAAAATCAAAAATAGAGAAAATGGTGTAGGAACTTCTTGCTATAGGGGTTATTCATCCTAGTGTCAGTCCCTATTCTTCCCTAGTGTTGTTGGTATAAAAAAATATGGGTCTTGGCGTTTGTGTGTGGATTTTAGAGAACTCAATAAAATTATTGTTAAGGATAAATTTCCCATTCTAGTAATTGATGAGTTATTAGATGAATTGCATGGTGCCCAATATTTCTCAAAATTAGATTTGTGATTAGGATACCATCAGATCAGAATCAAGGATGATGACATTCCTAAAACTACTTTTAGGACTCATGAAGGGCACTATGAATTCTTGGTTATGCCATTTGGTTTGACCAATGCACCCTCCACTTTTTAGAGTTTGATGAATTCCATTTTTTGGCCCTTCCTTCACAAATTTATTCTAGTTTTCTTTGATGATATTCTGATTTATAGTCACTCTTGGGAGGAGCACCTCAAACATTTGGATCAGACTTTGTAGCTTTTGTCTGAGAATCAACTTTATGCCAAGAGGTCTAAGTGTTCTTTTGGGTTGCAAGAAGTGGAGTATTTGGGTCACATTGTCACCAAAGGAGTTAAAGTCGATCCTAAAAATATTCAAGTTGTTCAAGAATGGCCAAAGCCTCACACCCTCAAGGGACTTCAAGGATTTTTGGGACTCATGGGGTATTACCGTAAATTTGTATAGAACTATGGAAAGATAGTGACTCCTTTAACAACCATGTTGAAAAAGAATTCTTTTATTTGGTCAGAACTAATGGAGAAGGCTTTCAAGGAATTAAAGCAAGCCATGACAACCACCCTAGTGTTAGCAATGCCTGATTTTTCTAAACCTTTTGTAATTGAAAGTGATGCTTTGGGAAATGGAATCGGGGTCATTTTGATGCAAGAAGGAAGACCATTGGCCTTCACCAGTAGAGCACTTTCAAGCCAAAATTTGGGCAAATCTACTTATGAAAAGGAGATGCTAGCCATTTTACATGTTGTTAATCATTGGAGGCCATATCTCATTGGGCATCATTTTTCAATCAAAATCGACCATCAAAGTCTCAAGTACTTCTTGGAACAATGGGTAGCCACACCTGAACAACAAAAGTGGGTCTCTAAATTGATGGGCTATGATTATGAAATCACATATAAAAAGGAAAGGAGAATATCATGGTTGATGCACTATCTTAATAGTTTGAAGATCAGAGTATGTTAAATGCTATCTCTTCACCAATCCCTCAATGGATTAATAATCTCAGAGAAGAAATGGCCAAGGATTCTAGCTTGCAAACTTTGATCAACAAACTTCAAGCAGAGCCTAACTCATGCCCTGGATACACTTGGGATGGTCAAGACTTGAGATATCATGACCGACTTGTTATTCCCCAAACCTCACAAATGTGAGAATTCATCTTGTAGGAAATGCATGCCTCACCAACAATGGGACATTCTAGGTTTCTAAAAACTTATGAAAGGACCAAGCGTACTTTCTTTTGGAAGGGAATGAAGAAGGATATTCAAAATTTTGTGGCTGAATGTGATAAGTGCCAAAGAATGAAAGGAGAAATTATGTGTTCCCCTAGAACCCTTCAACCCTTACCAATTCTAGAACAAGTATGGGAAGATATTTCTATGGATTTTATTGAAGGGTTACCCAAATCAAGAGGAAAATCAGTTATTCTAGTGGTAGTGGATCATCTCACAAAGTATGCTCATTTTTGTTCCTTATCCCATCCCTACATAACCTCCATAGTTGCCCAAATATTTTTAGACTCCATATTTCACCTTCATGGAATACCCAAATCTATTGTGTTAGATAGAGACCCTACTTTTACTAGTCATTTTTGGTAGGAATTATTTAAGTTGTAGGGCACTTAACTCAAAATGAGTTTGGCCTATCATCCTTAGATTGATGGCCAAATAAAAATTGTTAACAAATGCTTGGAAACCTACCTCTATTGCTTTGCATCTGAACATCCTACATAATGGGCTAAATGGCTCCCTTTGGCTGAATGGTGGTATAATACTTCATATCACACTATGACCAAGGTTACACCCTTTGAAGTAGTATATGGTCTTCCTCCATCAACACCCTCCTCATACATTCTAGGAAGCTCCAAGGTTCATGTTATTGACACCACTCTCAACCAACATGTCATCATCCTCCGACAACTTAAGATGAATCTTGAATTGGCCTAGAATCGTATGCATCAGCAAGCTGATCAACACCATTCTAAGCACAGCTTTGAAGTGGGGGATATGGTTTTTCTCTACCTACAACCCTACAAACAATCATCACTCCAGCTCCATAGATGCCAAAAACTAGCCACCAAATACTATGGACCCTACCAGGTATTACAACGAATTGGTTCAACAACCTACAAATTGGCCCTTTTGGCTACGTCCAAGATCCATCTAGTCTTTCATGTCTCTTCTCTCAAGAAGGTTGTTGGCAACAAGGTACAAGTTCAATCCACTTTACCAGAGCTGGATGAAGAAGGTTCCATCATGCTCGAGCCTGAACAAATTTTGGACCGGAGATCACGCACCCTTTGCAACCGTGTCATCACTGAGGTTCTTGTTCAATGGTGAGGACTACAACCAGAAGATGCCACATGGGAGTCTCTCCAATAGCTACAACAGCAGTTTCCTCATCTCCAGCTTTGAGGACAAAGCTTTTGAAGGGGAAGGGCATGTTAGGACCCCATCCTAACATTATTATGTAATGACCCCTTTCCAACGTGGGGACCCCATTCTAATGATATTTTGTAATGGTATGTGGCACTTGAGGCACCTAGACAAGTGGGGCCATTTCATGTAACCGTTATAAAGAATGTAACTGTTTGTTTGGTAGAAGATTCTAGCTTGGGTGGCACTTTGCATGTAAGCCAACCCTTGAGCGTTAGGTTAGGGTTGCATGAAATGTATCTTTAAAAGACAAGGGGGCATAAACGAATGTATCTTTTTGCATATTGAATCAAAGTATTGAAGGAGGTTGCCCCCTCGAAGAGGCCAACGATTCTGTATTGTGATTTTGTGAGATTAATATAGATTTCTGCATTTACATTTTGTATTGCAATATTTTGTTCTTTCATGAATTACTGCTTTTATTGCAATATTTATGTGGATGTGCTTATTTTAATTAGAAGGTTCCTAACATTTTGCTATACGGAGAAAATGAAGGAAAATTTATACAACTCACTGATCCTCTATAATGCAAGCCAACTACTATTTATAGATATAATTGATGGAATTTCTATCCAAAACTTGTAGGATATTATAACAATATCAGATGCTCCTTTTACATATACGAGTGAGGGCACATTCTATAATTATTGTTGTTAGATGCAGGACTGAAGTCACCATATTTTTCTTGAATACTTTCCTAGACTTCCAAGCTAATATGACAATGATAGGTGATCATTTTTCTTGATAATAGCATATCCATCTATCTCACCTACTTTCTTTGGGAGCTTGTACACCATTACTTATCTTTGTAATTTAATCTATTTTTTTTTCTTTGATTTGTTGGCTCTCCATTCTAAGTTTTAATCTCTAATTCATTCTTAGTCTCTCTATATCCCTATGCAAGATATTTTATACCTATCAAGACTTTCACTTGTTGTCCTACAACGAGACTTTTCTAGACTTTCTCAATCGAACTTCATCTCTCATCAAAAATATTTTTGTAGAGGATTCTTCTTTTGTCTTTTCATCATACCCTTTAATGTTCACCTCCCAATAACTTCTTCTTATATAGTCCACATATCATAGCTTTTCCATTTTCATTTCCTTGTAAATTTTCCAAACTTTTGACTATTGGTAGTTATTCTTTCCTCATGTCAGTCAACCTTCTCTTCCATTTTGTGCTCCCTTTTTAGGAAAAGCTACATATAGAATATTGGAAATTTAGCCTTGCTTCTCTGCTTGGGACTTATTTAAAATAGTGACTACCTTTGATTTGGAATTTTATACCTTTTTCCATATTGCATTTATCTCATTTTTTGATTGAGACCAAAACTTTAGTGTAGTGAGAGATCACTATAGTTCTGGCAAATCATAGGGGCCTTCTTACTTGTTGAAGGAAAACTCGTAGTTATTACCTCTATCCTTGGGTTTGGGTTCAAAATTTTATAAGCCCTACAAAATAAAAACACAATAAAGGAAAATATAAAATAAAAACACAATAAAGGAAAATACAAAACAAAAGCAAAATCATAATATTGAAAACTTTTCCAGCATTTGCTTGATATCTACCCATTCCTCCTCTAATGGGATTTGAATCATTCTGTAGTGGTTGTAGATTATATCAAGTTTGACCTCACCTATTTTTGGGAGATTATTTTTCTATTGATGATTAGATATATCTGAGTCCTCAGCTTGACTATAGGTCCAATCAAAACCATAATGTTCTTTGCTACTAGATATTCTAGCCATTCTTTGAAAGGTAAACTATTTTCCTTTTGGCTCTTTAGTAGTTGCATGTATTCTTGATTTGATATAATTTCATCTCTTTTGTTCTAATGGGAAGGGATTCATTTTTGTAGCAATGTATCAATTTTACCTCTAAACCATACAATAGCATTGTCTAATGTGACAATCTAAGTCTCGCATACATGTGTGACTCACTCCTAAATGATATCCATTACCCTTTGCACTGTCACACTCTTGTCATGAATTCCTATAGTTCTTAACTCAAATTTTGACACAAAGGCCAATATTTCTTGATAATTTTTGCTTTAATTAATTTTGTAGAAGCTTCAACTAGGCTTGATTTAGTTTCTTGTTTCACTTGGGTACTCAATCTAGCAACTTTATCAATGAATTTGAATATTTGGAAGATCAAGTCATCCATGCTGATAATTTTTTTTTATTGGTTGGAAGAAGATATTATGAAAGGGACTCCAAACCTTTTACAAAGAGATACTCAAAAGATACAAGAACCAAAAGAGATTCAAATTTGAAGTTTCTCACCCAAGCAATGTTATCACTCAAACAAGAAATTCAAAAAATAAAAAACTCCTACTGAAGTAGGGGATTCCCACTCATCCATGAAAATTTATAAGTTTTGAAATTTCCTCCCCAAGGGGTCTCTCTAGGAATGATCAAAAAAAGTGGTCGTGAACCACAAAATAAAAGGAGGGAGCCCTACTATATTTTGTAATAACAAGCTCTCCAAGAGATCATGCATCTACATGATGCGCTCCCATGATAAGAAAGTTATCGTAGACTGTTGAAGGAAGACAAGAGGTCATCCTGGCCCCTATTAAGACACACTCTCCAAGAGAGCATGTATCCATAGTAAGCTCTCACATGGAGATAAATTCATTGTATACCATCTGAGATAAGGGGCCCTCCTGGACCTTGGTAAGACAAGCTATTTGAGAGAACAAGCATCTACAAAAATATTTCATGAGAATGGAAAGCTAATGTAGACCATAGAAGGAAAATAGGAGCCCTCCTAGCCCATGTTGAGACCAATAGTTCACCAACTCCAAAAGGCTCAAGGTTTACAAACTAAAAAACTTTGAAATGGAGAAGGATGTACTGAGGATCATCTCATCAAGGAGGAGGAAGAGAGTCATGAGAAGAACCCTCACATACATAAAAAGTAGTAGAAGCTAGGTAAAAAACCAAGGAAATGATATCTAGTAGAGACAATTCAAATCAAAATAAATCAAGTTGAAGAAGGGGGGTAGCCAATTGAGATGACCCAAACCAAACCAAACTGAACTGAAGGATAAAGGGATAGAAGGGAAACCCCACAAGAAACAAAAGGCTAAAGAAAGGACAAAGGGGAAGATCTAGAGTTTTTCATCCATGGAAGGTCCAAGAAAGGGCCTCCAAAAACCCTCCAAACGTAGGATAAATTTTCAATAGGTGTCATTGATTTCTTTTATCAAATTTTCTATCTTTTGGCATTTCCCTATTTTATTTTTCTATTTGATATTTTTCATATTTATTTGAATATCTTGCTTCTCCTGACAAAACTCAACATACTATTCAATCAATTCTCTCATAAAACTCTTGATTCATTATTTTTTTTTTATAAGAGGATCTATAGGATATTTTTTAGACACTCAGTTAGCTCATCTACTTATTTTTTGAGTGTTTTAGTCTTTGCCTAGGAGTCATTCAATATATTTTTTACCATTTCTAATTCCCTCTCCTTTAATTTTAGGCTTAGCATTTCATAATTGTAAATGATTATTTTTTTTACCTTATGCTTGATTTAAATTTTATCTCTAGTTTGTATGTTTCTTAAATCAACACCCTCTATCACCACTTGCCAATCTTGCTCTATCATCTTGTTTTTGGTTTTTGCTACTAATGGATATTTTCTTGAGACTAATAATATTTTTCTTTATGGAGCAAAGTGGAGGTTTATTTGGGTTATGGCTAGCAACTACACTAATAAGGCCTACTTCTATTGGTTGAATTACTTTATCTAATGTTAAATACTCTAAAATCCCTAAGGTAATAGGAAAATTGTTAGAGGTATGACAAACAAGGTCTTTGATAGAAGTGAGGTTGTAACATCTAGAGGTTGTTTGATTGTTTCTTCTTAGTCAATCGAGACCAAAGGGGAATTTGAGGGGTTGTTAACTACTATAACTGATATAATTTTTACCTCTATAGATGAATTTTATGCCTCTTGAAAGGTTGGAGGTTCCTTACAAGAGGATGGAAAGGCTAGTGGAGGGGCGTTTTCAGCAAGCGACTCTACTTTAGGTCTTTCTTCTCTTTCTTTTCCTATTTCTTCAATATGATTAGTTTGGTCTAAAATTGTGGTTAACATTATAGCTATTTCTTCTTCAATAAATAACTCTTCTTCCTATAATTGACCACTTAATTTAGCCATTTGTTTTGGGAGTTGAGTATGACTCTTTGGGATGGAGCTTCATGTCTTTCCCCTTCTTCTGGTGATTGTGGTTGAAGTATCAATTTTGCTTTCTTGGAGGAGTTTTACTTCTTGATTTCTTCTATACCATTTCCATGCTTGGATAATCTGTTAAGACTATTGCGGTTCCTTTCGATTTTACTTGAACAATATCTGTGGTAGGCACCATTATTTTTCCTTCAATTTTTTTCATTAGTGCTTCCTCTAGGTACTCCCTATTATAGCATGGGCTGAATTATTTATCTTCATTTGGATCTAAAATTCCAAAAGGAACTTTAGTCTGGTTAATATCTTGATGGAATTTACACCATGTTTTAATATTGTTACTACTTTATTTCAACTTTCATAATGGATTTTGCATGGTGGTGTTGATTACGAGTGCATGGTATTATTATTTTACCTTTTTATAAAAAATCTCATACAACCTAGGATTTTTGTTACAGAAATTGCTCCTTTTTGAGGGGTGAGGAATTTCCTTCTTGAATACTTCTGAATATTTTGAGATCAGGTCTAGATTCATGTATGAATATTTTGGAGATATGGGTACTTTTCAACCATGCAATAAATTTCTTATCTATGTCATAACTTCAGGTGTCTCCTAAAACTTCCAACCCTAATTCATTTAATTTAGCTTCTAGATCCTCAACCACTTTCCTTTTGTCCTAGGTTATAGTCTGTAGCTGGTATGGGGTTTTGTAGAATGCCAACTTGATTTTTCCACTCATGTAGGCTACATCTATCAAATCCATTTAACTCAATATTTCAATACATACTACTCTTTTCATCACATCTTGGCAATAGAAATACTATCTTACTAAAACCAAAAATATGCACCATGGTCCCTTCCTCTATAAAACACCAATCCCCTTCTATATTTACCCTTAATATTTATATGGTATCTAGTGATATATTTCTAACCCTTTATCCTTTGATCGTGGCTATCATTGGTACTAGAAAATCATTTGAAAATTGATAAGAAGAGCCATAATATAGCATTTCCATCTAGAGGAGGATGGGATTTGCTTATCCTTTTTTATTTTCCATCCTTATATTTAAATGCTCAAACTTCCAACTATTTTTATGTAAAACCAAATGGATTAAGAACAAGCAATACCTAAAATCCATATTCTCCCTAAAATTGATTAATCCTTCATGAATCTATTGAGTTATAAAATCACTAAAATCAAGGGCTAGCGGATTTACTTTTGTGTTGTTTCTTAGCATGTGAATGATGGCATGTTCTTCCTATGCTACTTATGTGTCACTATTGGCCCTAAAGATGAATATTGCTATACTCAAAGTATCTATGGCATCTTCATAGAATATTTCTCTCTCTAAGGGAAACTCCAACATAGTGTTTGTAGCTCTATTAAGTTCCTGGTTCAAGAATTTTGTCTTATCTTTAAGATTTGAGTAAATACTAGTTTGCAATTTTTGGATTCATCTTAAAACCCTTTTGTATTTTTACTATTTTTTGCATAACTTCTCTAGATATAATTACTTGGAAGACATCATCACGAGGTGCCACGACCATCTTGAGATGGGATTCATAGTGTCTTGCACATGCTTCCACTAGTTTTTAATAGGGTTGGACCTATAGCAAGAGGTATTAAGGTAGACAACTAGTTCATACTTTTGTTGTAAATAACTCTTCTTTAGCCTCCAGGTATTTCCAGTAGGCTTCATCCCTGAGTGTTATTGTATACTTTGATAATCTACGATTTGTGACCTTTTTTGGTTGCATTTTTTATGCACCTCAGGGGCATGACTATAAAAGAGAAGAGAAGAAACATGAATGAAATAAAACAATAAATGGATGGAAAGTAGAGCATTAAATTTCATGAGGTCCTAAACTCCAACTAAAAAAATTAAACAATATATGAGGAAAAAATTTAGACTTGTCATATGAACTAAAAATTTAGGAAGAAAAACAATTATACATCAACAAGTTCAACCCAAAATGTGACACAAACAAAATATGTATATAGATGCAAAGATAAAATAGAATAAAAAATGCTTATATCCCAACTAAGATCTGGTTCACACTATCTTAGATACAAAAGTAGGAGATGGACAATTCCTCAAGAGGTGTGCTGAAAACAAATAAGTGTCTTTTGCACAATAAGAGTAGTAGAGACTAAAAAACATTTTGTGATGGAATGTGAAACCTACAAGGACATCAATATTGTAGACGAGGACACTACAGTAAACTCACCAATGAAACTTTTTAAATAATTGAGAATAGAAAAAATAGGAAAACTTTTCATCAAAATTAACAACAAAAGAAACACACTCCAAAAGATGATAAGAGGATGTTGAGCTTTTTGAATTTGTTGGATAATATTTTCTTGGATGTTGTTAAACTTTGGAACTTTGAATAGGATATCCAAGGTTTGAATACAAAAGGGAGTAGGATTGTACACAATAGCCTATATTGTATTGACTTTTTTGGTCCCATAGACCATTTTGACCTTGTGGATGTAATTAAAATTATTTCTTTTTATTTCATTCATTCAAAACTAGACCAATTTAATGTATAATGTGTTGGAGTTTCTTACATTATTTCATTATTTGGTACTTGTAAATATTTTGAAAATAAATGGTGTAAAAATATTCTTGTAAATACGATTCATTTAGATTTTTCTATTTAGTAATCATTAGAGGTGTGTCATTTTTAGGAGTTAGTAAAATATATTTCTCTTATGAGAAATATGAAGAGTCATATTTCCTAAAAGTTTGAAGAGTCTAAGGAGATGAATAGTTAGAATGTAAAGAGTATTTGTAAAGGCTATATATAGAGAAATCATATGAGATGTAAAGAAATGGAAACTTTAGTACTTTATTAGTACTAGAATACTGTATTTATAATTTATGGAAATATTGTGAGATTGTTTGATTACTTGTGTATATTTGTGTGAGAAATTTAATCTTGAAAATAGATTTTTTTTGTGAAAATAGATTATATGTTGTTAGTGGTATCAGAGCCTTCATAGACTAGTTTGTGAGGGTTCTTGATTATCATAATGTAAGAAGCATTCATATCTATTATGAGAGTATGTTTATAGAATATGGAGCAAGCAAACTAGAGTGGACAACTAAAGTTGGCCAAAGAGCTATTGACAAGTCAAAGCACTCGAGAAAGAATGAGCATATAAAAGTTTAATAGGTGGAAAAGTGCAAAAAGTATTGGAATAATGAGTGTAGGTGAGCATGTTGGAAGGTGGACTTGTGCAAGGAGAAAAGATCTTGCAACTAGAGATATTGATAACTAGTTGTACTAAACGAAGTACTTTGGAGAAACTAGTTAAATTGAAATGAGAACAATATTAGAGTATGCAAAAGAATATCTATGAAGAGCAAAGAATATTGAGAGCATTACTCATAATGCATTGATAGTAGAATCATCATAGATATTAGAAATAATTAGTGATAGAAATGTACAGACGTCGAAAGGCATTGGAAGAAAAGGTGCAGTCAAGGAAGCATTGGAGAAAACCACCAACGAAATATGCATTAGAAAGATATTTTTGAGAGGAGCATAAAGAATATTAAATCAAGTGTTTGTTTACCTTTAAATTATTTGGAAGAAGTTTAAAAGTTTATCAATAATTACAAATTATAGAAGGAAAGGAAAATTAATTGAAGAAATAAGAATTAGTTTATGAGAAGAGTTAATATTATTTGAAGAAGATTTAATAGTATTAGAAAAGAGATATTTTCAAATTGGAAGTCAATTATCAAAGAGAAAAGAATTGTTATAGACAAGAAATTATTTAAAGAAATAAATTAATTGAAAGGTGAATTATTAAGGGAGAATTGGGTGAAGAAAAATGATCATTTGGAACATTAAAAAGAAAATAAATGGGATAGAAAGTATATTGAGAAGAAAATTAATTATATTAAAGGAAAATTATTGAAAGGAATTTATGAAAAAGCAACGTTATTAAGAGAAAGAATTATTGATTTATTATAAGTGAAGAATATAGAAGAAAATATTTTATGAGAAAAACATTATATTGAAGGAAATTAATTTATGAGGAGATTAAATATTGCTTTGCATATGGATTCAAATATTTTATTTAGTTCAAAGGATATTGTGAAAATGAGGTACATTGTTGAAGAATCATTTTTTAAGGCAAAGATATTAAAGGTAAGTTAAAGGCACAAACAAATTATTAAATATTATTAACAAGAACATGAATTAAAGTGGAGACATTAAATATTTGTCAAAGACAAGACCAAATTATTGAAGATTACTTCAAGTCATGAAATATATATCTATTTTCTCTAAAGTTTACTGAGAAAGAAAATATTAAAGAAGAATTTTATGAAGGTATTTTTATGTGAAAGTTTCTATAGTTTTCTCAATTTTTTTGAAACTATAGTAAATCAAGAATTAGGGAGTTAAAATGCTTTGTTTTTACATCCAAGCAATACAGAAGAGTTAAGATAAAGGAAGAATTAAAAAACAATTAAAAGGAATTTCTTCACAAATTATGACTTCAAGAAAAGGTTCTTTCACAAAGTCATATATGATTATAGAGGTAAACTTCATTAAAATAGAACTTTGAAAGTGGAGAAAATATTGTCAAAAATATGTTTTGAGATATAGTGAATCATCATAGTCAAATCAAACAATACCAAAATAAATTTTGAAACATAACTTTTGGTATATTGACTTAGGAGCCACCCAGGGATATGCATCGTGGTGAATTTTTTCTAATTGGGTGAATATTAGGATTTCCAAATTTTGAAATTTGTGAATATGAGGACCCTTGACATCGGCCCATTCACTTAATTTTTTTAGGATGAATTTTTTATTAGGGTCAGTTCACCACAATATATATCCAAACATAAGCATATTTGTACTCGTTGGAAAGCTCTTTTTGAGCATGATCTAATGGTGGTGTTTTTATGAAGTTATAATTTCATTTAATAGGTCAAAATTTTCCCCAAATAGATACCCCTGCCTCCTTGGGTCTCACCCGAAAGTGGCATCCCTTTTGGGATGTTTTCCACAAATAAAATAAAAAATTCCCCAAAGATGAATTTACATTTTAGGGCTTCAAATACCCCAAAATTTGGTGTGAAGATGATTGATTTGATTTTCTTAGGATTCACCATGATTCACCTTGATTTCTATTAGGATTCACCATTTTTTTACAAGTACATTTTGAGTCCAACCCCTTATGCATAACCCTAGAGCCACCAATGACATCACTAGTAACCTATATAGGTTTGATTTTATTCAGATGAAACAAAGTATACCAATTAAGATTATGGATGACAAAATCTACCAAATAAAAGGAATAGGTAATGTTACACTTAGTTTAACTTTCTCAGAATGCACATTAGATAAAGTTCTTTATCTTCCAAGAATAACAAATAACCTAATTTTCCTACCACAATTGTTGGATAAAGGAATAACAATAGAATTCAAAATCATTAATGTAATTAATAAATGTTTTATCAAAATATAAAATGATATTGAAGCTCTTGGGTCTTAAAAAAATAATATATTTGCTTTAGATATGATAACACTCTCTCAAAAATGTTTAGATCAGCTTCTGCCAAAAGAACAATATCAAAAAATATATTTAAGTGAACACAAAATTCTCATGGCAAAACAATAAGATAGTGTATCAAAAAAGAGTACTCTACAAATTATTATTGAAAATATGATATAGAAATTGAAAATTTTGTTGATTAGTATACTACAAAAGAGAGACATATATGATCATTTTTTTTTTGTTACATAGGAGAGTTGGTACAACCACTATTTCTAGTAACTGGCTAGCATAGGGTTCAAACCATAGGGATTGCACACAACAAACCTATTCATCTTGTTATTGTTAACCCACCATGAGATGGGGACCGTCGGTCGCTTGGGGTTTGTACCGTCATTGTTGGTCTAGAGCACACTCAAAGGATTCAGATCAGACTACTACCTTTGCTAATTGGTACCACCAAGGTTTGAACCTAGGTCTCCTCTTAGCAAGTGCCCAACCAGACTAGCACTTACCAATGATCTTCATTAGAGGACTGATATTCAGTATGTTTTGAAACCTAAAATGGTAGATGTAAGTTGTGACACCAGTGATTTAAGGGCTATGAATACATATGGTAATACTTGTATACATAGAAATGATTTGAGCAATATTGGTGAGACTACAATAGTTTCTAGTGGCCAAAATTAAAAATATATTATCAGGGGTGTTGTTAGAATTGATTCAAACATTGTAAATAGTTATGATGGTTTTGACAATGATAACCTCAGAGAAATTTAAATTCTTTATAAAATTTATTAGATTAAATCAAAGGTCATGGAATAGTATTTTTTTAAATATTCAACCATTAACATCTTCTAGTAAAATTATTTCATGTAACATATTTTAAACACATTTAATAGTTTTCATAGTAAAAACACATAGAAAAACTAATTTTTATACATAAATATAATCGACTAAACCATATTGTGTTTATACATAAACAATAATATTTTTATTTGAATTTACAAACAATAATTCTATTGAAATTTTTAAATTCTCTATAAAATTTATCAAACATAAACAAAGTCATGATAATAACATTGATTTTGGACATGTGTTATTCTCTCACTAATTAAACTATATTAGAATTTTATTTTGGGTATGAATGCTACCCAAGTCTAGAACTTGGATAGCTTATCTAACCAAAATAAATAAATATCGTGACCAAAAATTTATTAGATGTCATTCATTAGAGATCGATCATTAGAAGGAAAATTAAAAAATACTAAGATAGCTATGGTTTATGTTAGTAGTGGTTCATAATCCAAAAATAGTAAGGTTTCTATAGTGCTAAAGTGATAGGGTGTCCAAACTTCCCCTTAGCTAAGTTGTGTTTCTAAATGATATCATAGATTTCTTTGAGTTCTCAATATTAGCATGTATTAGCTTGATCTAGCTTCAATTTTTAAGTGTCCCATCTTTGAAAGTAGAAAGGCGTTTGAAGTTTGTTTTATTCATGCAAAGAACAAAAACCAGCTCTGTAAATGCTAACTAGGTGTGTTGTTAAGACATTTTCACTTTTGGTTTTAGAATATTTGTATTGGAACCTATGGTGTTATTGGTGTCATAGTTGAATGAATATTATGTAGCTACTTTATTTATTTATATTAATTTCCTATAATTCATTTTCCCATGTTAATAATTTTCACACAAAAACTCATACAAAACTAAACAAATCTCTATGTATAAAGATAATCAACTAAACCCTTTTATGTTTATAAATTAAAAATTATATTTTAAATAAAATTTACAAAATTTATCAAACATAATCAAGGTCATGAGAATTACATGAAATTTTATTTGATATTCAACCTTTAAAATCTCCTAGTGAAATAATTTCGTGTAAAATATTTTTGAATAAGTTTATTAGTTTTTACACTTAAATACATATAAAATTAAACTGGTTTCTATATATAAATATAATTAGAAAAAATATTTTGAATAAGCTTATTAGTTTTTACACTTAAATACATATAAAAATAAACTTATTTCTATATATAAAGATAATTAGCTAAAGCATTTTGTTTATAAAATGATAATTATATTTTAAATCAAGTTTTAGAATTCTTTATAAAATATATCAACTATAATCAAATTCATGAGAATGATGAGATTATTTTAGAACATGAAAAAGTGAGCTTCTTTTATGATGACAAAGTGATTTTATTACTTTTTTTAGAACATGTAAATATACTCTATATTTTTCATATATTTAACCTACTATATTTTATTTATTACTTTAATCCCATTGTTTGTATTTCAATTCAAATATTGTAACTCTAGAACTATAGAGCATTATGATGTATTATGACAAGATGAAAATATGCCTTAAAAAGTATAGCCAATAATTTATATGTAAATCAATAAGATAGCAACAAAATTTGATCAAATAATATCTTTGTTTATTGGGAATAATTTTCAAATTTATAATTTTAAATGGGTCTCATTAGTCCTCATGCTTGATCTATAGCAAAAAGAGATAGGATCCCATTGTGAATATCATATAAAAAAAATAAAAGATATAAGGAGGTTTTATGCAAATAACAAGACTTAAATATAGGTCCACCTCTTCATTTACCAAAAGGTTAACTTTTAGAACTACAATACAAGATTTTCTAAAATATATTTGGAAAAGATGCCAATGAATAAAAAATCATCTCTTTCAAATTTTTATATGCCTCAACAATAAATTTTATTGGCTCATGATTTCTTACAATGCTAGGATCCAATGGTTGTATGATAATAATTTCAAATGTAATCATGAAGCTATTATCTAAACATAGAATTTCCACAAAAGTATCATAAGAAATTATATTATGAGATTTCAAGTGATTGTGAACTTCATAAATATTATGACAATGATCTCTATGTGGATGAAGGATGCAAAGATATGAAGATACTGCATTATAACTTTCATGTTTTATTAAGGTTGATGAACTTGTTATCTCTTTATTATCACCTTTTATGGCAAGAAACTAGAAAGAGGTGGCAATATTTATTTTCGGTGACACAATGACAAGAAAAGATTTTTCTATTCTAGTGAAAGTGCATCACCTTTTAATAGATGCCTCTATAAAAAATATGAGCAACATCTATATTCAAATAGCATCATTAAAATTAGTTGTAAGAATAAAAATAACTTTTAACAAACTACTAAAAAATAATTTTCTATAGAATTTATAAAACAAAGGATTAGAAATTACTATAATTAATATATGTGGGTATTAATGATTCTTTTCATATGTAAAAAATCAAACAAGGATGTAATACTACACATTTAAGGATTTGATGACATCTACCTTCAATATCATATTTAGACTCAAATATTTAGACAAAGCAAAATGCTTCACCAAAAGCGACACTGATAAGACCATCAATTATTTCCATATGATATGGAATGAACAATGATTTATTTTTAGGCAATCCTTGAATACTATCATAATATATGCACACATACATGTTGGAACTAGTGGTTATATCATATGGAGTTGTGTTTATCAGAAGCCCATCTATCCAAATGAAAATATTTCTAGCATACTTAACAAAAAACCATACGTCGATAGAGGATTTATTTATTTTTTTTTTTTTTGTGGAAAACATCCCAAAAGGGATGCCACTTTCGGGTAAGACCCAAGGAGGCAGGGGTATCCATTCCGCCAAAAATGCCCAGGACTCGGACCTGGCCTACCACCTTTGACATACTCAAGGAGCAAACAAACACACAAAACCAAATTAAAAAAAGAAAATAACAACAAAAATAATAAAATAAAATAAAAAACAAACTCCTTGAGTGTGTCAAAACCAAAAGCACAACCAAACACGCACAATAAGATAAAAGAAACCACAACACAAACCACATAGAAAAACACAAGAACCACATAACAAAACACAAACAAGACAAAAACAACAAAACACTACAAAGACATAACCCAAAAAACATGAAAAATAAACACAACCAAAACCTAAAAAATAAAATAAATAAAATAAAAATAAAAACAACCAACAGACAATAAACAAAAACAAAAAACATAGAAAACACTCACACATAAAAAAATGAAATAACACAAACAAAGAGAAACCCAAGAACAAGAACGAAAAAAACACAAGAACAATAACAATAAACATAAAAAAAAAAAAACAAAACAACAAAAACACAAGAACAACAAAAAACAACACAAAGAACACAAAAACAAAACAAAACAAAAGAACCCACCCACCTTAAAAAACTAAACAAAAAAACAAAGAAGACAAAAGAAAAAAAAATGAACAAAACAATGACCTATCTAGACCAAAAGACTATTAATGCAAGAATCAACAGAGGAAACAAAATAAAGAATAGAATGAGCTAGGGAACTAAAAAAACTGAATGAACCAAAGAGAAACAAAAAAAAAACAAGAAGAAACTAGGTACCTTCGAATCTGGAGCCATCCAAAGAAATGATAGAAAGAAGAGCTTCCCTAATTTGAGAAGCCCACCATATAGGAGGGTGGCCATAACAAGTAAGATCACCTTTGTCCAAAGCCCAATTAGCTAAAGCATCAACACTCTTGTTTTGATCTCCGACCACATGATTGTAATCAACTTTCAAAAATCCCATCCGGATTAACTGAATCTTCTCAATAATTCTTTTTATTCTCCAATCCACCTTATGATTCTTAGAAGGAGTCTTCAAGAGATTAATCATAAGTTGAGAGTCAGACTCAACTAACACCTTTTCCCATCCAACCTTAGTAGCCTCCTCAAGGCCTCTAAGGATACCATACCCCTCAACAAGGTTATTGGAAAGAATACCCAAATTCTCAACAAAAGTAAAAACCAGGGAGCCATCTGAAAGTCTACCAATTCCTCCCACACTGGCTTTTCCAGGGTTCCCTCTAGAGGCTCCATCAGCATTGACTTTTCCAAAATCCTTAGGAGGAGGTTGCCAATTTCTAGTCCTATCCATCTTACTAATACTCACATTCCCTTTAAGTTGGTTGCCCTTAGAAGGTTTAATCTTCAATATTTGCATCACTTGATCCCATCTTTGGTGGGAGTTTTGGGGGTGATTAAGGAGATGATGGACTCGATTCAACTAAGTTGGCTATGGTCTTTTGCCAAATATAGTGAATATCCTTCCTATCTTGATTAAAAATTTGGTTGTTCCTTTCATTCCAAATATTCCAAAGAAGAATGGTAGAACCCATCCAAACTAACCGCCTAATAAAATGATCAACACCCTCTTGATTAGGCCAATCCCTCCAAAGTCTGTTCAAAAGTGAAAAAATTGGACCACCTGTAAGCCAAGTAAAGTTGCCATTCTCCTCCATAGCTCGGAGGCTAAAGTACACTCAATAAAAATATGGTTGATATTTTCTACATTCTCTTCACACATTTCACATCTAAAAGGGCCATGAAAACCACGCTTCATAAGTTGCTCACCAAGAAGCACCCTACGATGCAATAAAAGCCAATTAAAGAACCTCACCTTAGGCCAGAGCTTTTGAGCCCACAATTGAGAAAATATGTCAGAAGAATGGTTGGGATTATTATGGCATAAGGTCAAATAACCTTGAGCAACTGAATACTCACCCTTAGTAGTGTCGTTCCATCCAAAACAATCTTTTTCATGGGACCAAGAGAGGGATCTCATATGAAGGATGCCTTGGATATCTTGTCTTTGCCTTTCTAGGATTTGAATAGGCCAGTCCTCAATAGGGATCCAATATCTACCAACCTTTGAATTACCAAGTATGGTACCGACAATAATTAGCCACCTTTATCCAATTAGCTCGGTGAAGCTCCTCCATCCAAGGCCTCCAATCGGGAAACCGAGTTATCAAAGGCTTGTGACCATCCCAAGAATCTGTCCAAAAATTTGCATGTTGACCATTATGAATGATCCAAAATAATTTTTTCTTTATCAAATCCTCACCAGTCTTAAGAACTGCTAAAATGGGAGAACCTTTGGTAGGAAGTTGATAGCGAACAAGGTCTTCAGGACTTTTGTTCTCAAGGATATTTAGCACGAAGATTATTGGCCCAAAGAGCATTGGGGTTATGCAACATCCTCCAATATAATTTAGCAGCTAAAGCTTTGTTGTTATTAATTGAAGACCGGAATCCTAACCCCCCTTCACTCTTAGGAAGACATAAAGTATCCCATTTCACCAAGGCCCATTTTCTTTTCTCCTTAGTACCACTCCAAAGGAAACGATGACCGATTTGATCCAATTCTCGAAGAACAACCTTTGGGATATTCAAAATGGAAGAAACATAAATAGGAATAGCTTGAAGGACTGATTTTACCAAGGTGATTCTACCCCCAAAAGAAAGCCACTTGTTGGTCCACTTTCCAATTTTCTTCTTGACTTTGTCCAACAACCAATTCCAATCTTTATTTTTCTGCCTTTGAATATTTATGGGAATACCTAAATAAGTGATTGGAAGAGAGGTCTTCTTATATCTTAATTTATCCAAGACCATGGCTTCCTGTCTAGCAGAGCAATGAAAGAAAATAACTTTAGATTTGTCTTCATTGATCAACCGCCCAAAGAGCCTTAGAAAAATAGCTAATGATTTGCTTAAAATTAGAAGCTTCCTTAACTGTAGCTTTACCTAAAAGGGTAGAGTCATCCACAAATTGAAGATGAGAGATAGGTCTAGCTCCATGAGCAATGGTAACTCCCTCAAGGGTTTTGTTTTCCTCTTTTTGGTTATAGTCCTACCCAAGCATTCAGCAAGAATGATGAATAAATAAGGGGATAGCGGGTCACCTTGCCTGATACCTCTGGAAGTCGGGAAAGACCGAGAAGGCCTGCCATTGATAAGAACTAAGTAGGAAACTGAAGAGATACATCCCATAATCCAATCCATCCAATCCTTAGAGAAACCAAATTGCCTCAAAACTTTGATAAGGAAGTGCCAATCCACTCGTCATAAGCTTTGGATAAGTCTAACCGGATGAACATAGAAGGAGAATTTTGCATATCCATGGAATGGATGGCTTCCCGAGCAAGAACTATCTCATCTACTATTTGACGTCCTTCCACATATCCCCCTTGCTCGGGGAAATAATCTTATGTAAAAGAGGCTTCAACCTTTCTCGCCATGATTTTAGTAATAATTTTGAGAAGAACATTACATAAAGCAATAGGTCTAAAAGCTGAGATATGATCAACCTCTTGAGCTTTTGGAACAAGAGTAATATAAGTTTTATTGATAACCTTCAAAATTTCTTTGGATTTCCCGGCTTCTTCCACCACCTCTAATAAATCAACATGAAGGATATCCCAGAACTCTTGGTAGAACTCAATGGGAAAACCATCAGTACCTGGGGTTTTCCATTTTGCTTTTTAAAAACTACTTTTTGAAGCTCATTGATAGTAACAGGAGCAATCAAAATAGAGTTCTCCTCGAAGGTGATAAGAGAAGGGATTGCTTGAAGAACATTTTGTTGAGAAGTCTGAGTCAAGAGGAGTAGCAAGAAAAATATTGGAAAAGTAATCAACAACAATAGAGTTCATGCCATCCCAAGTATAAACAACATCTCCAGAATCTGATTTTAAGGAAGAAATAAAGTTGTGAGATCTTCGAGCTAGAAGAGATTTGTGGAAGAAATTTGTGTTTCGATCTCCTTCTTTGAGCCATTGAATTCTAGATTTTTGCTTCCATAAGATTTCTTCTCTTTTTCCCATTCCTCTAACCGAGTTGTGAGTTTAATTTCATCTCGCACTTCTCTTCTCTCGTGAGGCCATCTAAACGGATTTTCTTATTCAAATTTTCAAGATGAGCAATAACTTCATGTTTTTTTTTATGAACATCCCCAAACTCTTTCCAGCTCCAAGTCTTGATTTTGGATTTAATGTATTGCAGTCTTTTGGCAAAATAGAACATCTTAGTCCCATGCCTAGGTTTACCTTCCTTCCACCATTGTTGCACATGAGGTCTGAAGGAAATGTCTCTAAGCCACATTAATTGAAAATGAAAAGGAGAGAAACTCACATTGGTTTTCCACATTTCCACCATGATCGGCCAATGATCCGAACCAACATTATTAAGAGTCTTCACTTTAGGAATGTGACCATGGATTAAGAAATTTTTAGAGAGCAAAAACCTATCCAATCTCTCCATTATACAAGCTAAGCCTTGCCTTCTGTTAGACCAAGTCATAAGGCCATTATCTTGTTGGATATCCACAAGATGGAGGTTTGCAATATATTCGCTCATGAGGTCAGTACTTTTGTCCAAATTTCTATTTCCCCCCTTTTCTCATCTAGAGAGAGGATGGTATTGAAATCTCCTCCGATCAAGATCCAAGCTTTAGGAAAATGAGAGATAATATGAGTAATATCCTTCCACCTGTCTTCTTTTTTCCTCCAAAGAAGTCGGGGCATAAACAATAATGCAGAGCATAATCTGGTTGGAATGTCTACTTTGAATAGCTATAGCCAACAAACCCCAACAGCCAACCATATGGTGAATAACTACCTCTTTTGGGTCCCAAAGACAAGCAATGCCACCCGAAGTCCCTTGGGAACCGAGGGAAACCACTTTTCCAACCGGCCAAATTTTACCGGCAATTAAGTCCATATCCTCCATTGACATTTTTGTTTCTTGAAGGAAAACAAGATGTGGATGATTTATCCGAATCATTCTTCTAATTTCATTTTGTTTTGAAAGACTCCCTTTGAGTCCTCTAATATTCCAAGTGATGATCTTCATTAATACCAGGGCTAAAAATGTTGGGAAGGGCATTAATCTTACCTTCCTCTACAAGCTTTTCACCTTCTTTTACCATATGATATTGATTGGTCTTGCGACCTACTTTTTGATTAGAATCCATCTTCAATTTTTTTTTCCTCGTTTCTTGACTTATTCCAATTGAATCTGAGATGGCTTCTAACCTTGAAGAATGCTCATACATAGCCAAAATTTTACTAGATGGTTCAATGGAGTCTATATTGGGACCTGCATTATTTGAAGTTTTGACATTTGAAATATTGTTTTTCTTGTGTAAATTTTCTCCTTTTTTTTCTCGTTGAAAACCTTTGATTTGTTGGTTTGTCTCTCGAGTTCTTTCCTTCATATTTAAACTCGTGTTTCTAAGATTTTAGTTTCCATTATTTCCTCTTCCTCACTTGGGACATCATTTGTGGAAAGGATTTCAAACATATTAGCAAATGACTTTGATTGATCCTTCATTACTGGTTTTTTCTCGAGTGTTCTTCTTCTTAGGTATTTGGAAACCTCGCTGAGTTTATATCTTCTTTCTTTTGATCAGGAATTTTATTTGGGCAAGCATCGCCAAATGACCATATTCATGGCAAATTCTACAACGAAAAGGAATGTTCTCATAGTCCACTACTTGCTCCCAAGTGTCTTCCCCAAATTGTAATGTGATCTTTTTAGGTAGGGGTTTGTCAAAATCCATTAAAACACAAATTCGAGCATAAATAATATGTTCAAAATTTTGAGTACAATCAGCAATCATCATAAAAGTTCCTAAAGAGTTTCCAATTGAAGAAAAAATAGTAGGATTCCAAAATTCAATAGGGAGGCCAAAGAGTCTAACCCACACGGGAGCTATAGAAGGCATCTCTTCTTCGGCTTTAAATTTAGTATGCCAGGGCTTCATGAAAAGCCCCGCCCTTCCAAAAAACCAAGGACCCCCTTGAAAATTTTTCTCTCTATCTTCATTATTAGCAAATAAAACAAGAAAATAACCATTTGGATAAATAGAGATTTGTAACTCACCTTTAGTTTTCCAACTTTTTGCAGCCTAGACTTTGAAAGCAGATAGACTCGGACGAAAACCCACGAACCGACAAATTAGTCCTCTTTTTTCCAAATCTTCAATGCCATCTGAATGTTACCCATATCAAGCTTAACAATAGGAGTTCCATCAGCTGCTTTAAGACATCCCGACCCCTTTTTTCCTGGGATCAATCTTAGGCATTCTTAGAGGTTTATGAGAAGCCCTAGTATTGATATTAGCATTGGGCTGAGGCTGTCCACCATGAAGGGCATCCCTAAAATTCATTTTTGGGACCGAGTCTTCAAAATTCTTACCCTTGACAGGGGTTTTCACAAGAGAATTATTTTGTGGGTGCACCTTAGCACCAGATTCACTTGAGATATGAGCCATTTTTTGATCAACTGCTTGAAACTTATTTCGTGGTCTCTTTAATCCTTGCCCTAGACGCCGTGGAAAGGTATGGTTTTCACTTTTCTTTTGTGCAGCAAATTGGAAGCCGTTGTCACTCAAGTTCACAATATGATCTATTGAAAGACAAATTTCTAACCCATCTTGTATCCCCTGCAACATTTCTTGCTAAAATATTGAGCATAAACCACAAAAATATTGGCCGCTAGGGCCCGAAGGCCCTAAAAACCAACCTCTGGAGCTGCTTGCACTCAACCCAGATGAAACCCTCGCATAGCCGCTTGCCAAATATATCGTTCACACATAGGGATGCGCTAGGATCTGTGTTGCTCCAAATGATATGAAAATTGGTGGAGATGTTCTAGGGTTTTTCAGGCATCTACCCTCAAAATTTTAGCTCAATCCGAGTTCGGATGAGTGAGATATGGCCAAAACGAGTTCGGCAGTTTGGGCAGTCCTGCGAAAAACGTCTCTACCATTCAGCTCCAAAATTTCATGATTCCACCGAATGCTCTGTCAAAATCGATAGAGGATTTATCAAATAAAAGGTATATCTAACATAAAAATCTCCTAATCAATTTTTTGGATTTCATTTTCTCTAAATAGCCATAACTAAAAGAAGGAAATATTGACTCTATATATATTGATAAAGGATTATGCAAAGAAAATTTTCTCTCCAAGTCTACATACCACACTCTCTAATCATGAATTATCACTTCCAAATATGAATAACGTAGAATTATCTTTATAGGCTTCCAAGCAAGTAACTCCTAGTTTACGTATGTGAAACTCATCAAGAACTGCACAAATGTAAATATCTTTCAAGTAATTTTCCTAGTTCTTGATGATAATAATAGTATGAAAGTAACTCATTGTTTCTTTTAACAAATGGGATATTTGACCTACGACAAAATATCATAAGGAATTATCTTCTTTTTGTTTAAATGATCTTCCTTTTAATAATCCTAAAGCATATATGTAGATGATGTAGTTTTTTTAGGACCTCTCTTTGAAGAGTGCTTCTTGTCAACCCTAGGATATTTAGCACTAATTTATTCACCCAAGTGTATTATTTTAAGATGAGATTTTATGGCAATCTTGTTTTGTTTGGTGAAAGTGTAGCACCCTAAAATTGGCGCAGTTAAACCCTTAGTAAAAAGATAAAAATTTGAATTTTAACCTCGAAACCGCCCGTTAACCGCTCACCCCATTTTTTGTGCCATTTTTAGGAGTTGTTTTGACCGTTGGACGATATCGTCGCCGATCAGACGAAATCATCCCGGATCGGACGAATTCATCTGGAACAGAACGTCCGGATGATTTCGTCCCAAAACCAAATTTTCATAATTAGCTTCTATTTCAACAACCTCTCCAACTTGGGCAGAAGCGTGTCTACGTAGTTGGAGATTCCTCCGTTGGAGATCTCCCAGATTGGGATTATCCCCAACCTCCTAACCTCCCCCTAATCCTATATAAACTAGGATTTTCTCAGTTTATCCCCTTGACTCCCTGGATCCCTTCCTGGCTCTCCTCCTAACTCTTTCCCTGGTTGATTTTCCCTACCATTTAGCTTTGCACTCGTAGTTTTAAGTTTTCATTGCAGGTTTTCACTGTGCTTCAGCTGGAGGAAGCTCGGATCGTCGCAGGCGATTCCAGATGATTTTGGATGATCCTGTCATAGATCGACGATGATCTCGTACGATTTGAGGTGATCTCGACTGTAGTTCAGATTGGGGGCAATCAGAGCCCTGAGTTTGCATTTCTCATCTTCCTTCTTTATTTTATTATGCATTAGCTTGATTATTTTCATTCTGCATCCTGGAGTTCACCTCATTTTAACATAAATGCATGATAAAGTTAAAATAAGTTATTAAAACAATGCATTTCCTTTAATCTGCTATCCAGATTTATCAGTTAGGCATTTATACTATCATTTCTATCATTTTGCATTATTCTTGCAGTAGCATTTTTGGTTTTTGGTGTCTGTTTCTGTGATTGCAGGTTTCTAACGAATTCGTCTGATGAATTCATCAGATCGACGATGATCTTGTCTGATCTCAGATGATCACCTATGATCTGGGATGATTCTATACAATTGCAGATGATCCTATCATATTCGGGATGATCTGGACTCCTACAAGCTTCAGAATCTTCATTAGACATCCGAAATCAGGTGCATTCTTTCCATTTAACATATTCCTTACATTTAGGATTCATTCCTGCTTTCTGTATTCATATAAATCGGCATTTTCATATAGAATAGCTTAGATTCATTTTGGCCAACCTAGGACTATGAATGATCGAGTATAAAATGAACACATCAAACCCATTCTCAACCTAGGCATGGAAACTGCCACTCAAAGTTTCCTGGTGAACCCCACCATCCGTCAAAAATTCACCCTTATACCCCTCCCCCGAGAGGCACGACCTTCAAAGGGCCTCTCAGTCCGAGGTATTGTCCCATCCTTCTCGCATCCCCCTTTCGGGCATGGATCCTATAGCCTGAAGGTAAGGGCACAAAAAATTTGGGTCAGTACATTTTGGTGAACCCGACGTGAAACTAAAAGCCTTTTGAAAACCAAAAAAAAAAAATTATTATTAAGTAACATCTAGAATCATTAGACAAACAATTAAAGTCGCATGTCATATTTAGATGGTAGATTATAATAAAAGATGAGTTGTCACCATAAATGTTGAAAATCAATTAACGACCATAGAGATTACTTCTGTACTTAGAGTACCTCAAATAAATAGGGTCCAACCTTTGTGGGACGAACTTGATAGGAGATTGGGTATCATTGAATCCAGATCTACAGAACTTAGGCAAATTAAGAGGTTTGTCCTAGATAGAATCCTGGATCCCGATCAGGTGACTTTGTACCATGAACTTCAGAGAGCTTGCCATAGGTGGTTAGCAGATAAAAGAGCACTTGTGTCTTCAGAATTGTACACCTTTGAGGAATACCTTGAGAACGCAGTTGTAGTACATAAGTTTCTATCTCGTATAGAGGATCAAGAAGTCATTCTTACGGATAGAAAAATATGGAATAGAGTTCCTAGAGCTGTGTTATATCGAGAGTATTGCCATGAACTTTATTTCTACAGGTCAGAGTCCGAAACAGATCATATTACCATAGCACACTTTGTCAAATTTTTGAAAAACCATTTCCAATTTGAAGAGGAGCATTTCATGACTCCTGATGAACTTGATCCTATTAATGATATCCATAAACTATTTATAGAAAACTAAGTCATTCTTTTTACTATTGTTATTCTTTTTGCAACTAGAATGCTATTTGTTATCTTTATAATAATATTATAAAACACAAAAACAAAAATCAAAACATTTCCCTTTTAAGTATTATAGTAGGTATATAATTAAAATATATACCTCTCAAACCTATCGAAAAAAAAAAAAATATATATATATATAAATATATATATTTGCTGAAATCTAAGTTTAAGCACAATGCCTAGACTTAGGAATGGAAAACAGACTGAAGAAGAAGAAGATTGGTTAGGAAAACCATTAAATAACCTAGATATCCTTCCTGAAGACCAAGTTCAGGAAGAAGAAACCCTAGACCAGCAAGAAGAAGAGCTTGTTGTAAGAAATGAACAAGAAGAAAATGTTAGAGAGGAAGGATCCTCATCCCCTAAAATGTCTCCAGGAGGAGCTATTACTTTTGAAAACATGGAACAATTCTGGAAGTTCATTAATACTAATATTGGTGTTCTTAATAGAGCAGTCCATATGGACAAGGATCAAATTAGTGACACTCAAGCAACTCTAGAAGACGTATTTCACACACGCACTAATCCCTTGTCCTTTATTGATCAAGAGAGTGATCAAGTTGGACCATCCAATTTGGATATGGCCGCTATAATCCAGAACATGCAACAACAACAGGTTACCCAACCATCTAAAGTGCCTGTTAGCAAGCCTAGGGTTATTCCTGCACAAAAGAAACCATCATTTACTGCTCTATTTTGCCAAGCTATTGAGCAATATACCTCAAATCAGCAAAAACCCAAAACAAAACCAAACACCAATTACCAACAATCTGGGATACAACATAATACTATTACAAATCCTCTTCATAATACTCTTCCTACCAACACTTTACATAATAGCAATATAGCATCTAATCCTTATGTCACACCGTCATACACTCATAAATCCCATGCCTATGTCCCATCGAACCAATATGGTGGACAAACTAGCAATCTTGAAACTATGGTGAAACAGTTAGTGTCCCGCATGGACCAGATAGATCCCTACCGTCCCTCGTACAATTATCGAGAGATGTGTAGTCAGCCTCTAGATCCTATAGTTGTAGCACAACCATATCCTAAACATTTTCCTATGCCTGTCTTGCCCATATATAAAGGAACCGAAGATCCCATAGAGCATCTTCGTATGTTTAGGATAGCATGTCATGATATATCACATGATGACTTATTATTGCTAAAAATGTTCCCAAAAAGTTTAGGAGGAATGGCATTAGAGTGGTATTATCAATTACCCACTAATTCTTTGAGGAATTTCGAAGAAACAACCGAGTCTTTTGTTCATCAATTTAGTGCCTACATCGAAAGGCATGTGACCATTAAAGACTTGTACAACTTAAAACAAGACAAAGATGAATGCTTTGCTGATTTCCTAGCTAGGTGGAGACAATTGATAGGAAAATTGCACTTTGTGTTACCTTATAGGGAGATGTTGGACATCTTTATTAATAATTTACAAGACCAACTATCTTACGAATTATCAACTGCTACCTTGACCACCTTCGATCAGGCTATAGACTTAGCCAGACGAGTGGAAGATGCTCTCATTAGGAGAGGACAACTTAAAAAGAAAGACGATGAGAAAACATCCAGAAATCAATATAAGAATAAACAAGTTGTGGGTGATGGAGTCACCGATAGCAGAAATATCGCTAATGTTAATGCTGCGAAGACAACGGAGAAGTTTATACTAAAACCTCCTGATAAACCTCCTCGAGAATTTACTAGGTTAAATCAACCTTTATCAACCATTCTACCGCAATTATTAGAATGAGGTTTGATTCAATTACCAACTATCCGGGAACCTGATCCAACTATACCCGGATATAGAGCTGATTTACACTGTGACTTCCATAGAGGACCTGGACACACTACCAACTCTTGTAAAATATTAAAACATAAAATACAGGACTTAATTGATAACAATGAGATGGAGGTGCAAGCCTTTCAACCTAAGCAAAATCCTCCTAATAATGCTCAAAAGAACATCCCCCAAAACCAGAATCAGAATGCCAATCAGTCATTGGACATATTTCAACATCCTTTACCAAAACATGGCAAGGAAGTGGCTAATCAAATTGAACATCATAATGTTCCCCCTCCTACCCGATATGTAGGGACTATTAGTGGGCATTTACCTGCTCATGATTCGGAAATATTTGACACAACCTTATCCGTGGTTACAACCAGGCCTCTACATAATATTTGGACACCTGATCTTAGTGATACAGAATATGAGACTGAGAGTGATATGGAAATCACATCAAATCAATCGAATAGCTCTGAAGATGAATCGGATCCTATTCTCCCTATCACAAGTTATATGGTTCCAGAAGAACCATTTCCAAGAAGAGTCACTACTAGACCATCGTCTCACCAATTCCTTTCTAATGAGCAAGCCATAAATGCTAGACCAAGACCCATTCATCATCCGTAGAATAATATTGTGGGTACCATCGAAGCTGTTACTAGACAACAGGCTCAAAACTCTCAACAAGATCAAATGCAGAATGATGGATCAGCTCCATTTGTTTTGAAGGTTCCTAATAAAGGGAATCAGGCACCTAATGTTCAACCTAAACCTCCTTATAATATTAATGAGCAACTATCAAATATTATAACTAGAATTTCTCTTTTGGACCTTTTAAGATCTTCTCCTACACATAGAGATGAATTAATGCTTACATTAAGCCAGATGATGGTACCACAAGACATTCAACCCGAAGCCATGGCCAATACTATAATAACTCGTGAAGTTGATTGTATTGACTTTCGAGATAGAGACATACCGCAACATAGTTTACATAAGGATAACCCCTTATATATTACTGCCTTAATTGGAGATGTAGCAGTTAAACGAGTCTTGATTGATAATGGTTCATCTTTAAACATCTGCACTTTTGACTTCTACCAAAGATTTGGGTTTAGAAGTGAGGAAATGAAAAGAACTGATATGATCATAAAAGCCTTCAATGACGAAACACAAGAAACGTGTGGAGTTATTACCATCCCATTGCAGGTTGGTCCGAGAACCTTGGATACGACCGTGTTTATTGTACATTGCCCTGCATCATACAATATACTCTTGGGTCACCCTTGGATCAACGCGATGCGAGCCGTTCCCTCAACTTTACATCAATGTGTTAAATTCAAATTTAAGAATCAGTTGGTTACCATTCATGGTGATCCTAGACCCTTTGATATGTGTGCTTTGGCAGAACCTGTTGGAGTTCAATTTTGCCCTGCTCTGTCATCCACACATCCTAATTCTCATTATCCATTTAAACGTGTGAAACACATACCCACAACATCATCTACTTCTTCTCCATCAGTTCCACCCCTACATACAGCTCAACCATCCTCTAAACAAACCACATTAGGACCTCAGAAAGATCCTAATTCCACAACCGATGCCTCTTGTTCTACTCCTATAACTTCTATACCTATAATAGACCCATCCATCGACATCTCTACAACATCTACATCCACCAAAGGCATAGTTTCCACATCAGAAGATGTAGGAAATGTTCCTTCTACCTCTTATGCTCTTACTGACGAGCTCTTACCCGATTTATCTAAAATTCTTATATCAGAGAAAATGAATGCTTCTATGCAAGATTCCCTTATTTTAAATAATTTGCCACCATCTCCTCGTACCTTGGGCCTCCCATAGCCTATGGGAAGTATTTACCAAGTCGGGAGCTGTGCTTTTATTTATAAGGGATATGACTGGGGTAGAATACCCAGAAACATCAAGACTCATTATGATGGATATGCTCGATGTTATTTTACTAATGAGTATATTAAAGCCAAATCTATAATGCTTAAATTGGGATATAAAGGGAAAGGTTTAGGACCTTTCCAAAATGGTATGAAAGAACCTTTTGAGGTAGAACCGTGGCCCGCCCGATGTGGTGTGGGCCTATTTCCTAGTAAAGGTCAGCCCTTCCCATTTGAGGATGATGACCATCTCATATCTTATCAATATTATTTAGATGAACGTGATGCTTTGCATTTAACGGATAAGCCATTCACATGTAATATGCTATCTATAGCTTACCCTGAGATGATCGTTGAATCTGATGATGAGTTGGAGGGAGATATCTTCCATGATGTCTCCGTTGAGGAATTATTACATAATGAATTTTATTTTGATGGCTCTATACCTAGTGTAGCCCAGCTTGAGGCCACGACTCCTCAAGATGAATTATCCAAGCTAACCTTGGCAGAATTATAGGAATTGGGCGTCTCACCCGCCCCACCTAATTTTGAGAAAGATCTACACATGGAAGTAGAAAATGTCATAAAAACTAACATTGGAACCGAGGATAATCCTCACATAATCAACATTGGATCAGAATTGAGTCAAGAAAAATAGGATAAATACATTGCATTTCTTAAAGAATATGAAGATGTCTTTGCTTGGACATATGAAGATATGCCAGGTTTAGACCCTTCTGTAGTTATGCATCACCTAGTAGTCCATCCGGATGCTAAACCTGTTAAACAGAAACTTAGAAAAATGCATCCTAAAGTGGCCTTACTAGTCAAAGGGGAGCTAGAAAAACTCTTGAATGTTATTTTTATACAAGCCATTGATTATGCTGAATGGATCTCGAATGTAGTTCCAGTAACTAAGAAAGAAGCTACTAAAGTTAGGGTTTGCACAGACTTTAGAGATATTAATGTTGCATGCCCTAAAGATGATTTTCCCCTTCCCAATATGGATCAGATCATTGATTTTACCGTTGGGAGTGGAATGATATCCTTAATGGATGGATTTTCTGGTTATAATCAGATCAGGATAGCTCCTGAAGATCAGGCTAAAACAACCTTTATTACCCCTTGGGGGACCTTTTGTTGGAAAGTGATGCCATTTGGTTTGAAGAATGCAGGTGCAACCTATCAACGAGCCATGACTTATATCTTTCATGATATGATGCATGATATACTACATGATTATGTAGATGACATTATAGCTCATTCTATTAACGAAGATGACCATTTAGATGACTTGAGAAAAGTATTTGATCGGTTAAGGGAATATCTTATCCGATTGAATCCAGCCAAATGTATATTCGGAGTTAAGTCCGATAAATTATTGGGGGTTATAGTTTCTTTACGTGGCATCAAAATTGACCCTCTCAAGATTGCGGCTATCACTGATATGCCCACGCCCACAAATATATCTGAATTACGAAGTTTACAAGGTAAGCTTCAAGCTATCCATCGCTTCATCGATAAGCTGGCGGATAAAATCGGACCCTTTCTTAAGCTTCTTAAGAAGGATGTCTCTTTCCATTGGGACAATGAATGTCAGGAAGCATTTGAACTCCTCAAACAATATCTTCTTAACCCACCTGTGCTTTCACCACCTAGACCTGATCGCCCATTTATCTTGTATATTTTGGCTTCAAATTTTGCCTTAGGAGCTATGTTAGCTCAACTGGATGATGAGAAGAGAGAGCGTGCTAATTATTACATTAGCAGAACATTAATTAGTTATGAAACCCACTACACAACATTAGAAAAGTTATGTCTAGCAGTCGTATTTTCTACACAAAAATTATGCCATTATATGCTCAGTCAAAAAATGTATGTTATTGCTAAATCCGATCCTTTGCGGTATCTCATGAGTCGACCTTATTTATCTGGTCGCACAACAAAGTGGGTTCTTGCTCTAAGCGAGTTTGAACTCACGTTTATAGGACAAAAGTCTGTTAAGGGTCAAATCATAGCAGATCAATTAGTTGCTGCACCCTTAGAGTCTACCCATCCCCTCATCATTGAGTTTCTTGATGAATGCCTTAAACTAGAGGCAGACCATCCAGAGCAATGGTCCTTATACTTTGATGGAGCCCGATGCATGAGTGGGGCTGGTGCAGGTATTATTCTAATATCTCCATAGAAACATCTTATCCCTCTGTCCTTTAAATTAATGTTTGCTTGTACTAATAATATTATTGAATATGAAGCTCTAATCCTTGGCTTACGAGCTGCCTTGGCACTAAAAATTAAAAATCTATTAGTTTTCGATGACTCTCAACTTGTTATAAATCAAATTAATGATGTTTATCAGACTAGAGATGATAAATTGCACCCATATAAAGCATATGTATTACAATTAATATCTTTATTTGATCAAGTTACCTTGGAAGCTATTCCTAGAACTAATAATCGTGCGGTTGACGCTATGGCTGCAACTGCATCTCTTTTACCCTTGGAGTTAGATGACGAATATGCTACCATCATTATTCGTCGACTCCAAGAACCCGCTTCAAATAAATCATGCTTAGAACCGTTGGATGTGTTTCTAATCAATGAAACTACTCCTAAACTTTGGTACACTGATATATTAAATTTTCTTCAAAATGGGACCTTCCCTGAAGGTTTTAATAGAAACCAACATCGGTTATTACGTAGACGAGCAAGTCACTTCGTAATAATTGGCAATACGTTATATAGGAGATCTTTTGAAGGTATCCTATTGAGATGTTTGAATCTAGAAGAATCTAGATCAGCTTTGAGTGAAGCCCATGATGGATCTTGTGGGGGACACTTTAGTGGTAGCACCATTGCTAAGAAGCTCCTTAGGATAGGATATTTTTGGCCTACCATGGAGAATGATGCACATGATTACGTGCGCCATTGCGACAAGTGCCAGAAACATGCTGACCTTGTCCATGCGCCTGCACAAGAACTACAGGCTATTTCATCTCCTTGGCCCTTTTCAAAATGGGGCTTAGACATCATTGGAAAAATCAATCTTGTGTCATCTGATGGACACAAATTCATCATAACCGCCATCGAGTATTTCACGAAGTGGGTTGAAGCTATGCCCTTAGCTTCTTGCACTAGAACCCAAGTTTCCAAATTTATTTTTAATCAAATTATTTGTAGGTTCGAAATTCCTGCAAATCTCATCTCGGATAATGGAACTTGTTTCAAAAATAAAGATGTCAAGAAATTATGTCAAAAATATAAAATTCAACATCGTTGGTCCACTCCCTATTATCCTCAGGGTAATGGCCAAGCATAAGCATCTAATAAAACATTAATTAAAATCCTCAAAATACTGGTCAATAAATCTGGCCGAGATTGGCACATTCAATTATATCCTGCTTTGTGGGCTTATCGAACCAGCGTTCGTACTCCCACGGGCACTTCACCTTTTGTTTTGGTTTATGGCACTGAAGCTGTCTTTCCCTTTGAATTAGAAGTTCCTTCTTTGGCTCTACTACTTCAAGATTCTGAAGTAGGAGATGAATATCGTGCTGGCAGATTTAGTCAGCTGGAACTCCTAGATGAGAAGCGCATCAATGCTTTGGAACATCTTCGAGCCTACCAGAACAAGCTTAAACGAGCATACCTCAAGAAATTTCATCATCGATCCTTTGAGATCGGTGACCTTGTCTTAAAAGAAAATAAAAAAATACTAATGCAACTAAAGACCTTAAAGGTAAATTTGAACCTAATTGGCTTGGACCATATATCATCACTGCTAAATTTGGATCGGGAGCATACAGATTAGCTACCTTAGATGGTAAAGATCTTAAAGAACCTATGAACATTATGCATCTTAAGCACTATTATGCGTAATTCTGGTAATTTCATCATTGTATATATTGTACATCTTGTCTCATTTTAGTAAATTCATATAAAAATTTCAAAAACAATCATATTGTGTATCGTCTCAATTCATAAATCAAAATCAAAATATAAAAATATAACAAACATCAAAATCATCAAAATCTTCAAAAAACATTTTCTACTGTATTGCATTTATATTTTCAATTATTTTGGATAAATTAGCATTTATTTGGAATCCCACACTTTCACACTCACATGAATAAATATCTTGATTTTATTTGGTATGATTATTAATCTCTCTTATATCAAAGTCCACAGTTGAATTAAATAAAGTTTTGAGCATAGAGAATTGATCTTGTTATTTACTTGAACCAAGTATATCTTTTCACATTAAAATGATTTCATTGCAAATTCAATATGATGCTACATAGTAGAAGTGGTTTCTTGAGCGAAAAGTTTCCCCTGCTATCCTATCATGCACATGGTCTAGAATCTTTGAGAATTGACAAAAGGACAAGCTCACCCCTGCCTAGAATAAAAATCCCTTGCTCTACAACCAATCCGAGCAAGTATCCCTAGTATAGGAAGAAAAAGAAAAGTCAAAGAAAATGAGAAAAAGAAAAATATCATTTTGTACCATCGCAACAATATTTCAGCATTATCTCAGTTCCAAGCAAAAATACAAAAAAAAAAGAAAAGAAGAGAAAGAGAAAAGAAAAAGCAAAAAGCAATAAAATCCCTTTCCCTACCCCTTGAAAAGAAAAGAAGGGTGAATGAGCTTGAATCCCTGGAATTCTCAATTATTCGAAAACCGTGAGGTAAGCCCCATAACAGGTGGTTTGTGCCCAACCCGCTTGGCCTTGGGTAACTCCTAGCGTGGTGATATGTCTGTCACATTAGCGACCTTCTTTTGTATAGACCTATGTCTGCTTATGGATCAGCTAGCTCTTGATGACCCGACTTACATAGTAGTCCGGTACGGTTACATGCATATAAATCATGGTCAACGAACACTTATTTGGTTAATTCAAATTACTTGTATCAAATTATCTTGCTCAAAATTGGTAAATGAACAATACAATTGCACACACATTTGTATTTGAGAGATTTTGTATCATTATGATAAATCAAGATCGGCAATGAACTCACATATGCACATGAGGGTTCCTTATAAATCTACATTTTGTCTTTGAGATAATTCAAAATATTTATGCAAATATTTTGGAATAATTTCATCTTCTTATTTGAGGACATCTGTTTAGTATAAAAATAATTAAATACTTTTTTTCAAAATCCAAAATTTTCTTTCAAAACATGTTCAAAAATCTAGCAATAAAGTCACGTTTATATATACTTTCGACTTCCACAATGATGGTATAGTTCCTAAAACCTAAACTGGGATTTTATGCCTAGCGCAAGTCCTCATCTTATATATTTTTTGTTTATCTCAAAATCAAAAATCAATTATGCAAATTATTTTTGGATTTCACGATGATGGTATAAGTTTATACCTAATATTCTATGCCTAGCGCAAACCATTGTTCTAATTTTATTTCCCATTCATTTTAATTCATAAAAACATATGGCTTAAATCATTATGTTACACAATTGTGCTTTAAAAAGAACGAACACCTTTTTCTATTTCATTTCATTATGTCAACATTCAATTTTGCAACGATGGTATAATTCCTAGGGAATTGTTCAAAATATTATCACACTTAGGAATTTTATGCCTAGCAAAAATCATATTTTTAATATTTCATGCATAATATTTTCATGAAAATCTGAAAACAAATCATCACCATCATCATTTTTCATCATCACAACACAAAGTCTTAAGACAGTCTCTTAAGCACTCTTTTACTTTTAGCAATATTTCTATACTGGGATTAGCTTGACGACCTAGCGAGCGACGACTCCATGAAATGGTCTATAACAACGACAATGTCCTTTGAAATTATTGTTAGAAGTCCCTTTATTTTTCATCAAATCACACCACAAACAACCAATTTGTTTACATCAGATTATTTCATTTAAATTTTATAGCATGACATAAAATTATACTATTTCCAACGACATAATTACATGAATAATCAATCAACAATTCAAAATTTAAAGCATCATAAAACATATGGACAAGTCATATCACAAAAGATCATATATATATATATCAAAAATATATGTACATCATATCAAAACTGGATTGGTATGCCACAATCTATACCCTGGCATACTCAATCCTCTCAAAAATATACAGTCTACAGCCAAAAGCAGCTAGTCTCGAGAAGCCCTCGAGCTCTCAGCCTCATCTCCTCTCCCACCCTGGCATGGAGGAGGTGGTCCCATCGAGGTCCATGTTGTATCATGGGTCCTCGACGTCGATCGTGAGGATGTCCTCGATGATCCCATCATGATCGGCTCCACAATGGGGGCTGGCAATGGTATCCTCTGGTTCTCTAGAACCACGTGATAGTACAATCCCTGGTAGAACATGGTCTGAGCAATAGACCATGCCAGATCCCGAGTGCTCGCCCCTCCGCTCCGAGCCCTGAGTCATGTAGCCTCATCCTGTAGTGTCTGCACCTGAGCCCGAAGGTGGGCATTCTCAGCCCGAAGAGCCACCATCTCACTGCTCTCCCCCACCTCGACACCCTTGCCCTTATCGGGCGATGGTGGCCTATCCCTCTGTTGAGAAGGGAGTCCCTCCTCCCTCCTCTCTAGCTATTGTGGTCTCTCCGGAGCCTGTGGCACTCTTCGATGTCTCTCCTGAGGAGACCATCGCTGCTCCCTCCCTCCGTGACCCCTCGCTGCATCGATGGCAGCCTGGCATCGCCTCCCCATCCGTCGCACCATAGCGTGCATCGGACCCTATGCCCTCGTCATCCGAGGAGGGCGGATGCCTACATACCAGGCATCATATCCATCTGTGACCCCAACGTCATCCCCATCCACCGGCTGAATGGGGGCATCATCTACATCCTGACTCTAGAATCGCTGCATATCTGGAGCCCCGCTCAGTGTAGTACTATCCCGGATAGTCTGGGAGTACTCGTAGTCTCTAAGAGAAGGGATCCCCTATCGTAGACCGAACTACCTCAAAACTTGGTCATAGCGGTGGAGCTCTACCTCTCCCCACTCCATCCTCAACCAGAAGACTCGCCTGATGTGAGCCAACTCCTGTCCATCCTCTCCCCACCCTGGATGCTCTCTCCATGGCCTCCAGGTGATCTGGTCAGGGATGAGGTCATCTAGCAACCTCCGGGACATCGACAGATCTATCCACCACTGTGACCCTCTCTAGAGCCACCAATAGAAAACCTGGGGTCTCTCCCGGTCAACCCCTATCAGTGGAAGCCCTACCGGCCTCCGCACCGCAATGTGCTCCCAACACCAAACCTATAGTAGCGATGTCAGTACTAGACATCGACCTCCCTTGTATACGACCCCGTACAGGATCCTATACAAGCGGCATAGTACAAAGCTACCCCAAGCAAACCTGTAGTCGTGGTCTCTCATATCGCACACCACATCTGAGAGCAGCCATGGTAACTTGCATCCACTCTAGTGGCATAGCAGTAGGCCACCCACTACCCCTACCAAAACTTGAGTCAATCGAGATGCCCCAGGCATCTGCCTCAATGTCTCGATGTTCACCCCGCCCTTCTCCAGGGTGAAGCTAGGGTCTCCGCACAGTCGCATCATGGCATGGCCCTGATTGGCCATAGGAGTCATAAACCACCCATGTATGGGGATCCTCAAGATCCTCCATACATCCTCTAGAGTGGGAGCCATCTCCCCTGTCGGTAGCCGAAAGCAGGACGACCCCGGATACCACCTCTCTGCTAGGGCTGTCAGTAGCCCCATGTCTATAGGTATTTGTGGCATCTCTGCCACATGTTGTAGCCCAACCTCCGCTAGTCGGTCTCGCTCCGCCTGGTCGAGCGTGGCTACATCATCTCTTAGCCCCCGTATTTCCACTCTCGACTTTTTAGTAATCCCCTCTACAAAATAAACAATAAAACAACAAAAATCATTAATAGATAATCATTAAAATCACTTAAATCAATTTCATCTTATAATAAAAAAAATGATATCATCCATTATTGGATGATATCGTCCTAAATTGAGTCAAATCGTCCTTGGTAGGATGAAATCACCTCCGATTTCTCAACTTGGGGATCGCCCCTTGTTGGACGGGATCGCCCCTATTTCGCCGATTTCGCCCCTAGACGAAATCGACGATCTAGGGACGATTTCGATGAAATTGGGACGATTTCGTCCCGACGTCGTCGACGGCCTAAAAACGGCCGTGATGCCCCAAAAATAGTCAAAATTTAAATTAAAAATCACACAAATCAAATTAAAAACATAATATGTCAAGTTTAGATCCTTACCCGCAACCCGCGTCGGACCTCTGTCGATCTGTGTGTCGTTTCCACCATTTTTCCTGCAGAGCTCTAAAACAACAAAAGTGAACAGTAACAATGAATTAGGGTTTTACCCTATTTTTTTAATTTTATTTAAAAACAACTCTTTTTAAAAAAAATTGCTTTTTCACGCTTTTACCTCAAACGTTCGATTTGGGTAAAAACACGGAGGGGGCACCATAGCAAGCAGTTGTACGATTCGACCTAGAATCATCATCTAAAAAATGGAATAAATTTTTGCTTTCTCGTAAAGCGGGAAGAACTCATCTTTAACGCATTTTCTTCGAAAAATTCGCTAAAGAGGGGGCAAAATGTAGCACCCTAAAATTGGCACAGTTAAACCCTTAGTAAAAAGATAAAAATTTGAATTTTAACCCCGAAACCGCCCGTTAACCGCTCACCCCATTTTTCGTGCCATTTTTAGGAGTTGTTTTGACCGTTGGACGATATCATCGCCGATCAGACGAAATCATCCCAGATCGGATGAATTCGTCTGGAACAGAACGTCCAGACGATTTCATCCCAAAACCAAATTTTCATAATTAGCTTCTGTTTCAACAGCCTCTCCAACTTGGGCAGAAGCGTGTCTACATAGTTGGAGATTCCTCCGTTGGAGATCTCCCAGATTGGGATTATCCCCAACCTCCTAACCTCCCCCTAATCCTATATAAACTAGGATTTTCTCAGTTTATCCCCCTGACTCCCTGGATCCCCTACCTGGCTCTCCTCCTAACTCTTTCCCTGGTTGATTTTCCCTACCATTTAGCTTTGCACTCGTAGTTTTAAGTTTTCATTGCAGGTTTTCACTGTGCTTCAGCTGGAGGAAGCTCGGATCGTCGCAGGCGATTCCAGATGATTTCGGATGATCCTGTCGTAGATCGGCGATGATCTCGTACGATTTGAGGTGATCTCAACTCTAGTTTCAGATTGGGGGCAATCAGAGCCCCGAGTTTGCATTTCTCATCTTCCTTCTTTATTTTATTATGCATTAGCTTGATTATTTTCATTCTCGCATCCTGGAGTTCACCTCATTTTAACATAAATGCATGATAAAGTTAAAATAAGTTATTAAAACAATGCATTTCCTTTAATCTGCTATCCAGATTTATCAGTTAGGCATTTATACTATCATTTCTATCATTTTGCATTATTCTTGCAGTAGCATTTTTGGTTTTTGGTGTCTATTTCTATGATTGCAGGTTTCTGACGAATTCGTCTGACGAATTCATCAGATCGACGATGATCTTGTCTGATCTCAGATGATCACCTATGATCTGGGATGATTCTGTACAATTGCAGATGATCCTATCATATTCGGGATGATCTGGACTCCTACAAGCTTCAGAATCTTCATCAGACATCCGAAATCAGGTGCAGTCTTTTCCATTTAACATATTCCTTACATTTAGGATTCATTCCTGCTTTCTGTATTCATATAAATCGGCATTTTCATATAGAATAGCTTAGATTCATTTTGGCCAACCTAGGACTATGAATGATCGAGTATAAAATGAACACATCAAACCCATTCTCAACCTAGGCATGGAAACTGCCACTCAAAGTTTCCTGGTGAACCCCACCATCCATCGAAAATTCACCCTTATACCCCTCCCCCGAGAGGCGCGACCTTCAAAGGGCCTCTCAGTTCGAGGTATTGTCCCATCCTTCTCGCATCCCCCTTCCGGGCATGGATCCTATAGCCTGAAGGTAAGGGCGCAAAAAATTTGGGTCAGTACAGAAAGCTTTAAGGAGTCATTCATTTTCATGGTTATTGCATAATAAATATTTTTTGATGTAAATTCCCTACATTTCCCCATATTTTTGGATTGCCTTAAAAAATGAATATGATATCCCATACCACAAGATCAAGAAAATAAAAAGGTTATTAAATATTAAACTAGCTAAGGTAATTATATTTACTAGCTAGGATTTTCAAAAAATGTATGTTTTACAAAATAAAAGCAACTATAAACTAAAACCTCTCTTCAAGAATTACCTTCAGTTTGTGTCTTGAACTTTCTTATGCTTCAACTTTCAATTGATGATCTATAATCTTCCCTTCAACAAATAAATATGTTAAAACAAATAATAAAGTTAATTAAATATTATAATGGATTTTTTTAAATGTATTTACTACCTTCAATCTATTGACAATCGATTACACATTTGATGGAGTAAAATGTAGGTTATGAAAAATATTTGAATCATCAAATGTCAACCTTTAATAATGGTTTTTATTATTAAAAAAAATGTTAAGTGCAAAGAGAAATGGGCTCTGCATAATAATTTTAGCTTTTATATTTGCCTAAAAAGTGGTGGTGTAAATATGAAGAGCAATTTAAAAAAAAAAATTATAACAAATTCCTTGGTATAGATTACTTTTGTATACTAGGTGTTCTTTATGTTTAGGTGCTCTTTATGTATTCTTGAGGATAATTAATTGTCCCTTTGCTTACACCACTTTGGGGTTGCTTCAAAATATAAGAATATATTGAGTAGCTCCACAAACATTGAAAAAGTTAAAGATATATTATATTAATTGTTTCTAAGCTAAAATATTATGTATCATGGGAAGGATTGATGCTAACATTATTTGTTAGAATTTATGTCCTAAAAATAATAATATAATTTTGAAAAATAAATCTATGGAAGGATAGGATTTCACCACTGCGCTTTGAGTAGAGTTTGTACAACTTTATTTATCTTATTTGTGGCATGATTTATGGTCCCCAACCCAAGTGGGAAAATAGAGGATGTTGGAAATGCTTATGGTAAGCCATGCAAGGAGGGCTACTTTCATTAAAAATAAAAACAAATGTGCCAAGGATGGCTTAGGAGGCTCTCCTTCTCCTGATGTGGTTTTACCCCTACCAGAGTTTGACAGTGCATGCAAGTGGCTAGAGTCCTTTACTCTAGTAGGATACTTTGTGGGTTGCATCCCTAATGAAGCCACCTTATGGGCTTGCATAAATTTTTCTTGGGCTTCTCATGGAGTCAAGCTTGAATTAATCCAAAATATGACTAGTTATTTTCTATTTTGCTCTGCAAAATTAGTTCATGCCAAAGTGATTTATGAGCATAGATCCTGATTCATAAGAAGTTCCATATCGGTTTTCTCCCTATGGTCTCATGATTTTTTGGTTTTAGAAGATTGGACCACCAAGGTCCTAGTATGGGTCAGGCTTCCTAATTTTCCCCTCCCCATCTAGCCCTTTTTAAACTACATAGTGGTGGCACTAGGTCATGTTAACCTAGTTGAACCATATAATTTTTTCATGAGTGTCCTCAGAAGAGAGTCTATGTAGAAGTGGACCTAGCCAAAGACCTCAAGGACTCCATCAAGATTTAGTTGGTGGTACTATTATTCACCAATGAGTTGTGTATTTAAACTTGCCAAATAGGTTGTCCCCATCAAACTTTACCAACAAGCTCTTGATGCTCTCACAATCCATGTCGAGATATGCAAGTAGGGAAGTTTTTACCCAAAAAAAGGTTGCACCTCTCAAGCATGCAATTGGGAAGCTACAAACCTAAACTAGAGTCTAAAAATAATTTTAGGGCTTTGGATTATTTTTACGATAAATATATATTATTAGATGAAATATTTGGGACCTAACGATAACCAAGTGCTAGCAGGTTTTTTTGGCTTTTGGTCTTTTGGTTTTTTGTGTTAGATATTTTTTTTTCCATGATCCCTAGTGGGTTCTCATTTGCTTTTGTGGTTTTCAGTTGTTAATTCTCATTACCTTGTTGGTTTCTAGGATTTAATCTCATGCATGGTTTTTCTAGGGTTTGCTTCCATACACCCTTTCTAATAGAACAATGTAACCTTATCAATATTTTTTTTTAGATAATGTAATCTCACTTTCAACAAAAGAAAAATCAAAAAATATGTCTAAGTTTGGAATTGTATTATTGTCTCTCTTGTAGAAGGTTTATAGATGGTGCTCATTATAAAAATTCTCATATATATATATATATATATATATATATATATATATATATATTCTAAGTAAATGTATTATATTGCAAAAAAAGGGTTTTAAGGATCCCTGAACCTTTTACATAAGTGGCAGAGAAACAGAACCAAGTTTGAGACAGAGCTAAAAAACCTAGAAAGGACTAAAAAAAATAAAAGGCCATTGAAGAGGACGCAACCTCGACCATGAAGGAACTAAAGCCTTAATAGAGAGGAAACGAGGACATAGCCTTAGAACAAAAGGGGAGCCCACAAGTCCGAAACATAACAAAAAAAGAAACCTGTAGACTGGAAATTACGTAAACACACAAAAAACCTTACACAATAGAAAATACCAAAAATGAGCAGGGTGGAGCCGAGGAAGTCAATCCTTACCCTCAATATATTCTTCCTCCTTATTGTCCTCCTCAGCCTCGGTGGGCTTTGGTTCATCCTCCTTAGGTTCGGTCTTGATGGTCGCCATCACCTTCTCAGTTGTAGACATGTCTGCTTGACTAATTTGTTTGTTGTGGAAGAGCTTATGTAGCCCCTCCCTAATGTCCATGGTGCAGCTCATAATACAGTTCATCATTATCGTAGTGGAGGCAATTATGTAGTCCTTTAGGCACTTGTTCTCCTCATTATCATCTTTTATTTCAATCTCTTTGGACCTGGCTGTCAGGTTCTGAATCTGAGCTGATTTCCTCATCGGTTCGTCACTGGTATCAAAGGAAATGGTTTTCCTGACCTTCAATTTAGATAGGGCTTCATTGGCCTTTTTATTTTTTTTAGCTTTGGAAAAACGCTCAGTAGGGGGGTTCAATTTGGCAGGGCTGCTTGGGTCAGGGTTGACCTTAGGGCTATTGGCAAGGATATAGGTGTATATAACTTTGAACATGCCTTGGTGTCGTGGGAGGTCATGGTTGGTCTTGTCTCTGCAGGAAGATATGAAGTGATTCATGGAATTGAGGAAGAAAAGGGGAATTCTTAAGGGGTTAAGTTCTCTGAAGTGATTGACAAAGGCCAGATGATATTTTTTCATAGGTTTTTCAGGGTCATCAACACAGATGAATTACATGATAGGTTTCATAACAGCATTCTAGGGAATGGATAGGTCAGTTCTGAAAATGCCAGGCCCCTTGACCTTCTTGGTAATATTTTCATTTCCTTTGAAATGTTCTAGTTCCACCTCCCAATTATTCTTATGGCGGTGGATGGATCGTCCTCCATTCATTAGCCTGGCCAGTGATAGCACCAAGGAGGTGGGCATCAACGATGAAATTTCTTCCCCTGATAGTAACAATGTCATTGTACCACGTCTCGAGGAATGCCATAGTAATCTCAATATCATCACCAAAGAAAAGGTGGAGAAATGGAAAAAGATACCTATCCTAAAGGACAGGGTCAACAAGCTAGTCACACTCATACGCAAAGGGTTCAATGTATTCGCTTGACATGGTGGGGACAGAGAGAAGGATAATGACAGAGTTTGGACAGGGACAGGGCGATCAGGAGATGGAAAGCGAAGGTAAATAGGGTGAGGGTGAAAATGGAAGGTGGAAGTAAAAATGGAAGAGAAACAGAGTGTGGGGGTTAAAGAAGTGAGAAAGGAATATGTGGTGGGTGCGACGAATGCGGTGGAGGGGGAACAAGTGGAAGAGGGAAGGCTCCCACACGTGGAGAGGCACCTTAATCAAGGGGGGCCGGTGACCAAGATGCAAAGAAAATTTTGGTCTTGTGAGGCATGAGAGGAAAATAGTACACTTAAGGTTGGGCATCCCAAAGTGGTCTCGAGCTTTCCATAAATGATTTAGTCGAATGTCTAGGTGTCGATAGGTCTTGATAGCAATGCACACACTAGACGTTTGTCATGAGTGAATCTTGTTGACATGGATGATGATTTTTGTGGGGGCCTTGAGCCAAGCTGAAACATTGGAAATATCACCTTTGGTAACCAAAAAGAGAGCCCTCTAAAGCTGCCTAGAAGTTGCATGAGGGAAACTATGCTGAGAAGTTATGTTGTCAACATTGTAATCAACACACGATGACCTGCACAAGTGAAAAAAATAGCAATAATAATTGTTGTGATCTTTAGAAAGTGAGCCAAAGAGATTTTTCTAGTGATACGGATCTAGGGAGTAGAAATCAAGGATAGTTGGTTGAATGTGAATGGAGAGGGATTCAGGGGTAGCAGTAGAGGGCAAGGCATGATGGGTGGAAGAAAGGCTAGCGAAAATGAGGTGGAGAGGGGTGATGTGGATTTGCTGAGTGAGGCGGTTGCGAGGATGGAAACCTATGAAGGTAATGGGGAGGACAGAACAAAGACTCGTCATGTGACACAGAGGCAAATGACAACACTCGATGCTAACTTTAATCACAAGGATTAGGAAATGACGATCAAGAGAATAATTTCCTGCTAAGGATGACTTGCCAACTATTTTTCATTATTCATGAGAGCCTGTACTTCCCTTGGAAAATTCATGTTCCATATTTGCAAATTGTGTAAATTGACTCCAATATTTTCTAAGTTATCCACAACCTTATTAGATTCTCTGAAAGTTTGCTAGAAAATGACTTCTTGCCTATTGAAGATGATAGACCTGGATTCCTCAATATAATCTTTGACTCTCCGTGAAGGTTTAGAATTGATATTTTTGAGGTAGTTGATGATATTAAGGGAATCTCATTCCACTATTAACTTATTGGGGAAATCCTTTGCAATATTTATCCCTCTCCACATACTTTTAGCTTCTGCCACATGATTGGTCTAATCACCTAAGACTTCAGCAAAGGCAAGTAGAAATTTTTCTTGATGATCCCTAAGAATACCTCTAGCTCCTACTTTCCCAGGGTTGCCCTTGGCATCTCAATCAATGTTAAGTTTGATCTAACCAACTAGGGGAGGTGTCCACATGGTTTGAGGTCGTAAGGCAGAAGGCCGAACAACCTCCAAAGAAATACCCAAATCTTTGCCTAGATCCTTCTCAGCCTTGGATGCAGGTTTGGAGGAGGGGGGAATGAGGGAGGTATTTTATAAGGCAAAGGCCATAATTTTAGATAAAATAAGATTAGGGGCTTTGGCCTTATGGGAAAATACCCTATTTTTTATTTCAATCTAGACTTGCCAAAGGAAGTGGTGGAGGGAAATTTTCCAGAGAAACTAGAGGCATGGGTCACGAAAAGGGTTAAGCCATTGTTGAAAAATATCACTGATGGAAGGAGGTGGGGCCCATTAGATGTGGAAGTGGTGGAATATGGATCTGAGTATGGATGAAGAGAAGGGGCAGTGGAGAAAGATGTGGCTAGTGGATTCCTAATCATTGAGACACAGAAAACACCTGTTAGGAATGGGCATTCCTTTTTTAATGAGGTTATCAATGGTAAGGATTTTCTCTTATATGGCTAGCCAAGAGAAGAAGGAAATCTTAGGGATGAGGTGTTTGACATAGACATTATCCACAGGAGGCAGACTTTATTTAGGAACAAGGAGGAGGAGATAAGCTGATTTTATAGTGTAATACCTGCTTTCAATGTGTTCCCAAATAATGTGATCGGGCATTCTAGAGGAAGGGATGATGGTGGAAGATAGAATGGAATTTAAGATATTAGATTCAACAGGAAAATCTAGGTGCACTATGGGAATCCAATTAGAAGGTGATCTTGGAGTAAAAAATTTAGAGACTTTCTTTCCTATTTTGTCATCAGTGAAGATTTTCAGTTTGGATAGAATTGGGTCATTGAGGAGAGGTCCTCAAGATGTCCAATTATCTCTCCAAAAATTTATATTTTTTCCATCTCCCAACATCCATATTAGGCCTTTCATAATAAGATACTTAGAGCTTCTAATGGAATTCCAGAATGCTGACCCTGTCTTGGGAATGCCTTCATTGAAGAAATTGTCATTTTGAAGATATTTCCTTTTTATAATAGTGATCCATGCGTTATCATCGCCTGATATGAGCCTCCAAGCCTGTTTAGAAATCAGTGTAGAGTTAAGGGACTAGATCCTCCTAATTTTGAGTCCTCCCTGCATCCTTGGTCTACAAACCTTGTCCCAAGCCACCAAATGGAATCTTTGTTTGTTGTTTGTTCCTGTCCACAAATGTTTTTCTTGTATTTGCTCTTTTTTAGCTGAGATATGATAGGGGCCTTGAATATGGATAGGAAATAAACAGGAATGCTTTGAAGGACCACTATAGTAAGAGTGCATTTGGCAGCCTAAGACATAATATGTCCTTTCTAGCCCTTAAGTTTCCTTTGGATGCGCTCGAGGACATTGTGCCACATGGAACCTGCAGGTTGGCCATAGAATAGAGGGAGGCTGAGGTAGATGGCAGGAAGGTCAACGATGGAACACTCTAAAATTTTGGTGATCTTAATTTATCTTTGCATAGGTGTATTCAAGATATACAATTTGCTTTTATTGAAATTCACTTTCTGACCAGTCACTTCTTCATAGATTTGGAGGATGAATTTGATAAATTTTGCCTCTGGAATAGAGGCCCTAGTTGATAGAATGGTATCATCTACAAATTGTTGATGTGAAACTGAAGTGATTTGAGAGGAAGCTTTAATCCTTGACAACAACCCTGATCTACAAGCAGCTTGAATAGTCATGCCTAGAGCTTTTGCTAAAATAATGAACAACAATGGAGAAATAAGATCTCCTTGCCTGAGACCTCTGGTGCTTTGGAAAAAACCTGTCACAGACCCATTGATAAGGATAGAAAACCAAGATGAGGAAATGCAAGATCTGATCAGATCTATCCAATCCGCATGGAATCCAAACTTGCCCAAGATGGCTAGGAGAAAATTCCAATTGACTCTATCATAGGCTTTATTCATATCCAACTTGAGGACACGTGATTACAAGAGAAAATTCCAGTTGAATCTATCAAATATTAAAAGAGTTGCTAGCCTATTGATTATAGGATTTGAATATACTTGAGGGTCATCTATGACTATAGAGTCTACACAAATGCTATGCTTCAATATATGGTAAAATAGAAGTGTCCAAAAGTTAGGTTTTGCAAAATTAGTTTTGATGGTGCTTCTAAAAAAAATTGGGAAAATCTTGTGGAGGTGTTTTTTTTTTAAATAATGAAGACGAGAACCATATGGAACTTAAACTAACAACTATATCAAGGCTAAGGAACTTTTATATGAATCAAATCTACCATTAAAAAATAATGGAAATATATTTCATTCAATAGGGATTTAAATATTAATATTAATGCTATAAAGAATAATGGATATGGAAATTGGATTAAAAAATAACATTATTTTGGATGCCCATCAACTATTCCTGGAGGAAGTATATTGAAAATCTAAACATATCTATAGAGAAGAAAAACACTAGGTAGATAATTTTGCCAATCAATATGTTAATTTTCATCTTGGCTAAAATTATTTTTTACAAGACAATTGATCAAGTGAGATTGTGTCAGTTGTTAAAAATAATGTCTAATAATATAAAATACTGAATTGTAATTGTTTAAAGAAAATAAAAAATATTTTTAATAAAAAAATTTAAAAATAAGTAAAATATGATTTAGTTGACAAAATAACTATAAAATATTTTGCTAATTAGTATTTTAATGATAGTCTTAAATAATTTTCCATTGTCTTTTATGTTGACCACTGCACTGCACTATCTTACGAAAATATTATTTTTAGTTTTATTGATTTTTGTTTACTATGTCCAATTCAATTCAACTATACATGATCCATGTTTTTTTAAAAGGTTTATCGACTCCTTAAATTTAAAAAAAAAAATGAAAAATAATTTGAAAAACTTATATTAAAACAAAATCATTTACAATTTGGGATGAGACTTCTCCCAGCCTTAGCCAAAGAGAAAACATATTTACAATAGTAAAAGAAGATTTGCATTTGAGCCAAATCTCCTAAACCATGTTTCTACAATGGTTGTTTATAACTGTAAAAGAAGATCTACATTGAAGAAAAATCTCCTAAACCATATTAATGGTTATTCAAATTAGCTAATCATTGGATTTGCTCACCAACATGCCTAATCATCTCATCATTAATAAGCCATGTCATTGTGCCACTGAACCCCTACCTCCTTCTCAGTACCCATCTTAGCCATGAAACTTGACACTTTATTTAGATCTCTACTCACATAAACTAGAATCACATCATCTAATTTCCTCCACAATTCCTTAATTTGAGTGATAAGAATCCTCAACCTCTATGTCTTCAAAGCAAAGTTCCTCATGCAATCCAAATCTCCTACCATTATTTAAGAATCTGATTCTAGGATTATCCTCCCATACCTTTTTTTAGTACCCAAATAGAAGCATATTTGATAGCTAAGGCTTTTGCTTCATTGTTCATGGCTTGTAGTTCCAAATAGAGCATTGTTCCAATATGATTCCTGCAAACCACTCTAATTCTAGCTCTACATGAATTGCCTTTTGCAGCTCCATTAGTATTAATTTTAATCTAACCTTTTAGGGGTGGTTTCCAACTAGCTTTGTGAAGAACAAGCTTATACTGAGAGGGGGGGTGAATAGTATAAGACCACTTTTTAATTTTCTTTCCCAACAAATATTATGCAATGTATAGATAGCAATATCAACAGTAGTAATCAAAGCAATGCACAAATAATCATACACAATAGAGACACCAATTTTACGTGGTTCACATAATGTGGGCTACTCCACGAAGAAAATATTTCACTAAAATTTTCTCAATCAATATCTTGGGAATCCTTTCCCTATTACAATGTTTATGGATATCTATCCAAAGGAGACACCAATCCCCTAATCAAGTTCATGGATATCTATCCAAAGGAGAACTCCTTTCTCCTTAGCTCTGACTGGTGATCTTCTAGAAGAATTGTTGCCCCCACTACTCTGGCTAATGGATCTCTATCCACTAAAGACTTCTATCCTCACTACCCTGGCTTAATGGATCTCTATCCACTGGAGACTGTCTTCCTCTATACTTTGTCACCTCCAAAGCTCTATCTCAAATCTGCACTAAACACAGTCCTTCGGTCTAGCACAAATCTACTCAATATCTATATCTGGTCTGGCACAAACCTATCCTCAAATATGCACCAAAATCTATCCTCAATCTATATTGTAAGCTTCCATAAAATCTTACCCAAATCTATCCACAAGTCTTCTCAAAGACTTACCTCTTCTGCTCAAAAAGTCCACACTAGAACTTGTCCAACTCATAGAAACATAAAGAGAATTGTTAGAGACTCAATATGTTCTACATTCATCACAATGCTCAATCACTTTCAATCACTCTCTTAGAAACATATAGAGAATTGTTAGAGACTCAATATGCTTCACATTCACCTCAATACTCTATCAATTTCAATCACACTCTTAGAAACATATAGAGAATTGTTAGAGACTCAATATGCTTCACATTCACCTCAAGAATCAATTACTTTCAATCACTCTTTCAGAAACATACAGAGAATTGTTAGACACTCAATATGCTTCATACTCATCAATACTCAACCTCTTTCTTAAATTAATTCAGAATGTAAAATAATTTGTTTCACAGAACTTGAACAATCACTTCACACATTCACTTGACTAGGCTCAACCAACTCTACTCAACCAATTACTCAATGAAATAATCCTTGCTCACAAACCCTAGCCCAAGCATATGAATACTCACTCAAATATTTCCAACAATGATTTATCAACCAATCTCACATAACAATGATACTCATGTTCTTTACTCAAGTTCAAGTTCTTCACTCAACAAATCACTTCAACAATAATGCTTATAAAACAAGGTCTTATCAACAACTCTTAATTCTAGAAAACCTTGAAGCATTAACTCAAATACACTATACAATGCTTATAAAACAATCTTCACATATAGCTCAACAACTCAACAAGGAAACCTAATCAAGTCATTTTCACTCTAAAATTGTTTTTCAAAAAAACCAACCAATCAAATCAACCAAGGAAGAATTTGCCCATACCTTTTGTTGGATGTCAAAGTGCCTTTGGAAAAACTTGTCTTAATCATAATTTCCTTCTTTCCAAATTCAATGGTTAAACACAACAATATCACTTCAATACTTTCTCAAAATTATTCTTTGGACATAAAACTATCACAACTCAATTCATACCTTATTGCTCCCTTTTAAAATAACACTCATCATATCATACATAAAGATAATTTCCTTAATACACTTTATAAACTCCAACTTAAAATAATATCCAACACCATAAAAATATCAACCAAACACCTTACAATATTTTCAAACATTTGAGCATACAACATTAAAAATTTAATTTTGTAAAAACCCTTATAACTCCTTTAGCAACCTTAGAACCAATTTAAATATGCAAAAATTAAATTTTAAATGCCCAAACTATATTTCTGAAAATTTTGACGACCAATTTCATACCTTATACTTCCCACAAAAGGGGATTCGACGAGATTCGATCTGCTGTTCTCCTCTATCCTAAGCGTCTTAGCGCTTGGGAGCCCACCGCATGGGCTACAAATGCCCACGTGAAGGAAGGATAAAGTCCTTCCTCTTATTCCTCCACCGTCATCTCTTTTCTCACAAATTTTGCACGCTTTCTCTCTTCCTTGGACGCAATGCAAATTACAAAGCTCACATTCAATTTCAAAGGTATGGTATTTTTTGGTGGTGTGAATGTTCCTCTTTTTATACATGTTTTCAAACTTCTCACGTTGGTGTTATGACATTCGAATTTTAATTTTGAATTTTATTTTTAATAACCCACCTTAGGGTTTTAACCTTAGCTTAAATTAATTAATAATTAATAATTAAATTAATTAATAATTAATTTAAATAACTTTATAAGTTAAATAAATTAACTAATAAATTAATTTATAATTAATTTTAAACTTCCTTTGTATAATATTATACAAGAATATTATAATATATTTTGGCTTTCTCTTGCACTTTGGCCCTCATCTGACTTCCTGGAACCGGGTCTTGAAATTGAAACCGAAACAGATGCTGCCAACTGAAAATGCCACTGTCTGGTGTTGAAAGTTCAATATCAATGACCACTCATTCTTGACATCAATGACAACTTATCACTCAAAATGTCCAACAATATCCCCCTTTGTCATTGATGGCAAGCCAAATTCATTTTAGAAAATCTTGACCTTTTCCTGTTCTGCTCCCCCTGACTCAATGCTTTCTCCTGAAACCAAATATCTCCCCCTTACTCAAATATCTCCTCCTTTAACATCAATTACAAAGGGTTGCCTTTGGGGCTTAGGGTTAAAAATGAATCTCTTAGCTTAGCCCCTCCCCCACCTCCTCTTGAGGTGTTTAATTTTGGGGTGGGAGTATTTCTACTCCTAGGAAGCATTGGTCTTTACCTTTATTCTCTTTCCTTCTTATATGATACTTCTAATTCTTTTGACTATTCCTATCCATATCCATATTCCTGTTCCTGTTCATGTCCATACCCATATTCTTGTTCATACTCCTGTTCCTGTTCCTGTTCCTGTTCATATCCATATTCTTGTTCTTGTTTCTTTCCATGCTCATATTCCTGTCCATGTTCCTGTTCCTATTCCTATTCCTATTCATGCTTGATTCTGGAATGTTTGCTCTACACCATTTTGTTGTATTTCCATAAATTTTATTATTCCTTGGAGGTGCAAATATCTTAGGATTTTTCCTAGTGAAGCCATATATGTTTCTTTCATGAACTCTGCAATTCATTGCCTTGTGATCAAACTGATTACATGAGTAGCAATACCCATGGAAAAGTTGTCTGTTTTTGAAATTTCCATTTTCCTGTCTTTCATGTGTCCTGCACTATGAAGCCATATGCCCAAACCTATGACATGAGAAATACCTTCCATTAAAATTTCCTTCTCTTGACCTCATTGGTCTCTTAGTCTCTCTTACCCTATTCATATTGTTGTTCCATCTATTTCTCATTTGCGCATTATTCCTTTTTTTGTTGAACTTACTGTTGTCCAACTCATCCTCAGATGTCTCACTTTCTCTTACACTGTCTTCTTCTAAAGTTTCTTCTTCTTCAAAATTTGAGGTTGACTCTTCTTCTTGTTTCTTTTGAGCTTGTTCAAAACCAAGACTTGTTTTGTTTTTTGACCTTCTTTGTACCTTGATAATCTTATCCACAGTCTTTGAACTCTTCTAAAACTTTTTTAGCTTATTATTGCACTCTTCTAAATATTCCCTTAGTAGAGCTACTTCTTGTTCTAAATTTTCACTTTCCAAGACCTTTGCTTCTATCTTATCCTTGAACTTATTTGTCTTAGCCATTGATTTGTTTAAATCCTCTATAAGCTTTCCTCTCTCTTCATCACATTCTTGAAACTGAAACTCAAGTTTAGAATTTTTCTTTCTTACCTTTTTTATTGTGTCAAGAGCATAAATAAGTTCTGCCTTAAGATCATATCCTTCTTTATTTGATTCTTCCTCTATTTGTTTACTTTTATCCACATCTTCATTTTTTTTTTACTTTTCTACTATAGAATCACCTTCTTCTTCTTCTAGTGTCATTAGAATATTATCTTCTGGTCCTACTAGTGCATTCTCATATTCATCATCACTAAAACTAAAACCATTCCTTGTACAACTATCTTCAAGATGTCCAAAATTACCGCATCTAAAACACTTGAGAATTATTGGTGTCATTTTCTTAACTTGTTCTTTTTCTTCAATCATAAATAGGACTTCATCTTTATCATTATCAGAAAAACTATTATCACTATCACTTGAGTACTTACTTTCCTTGTCTACATAGTAGCTTCTCTTTTGTCTTTGAAATAACTTCTTTCCTTTTCTACCTTGTCCTTCCTTGCCTTTATTTTGGTGCTTGTATATTTCTGATTCCATGTTCCTATGATTGTGTCTTTCTTTATCATTGTTATTTTTAGCTTCTTGAAAATTAGTTGCATAGTAACTATATTTTCCATAATTGAAATATCTAATAGATTTTGTATCTTTAAACCTTATTGAATCCTTATTCCTTTTACCATAATTTGCTTATTCATCACTGGATGACTCATTGCTTGATTCTGACTTCTTGCCCTGTGTCTTCTTAATTGCTTTGAATGTTGCTTCCTTCTGGGGATTTGGTTCCTCTTTTGTTCTCAACTCAAATGCTATAAGAATACCAAGCAACATATCTCTTGTCAAAGAATCACCATCTTTTGATTCTTCTATAGCAAAAATATTTTCACTAAATATTTTTGGAAGAGATCTTAAGATCTTATCAGAAACATCTGATTCATCAAACTTAAGTCCAAGTCCTTGCATGGCGTTAACAACCTCATCTATCTTAAGTATATAGGTACTAATGTTTTCCTCATCCTTCAATCTTAATCCTTCAAATTGTACTTTGATATTTCATATCTTTGCCTTTTTGATACTTTTTATCTCCTTCATATATACTTTGTAACTTATCCCAAATTCCTTTTGCATATTGATAATGCAGAACTTAATCTCAGAATTGCATTCATTGCTTTTGAATTGTAATGTTGTAGAAGCTTACCTTCCCAATCTGTAGGTGGATAAACTGGTGGTATGTATCCATTTTCAACTACTTCTCAAATTTCATTGCCAAGTGAAATTAGGTAAATATTCATTCTCATACTCCAATATATATAATCACTTCCATAAAATACTGGTGCTGGATTATTTGAGGACATGTTCTTAGAATCCATTGTGTTCTATAAAGCTTTTCCTTCAATCTATTAAACTCTTTCAAAGGAACCCACTTTGATACCAATTGAAGAACACAAGCTTATATTGAGAGGGGGGTGAACAGTATAAGACCACTTTTTACTTTTCTTTCCTAATCAATATTATGCAATGTATAGATAACAATATCAATAGCAGTAATCAAATTAATGCATAAATCATCACACACAATAGAGACACCAATTTTACGTGGTTCACCCAATGTGGGCTACTCCACGAAGAAAATATTTCACTAAAATTTTCTCAATCAATATCTTGGGAATCCTTTCCCTATTACAATATTTATGGATCTCTATCCAAAGGAGACACCAATCCCCTAATCAAGTTCATGGATCTCTATCCATAGGAGAACTTCTTTTTCCTTAGCTCTGATTGGTGATCTTCTAGAAGAACTATTGCCCCCACTGCTCTGGCTAATGGATCTCTATCCACTAAAGAGTCATATCGTCACTGTGTTGGCTTAATAGATCTCTATCCACTGGATATTGTCTTTCTTTATACTTTGTCACCTCCAAATCTCTATCTCAAATCTGCACTAAACACATTCCTTCGGTCTAGCACAAATCTACTCAATCTCTATCTCTGGTCTGGCACAAACCTGTCCTCAAATATGCACCAAAATCTATCATCAATCTGTATTGTAAGCTTCCACAAAATCTTACCCAAATTTATCCACAAGTCTTCTCGAAGACTTACCTCGAATCTGCTCAAAAAGTCCATAATAAAAACTTGTCCAATATCATAGAAATTTAAAGAGAATTATTAGAGACTCAATATGTTCTACATTTATCACAATGCTCAATCAATTTCAATCACTATCTTATAAACATATAGATAATTTTTAGAGACTCAATATGCTTCACATTCACCTCAATACTCAATGACTTTCAATTACACTCTTAGAAACATATAGATAATTGTTAGAGACTCAATATGCTTCAAATTCACCTCAAGACTCAATTACTTTCAATCACTCTTTCAGAAACATAAAGATAATTGTTAGAGACTCAATATGCTTCACACTCATAAATACTCAACCTCTTTCTCAAATCAATTTAGAATATATAATAATTTGTTTCATAGAACTTGAACAATCACTTCACACATTCACTTGACTAGGCTCAACCAACTCTACTCAACCAATTACTCAATGAAATAATATTTGCTCACAAACCCTAGCCCAAGCATATGAACACTCACTCAAATATTTCCAACAATGTTTTATCAACCAATCTCACATAATAATGATACTCATGTTCTTTCCAAACCCTAGTTCAAGTTCTTCACTTAAAAAATAACTTCAACAATAATGCTTATAAAACAAGTTTTTATCAACAACTCTTAATTCCAGAAAACCTTAAAGCATTAACTCAAACACACTCAACAATGCTTATAAAACAATATTCACATATAGCTCAACAACTCAACAAGGAAACCTAATCAAGTCCTTTTCACTCCAAAATTATTTTTCAAAAAAACCAACCAATCAATTCAACCAAGGAAGAATTTGCCCATACCTTTTGTTGGATGTCAAAGTGCCTTTGGAAAACCCTTTCTTAATCACAATTTCCTTCTTTCCAAATCAATGGTTAAACACAACAATATCACTTCAATACTTTCTCAAAAATATTCCTTGGACATAAAACAATCACAACTCAATTCATACCTTATTGCTCCCTTTTAAAATAACACTCATCATATCATACATAAATATAATTTCCTTAATACACCTTATAAACTCCAACTTAAAATAATATCCAACACCATAAAAATATCAACCAAACACTTTACAATCTTTTCAAAACATTTGAGCACACAACATTAAAAACATAATTTTGCAAAAACCCTTATAACTCCTTTAGCAACCTTAGAACCAATTTAAATATGCAAAAATTAATTTTTAAATGCCCAAACTATATTTTCGAACATTTTGGCGACCAATTTCCAAACATACCTCATACTTCACACAAAAGGGGATTCGACAAGATTTGATTCGCTGTTCTACTCTATCCTAAGTGCCTTAGCGCTTGGGAGCCCACCGTGTGGGCTACAAAGGCCCACGTGAAGGAAGGATAAAGTCCTTCCTCTTATGCCTCCATCGTCGTCTCTTTTCTCATGAATTTTGCATGCATTCTCTTCCTTGGACGCAGCACAAATTACAAAGCTTGCATTCAATTTCAAAGGTATGGTAATTTTTGGTGGTGTGAATGTTCCTTCTTTTATACACGTTTTCAAAATTCTCCTCATGTCAACGCTATGACATTCGAATTTTAATTTCAAATTTTATTTTTAATAACCCACCTTAGGGTTTTAACCTTAGCTTAAATTAATTTATAATTAATAATTAATAATTAATTTAAATAACTTTATAAGTTAAATAAATTAACTAATAAATTAATTTATAATTAATTTTAAACTTCCTTTGTATAATATTATAAAAGAATATTATAATATTATTTATTTGGGCTTTCTCTTGCACTTTGGCCCTCATTTGACTTCTTGGAACTGGTTCTTGAAACTGAAACTGAAACGGATGTTGCCAACTAAAATTACCACTGACTGGTGCTAAAATTTTGACATCAATGACCACTCATTCTTGACATCAATGACAACTTATCACTCAAAATATCCAACACTTTTTTATGTCCTTCTTGCACTTCAAATTCCTTCTCCATTAACCCTATAATAGCCTGAGTTTCCTCTTTAGCATACACTACCACAATTTCTGTGACTTTGCTCCAAATGACCTGCCAAACTCCGTCTAAAGATGAAAAGGTTTCTCTAAAAATTCTGCCATTTCTCTCCAACCACACTTGCCACCAAATGAATTTTAATCCAAGCTCCCAATTGATACAAAGAGCTTTATATTTAAATCTACCCCTCTTCCATATTTTCCAAATATTAGTCTAATTTAAATCACCATTAACACAAATTTTATAAGATAAAAACCATCTCTCCCAGATCTAGCATGTGAATGGGCATTCAAACATCAAGTTATTAGATGTTTCCTCACTCTTGTAGCATAAAACACATTGAAATAGACCAATGATTTCCCTACATCTGATATTATCAAAATTAAGAATTTCATTATGAATGAACTGCCAGGCAAAAATGTTTACTTTCGACCAACCCTTTGATTGCCAAATATTTTTCCAATCCTCAACCTAATATACATGAGGAGGAGGCTCTGGAAGGATCTTATCGTATCCATCCTTCATTGTGTAGACACCAAGGCTCCCATAGCCCCAAGCTAATTCATCCTCCTCATCTCTACCTGTGAGAAATATTTTTGCCAAGATTTTAGTCATGATGGGTGTCAATTCCATAGGGATTGAAATTGACCACTCATCCAACTTCTTAAACTACTTAAAATTATAATTCCCCAACTATTTAGTGTTGAAATAACTTTCAATTTGGACCCAACCCCTAGTTTCCATGGCTATTTTTATTGGTTGTAGTTCTAGAAATTCAACAATGATAGGTGGGTATTGATCCCATGAATTTGTCCAAAATTGTGTCTTCTCCCTTCTCCCCACTTTCCAAAATAATCCATATTTCACTATCTGAGATCCTAACTTTAGATACTACCACACTAAGGACCCATTACCATCCAAAGGAAAATGATCCACTTCATTTGGGTTTACATATCCCAAATATTTACTAGTTAAAACTCTACTAAATAAAGAAGTTGGTTGGGAAATCCACCTCCAGTAAAGCTTTCCAGCCAAAGCTTTATTATTTAACTTTGATCTCCTCAGTCCCAAACCTCATTTTACCTTGGGTTGGATTACTTTCTCCCAACCTACTAATGCCCATTTCCTCTCTTCTTTTACTCCTCCCCATAAAAATTTTCTAGTCATCTTGTCCAACTCTTTCCATATGGTATGTGGGGCAACAAAGATAGAAAATTTATAAATTGGCATGACTTGAATGATTGATAGAAAAAAATTTAATCTACCCCAATAGTTTAACCATTTATGAGACCAATAATTAATTATGTCCTTGATACAATCCAAAATATTCCTCCAGATATCTATTTTTAATTTTTAAAAATGCAAAGGGACCCCCGAGTATACCACTGGGAGAGGAGTCCTTGTGAATCCCAAGATCTCTAAAATTTTGTCCTGAAGTCTTTGATCAATATTTAAAAAGACCACTTTGGAATTTTTATCATTGATGACTTGGTTTGCGGCCCTAAGGTATACATTAAGTGTATCTCTAATCATTCTTGCTTCCCTGAAGTCGACCACTTCCATCAATCTTGTGTCATCCATAAATTGTAGGTGAGTCAAAACTTCCTCACCCACCTTGATACATATTAGAAAACCTTATTGTCTTCTCCTCAATATGAGTCTAGCCAAACCTTCAACCAATATGAGAAAAATATAGAGGGGAAAAGGATATCCTTGACGAAGGCCTCAAGTAGATCCAAATGGTTGTGAGGGAAGGCCCTTTATTAACACTAAGTATGTTGGAGTAGAAACACAACTCATGATCCATTCTATCCAATCCTAAGAGAAATCAAATACTATCATCATCTTTGACAAGAAGCTCCACTCCACCCTATCATAAGCCTTTGAAATATCCAATTTTATGAGCATTCCCCTATTACCAGATTTTTGCATTGAATGGATTGCCTTGTGAGCTAGAACCACACCATTCAAGATTTGCATACCTTCTAAAAAACCCCCTTACTCTAAGGAGATAATGTTATGTAGAAGAGGTTTTATCCACTCAGTCATTACCTTTGTGATTATTTTATATATGACATTACTTAAGGCAATAGGTCTATAATTTGAAATATGCATCCCCTCTTCCCCTTTTGAAATTAAGGTAATAAAAGTATGATTTAATGCTTTAAGCATTCTTTTACTACCTTTGGACTCCTCTATAACATCCATTGCATCCTCCTCCAAGTTGTCCTAGAAGGCCTAAAAAAAACTCAATTGGAAAGTCATCTGGACCTGGTATTTTTTGGTTCTCATTACAAAGACTACTTTCTTCAAATTCCTCTCTATCAATGGGTTTAAGTAGGGCCTGGTTTTCTTCTTCAAATATAACAGAGGGTATGATAGCAAGAACTTATTTTTTAGCCTCTTCATCATGCACCATATTTTCATTAAATAGTTTAGAAAAATAATCCATTGAATGGAAATGCATACCTAGAATTGTATCAAAGGAGTATCCATTCTCATATTGAAGAGCTTCCATATTTTTTGTCTATCTTCTAGCATTGGCAGTCCAATGGAAAATTTTGGTATTTTTATCACCTTCTAATAAGCAAGTGGTTCTTTCTCTCTGTTTCCAGTAGATCTCCTCTTAGTTTTCAATGTCCTCAACCGATTTACTCAATGCATCATCCTCTTCTTTGAGTTGCTCTGTAATTGTTCCTTCCCTGAAGTATTTTTAAACCTCATCCCATATGGCCACCAATGGAGCTCTTTGGACCTAGAAGTATGTCTTGTTAGCTCACCTCCATTATTTTAGTTGATCCTTGATATAATGAATCTGCTTGTGGAATCTAAATATTTTTATCCCATATGTTGGGCAACCCTCTTTCCACCACTGTGGAATTTTCTTTCAAAGTTCCTATTTTTGTAACCAAAAGTTTTAAAATTTTAATGGTTTGTGATGTTGCACTGTCTTGATCCCCCCTTCCAAAAAAATGGGAAAGTGATCTGAAACTAGACCCTCCAAAATCTAAAATTTTATATTCCATTTCACAAATACCTCCTCTGAAACCAAAAAATGATCTAACTTCACCTTCCTGCTATGTGGCTCCCTCCTCTTATTAGTTCAAGTATAGTTGGTTCCAAGGAATTTAATATCCACCAAGTGTAATGCATGGACTTGAGCAATCATAAGTCGATCCCCTGGGTCTAGAATTTGGGTTCCCTCTTCCTAATATCTAGAGGATAATTTAGCATTAAAATCCCCAAAAATAATCCAGTCTAACTCCTCCCTTGAGACTCTCATGTTATGCACTGCTTTCCATTAATGCATATGACCATCTAGGTTTTGAGCCCCATAAAAATTTGTGATTAAAACCTACTCAGATCTCACATTGTTCCTAATGTGAGGACACCCCTCCAAGCTATATATTTTATTTCCATCCATTCAAGAGAGTTTCAAAAGTAACTATCTCCCTTGAGGCCCCTTGGGAAGCCAATTTCATATGACCAACACCCCTCCAAAGTCTATTTATTGTTATACACATAAGATTCAATGATATTTTTGTCTCTTGGATAAGAAAAATTTATATTTTACATTTTTCTAAGAGTCTTCAAACAAAATATGATGGATTATACTATTTAAACCCCTAAAATTCCATGATTGTATAATCATTGATTACCTTGAGAGTAGTAAAAACCTATTGGCCTCACGAATCCTCCAGTGATCAGTTTATATTCTTGAACTACTATCAATTCCTTATTTAATTTTCTACCCACTCCTTGAGAGATGATATTTTTTATCTTTTCCACCTAAGTTATCACTAGATTTGGCCTTTATTTGTTCTTTTTTTCTATACCCATGATATCATCCTTAATTATCGATTGCTCTTGGTTATGCATTATCAATACCCCTACAATCTCTGATTGTGGTAACTCATTGTACTCAATTACCTGCTCTAGGATGGGAGGAGGTGAAAGAGGAGCTTGAACATGGCTATTATTATTTTTATTATTTCCATCCACTCCTTCCATGAATTTTTCTTCTTCCTAATCCACTAGTATCTTAAAGATATCATACCTATTGGAGGGCTTGAGTTGGGTTTTCTCTTTACCATATTTTTTCTTTTGCCTTCTCCTTCTTTTGGGTTGTTCAAAACCATTTCCCTGTGATTCTTTACCTTTAGAAATGTTGGTTGTTTCTTTATTTATTTTTGACTTACCCTTATTAGGAAGATTTGACATTCCCAGAGGAGCCTCCATTTTTATGTTCATATTTTTTGGGCAACATCGAGCCAAATGCTCATATTTGTGGTAAACTCTATACTGAAAGGGCAATGCCTCATAATATAGTTGTTGAATACAATATAGTCCTACAAGTTTGAGTTTAATAACTGTCGAAAAAGGTTGGCTAAGATCTATTTCCACACATAATATAGCATAAACGGTTGTTTTTATTTCCATGTATTTCAAAACACTCAAATGTCTTCCAAAGTAATTGCCAATAATTTCCAATACATGTTCACTCAAAAACTCAATTGGAAGTGCATACAAATGAATCCAAACCGGGATAACAGTGGGTTCAATTTGAGGATCAAATCCCACTCTCCAGGGCTGAACAAATAATCTTGTCGGACCATTATTCCTCTTTTATAATTTGAAAGCCCTATTTCTATCAACAAGTGAAGAAAAAATAACAATAAAATATCCATTGCTAATAAACCACAAAGAATACTCACCAAGAGGCTCCTAGTTTTTTCGGACCTAGGAATGCAAAAAAATTAGAGTAGGGCAAATACCCATGAATTTACAGATCAAATCATGATTGGCTCTATATAAAATTGTTTCTTCTACCATCCTTTGCTCAATGACAATATTTGGCCTTGATTCTGACTATACCAAGCATCCATTAACTCGTTGAGATGTTCATCTATTTCCAATAGTCGTAAAGAGCATTTTTAATACAATTTTTTGTGCTTCTTCAGTCTCTGTTGGAGATTTATCCTTTAACAAATTTGGAAAAAGAACTATGTCTCTCTAAAAGAGGATTTGAAAGTTTTTCCATTGGGCCCTCCTAGGGCAACAATATTGTCTTCAATTCCACAGCAACCAAAAATCTCTTCAACTACCCAACTAATGCCCTAATTTTCTCTTCCCACCTTAAATTAAAATTTAGATTTAAGATTTAATTTAATTTTTTTAATTATTATAATATTTTTTTATTTTATTAAATGGTATTAGATTAATTGGTTTAGTTTATCAACTTTAAATTTTAGATTATTAAATTTAACATGTAATTCATTTTTTTTGTTTCATTTGGATAGTGTGAGAAACCTCCATGAGCTAAGCATTCCTATCTCGGTCATGACCATGATAAACTTATAAAAATTTTAACTATTATAATATTTTTTTGTATTTTATTAAATATATTAATCTAAGTTCATCAACTTTTAAAGAAGAGATCAGATTCAATTTTTCCCAACATATATAATATTTTTTTGAGTGGAGGTAGTAGACCTGGTTTCGCATAAGTGTTTGCCAACTTAAGACTGGAGGTTCCAATACCCAACTCCTTAAAATCCCCTAGCTCGAAATAAGCATTTAAAAAAAGTGAGAAAGAATTATTTTCCTATAAAAATAAATATATTAAAAAAAAAATTATTTTATTTTAATATCTTATAAACGATATAAAACAAACTTTTTCAAAATCTAACTACAAAAACTACACATTAAAATTTGAGTAACTACCCACTCACCAAAACCTACCTTGATACTACATTTTATTTTTCTAAATAGCAGAAGAAGATCACTCACACCCATCACATGGTTTATACTTAAATATTTTTTATTAACTAAAAATATATATACCTATTTAATGTAGCAAGGACTAATTCCTCGTCTTAAAGGAATAATTGTGCTTAATTTCATATTGGGGTTAGAAAGCCTTTGGAGTTATTGAGTGGATATTCTCTTGTAATTATTTTTTAGGTTGAAGTTATTTTGTGATATATTAAGTAGGAGTTATAAGGTTTAGGGTTTAGGGCAAGTGTCAAGGAAGGCATAGTGCACATTACATTAATTCTAACATTCCCCCTTAATGTGCACTATCCTAACTAAAGAAAAAAAACAAATCAACATTAGGTAACATTCCCCCTTAATGTTGACTTATCTAAAAAAATTCTACATCCTCCTTTATTTCTGATTTGGTCTAGGCTCATGCTCTTTGCGCTTGGCTCTCCAACTGTGAATAATGCTAGATTCACTGTGTATACATCTCGGTCTGTTGCCTCAAGGTCAGCCACTTCCACTGTCTGTTGCCACTGGGTCAACTGTCTAAGTGCCTCAAGGTCATCATGGGTGCCTCAGGGTTAGCCACTTCTGGGTCTGTTGCCTTTTCAGGTCATCCTCAGAGGATGTTGTCTCTTGTAGGTCACTGACTAGATCCACCATGAATATCAAATCCCTCCTCATGGTGAACTCAATCTAGAAGGTGTCGGTCTCTACCGAAAATGCACCTTAATACAAAGGAAAAACGAGCCATATAAGAGTGTCGGTCTCTGTCAAAAATGCACTCAATACAATAAAATGAGCCATAGATCCAAATATGGAGGAGAAGAAGGAAGAGAAGAGAATATTTTGAAGTGTCTTCATCTGTAGTCTTTAGAAGTAGATCCAAAAAAAAAACCTCGAATAGAGTCTAGGGTGTCTATGTCTGTAGTCCCTAGAATGAGTGTCCTTATGATAGTCACCTCATCTTACCGGAATGCATGGGTAACCATCCACTGCATCCGCCAAGTAGAAAGAGGATAATACTAGATACTAGGTTCACTTACAAGTGCCTTGGGAGTGTCGGGTTCAACCGAGAGTGCACTCCAAGGTAGAAAACTTTGAGGCTTAAAAAACTCAAAAGAAATAGCCTCAAAATTACAAATGGACACCACCAATGTGTCCGTCATAGAAAAAGCTTTCCAATGACTATAAACATGCCTATAGTTGGATCTCAATAAGTCCTCCATAATGAGAAAAAACAAGGAATTACATGGGCCATCTAGGCCGTCACTTTTGAAAAATATAATAAACAATATTTTTCTCTCTGCAATAGCAAAACAATGCTTCTCCATGCAAAATTCAACAACCCATCGACGAGCCACGTCATCAAAGCTGGCTGTTATTGATTCATGTTGATGAAGTGCATGTGGGATCCGCTTATTCAAACAACTAAAACAAGTAGCCATTTGAAATCAATCAATGCAACTACTGAAACTCCCAATGAGCTCATCTACATTCAAAACACCACTCTTTCGCCAACAAGGACTATAGTTGACTGACGATTCTTCATGTTGGTTGCAGCTACTTCAAGGCAGTGACTATCTTTCTCGGATTAGCTCATTTCACCACCCAGCCCACAGAAGCGATCTGGGCCTGTAATTTCTATCACCAAGCATTGGGTCAAAAATTTTGAAAACTTTGCATGGAAAGTGGGGACTGCAGTGGATATTTGGTGCTCAAATTTAGGATGGGTGGGGCAGTATCTGAGCACCAGGTGATAGTTCATGGAATATGACAGCACAACTCATCCTCCCAATAACTCTCCCTCAGCCACGCGACAGATCTATTCTGCGGCTCGCTCTCGTAACCACTACCAATGTGTCCTTGAACTGGAGTGCGGTTGAACGGGAAATATCACCATAACAACGGCTCCAGTATCACTACAGTAGCCTCCACTGTTCTATCAATCAACGGAGCAAGAAGTGGAACATGCCATCAAAAGCAGCAGTGGATAGAAAAAATTTCGACAGTCTTCCACGCTCACACAACGACGAACAGGTAGAGAGAAAACAACAAGAGGTCTTGCACTCGTTGAATTGAAAAAACAAAACTACCTTATAAAATGCAAAGTAATGAATAAAACCACTTCCTTCAATGTACTTGTCTGCAAGGTCCATTCTTTCATCGTTCAATTTATCTCCTCCGCTGTCGGTTTCATCGTCTGTCCATGAAATTCGTAGAGCTTGGCCCTTCGCTATGTCGTCTCTGGTTCAGTCCCAGCTGTAACATTACTTCACAAATATGCAAATATAAATTGCTTACATTGACTGTTCTAATTTAACATTGTATGTTTTTGCCTTTAGTTCCATAAAGCCTAAAAAAATTATATGCAGACATTCCTAAAATAGTTATCATGCATAAACTCACAAAGAAGGCACTCACAAGCCCCTCTCCAATTTGGTTACAAAATTTTCCATAAAATCACATACTTTGATCCACTAAAATTCGCTTTGACCCCTTTTTGCTAGATATGCAGATTCGGTAGCTGCAGCTGCTACACCAAGAATTAAGTAGGCAATTGTTTGATCAAAACCAAAAAATAGCCATGCCAAGGGCTTGTTGAGCAAAGAGCTTCCAGTGTACATGCTTAAGATACATATCAATCATCGAACAAAAGAATAGGAAGCCACAATCTAATTCATTACAACAAGAACCATAAGATATTTTACATCAGTGAACTTGGAAATTTTATTCAGGCCAAGGATATCTCTTGTCTGTTTATTAGTTGCCACACGAACTGCAGAAAGAATTGTCAAAACCAGCATGGCAAATCTCAAAATAACTTCCCCTGTCTTGAGCCTTCTTTCCACTACCATCACTTTCTTCTAAGCAATTGCCTCAACTGCTTCTCCCTCTCCTCCCATTGCCTTGGAATTGTTTTTAAAACTCTCAAACTAATTGGAATTGTTTTTAAACCTCTCAAACTAACAAATCCTCTTTCTCAGGGGAGTATAGACTGGGCCTAAGATATAAACATGAAAAATGGATCAAACATCACTATTTCACTATTTCCAGGAACTACAAGTATCCTGTAAAGATCTTTTTACTGCCCACTGCGGCTACCATGACCATCAGGCGAACAGTCTCCAGCACTGACAATGACGGGTGGTTGGGCATGTTCTTCACAGACTACCCTCCGTTGTTGTTCGGTGCCCCCACCATTCTCACTCCGTTGCGCTCTCGCGATGTGACCGTGGAATTAGAAACATAAATAGAGACATACCTAGTCAAAATTCAAGGAAATGATGGAGAGAATTTTTGGGTCTGGATTTTAAATGGGGCTTGTTAGAATATTATTGTTATAATGTGCACTATGCCTATAATTGATAGGTTGAAATTTGTCTTCTGTCACTTGTCCCTGTCTTCAGTTTGAGTTGGAGTGGTGTCTTCTGAAAGACACTTGGAGTGGAGCTCATGACAAGTGTCATATCTCCCTCCTAAGCTTGGTATGCAAATATTGACTCCTATTTTCTCAACCTTGGTTTCACTAGATCTGTAGTAGAATCTACTCTCTATGTGAAACATTGGAGGAACCACATCATTTTGGTTACATTGTATGTGGATGATCTTCTCATTACAGGTGATGATATAGAAGTAATAAGGTTACTCAACGAGGACTTATGCAAGAACTTTGAGATGACAAATTTAGGCCTCCTCCACTATTGCTTAGGAATAGAGGTATGGCAACAACCTGGTAAGATTTTTATCTCACAGGCTAAGTACATTCAGTCTATTTTGGAGAGGTTTCGCATGGAGGAGTGTAAGCCCTCTTTAACTCCCATGGAAACTAGATTGAAATTGGTAAATAATGATGAAGAAGAAAGGGTTGATGGTACACTTTACAGGTAGCTAGTTGGAAGTTTGATCTACTTAACTTCAACTAGACCAGGATATTTGCTATTCATTTGGCCTTATTTCTAGATTCATGCAGGATCCTAAGAAGAGCCATTGGATAGCAGCTAAGAGGATTGTGAGATTCCTAAAGGCCACACCTCATCATGGCCTTATGTATAAATCAAGTGATAATTTTTCCTTGATTAGATACATAGATTCAGATTGGGCTAGTTGTCCTGAAACTAGAAGATCTATGTTAGGTTATTGCTTTCAATTAGGCAAAGCCTCTATTTCATGGAGCACAAAGAAGCAGAACACAGTTTCACTATCTTCAGTAGAAGCAAAATATAGAGCAACAGTTGAGGCAACTAAGGAGGCAATATGGTTGAGGCACTTAATTCAGGATATAGGGCTATTCATACATGGTCCAACATATATATATTGTGACAATCAAAGTACCATCAAGATGACCAAGAATCCAGTTTTCCATTCTAGAACAAAGCACATTGAGATCCATCATCACTTCATCAGATAAATGGTCCAAGAAGACATTATACATATGGAGTATGTACCAACTCAATATCAAGTGGCAGACATCTTCACCAAGTCACTTGGGAAAGACAAGTTTTCTCAGTTTAGCAATTTGCTATACCTATGTAAAATAAGTCAACATTAAGGTGGAATGTTATCTAATGTTGATTTATCTTTTTAGGATAGTGTACATTAAGGGGGAATGTTAGAATATTATTGTTATAATGTGCACTATGCCTATAATTGACAGGTTGACATTTGTCTTCTGTCACTTGTCCCTGTCTTCAGTTTGAGTTGGAGTGGTGTCTTCTGAAAGACACTTGGAGTGGAGCTCATGACAAGTGTCATATCTCCCTCCTAATTTATTTATATTTAATAGTAATAGCAACTATCATTCCCAAATCCCCTTAGTGTCTATGCTTTGCAATGCTTCATTTTTTATTATTTATTGGAACAAAAAATTAAGAAGTTACAATAAAAAGGAGTTGGAAAGATCATAGCTTGTGATGTGAGGTGTAAGGCCACTCATACGATAAAAATTGGAACTATCCATTAAAAGGATGAAAAAACAACATAATTAAGCATAGAAAAATAAATTAGAGTAAAAAATCCCTAAACTACAAAACTGTAACTCTAGGCACCAAGTAGACTTATGTATGTTCAAAGCCAATGCCTCAAAGGTGTTGGAATTGTTGGGTTGAATGGGTGAAACCTTTTTTGGGTAGACTGTCTCCATATTCTTTCCCCTATCAAGGACTATGAGAATGTCAAAATGGCACAGAAAGAGAGCTCAAAAGGATCTTTAGATTTTGCTTCCTCCTTAGGAACCACTAATTTTGTTAATGATGGCTCTGAATCCAATGGTATATTCTCATTACCTTTAAGATACTTCAACACATTGTAGTTGTTGGATGAATCAGGAACTTAACTATCCAACTAAACACTGGTCATATGAAGTTGCATAATTACCCAACTAAAAGTTGGTCATATGAAGTTGCTTCTCTAGAGCCGTATCTTCTTCTGTAGATTGTCTTCTTGGGTTATGGGAGCACCTTGCGCTAATCGAGGGAATGTAATGGAAGACTAGCTGGTTGGGCAGACTGTGAAGAAACCACTATTGCAGCCCTTGGGGTATGAATCTATTGAGACTGAGGAGCCTCATTGTTGGTAGTTTTGGTTGGGGAACAGCTTCCTTTTCATACCCTTTTTCTACCGATTTTGAGACATATGTCAACTTGGACTGTGTACCTTTAGAAGCAACAAAATATGCATTTTTACGCCTTTCCGCCATCGTCCAACCATCCTCTTGAGGTTGAAGAGTGGGTACACTCAATGTGATGGGGTTTTGCTTGTCCTGTTATGTGGTATTAAGGGACAATATCTAATATTATGTGCTAAGTATTGGTACCAAAAACATGTGTCAGGTAAATTGATGTAGAGAACCCACTAGGATAGCACAGTGTCACCAAATTGTATGTTAATAGTCTCTTTAAGATCTCAAGAAATATCAATATTGATGCAAACACATTTTTGAGGGCGTGCATGGAAAAATTTGTCCATATCCACAAAAATGACACACCCTAAAGGGTTGCTATGCACTGAGAAAGTGCCACAGAGGTAGAGAGAGTCCTAGGAATTCTACCTACATAGGGATTTTGGTAGATCTTTCCTCAGAAATAGAAAAGTTAGGGATCCAAGGAGAAAAAACAAGCAGAGAGCTTCTCATGTACCAAGGGCCTTGCTCATAAATTACCTTAACGTATGATGTTTCCACAAACCAAAATAAAATAATGTCCTATGTAAGATTTTGAACCATAGTTAGCTAGACTCCATGAGGAGTCCAAGCTATGTTAACCCAGGCCCTAAGGGAAGACTCATTAGGGATGCATCCAACAAAATACCCAACAAGGGTGAATGATTCTAAATAGTGATATGCAAAATAAAATTCAGGCAATGGAAAAATTACATCAAGAGAATAAGGGTTATCCTGTGGACCATTCTCAGCACAAACCTACATAGTCGGTTGAGAGGAGTCATTATCGCATGCATTCCCTTCTACGGTGCCAATATTATGCATTGATCCACTAAATTTGGGGACCATATTAATACCCAAAACCCTAACATTCTCATCCTCTAAACCCTAATAGATTTCATCACATTCCCCATATTGATACTCAAATTTTAAAATTCATATAATGCTTCGTTTTTTTATAAATGGCAAGTTAATAAATTGTAACAATTAAAATTCATGAAAATGAGGTAAATATTTTGGTAGTCTTATATCTTATATACTATGTTATACGTTTATAGGATAGATACATCTTATTTTTTGACTTTTTATTTAAAATTTTAAACTTTAATTATTAAATTTATTTTATATAAATAATATTTAAATTATTTAATATTTTATTATTTTTATAAACTATTTTAATTATAAGTTAATATACCAGTTTTTTTGGTTATGCACAATTACACACCCACCTCTTTAGACACTCATCCATATTGTGGTTTGAACCTTGGACCTTTTAAAGAATATTCAAAGCTCGAACCATTGTGTTGTCCCCATAGGACAATATAACAGTTTTAAAATCATAACAATCACATAAATTAAAAAAAATTAAATTGAATGCTTATGACCAATATAGATTAACAAATATTAAATTTATAAATTTTAAACTAGTAAAATTCACATACCAATTTGACCTTGAATCCAGGGAAAGTTATTTTATTATATTAAAATAATATTTTGTAAGATAATTTTATAAAAAATTATAGACTTCTCTAAACCAAAAAATATTTTTAAATGTTTTAAGTTTTTTCTTAATAGATTATATGGAATTAAAATTATTTATTTACATTATATCATCATTATATAGTAACATTACAACTTACAATTGTAGATGCATCACTTGATAAGATTCAAATATCTTTCTCCTCCTTTGATGATTTTTATGAATAATATTAAGAAATACAAAATAAAAATAATTGAAAATGAAAATATTATTAAAATACATTGGTGTGTGTGGGGAGGGGGTTGTGTGTTAATCCTCTATTGATTAATTTAGCTCTCTATCTTACGAGGGGTCATGGTTGGGATGGGAATGATCAACCCTAAGCGTGTTGGTAGTAGGGGTTTCTCATACTAAATAAATATATGAACTTAGTATACCTTACTTATCAATTTGACCTTATGAAATGTTATTTTATCACCATATTAATATTTTTTAATAAAATATTTTATTGGTTAAAGATTTAAATGTTCTTAAGTCAACACCTTTATTTTCTCTATTTAACATTGCTTAAGATAGTTGTGTTGCTTTCTTATTTTTTAAGATCTCATGTCCTAATCCTTTCTATTTATTCATTGTAATAGTTTAGTAAGTAATTAGTTGCCACCTATTTTGAACATAAAGGTGACCCTTGATCACTAAGGGTAGGGTTAACTTGGAGGGTTAACAAGGTAAACTCTTCAATGCTATTGATAAAATTATTGTTTGTCGTATTGATTCTACAAAATAATATCTTTTTTATGAGTTTTATTAAGATTTTTATTAATTCTCATAAATAAAACCACTACATATAGTATTAAATCTTAATCTAAGGATGGTTTTGTTATGATTGTAAGATTCTTTTTTTAATTTTTTCCTTACAACCATAGCCACAGTACATCCATCTCGCAATATTTAGTAATTGTTTTTCATATTTTTCTACAAATTCTTAACACTCATATTTTCACAATTTATGTTACAATCGTCCTAGAACTTCAAATTCTTTACCCTAGATTTATCATGTTAGAAACCCTAAGCTAGGGTATTTAAAAGGTCATGAAGAGTTTTCATTACTTGCTAAGATTGACTTTCCATAAAGTGTCTAATGAAGTAAAGGGGTTATTAGAATCCAATACCAAGGCCTCAAACAATATTTATACATAATTGTGAGCTTCCTTGTACTCTTAGGTATATATAGAGACCCCCTAGAAATAGGAGAAGCCTTTTATTTATGGGAATACATTGGTCATTTGCATTTGTGGTGCACTAGGAAGTAGTTAGTCTTGGTAGTTACTCACACCATTCCTTAAATATGATCAATGTGATTACAATAATGATAAAATCCTCTATGGATAGTGTCCTGGAATATCAAGTCGAGAAATATCTATGAATGAGATCATTTGTGATCCCATAAAATATATAAAAGTTTTTCTAAAACACCCACATTTTTGCATTGAATGGATGAGAGGTGGAAAGCCCACACGTAGTAGTCAACTTTATTTTAACACATTGTTGCTTAGTAATTAGCCTATAGTTGCTCACATTCAACATATTTGGATTCTAGAGAAGTACTCGTCCATGCGTATTGGCTAGATTACATGGTGGAATAATGTGATGGAACACACCACTCACTTCCTTCACATCTACGAGCCTTAGTTGGTCTTCTTTCGTAAGTGAGTAGACAAGGCTACTTCCTTGGAACTCCAACATGCCATGCTAATATTGAAAGCATAATCCTTCTCCCTTACACTTCAACTTCAAGTGGCTTAGATTCGTCAATAATAACAAATTGTGGATTTTCATATCACATGGGGTTCTTAGCTCAGAGCCAAACTTCATTGGCTAAAGTTTTGAGATAGAGTCTCTAAAGAAATTTTCCAATCCCTCAAAGGGAAGAGCCCAACTCAAAAAAATGAGTGCATTCAAAATGGGTAAAATAATATTACTAAGCTTGGACTCCCATTTTTATAACCCCCAAAAATGATTATCCTCTCATGGAATGTAAGGGGTTTGAATAGCATCCCCAGACAAAAAGTTGTTCATGATTTGGTTCGTGTGCATTCTCCGGATGTGGTGTTTATTTTGGAGACTAAATTGGCTATTGATAGTATGTTCAATATTGCTTCCAATTTTTGGAGAAGGGGGCAATGCCAGTGTATTGGTGCATGTGGATATGTTGGTGGCATCGCTTATTTATGGGATCTGGTTAAGATATCCCCTCTTACTTGTATTTCTAACAGATGGTCTATTTCAATGGTCGGGCATGATAATGAATCTGGTGAAATCATCCTACTTACAAATGTGTATGCTCCTATTGATTACAATGGTAAAGTGAATTTGTGGAAGCACATTTGCTTTGTGAGAAGTTTGGTTCCCCTGTACCCATGGATTTTGGTTGGAGACTTCAACTCTATCACTTGTCTAGAGGAGAAACGTGGTGGGGTGGACCGTCTCGAGCCTTTTTCTTCTGTCTTCAATGCTCATATCCAGGCCCTAAACTTGGTTGACATCAAACCAGATAATGGGATCTTTACTTGGCACAATAGAAGGTGTGGGGAATCTTCCATATCAGAGAGACTAGATAGGTTTTTGATATCCAGTTATTGGATGGGTAATAACAGAGGTGCTAGTTCTGTGATTCTGGAGGTTAGGGGATCTGATCATTGGCCTATCAAACTCTCTGCTTTGGAGTTAGGGCTAAAAAAGAATCTATTATTTAAGTTTAAACTTATGTGGCTTCGTGATCCTAAGCTTCATGATTTCATGTGAGGCTGGTGTACTATTGGAAAACCTCCTCATGGCCCCACTATGTATTCCTTTATGAAGCGACTACAATTTGTAAAACATAAATTGAAGAGATGAAATAGACTAAATTTTGGGAAAATTTCCTTGGCTAAGCTGGCAACTCTTACGAAGATGGAAGAAGATTCAAGGAATATTAGAGATCAAGGATTCACGAAGGAGCTTCTTGTTGAGGAATCTGAGGCTACGAAAGACCTTGCTAAATGGGAACTAAGGGAAGAAATTTTTTGGAAGCAAAAACCTCGAGTAGATTGGCTTCAAGAAGGGGATAGGAACACTGCATTCTTTTATAACTCAGTTAAGGCTCATCGTAATGGTAACATAATTACCTCTCTTGTGAATTCTTAGGGTGCCCTACTCTCTTCTTTCAGGCAGAAGAGACTAAGAGGTATTTTTCCTCTCTCTTCAAGGACTCCCTATCAGATGATGAGAATGAAAAGCTTATTCTAAACTGTATTTCAGCGATTGTTTCTAGAGATATGAATGAGCACTTGATGGGTCAAATTTCCCATGAGGAGTTGGAAAATATTGTATTCAATATGAAAAAAGGAAAATCCCCTAGTCCAGATGGATTCCCGATTGAGTTTTATTAGTATTTTTGGTATTTAATCAAATTTGATCTTTTGGAGGTGGTCCATGAGTCCCAAAAGAACAAACACATATTAAGGGCCCTAAATGCTATCTTTGTGGTGCTTATACCCAAAAAAGACAGAGCGCATTCCTTGGATATGTTCAAGCCTATTTCTCTCTACAATGTTGTGTATAAGATCATCACAAAAATTATTGCTGAGAGGTTGAAGATATGGCTGAGCAAAATCATCTCTGAGGAGCAAGGAGGGTTTTTTGCTAGCCAACAAATATTGGATGGGGTTGTTATTGCTATAGAAGCTATTCACTCGATGGAAAATTCTAAGGAGAAAACTATGTTCATTAATTTGGACATGGCCAAAGCCTATGATCGGGCCAGATGGTCCTTTATTCAAAAATTTCTTGTTGCTTTTGGATTTGAGGAGGAATCGATTAGATGGGTGATGAGCTATGTTTCTTCTTCATAATTCTATGTTCTTGTTAATAATGAGCCATCAGAGCTGTTTGAGGCCTCAACGGGATTGAGTCAAGGAGATCATTTATCTCCTTATTTTTTTATCATTATGGCGGAAGGGTTGGAAATATTACTCAAGTCTCAAGTTATGCAGGGTCTCATTCAGGGGTGGAAGTGGGATAGTAGTTTGCCACCTCTTTTCCACATTCAATTTGTTGATGTTACTACTTTGTTGGGAGTTGCCACTATCAAGGAAGCTAACAATATTATACAATCTCTTGACATATATCTTGGTGCTTCTGGACAGTTGATTAATGAGGACAAGTCTTCTATTTTCTTCTTAAATACCCCTCCTCTTATTCAATCCAGGATTGCTCGCATTCTAAGATTCCACGTTAGGACTCCCCCCTTCATTTATCTTAGTATTCCAATTTCATCTCACCCTCTACCTAGATATTCTTGGCAGTCTATGTTTGATAAGTTTAGAAGGAAGGTGAATCATTGTACTTTCATATGGCTATCCATTGCAGGTAGGTGTTGCTTTTAAAATCTGTTGTTCAAGCTTTACCCATTTATAGATGTTTTGTACAAAGAGCTCCCTCTCACTTCATCAAGGACGTGTATGCTTTGTCAAGACAGTTTTTATGGTCTGGAAAACTTGATCAATCTAAATGGAGTTTGGTTATATGGGATTCTATATGTAGGCCGATGAAAGAGGGAGGCCTTGGGTTCCGACAGACAACTCTTTTTGGGCGGACTTTGGTTGCAAAAATTTATTGGAGATGGTGTACCTCTCAAGATCATATTTAGGCTAAAATATTATCTTTTAAATACTTGAGAGGTATTTCTAAGGCTGAAATCCCTAGATTCAGCTTGGTTGGGAAAGGTTCAGTTATCTGGGACACTCTAAAAAGAGGAGCTAATTTAATCAAGCAGGGTTTGTTCTACATTTTCAATCAAGGATCAAATGCTCTTTTTTGGGAGGATTCTTGGGATGGCCACCCTACTATATTGAATCAATATCCTAGGTTACGTTCCCTAAGCATTTTTTTCTTGGAAGCAGGTTGGTCTCGTGTGGAGGAATTTAAAAAATCCAGTCTTTTGGAAATATGGAGATGTACAGGTGGAAAGATCCGCAAGAATGGTCGTAGGGGGGACTGGCCAAGGACAGAGAGGTGCTTGCTCTTATTTTTATGGGGAGGCCTTGTTCTTCATTGAGGGGTAAAGATATTATTGCTTAGAACCCTTATCCTAAGGGAACCTACTCGGTAGCCTATGGTTATCAGGTTCTTGATAAGCAAAAGTATGGGAGTCTTCCTGTCACTTGGTGGAAAAAGGTGTGGAACAAATTTTCCTGGTCAAAATGTAACTTCTTTCTCTCGGTTGTTAGCTCGTAATAAATGCCTCACTTGGGATAATATGAGGAAGAGGGGATTTCAGGGTCCCTCTTTTTGTGTCCTTTGTAGTAAGAATGAGGATGACTCTTCTCATTTATTTTTCCAATGCTCCTTTGCCAGAGATATTTGGCACCGTTGGTGGAGCACCTGGAACCATCCATGTTTTCATGTGCTATCCTTGGTGGAGTTTTGGAGTAGTCTAGGTAGACCTTCGTCCAAGACCCCCTTCCTTTGGGTGGCTTGGAATTTGGGCCCTTCTTGCATCATCTGGAAAATTTGGATTGATTGAAACCGGTGCATATTTTAGGGCAGTTATTTGGTTGTTCAATAGATCTAGAAAAGGATCCTATATATGGTCCAGGAAACCGTCCATAGAAAATGTGATGTGGACCCTCTTTTGGATTCTAGGGAGGAGAAGGTACAAAAAGCCCTTGGTCTCTTTGGGGATGGTGTGAACTCTTCTAGCCCTAGTAGGGTTCCTCAGCTCAACAATAAGGTTAGGAGATATGGTAGGTGGAGGCCACTCCCTAGAGGAGTTTTAAAAATTAATACTAATGGATCATCCAGGGGTAATCCTGGACATGCTGGAATTGACGATGTTGGAAGAGATTCTACTGGTGGTGTCAGTTTTTTCTTTTCCATTTATAAAGGTGTTCACTCCAACAATTTTATGGAAGTTCTTGCAATTTTTGAGGCCTTGCAGAGGGGGTTTTATCTTGGCTAGTATAGGATTATCTGCGAATCTAACTCTCAAATTGTGGTTAATATTTTAAACAGTAAAAGGGTGGAAGAAGTTAATTGGCAGTTGGCCTCAGTAGCCGTTCAGATTCTCAGAATGAGTGAAGAGTTTGAATTTATATCCTTTGTGCACATTCCAAGGGAATGGAATGTGGTTGTTGATTACCTAGCCAAAAGGGCTTCTGAGCGGTTGGATACTTGGAGTATCGATAATTGGGAGAGTCTCCCATCTAGGGACTCTCAATGCCTGTGGGAGTTGATCCACAAGGATGTATAGACTTAATGTGGTTTATTCTTGTTGTCTTTTCTGGGTATCATTCTAGTCTAGTGGTTTTAGCATGTTTGGTTGTTTATTTGAGTTCTGGTTGGAAGCTCAGTTGTACTCTATAATCCAGACTTTTTGTCAATAAATTTTTACCCCTTTATTAAAAAATAATAATAATAATATTACTAAGCTTCCAAATATTATGCATGCTTTTGTCAACCATACCAGAAGGTGTTTCAAGCCTAGGAACCCTCCCCAACTTGGGAGTAAGCTCTTTAGTAGTGTTTTAGAGTGGTTTCTCACCACCTTTTGATTTTCTAGCAATCTAGGGTTATGCACAACGACGAATATTCACAAATTAGGTGAATATTAACATTTTAAAAAATACGAATTGGAAAATTTGGGGGACCTTGGTTGTTGACCCATTTGCCTAAAATTTTTGGGACAAAAAATTTTCAGGTGTCAATTTGTCATGCATTGATAAGAGTATTATGATTTTTTTTTTAAATTCACCAACACTCCCACCTAAATCAAGAACCCTTTTCACCTTAAAATTTTAAAAAAAATAACTTATCCTATCAAATTCGTCAATTATATCACTATATATAATTAACACACCAACAATACTATTCATTTAAAACATTCAAACTATTAGAAAATCGAGTAGCAACAGTGAAAAGTAAAACCTCTAAGAAAAAATACGAATCGAAATGTTCAATCTATTTCAGAATTCCATAAAAATTTGATCGTGTGCAAAAATTAAATGATGCAGATCAAAACTCTACTCAGATCGAAATTGGACCCATATTTGCACCTGAAGAGATTCAGATCTTGTTTTCCACTCGAATGAACTACTGGATATTTTTTTGCACCATATCGACTAACAGACTCTATTCTATGATCGAAAGAGCTATTATACTTTTTTATGCACCCATAATGACTACCAAATCCTTTTCTACACTTGAAATGATAGTCAAAACCTATTCTACATCTAGACCGACATTTAGACCTTGTTCTACACCCGAACTGACTTTCAAACCCTTTTATACACTTGGAATGATATTTGGACCCTATTTTGCACCTAAATCAACTAAAAACTCTTTTTTACATTCAAAATGATAGTTGAACCATGTTATACACCTGAATCAACATCTGAACTCTGCTTTGCACCTATATTGACATTCGAATGGACTGCCAAACCTAGTTCTACATTCGAATGGACTACTGAACCTAGTTCTACACCCAGACTAATATCTGGATCTTGTTCTACATCTGTACAAATTATTGGATCTTTTTTTCCACTTGAATTGATTGTCAAACCTTTTTTTGTACTTGAACAAACTATCGAGCCAGTTCTACACCAGGTTCTCTATTTCTCTTAAGACATTGTGAATCTGTGATCTTGTATTTTTTTATTTTTTAGAGAATATAATTTGAAGCAGTTATAGTAATAAGATCTATTTTTATGTCATCTAATTGCATATTTTTATTTTACTATTTTTCTATCATTTATTGAAAATAGGTCAATGCTCTGTTTCCCATGTTTTCCTTTATTTTGTCCTATTCTGCATGTTTTCCCTTATTTTCTCTCTTTCTGTTAAAACTCTTTGATTCTCTATTTCTATTGAGATCTTTTTCTTTATTATAAGATTATAAATAAGTATTATTTTGGTTCTCTAAAGATATTGTGATGCTCTATTTCTCTAAAGACATTGTGATTCTCTATTTCTAGTCCATTTTGTACTATAATCTTATATTTTTCCACATTTGTATCTCTAATTATATTTCACATACACAAGTTTTTTTCTTAAATTGATTTGAATTTGTATATTGATTAGTTTTGTGCTCTTATTAGTTACAAGTGCTATACCTAGAAAACGGAGTAGAGGCATACACTAAAAAAATCACAATAAAGCATGCCTGGAAACATGTATGTATTTTCTACAAACCAACCATCTGTTTATTCTAGTTAAAATATTATCTTGAGGCCTCACATAAGTAATATCTCTTCAATATTTTATTACTTTTCTAAAATAAAAAATATTTTCTTTACAAGTAAAATGTCACATACTAGCGATGGAAAGAAGGGGGCCAAATATTTTGCTGAAAAGAGTATCCTCAAATATTTTGGCCATATGTCAAAATACAATGAACCATCAACATATGTGTAAATTCAAGGTACAAATGATTTTTTGACTACTAAACAGTTAGTTGTATATTCTATAATTATTTTAAATAATGTGTTCTTCCTCAAATAGTTAATTCTCAGTATGTGCCTTTGGCCATATTGCATGAATATTTTTTTTGTTTGTAAGTTTTTTTGTTAAATCCATAAATGATAAAGAATATTATTGTATGCTACTATGTAGAATACCCTGTTGACCCTGATATACCTGCACTTGAAGATATTCCTCAATGAAAATTCTCTTAACAATGACATCCAACAAACACTTGACGATATTTCTCAAAATAACATGCCAGTTGAAAATGAAAGCGATAGCAAATAAATTACAAACTTCTTATGAATCTTCAAGCAAAATTACTAAAAATAGAAAGGCATCTAACTAGGCTATTGGAAGGTTATTTTAGGTTGAATGACCAGAAAAAAAATTCCTTTATAGAGCTAGTCCTGATTGAGGACAATAAAGTTGATCTAAAAGTATGTAGATGCAAAATTTGTAGTTGGAAACTAAGTAAGGATCACAAGATTCAAAATAAGATAGATACAATAGAAAAACATTGTGGAAAATATTATGTAATAGTTACAAAAAGTAATGGTAAAAATAATGAAGTTAGGTGAAAGGATGCATAAGAATGTATGCATGTTAGATATGCAATAGAATATGAAAATCACTTGAAGCTACAACAATATCTTGTTGAGAAATGTGGAATGATTGAATCCCAATTTCATAAAATTCATAAGACCACTTTAGCTTCAAAAATTTTACAGTTTGTCGTTGTATATAGTATTCTAAAAAAGGATAGATCCATGTCCGATTTTATTGATTATAAGCACTTGTTTGAACTAGTTGATGTGCAAAACCTTTCTAGTTCCCATTGGTCAAATCAAATTTGTTAGAAAATGGTAAAATTTCTATCAATAGTTGAGAAGGATGACCTAAGGGAGAAAGTAAAACTTACTAGATTCATTTCACTTTGTATTGATGAGGTGATGGCTTTAGAAAACACATCCTGGATTTGCATGCATGTGTACACATTTCAAAATCATGTAAGGCAACCTAGTTTGCTAGGATTACATAAAATGGTGGAATGTTCAAATGCAAAAAATATCTATAATGTTGTTGTAAGTAGTTTAAAGGATATTGCGGAAATGAATGATATAGACATAGCCACAAAGTTAATATGCATTGGAGCTAATGGTGTTGTTATAATGCAAGGGCACAGGAATGGTCTTTATGTTTGACTCCAAACCTTAGTTTCCCCATATATCATACCCATTCATTTCATGGCTCATAGGGTTTCAACAATTTGCACTAGGAGTTATAGATGGAAAAAAAATGTTAAAAGATGTGGATATAAGGTGGATTTCATTGTATCAACCTGCACATAAAGTTTTTCAGAATATCAATCATTGGCGGGGTTTATGTACGCAAATCATAGGGTATTTGATAAGGCAAAATATTTATTTTTCATTTTATTGACTTTGAAACCCTTTTAATGTTATGTGATATTCTTCCAATATTACAAGAAATGAATAGATTGATTAAAATTGCACAAGAGAGATACATATATATCATTGATTTCATGAGGATGATAAAACAAATATGTATGATTATTGATAGGTATATGTTTCCAAAGGAGATTTTATAGATCCTTTGTTTGATAGTTTGATTACATTGACAAACGTGAACGACCCAGATTTTTTTTTGAAGTTTGGCATCAATGATCATATTTGTATTAATATTCATAGAAAGATGATACTTCTATATTATTTTGAAATGTAGTCAAGTATAGTTATGAACGATTTTGAACAAGTTCCTATAACACAATAGATTTGAAGTTGTTTTAAATAATACTAAAACAAAATTGTTAAAAATAGAAGAATCATTGACAAGTGAGATAAGATATCAGTTTCAAAGAGATGAGTTTCTTGAAGTCATGGGTGTAGATAACCCTCTATTTTTGGATCCTTGTATTGACTACAATTCTACATATTAGTTGTATATTAAATATATGTGCATACTTATTAAGAATTTCAGTAAAAGTGTGGAAGTCAATGGTGTTAAAATCAAAGGTATACTCAAGAAAAAAAAAATTAAAACAACAGTCATCGCATTATGGAAGAACAATGGTTGGGCAAACATCACTTTTGAGTAACATCCATGAGACTGGTTCCATTGCACATTTGTGGCAAAAATTGTATCCAAGTAGTGTCTTACAAGATACAATTAGTGAATACTTTTGTTTATATGAATTATGTCAAACAATGATTTTGGGTTATGTGAAAGATGAGAGAGTTTTTAGTGTAATTGTTGGAAGTTAAAAGGGTAAAAAAGGTAAAATTTTTGTTTTACCACTATAAGCTTTGTACCTTACCCTTTTACCTCCTTGGACGGCAAGTGAGTCAACAGGATTGGATGGCATGGACGATATGGAGTTTGACTCCTAACTTCATTTTTCCTTTCCTCCCTATTTTCCTTCTTCCCTATTATTCTTCCTAAGCTTTCTAGGTTATTGTTAGTAATTCTCCTATTTAAGCTTTGTAATCTTTAAATTAAGTATAATGTAATTATGGTTAATAATCTAAGTGCTTCTAATATTCGTGATTACTATATCTCGTATTAGAGCTATATCTGAGGTCGAGAGGCTGGCGAGGCATAGATCCAGAGGAGATCGACAGGTGGACATAGATCTCGAGGTGGTCTAGGAAGCCCGCAAGCGAGGCACGGATCTCGAGGAGGTCGAGGAGCCCCTAGATCAAGGTCGAGAGACCCATAGCACGTGAACTAAGGTGAGGTCAAAGAGGACCCGCATAAGGCACACGAATCGAGGTGAGGTCAAGAAAGGCCCACAAAGAGCACACAAATCAAGGAGCTAACCAGAAGGTGACACATGGCAAGTGGACGAAGGTGGACACGTAGACCAGAGCAAATAAGTGATGTGGTAGATAGGCTATGTGGTAGGTGACATGGTGGACAAACGGAAATGGTGATGTGGCATGCAGTGATAGGCTCAAGTAGGAGGAAAAAGGGTGATCATTGATTGCCCGAAGGCAATCGACTGAGTAGGGGCGTGTTGAGGCTTTTAAAAGCCTCACGTTGTTTTGCAAAGCGCATGTGGGACTAAAGTCCTCAAATATTTTTTTTCCTTATGCACGGTCGCGACAAGATAAAGAATGCAAGCCTCCCTTGCCTCCCCATCGAGCCACGTAGCTCGACTGGCTTGAGGAACCAGCCTTAAGCCGCACACCCTCCAGGAGGTCGCGGGTTCAAAACTTGTCAATTTTGCAAGTTAATTTTTTTTTTTTTTTTGTATGAAATCTACCCGATTATCTTGAAATAGTAGTGTATGCTGCTTAGGTTCCATCTGCAGTTGTAGCCGAGTTGGCTAGGAGGCTTCGCTTGGCAGATAGGAGTATGACTATGAATTCAACGGGTAACAATTCTTTTTATTTCTCGATTACAATAAAGCACTCTGCTTTTTCAAAGAAGGAAGAAGGAAGAAGGAAGAAAGAAGAGATTTCAAATTTAAGTCAAATACGGGCTTCACTTTGATAGACCAATACTCGTAGTCATACCCGTTGAACTTTGGAATTGGTAGATTGTTATTGTAATCATAGTCACATAACAATCTACCAATCCTAGAGTTCAACGGGTATGACTACGAGTATTGGTCTATCAAAATGAAGACTTTGCTCATAGAAAAAGGATTGTGGGACATAATTGAAGATGGTTACACTGAACCCGCAGACTAGACAACATTAAGTTCCATAGATAAGAAAACAAATAAAGAAGCACAAAAGAGCAACTCTTTTGCTCTTTATCATCTCCAAGCAACATTGGAGAAAATTATATTCCCTAGAATAGCCGCTTGTATAACTACACAAGATGCGTGGAAAGCTTTGAAAGACGGATTCCAGGGAAGTGATCAAGTGAAGCAAGAGAGGCTTCAAACACTGAAACAAGATTTTGAAAATCTCAAAATGAAAGAATATGAAAAAGTTGGTGACTATTGTGTTAGATTCAAGGCAGTAGTTGATAAAATGGTTACTCTTGACGAAGAAATTAAGCTTGAAATAATTGTAAATAAAGTGTTACGAACACTTATTCAAATATGGAATCACATAGCCATAATCATAGAAGAGTCAAAAGATATTTCCACTTTAACATTTGATGCATTAATAGGGTCATTAATGTCTCATGAAGAGAGGTTAAAATAATATCCTTCAATTAGCTATGGAGGCGATGATAAAGCCTTCACATCTAATGAAAATGTTGGCAGAGGACGTGGAAGAGATCAAGGCAGAGGCCATAGAAGAGATAGAGGCAGAGGCAACTACAGAGGTGGAAATCATAATAGAGGAGGCAATTTCAACAGAGGAGGTAATCAGAACAGAGGAGGCAATCAAAATAGAGGATGCAATTTCAACAAAGGAGGCAATCAGAACAGAGGTGGAAACCAAAGTCGAGGACAAAATCCAGGACGAATTGGAAATCAAGGACGAGGAAGTGACAAGTCCAAAACAACTTGTTTTAACTATGGCAAGCTAGGTCACTTTGCTTGTGACTGTTGTTCAAAAACTTCTCAAAGCAGTAGTAGTCAATATGGAAATTATGGAGAAGAAGATGATACCTCTAATATTTTTCTATCATATGGACAATCAGAACAAAATCTAAATGACACATGGATTCTGGATACTAGTTGCTCAAACCATATGAGTGACAAATAATATCCATTTGCTACTCTAGATTCCACTTATAAATCCCAAATCAAGTTAAGGGATGATAAAGCTTTGCAAGTTGAAGGCATTAGAGCCATGGAGGTTCCAAAAAAAGGACTAAAGAAATTGAATAATTGCACTCCAAACTTCCAACACAATCTGCCAAGTGTTTGGCAAATGATGGAGAATAATTACAAACTTGTTTTTGATGAAGGAAAATCTATCATTCTTGATAAAAACAATTGTAATTGTGTCATCACACAAGTCCCAATGACCAATAATTTGTTATTCCCTCTCAAATTTGGTGAGCCAGGGGGACCTCAACTTGCAAATGTAGCTATAACTAATCCAAGTGTGATTTAGCACTTGCGATATGGTCACCTTAATTTGGCTAGCTTGAAACTATTAACTTCTCAAGCTATGGTGACAAGACTTCCTAAAATCAATGAACAAAAGGAGATCTGTGAAGGATGTGCTTTAGGAAAGCACTCAAGGTTGAATTTTCCAAAATTTCAACAGGTATGACTATGAGTATTGGTCTATCAAAATGAATACTTTGCTCATAGGAAAAGGATTGTGGGACATAATTGAAGATGGTTACACTGAACCCGCAGACTAGAAAACATTAAGTTCCATAGATAAGAAAACAAAGAAAGAAGCACAAAAGAGCAACTCTTTTGCTCTTTATCATCTCCAAGCAGCATTGGAGAAAAGTATATTCCCTAGAATAGTCGCTTGTATAACTGCACAAGATGCGTGGAAAGCTTTGAAAGATGGATTCCAGGGAAGTGATCAAGTGAAGCAAGAGAGGCTTCAAACACTAAAACAATATTTTGAAAATCTCAAAATGAAAGAAGATGAAAAATTTGGTGACTACTGTGTTAGATTCAAGGCAGTAGTTGATAAAATGGTTACTCTTGACGAAGAAATTAAGCTTGAAATAATTGTAAAGAAAGTGTTATGAACACTTATTCAAATATGGAATCACATAGCCATAATCATAGAAGAGTCAAAAGATATTTCCACTTTAACATTTGATGCATTAATAGGGTCATTAATGTCTCATGAAGAGGGGTTAAAATAATCTCCTTCAATCAGCTATGGAGGTGATGATAAATCCTTCACATCTAATGAAAATGTTGGCAGAGGATGTGGAAGAGATCAAGGCAGAGGCCATAGAAGAGATAGAGGAAGAGGCAACTACAGAGGTGGAAATCATAACAGAGGAGGCAATTTCAACAAAGGAGGCAATCAGAACAGAGGAGGCAATCAGAATAGAGGATGCAATTTCAACAAAGGAGGCAATCAGAACAGAGGTGGAAACCAAAGTCGAGGACAAAATCCAGGACGAATTGGAAATCAAGGACGAGGAAGTGACAAGTCCAAAACAACTTGTTTTAACTATGGCAAGCTAGGTCACTTTGCTTATGACTGTTGTTCAAAAACTTCTCAAAGCAGCAGCAGTCAATATGGAAATTATGGAGAAGAAGATGATACCTCTAATATTTTTCTATCATATGGACAATCAGAACAAAATCTAAATGACACATGGATTCTGGATACTGGTTGCTCAAACCATATGAGTGACAAAGAATATCCATTTGCTACTCTAGATTCCACTTATAAATCCCAAATCAAGTTAGGGGATGATAAAGCTTTGCAAGTTGAAGGCATTAGAGCCATGGAGGTTCCAAAAAAGGGACTAAAGAAATTGAATAATTGCACTCCAAAGCTCCAACACAATCTACTAAGTGTTTGGCAAATGATGGAGAATAATTACAAACTTGTTTTTGATGAAGGAAAATCTATCATTCTTGATAAAAAATAATTGTAATCGTGTCATCACACAAGTCCCAATGACCAATAATCTGTTATTCCCTCTCAAATTTTGTGAGCCAGGGGGACCTCAACTTGCAAATGTAGCTATAACTAATCCAAGTGTGATTTAGCACTTGCGATATGGTCACCTTAATTCCACTAGCTTAAAACTATTAACTTCTCAAGCTATGGTGACAAGACTTCCTAAAATCAATGAACAGAAGGAGATCTGTAAAGGATGTGCTTTAGGAAAGCACTCAAGGTCGAAGTTTCCAAAAGGACAAGCGTGGAGAGCCAGCTATCCACTTTAGGTAGTGCATTCGGATATTTGTGGTCCAATGTAGACAAAGAGTATCAAAAAAAAAATCATTTTCTCATATTCATAGATGATTTCTCTCGCATGTGCTGGATTTATTTCTTGAAACATAAAGATGAAGCTTTTGATTGCTTCATAGATTTTAGAAACAATGTAGAGAAACAAAGTGAGAATTATGTAAAATGTCTTAGGACAGATCGAGGAGGCAAGTACTCCTCCAATGTATTCTTGAAATATTGTAAATCAAGTGGGATCAAAAGGCAATTCACCACTACCTATACCCCACAACAGAATGGTGTGGCCGAGAGAAATAATCGTACCATAGTTGAGATTGCAAGAACGATGCTTCAGACTAAGCATCTAACTAATATGTGTTGGGCTGATGCTGTAAGAACCAATGTATATATTCTAAATAGAAGTCCAACTTCTAGTTTAGATGGTGTCACTCCTTATGAGGGGTGGTACGGAAAGAAACCAAATGTAAAGCATTTCAAATTTTTTGGTTCTTTAGCATATGCACACATTCTTGATGAGAAGAGGAAGAAGCTTGATCCCAAAATTCAAGCTTACATTTTTGTAGGGTATTGTGAGTCTACGAAAGCATATAGACTCTACAATCCCAAATATCATAAGATTATTCTCTCAAGGGATGTAATTTTTTATGAAGGGATGGAATGGGGTCATCAAAGAATTTTTTTGATGATGGATCCCAAGATGTAAATTCTTCACAGGTACAACGGGTACAACAGGTGTCTCCCAAGAAAAACAAAGGTACACCCCTCCAAGCCCAAGCAAGAGTACTTCGAGTACATCTGATGCCACTCCAAGTCCTTCTCCATAGATATCTATAAGTTCTTCACCTATGGACATTGACTCTCCATAAAGAGGTAAAAGAACATTACAACATCATCCATATTTTCAAATGTTGGATTAAAATTACCAGAAAAGATACCCTAGAAGCCAAGCTAGTGAAATGAATTTAGTTTTGCAGAAACTTGAAATTTGCATATGTATGGGGATGATGACTCCCAAGATCCTAAGGGAGATGTAGTTAATTATGCTTTATTAACTAGTGCACAGCTAGAACCATCTAGCTACGAGAAGGCTTGTACTCAAAATGTATGGCAAGAAGCCATGAAAGAGGAAATAACCTCTATAAAAAATAATGATACATGGGAGCTAGTAAAGCTTCCAAAAGGAAAAAAATGTGTTGGATGTAAATGGTTCTACAAGACCAAATAGAATTTTTATGGAAGCATTGATAGGCACAAGGCGAGACTAGTAGCAAAATTTTTTACTCAAAATTTTGGCATTGACTATGAGGAAACCTTTGCCCCTGTTGCACGAAAAAAGACAATCAGATCAATTCTTTCCTTAGCTGCCCATAAAGGATGGAACATTCAACACATGGATGTGAAAAGTGTTTTTTTGAATGGATACCTAATTGAGGAGGTTTATGTTCAATAACCTCAAGGCTTTCAAGAACAAGGAAAGGAGAACCTTGTTTATAAATTGAAAAAAATCACTCTATGGCCTCAAGAAAGCACCAAGAGTTTGGTACTCACGCATTGATGGCTATTTCAAAAAGTATGGATTCACCAGAAGCAAAAGTGAACCAAATATGTACTACCTAAAGCATGGAGTAGACATTCTCATAGTTTGTTTGTATGTGGATGATCTAATATTTATGGATAGTAACAATAAAATGAATATGGAGTTCAAAAACTCCATGATGAAACAATTTGAGATGAAATATCTCGGTTTAATGTGATACTTCCTAGGAATGGAAGTACATCAATAAAATAAGGGGATATTATTATGTCAACATAAGTATGCTTGAGACATGATCAAGAAATTTGCCATGGAGCAGTGCAAATCAGCTACAACTCCAATTGGACATGGAATCCAATTGAGCAAGGACGACGGAGCACCAAAGGTTGACATGACCACTTATAGGAGCATGGTTGGGAGTCTAATGTTTCTCACCAACACAAGGCCCAATATTCAATATGTTGTTTCTCTAGTTTCAAGGTTTATGGTAAGTCCATATGAGTTGCATCTACAAGTGTTGGAAATTTTGGGTTTGAAATCCTAGCTTCTTGTCTATGAGTTGTCATTGATGTCAAAAGGAAATGGAATTAATGTTAAGAGGATGTGTTGGCTTCAAAGGTGGAAGATTCCAAGAGAATATTTTTTATAGAATCCGGAGAGATTCCATTGGCAAGGGTTTTTCATTAAAACCAAACCGGTTTTTATTAAAACCAAGTTGGATAGGGTTTTTATTAAAACCAAGTTAAATGGTTTTTATTAAAACCAATGGAGGTTCTCTTTATTATTTATTTAATTATTATTTAAAACCCTTCAAGGTTTTAATTAATTAATTATTTAATTAATTAAGGGAGAAATTATTTTTAATTTATTAAAAATACTTAAAGGTTTTTAAACTTTTTTTATTCTTAATTTATTAAAATTATTTAAGGGTTTTTAAACCCTTTTTGAAAATACTTTTGATTAATTTCGAAATGGTCTTTATTTTCACCGACGTCAAGGTGTCTTCGAAGAGACTATTTATTCTCCAACTCCTAAGGTTGGAAGGCTAATCAATTCGAAATTCCCGAATGCAATTTGCGGTGTTTGTGCTCTGTATTCGCTGCGATCGAAGGAAGACTTAGAAGCACGTGCGGTTGAAAAGTCTTCGGGAGTTTTTTTTTAGGGTGAAGTGGAGGGAAGTTCACTTGTGAACTTCGTAGCCCGCATGGGCTAGTGGCAGCGAAGGCTACTATTGGGCGCTGCATTGGCGGAGGTCGTCATTTCGAGTCTCGCGGGGGTGCTTTGCTAGAGTAACACACATTTTTATTAAAACGTCTTTATGCCACAAAATTCGGAGTTTCTTGGACAACGATTTATAAGTTTGAGAGTTGTGTGTGGTGACAACTTGAAGTTTCAATTATCTTCTACTCCAATAAGGTATGGGCACATTCTTCTTATGAGTATTACTGGTGTATGATTTCTAAAATAAGGTTGGAGTGAAAAGGTATTCTACTAGGTATCCTTTGGCTAGGTGTAAATCCTATTTTCTGGTTTGTTGAAGACTACTTATGCATTGTTATCTTTAAGGAGAGTTTTTGGTGAATGCATAATTTCTGGTTTGAGATAGTGGAAGCTTTGTGCACTAGGGTTTATATTTGTGAGTCTAGCTACTTGCATTAAGTTGGTGGAACCCTTGGTTGGTTGTTTTGAGTTTGATGGTTGAGTTGCTTCCATAGAGGTTGTTTGATCAAGTTATTGCTTTACTTGATTCATGATATTGGACTTACTCCATTGCGTTGATTTGAGCAAGTTATTCTTTGCAGTTGGTGATATTGTGTTGGTGGTTGTTTTTTTCAAATATCTTTGGAGGGAAAAGGATTTCTACTTGTTTCCTTTTCTTGTGATGATTGGTTGAATGCTTCAAGGTTGATGTTGAGTTGAATGGTGTTGGTTGACTAAACCTTGTTTGATGAGCATTGTTGTTGAAACCCTAATTGATGGTGAAAAGAACATGAGTATCATTGTTATGTGATTCTTTGCATAGTTGGCAATTGTTGGGGTTTCATGTTCTTGAAAGAAAACATTCTATCCTATCCATTTCAGATATTGAGTTGAGTTTTTAGATTTGAGATTGAGATTGAGCTGAGTTGATTTGAGTTGAGTTTTGAGATTGGGATTTGAGTATAGAACATATTGAGTCTCTAACAATTCTCTTTATGCTTCTATGAGTTTGACAAATCACATTGGGTCTCTAACAATTCACTTTGTGATTTCCTACTAAGAAAGTTTTTCTTGGTGAGCTTGCTGATTTTTTGGACAGGTTCCAGTGGGGACTTGTGAGAAGTTCTTGGACAGGTTCCAGTGGGGACTTGTGAGCAGTTTTGGACAGGTTCTAGTGGGGACTTGTGAGCAGTTTTGGACAGGTTTCGGTGGGGACTTGTGAGCAGTTTTGGACAGGTTTCGGTGGGGACTTGTGATCAGATTTGGACAGGTCCTAGCAGAGGACTTGTGAGCTGAGTTTGATAGTTTTATCAGAGAACTTGAGGATAGAGATGCATTGGTTCTATGAGAAGAACCTGAGGACAGTTGGAAAGTCTTTGATAAGGCTTGTATGCAGAGGATTGATTTGTTCAAGAGTTGGACAGATATGATAGACATAGGAAGACTTGTACTAGACCGACTGACTGTGTTTGGTACAGGTTGTTGAGTTTCTATGGACGTGATCATAGAAGATAGAGGTCTCTTAGGCTAAGCATTGAGGACATGAGGTCTTCGATGGAAAGGAGTTCCATGTGCTGGCAAGAGGTAGAGGTAGTTGATCTTCTAAGGGATCATTTCCAAAGTAGAGGGGAAGGTATCTCCTTTGGGCCAAGGCTCATAAACATTGTAATTGGGAAGGATTCCCAAAGAACTTTGAGATAACTTTTAGAGAAAAGTTTTTATGGACGTAGCCCAACCATTTTGGGTGAACCACGTTAAAAATGGGTCTTCAATGTGTGATGCTTTCTGTCTTGATTAATGTTGTGTTGATGCCACTTCTATCTAAAGTTAAAATTATTAATTGGTTAAGTCTTATACTGTTCACCCCCCCTCTCAGTATAAGTCCATGTTCTTCAACAAGAAACTAAAAGAATCTTAAGATATGTAAAAGGTACATTGGATTTTGGAATCCATTACCATAAGTGTAATTCTGTGAAATTAGTTGGCTTCAGTGATAGTGATTGGGGCAGCAATGTATATGATAGGAAATCTACATCAGGGAACTATTTTAGTCTAGGGTTAGGACTAATAACTTGGAGTTCTAAAAAATAAACTATTGTAGCATTGTCATCTACTGAGGCTGAGTATATATCCATCACACATGCTAGTACTCAAGCCTTATGGTTGAGAAAAATCCTTGAAGAGATTAGTGAAAGTCAAAGTGGTCCAACTCGACTATATTGTGATAACATAAGTGCCATTCAGTTGGTATACAATCTAGTCCACCATAGCAGATCAAAGCATTTCGATATGAAGTATCACTTCATTCAAGACATGGTGGAGTAGCAGCTAGTTGAGCTTAAATATTGTAGCACTTTGGATAACATTGTAGATATCTTCACCAAAGGCATGGCTAAAGCTCAATATATAAAGCTGAGAGATTATATAGTCAGGCCTCTCAACTTTAAGGGGGAGAATATTGGAAGTTAAAAGGGTAAAAAAGGTTAAAAAAAATTTACCACTGTAAGCTTTGGACCTTACCATTTTACCTCCTTGGACGGCAAGTGAGTCAGCAGGATTGGATGGCATGGACGGCAGGGAGTTTGACTCCTAACTTCATTTTTCCTTTCCTCCCTATTTTCCTTCTTCCCTATTATTCTTCCTAAGATTTCTAGGTTATTGTTAGTAATTCTCCTAGTTAACCTTTGTAATATTTCAATTAGGTATAATGCAATTCTGGTTAATAATCTAAGTGCTTCTAATATTCGTGATTGCTATAGTAATGCATTATCTTTTGTTAAATCTAAGCTTCACAACAAGCTAGACAAAAAATTAGAAAATTGTTTGAGAATTTATGTGTCATTGTATCAGTTGGACAAATTTCCCTATGACAAAGCATTGGCATATTGGAAATCCCTTGCAAATAGAATAGGTACCACGAATATGAATGTAAAGAGGATAATGATGCTTTTAGTGATAAGATGGTGGAGACACAGATATTTGTTATGCTTAATAGTGATTTTGGACAAGTTTACAAGTGTTTGTTTCAGCTACTTGATTTATAATTTTTCTAAGATTTTACAACAATGATAAATTTCACTTCACTTGATATCATATTTCACAAAATTGTTTCAGATTTACTAGATTTCACAAAAAAAATTATTCATAAATTGTATGTATTATATCACATTGTTTTTTTAATTTTTATGTTTTATATCATAGTGTCTCAACTGAATTTATTGATAAATTGTTATGTTTTATATCATAGTATTGTTAATGTATGAATATTGATATTGTTATGTTTTACTTTGCAAATAACTATAAACCAACAATAATATTTTTTTTTGTTTGAGATGAACATAGAAAATAATATTGGATAGACATAAACTAAAAAAGCAACACAAAATTATAAATAGAAACAACCTTTGAATGATGGAAGACACAAAATTAGTAATTTTTTTTTATTAATTCGAATAAAAATATATTACATTGTACAAAATTGTTGATTGTAGTCAACTTGAAAATATTTCACACTTTGTTAAATATTTGGTTGGAGTTTTGTTGCCTTAGTTTCACTTAGATTTGTTTGTTCCTTTCCTTTTTATCCTTCCTTGACACCCTGTGCTAGCAGTGCTCTAGATATGACTAGGTTTTCCTGTACTTTCTCAATATTGCCCACCAATACGACTTCTTCTTGGTTTGGATCTTCTAGTACCGTTGGAAGTGATTCTTTTGCTTTCTACTCCTGTAGTACATGATTCAGATCTTGGTTGAGCTTTTCCTTGATATATCTTCTTAAAATATTATTATCCCTCAATTTTGATTGCATTTTTTTCTTCATTTCTATTGCATTATTCAGAAATTTCTTTATCATATTGATATTAAATTCCATGCTCTTAACTTGTCTTTTTAAGTTATCAAAATTTGATTGCAAAAAGAAAGTAAAAACATAATTCACAAGAGTTATATGAAACAAATTTACTTATTTTAATAAAATATTAAAATTTTATTGTAAAATAAAATTAAAACATAAAAAAAACATTTGCTTACCTCAATCACATCCCTTACAGCCTTAGGGGTTGCAACTTTTTTCTTATTAGAATCCCATTGGTTATAAAAATATTGGGCTTCAGCATTAATATTATCTATTCTACTAACCATAATATTTAAAACATCATCATCATAGAAAATAGTGGACTTCACTGATCCTGATGTGGCCTGATCTAGTAGGCCACCAAGATTTTTTGGTTCATATTGAACCAAAGAAAAATTGATTCTCTTTTAGAAAAAATTCTTATACCAAGCGTTAATTTCCTTTGTAAGGACCTTGGCCTGATATTCCCAAATCCTTCATCTCTTCCAAATCTCTAAGCATAACTTTTTAATGGTTGCTTTAGTAATTTCAACCATTAAAATATTTTCATCAAAATTTATAATGTCATCCTTATTTTGAGGATGAGGATCGTTTCCTTGAGGATATGGCAATGATGTCTACTCATTTGTAGGGGTATTTATTTGTTGTGCTTCACCCTGTGGATATTGAAGTACATGTGTTGCCTTGAAGCCTAAAATGTTGCCCTGCAATAGAAAATCATCATTGAGTTGGATATTATCCAATCTCGCAATTAAAACTTTTAGTGCCTATGAAGTTGTGTGAAATGTAAAAGAGGAGAGCCCATAACGAGAACTTGGTGCTGCCCCCCACAATCTCTGTGAAAAATTTTATTTTCCAACTCCAACCCGCATTTGGCCTCTCATTTTTATAGGTTGTCATTATAGTGGTGGAAGCGATGGCGGCATATGGCCTCTCACAGGTTGTCATTGAGAGGCGCCTAAAAATAGTCAAAAATATTTTGCTATAATTATTCAAAAAATAAAATAGAAAAAATATATATCATAATTCAAAGTAAATAGGCATTGATTTACCTGAAGATGATGAAATTTGATGAATTTGGGTGTCGATGGGGATGGGACTAGTCTCACTAGATTTAGCCTACATATTTTACATAAACTTAGGTGCACGAGAACCTCCAGGAGAAGCAACTTACCTCAAATGTTTGTGTGGCCTCTCCAATGGTTATACTTGTGATGCACTATCTTTAGAATCACCAGTTTATTCTGGCCTATGATCCCTTAAGGCAACATCCTATTTATTCCTTGTGGTGGCTGCCCTACTCTACATATAAATGAAAATTAAAAATTAAAAATTAAAAAATAAAAACATGCTAAAATATAAAATACTATTTGATAGCCAAATATGGAATTATTACCTTCAATTCTTGGGGTGTGATGGCAATGGTGTGTATTTTTGGATGCACTGCAGTTGGTACAAGAGTATTTTGTAAATTATGAAAATACTCATAATACAATGCTAAAATGTAATTAATGTTATCCACAATGGGCATTGTGTTGGTTTGCAATTGCACTCCATGCAACTCTGCTCTGATCTAATCTGAAATATATGTGTACCAGTCCAAATTCTCATGGTGCAAATAGTAAACAATATAGGTTAGTGCCCAATATTAAATTTTTGTTCTTCCATGCAGAATCAGTCTTACCTAGAAGAACTCAATAATGGTCTTTAGAGTTGGATGTTTAATAGAGGTGATTTTTAACCCTCTTTTTGACTTAGCGATGAAAGCTATAAAAAAAATATATAACAATTTACAAATTTTAAATTTTGAACATTAATAGAATATAAGTAACAAGAATTATACTTACCAACAATTTCGTGCTGAAATTCTACTTTATTTTGAGGTATCCTCTATAATTTGGAGACAATGTGAGATTTGGTGTAACATGAGGATAATCCTTGAAAGGAAGATCTGTCAATTTCTAAATGTCTACAAGCATAATTATGAATGACAAATTTCTATTTCGTAATTGCATGTTGATTGTGGCATGGTCATGGTCATAAGCGGTTATGATAGTCTGTAGGACTTAATTAGTTTTGAATTGGGGCATTGAAAGCAAGTTCATCAAACTTGCATCATCTACCCATGAAAATTTTGAACATGGGATTGCTAACAAATCTAAAATTATAGTGCAAGAAAGGTTATTAAATTTTGGAGTAGATTTGGAAGCGGTGACCATTGCTAGAAGTTGTGGAAGAAAGAGAAATTGGATTGGGAAGGTTGTTGGGTAACGGTTCACTTTGGTCGGGTGCATTTGTAGAAATAAAAACTAGAAAAATGAGTTGATGCCTTTTTATAGAGAGAATAGAAGGGGTTAACACATGGCAACATGCTATTGGATATGTAATATGGGTGACCGAGCATGTGACACGTGGTTATCAATCCATGGGAAAATATTTTTTGCACCGGGTCAACGATTGGACCTTGGTTTGAACTCAATATATGATCAAACCTTGTATTATACCTAGTCAATGGTCGAACCTTGTTTTGCAATCCAAGGTCAGACCATTTTCTACACCTAATCCAAAATTAAATCTTGTATAGTACCAAATTCAAGGTTGAACCATTGTCTGCACTCGATCCAAAGTCGGATCTTGATATACACCCGATTTACGATCGAACCATTATCTACACTTGGTCCAAGGATGGACCTTGATTTACACTTGGTCTGAGGTCGAACCATTGTATGCATCCAATCCAAGGTCGGATCTTGATCTACACTCAATTCGAGGCCAGACCATTATCTACACCCATTCCAAAGCCAGACCTTATTCTGCACCTGATCTGAAGCTGGACCATTTTCTGCACTCGGTCTGAGGTCATACCTTGGTTTGTATCCAATCCAAAATTGGACCATTTTCTACACCTGGTCTAATTCCATACCATTTTCTACACCCAATCTGATTATGAACCATTTTCTACACCTAGTCTGAGGTCGAACCATTTTCTACACTCGGTCCGAGGTTGAACCATTTTCTGCACCCGGTTCGATTCTAGATCATTTTCTATGTTGGCCCATGGTCGGATCTCATTTTCCACCCCGTTCAACCAGAAATTTTAAATTTGCAAATATTTTATAATTTTTTATGAAAAAATAAGGTAATTCACCATGTCCTCCTACATGAAGTTGGTCAATATTTGCTAGGGTTTTGAAACAAATTCACTAATTTTTTACAAGTACATTTCAAGTCCAACCCCTTATGCATAACCCTACATCAAGCCCTCTATGATATTCCCCTATTGCAAGAAGAGCTTAAATTTGTTACCTTTTCCATGACCAATGATAAGGCATCTGGTCATGATGGGTTCCATTATGAATTTTACAAAACCCTCTAAGATACAATGAGTTCAAATTTACACTAATTTTACTTAGAGGCTCTAAGCATGATCTCTCTTTGCCCTTTGATCAATAAGGGTAAGATCAAAATCATACCCAAGATAGGGGGTCCTAAGGATATCTATAACTAGTAGCTCATTACCTTGCTTAATGTGTCATATAAAGTTATAGCCAAAGCTCTAGCACTCAACGTCAAAACTTACTCCCTTTGATTGTTCATCCTAAACATACTGGATTTATCAAGAGCAATACATTTTGGACATCATCATTATTACCTAGGAAGGTATGGAATGGGTAAGACAATCTTAGAATAAGGTCCTCTTCCTTGATATTGACTATGATTGTATTGAATGGCATTTCATCTTGGTCATGCTTCAATCCTTAAGATTTAGAAGCTCCTTTCTTTGTGTACTGACCCAAATTTTTTGCACCCTTACCTTCAGGCTATAGGATCCGTGCCCGGAAGGGGGATGCGAGAAGGATGGGACAATACCTCGGACTGAGAGGCCCTTTGAAGGTCGCGCCTCTCGGGGGAGGGGTATAAGGGTGAATTTTTGATGGATGGTGGGGTTCACCAGGAAACTTTGAGTGGCGGTTTCCACGCCTAGGTTGAGAATGGGTTTGATGTGTTCATTTTATACTCAATCATTCATATTCCTAGGTTGGCCAAAATGAATCTAAGCTATTCTATATGAAGATGCCGATTTATATGAATACAGAAAGCATGAATGAATCCTAAATACAAGGAATATGTTAAATGAGAAAGAATGCACCTGATTTCGGATGTCTGATGAAGATTCTGAAGCTTGTAGGAGTCCAGATCATCCCGAATATGATAGGATCATCTGCAATTGTACAGAATCATCCCAGATCATAGGCGATCATCTAAGATCAGACAAGATCATCGTCGATCTGATGAATTCATCAGACGAATTCATCAGAAACCTACAATCACAGAAACAGACACCAAAAACCAAAAATGCAACTGCAAGAATAATGCAAAATGATAGAAATGAGAGTATAAATGCTTAACTGATAAATCTAGATAGCATATTAAAGGAAATGCATTGTTTTAATAACTTATTTTAACTTTATCATGCATTTATGCTAAATGAGGTGAACTCCAGGATGCAGAATGAAAATAATCAAGCTAATGCATAGTAAAATAAGGAAGGAAGATGAGAAATGCAAACTCAGGGCTCTGATTGCCCCCAATCTGAACTACAGTCGAGATCACCTCCAATCGTACGAGATCATCGCCGATCTATGATAGGATCATCCAAAATCATGTGGAATCACCTACGACGATCCGAGCTTCCTCCAGCTGAAGCACAGTGAAAACCTGCAATGAAAACTTAAAACTACGAGTGCAAACAATGGTGGATAGGACGTCTTAACACAACAAAGCTAAATGGCAGGGAAAATCAACCAGGGAGAGAGTCAGGAGGAGAGCCAGGGGGATAAACTGAGAAAATCCTAGTTTATATAGGATTAGGGGGAGGTTAGGAGGTTGGGGATCATCCCAATCTGGGAGATCTCCAACGGAGGAATCTCCAACTACGCAGACACGCTTCTGCCCAAGTTGGAGAGGCTATTGAAATAGAAGCTAATTATGAAAATTTGGTTTTGGGACGAAATCGTCTGGACGTTCTGTTCCAGATGAATTCATCCGATCTGGGACGATTTCGTCTGATCGACGACGATATCGTCCAACGGTCAAAACAACTCCTAAAAATGGCATGAAAAATGGGGGAGCGGTTAACGGGCGGTTTCGGGGTTAAAATTCAAATTTTTATCTTTTTACTAAGGGTTTAACTGTGCCAATTTTAGGGTGCTACATTTTGCCCCCTCTTTAGCGAATTTTCTAAAGAAAATGCGTTAAAGATGAGTTCTTTACGCTTTACGAGAAAGCAAAAATTTATTCCATTTTTTAGACGATGATTCTAGGTCGAATCGTACGACTGCTTACTATGGTGCCCCCTCCGTGTTTTTACCCAAATCGAACGTTTGAGGTAAAAGCATGAAAAAGCAAAATTTAAAAAAGTTGTTGTTTTTAAATAAAATTAAAAAAATAGGGTAAAACCCTAATTCATTGTTACTGTTCACTTTTGCTGTTTTAGAGCTCTACAGGCAAAATGGTGGAAATGACACACAGATCGACAGAGGTCCGACGCGGGTTGCGGGTAGGGATCTAAACTTGATGCATTATGTTTTTAATTTGATTTGTGTGATTTTTAATTTGAATTTTGACTATTTTTGGGGCATCACGGCCATTTTTAGGCCATCGACGACGTCGGGATGAAATCGTCCCAATTTCATCGAAATCGTCCCTAGATCTCCGATTTCGTCTAGGGGTGAAATCGATGAAATAGGGGCGATCCCGTCCAACAAGGGGCGATCCCCAAGTTGAGAAATCGGAGACGATTTCATCCTACCAAGGACGATTTGACTTAATTTAGTACGATATCATCCAATAATGGACGATATCATTTTTTTATAAGATGAAATTGATTTAACTGATTTTAATGATTATCTATTAATGATTTTTGTTGTTTTATTGTTTATTTTGTAGAGGGGATTACTAAAAATTTAAGAGTGGAAATACGGGGGGCTCAGAGATGATGTAGCCATGCTCGATCAGGTGGAGCGAGACCGACTATCGGAGGTTGGGCTACAACATGTGGTAGAGATGCCACAAATACCTACAGACATGGGGCTATTGACAGCCCTAGCAGAGAGGTGGTATCCGGGGTCATCCTCTTTGACTACCGATAGGGGAGATGGCTCCCACTCTAGAGGATGTATGGAGGATCTTGAGGATCCCCATACATGGGTGATTGATGACTCCTATGGCCAATCAGGGCCATGCCATGATGCGACTATGTGGAGACCCTAGCTTCACCCTAGAGAAGGGCAGAGTGAACATCGAGACATTGAGGTAGATGCCTGGGGCATCTCGATTGACTCAAGTTTTGGTAGGGGTAGTGGGTGGCCTACTGCTATGCCACCAGAGTGGATGCAGGTTACCATGGCTACTCTCAGATGTGGTCTATGACATGAGAGACCATGGCTATAGGTTTTCTTGGGGCAGCTTTGTACTATGCCACTTGTATAGGATCCTATACGGGGTCGTATACAAGGGAGGTCGATGTCTAGTACTGACATCACTGCTACAAGTTTGGTGTTGGGAGCACATTGCGGTGCGGAGGTCGATAGGGCTTCCACTGATAGGGGTTGATCGAGAGAGACCTCAGGTTTTCTATTGGTGGCTCCAGAGAGGGTCACAATGGTGGATAGATCTGTCGATGTCTCGGAGGTTGCTAGATGACCTCATCCTTGACCAGATCACCTGGAGGCCATGGAGAGAGCATCCAGGGTGGGGAGAGGATGGACAGGAGTTGGCTCACATCAGGCGAGTCTTCTGGCTGAGGATGGAGTGGGGAGAGGTAGAGCTCCACCGCTATGACCAAGTTTTGAGGTAGTTCGGTCTACAATAGGGGATCCCTTCTCTCAGAGACTATGAGTACTCCCGGACTATCTGGGATAACACTACACTGAGCGGGGCTCTAGATATGCAGTGATTCTAGAGTCAGGATGCTGATGATGCCCCCATTCAGCTAATGGATGGGGATGATGTTGGGGTCATAGATGGATATGATGCCTGGTACGTAGGCATCCACCCTCCTCGGATGATGAGGGCATAGGGTCCAATGCATGCTGTGGTGCGATGGATGGGGAGGCGGTGCCAGGCTACCATCGATGCAGCGAGGAGTCATGGAGGGAGGGAGCAGTGATGGTCTCCTCAGGAGAGACGTCGGAGAGCGCCACAGGCTCCGGAGAGACCACAGTAGCCAGAGAGGAGAGAGGAGGGACTCCCTTCTCAGTAGAGGGATAGGCCACCATCACCCGATAAGGGCAAGGGTGTCGAGGTGGGGGAGAGCAACGAGATGGTGGCTCTCCGGGCTGAGAATGCCCGCCTCCGGGCTCAGGTGCAGACACTACAGGATGAGGCTACATGACTCAGGGCTCGGAGTGGAGGGGCGAGCACTCGGGATCTGGCATGGGCTATTGCTCAGACCATGTTCTACCAGGGATTGTACTATCATGTGGTTCCAGAGAACCAGAGGATACCATTGCCAGCCCCCATTACGGAGCCGGTCATGATGGGATCATCGAGGACATCCTCATGATCGACGTCGAGGACCCATGATACAGCATGGACCTCGATGGGACCACCTCCTCCACCCTAGGGCGGGAGAGGAGATGAGGCTGAGAGCTCGAGGGCTTCTCGAGACTAGCTGCTTTTGACTATAGACTATATATTTTTGAGAGGATTGAGTATGCCAGGGTATAGATTGTGGCATACCAATCCGTTTTGATATGATGTACATATATTTATATATATATATATATATGATATTTTGTGATATGACTTGTCCATATGTTTTATGATGCTTTAAATTTTGAATTGTTGATTGATTATTCATGTAATTATGTCGTTGGAAATAGTATAATTTTATGTCATGCTGTAAAATTTAAATGAAATAATCTGATGTAAACAAATTGGTTGTTGTGGTATGATTTGATGAAAAATAAAGGGACTTCTAACAATAATTTCAAAGGACATTGTCGTTGTTATATGACCATTTCATGGAGTCGCCGCTCGCTAGGTCGTCAAGCTAATCCCAGTATAGAAATATTGCTAAAAGTAAAAGAGTGCTTAAGAGACTGTCTTAAGACTTTGTGTTGTGATGATGAAAAATGATGATGGTGATGATTTGTTTTCAGATTTTCATGAAAATATTATGCATGAAATATAAAAAAATATGATTTTTGCTAGGCATAAAATTCCTAAGTGTGATAAAATTTTGAACAATTCCTTAGGAATTATACCATCGTTGCAAAATTGAATGTTGACATAATGAAATGAAATAGAAAAAAGTGTTCATTCTTTTTAAAGCACAATTGTGTAACATAATGATGTAAGCCATATGTTTTTATGAATTAAAATGAATGGGAAATAAAATTAGAACAATGGTTTGCGCTAGGCATAGAATTATAGGTATAGACTTATACCATCATCGTGAAATCCAAAAATAATTTTATTGCATAATTGATTTTTGATTTTGAGATAAACAAAAAATATATAAGATGAGGACTTGCGCTAGGCATAAAATTCCAGTTTAGGTTTTAGGAACTATACCATCGTTGCGGAAGTCGAAAGTATATATAAATGTGACTTTATTGCTAGATTTTTGAACATGTTTTGAAAGAAAATTTTGGATTTTGGAAAAAAATGTATTTAATTATTTTTACACTAAGCAGATGTTCTCAAATAAGAAGATGAAATTATTCCAAAATATTTGCATAAATATTTTAAATTATCTCAAAGACAAAATGTAGATTTATAAGGAACCCTCATGTGCATATGTGAGTTCATTGCCGATCTTGATTTATCATAATGATACAAAATCTCTCAAATACAAATGTGTGTGCAATTGTATTGTTCATTTACCAATTTTGAGCAAGATAATTTGATACAAGTAATTTGAATTAACCAAATAAGTGTTCATTGACCATGATTTATATGCATGTAACCGTACCAGACTACTATGTAAGTCGGGTCATCAAGAGCTAGCTGATCCATAAGCGAACATAGGTCTGTACAAAAGAAGGTCGCTAATGTGACAGACATATCACCATGCTAGGAGTTACCCAAGGCCAAGCGGGTTGGGCACAAACCACCTGTTATGGGGCTTACCTCACGGTTTTTGAATAATTGAGAATTCCAGGGATTCAAGCTCATTCACCCTTCTTTTCTTTTCAAGGGGTAGGGAAAGGGATTTATTGCATTTTGCTTTTTCTTTTCTCTTTCTCTTTTTTTTTTTTTTGTATTTTTTCTTGGAACTGAGATAATGCTGAAATATTGCTGCGATGGTACAAAATGATATTTTTCTTTTTCTCATTTTCTTTGACTTTTCTTTTTCTTCCTATACTAGGGATACTTGCTCGGATTGGTCTGTAGAGCAAGGGATTTTTATTCTGGGCAGGGGTGAGCTTGTCCTTTTGTCAATTCTCAAAGATTCTAGACCATGTGCATGATAGGATAGCAGGGAAACTTTTCGCTCAAGAAACCACTTCTACTATGTAGCATCATATTGAATTTGCAATGAAATCATTTTAATGTGAAAAGATATACTTGGTTCAAGTAAATAACAAGATCAATTCTCTATGCTCAAAACTTTATTTAATTCAACTGTGGACTTTGATATAAGAGAGATTAATAATCATACCAAATAAAATCAAGATATTTATTCATGTGAGTGTGAAAGTGCGGGATTCCAAATAAATGCTAATTTATCCAAAATAATTGAAAATATAACTGCAATACTTCAAGAATTGACAGGTGCAAAAATAAAAGATGTTTTTTGAAGATTTTGATGATTTTGATGTTTTTTATATTTTGATTTTGATTTATGAATTGAGAAGATACACAATATGATTGTTTTTGAAATTTTTATATGAATTTACTAAAATGAGACAAGATGTACAATATATACAATGATGAAATTACCAGAATTATGCATAATAGCGCTTAAGATGCATAATGTTCATAGGTTCTTTAAGATCTTTACCATCTAAGGTAGCTAATCTGTATGCTCCCGATCCAAATTTAGCAGTGATGATATATGGCCCAAGCCAGTTAGGTTCAAATTTACCTTTAAGGTCTTTAGTTGCATTAGTATTTTTTTATTTTCTTTTAAGATGATGTCATCGATCTCAAAGGATCGATGATGAACTTTCTTAAGATATGCTCGTTTGAGCTTGTTCTGGTAGGCTCGAAGATGCTCCAAAGCATTGATGCACTTCTCATCTAGGAGTTCCAACTGACTAAATCTGCCAGCATGATATTCATCTCCTACTTCAGTATCTTGAAGTAGCAGAGCCAAAGAAGGAACTTCTAATTCAAAGGGAAAAATAGCTTTAGTGCCATAAACCAAAACAAAAGGTGAAGTGCCCGTGGGAGTATGAACGCTAGTTCGATAAGCCCACAAAGCAGGATATAATTGAATGTGCCAATCTCGACCAGATTTATTGACCAGTATTTTGAGGATTTTAATTAATGTTTTATTAGATGCTTCTGCTTGGCCATTACCCTGAGGATAATAGGGAGTGGACCAACGATGTTGAATTTTATATTTTTGACATAGTTTCTTTACATATTTATTTTTGAAACAAGTTCCATTATCCGAGATGAGATTTGCAGGAATTCCGAACCTACAAATAATTTGATTGAAAATAAATTTGGAAACTTGGGTTCCAGTGCAAGAAGCTAAGGGCATAGCTTCAACCCACTTCATGAAATACTCGGTGGCGGTTATGATGAATTTGTGTCCATCAGATGACACAGGATTGATTTTTCCAATGATGTCTAAGCCCCATTTTGAAAAGGGCCAAGGAGATGAAATAGCCTATAGTTCTTGTGCAGGCGCATGGACAAGGTCAGCATGTTTCTGGCACTTGTCGCAATGGCGCACGTAATCATGTGCATCATTCTCCATGGTAGGCCAAAAATATCCTATCCTAAGGAGCTTCTTAGCAATGGCGCTACCACTAAAGTGTCCCCCACAAGATCCATCATGGGCTTCACTCAAAGCTGATCTAGATTCTTCTAGATTCAAACATCTCAGTAGGATACCTTCAAAAGATCTCCTATATAATGTATTGCCAATTATTACGAAGTGACTTGCTCGTCTACGTAATAACCGATGCTGGTTTCTATTAAAACCTTCAGGGAAGGTCCCATTTTGAAGAAAATTGAATATATCAGTGTACCAAAGTTCAGGAGTAGTTTCGTTGATTAGAAACACATCCAAAGGTTCTAAGCATGATTTATTTGAAGTGGGTTCCTAGAGTCGATGAATAATGATGGTAGCATATTCGTCATCTAACTCCAAGGGTAAAAGAGATGCAATTGCAGCCATAGCGTCAACCGCACGATTATTAGTTCTAGGAATAGCTTCCAAGGTAACTTGATCAAATAAAGATATTAATTGTAATACATATGCTTTATATGGATGCAATTTATCATCTCTGGTCTGATAAACATCATTAATTTGATTTATAACAAGTTGAGAATCATCGAAAACTAATAGATTTTTAATTTTTAGTGCCAAGGCAGCTCGTAAGCCAAGGATTAGAGCCTCATATTCAGCAGTGTTATTAGTACAAGCAAACGTTAATTTAAAGGATAGAGGTATAAGATGTTTCTATGGAGATATTAGAATAATACCTGCACCAGCCCCACTCATGCATCGGGCTCCATCAAAGTATAAGGACCATTGCTCTGGATGGTCTGCCTCTAGTTTAAGGCATTCATCAGGAAACTCAATGATGAGGGGATGGGTAGACTCTAAGGGTGCAACAGACTAATTGATCTGCTATGATTTGACCCTTAACGAGACTTCTGTCCTATAAACATGAGTTCAAACTCGCTTAGAGCAAGAACCCACTTTGTTGTGCGACCAGATAAATAAGGTCGACTCATGAGATACCGCAAAGGATCGAATTTAGCAATAACATATGTTTTTTGACTGAGCATATAGTGGCATAGTTTCTGTGTAGAAAATACGACTGCTAGACATAACTTTTCTAATGTTGTGTAGCGGGTTTCATAACTGATTAATGTTCTGCTAATGTAATAATTGGCACGCTCTCTTTTCTCATCATCCAATTGAGCTAACATAGCTCCTAAGGCAAAATCTAAAGCAAAAATATACAAGATAAATGGGCGATTAGGTCTAGGTGGTGAAAGCACAGGTGGGTTAAGAAGATATTGTTTGAGGAGTTCAAATGCTTCTTGACATTCATTGTCCCAATGGAAAGAGACATCCTTCTTAAGAAGCTTAAGAAAGGGTCCAGTTTTATCCGCCAGCTTATCGATGAAGCGACGGATAGCTTGAAGCTTACCTTGTAAACTCCGTAATTCAGATATATTTGTAGGTGCGGGCATATCAGTGATAGCCGTAATCTTGAGAGGGTCAATTTTGATGCCACGTAAAGAAACTATAACCCCCAATAATTTACCGGACTTAACTCCGAATATACATTTGGTTGGATTCAATCGGATAAGATATTCCCTTAACCGATCAAATACTTTTCTCAAGTCATCTAAATGGTCATCTTCTTTAATAGAACGAGCTATAATGTCATCTACATAATCATGTAGTATATCATGCATCATATCATGAAAGATATAAGTCATGGCTCGTTGATATGTTGCACCTGCATTCTTCAAACCAAATGGCATCACTTTCCAACAAAAGGTCCCCCAAGGGGTAATAAAGGTTGTTTTAGCCTGATCTTCAGGAGCTATCCTGATCTGATTATAACCAAAAAATCCATCCATTAAGGATATCATTCCACTCCCAGCAGTAAAATCAATGATCTGATCCATATTGGGAAGAGGAAAATCATCTTTAGGGCATGCAACATTAATATCTCTAAAGTCTGTGCAAACCCTAACTTTGGTAGCTTCTTTCTTAGTTACTGGAACTACATTCGAGATCCATTCAACATAATCAATGGCTTGTATAAAAATAACATTCAGGAGTTTTTCTAACTCCCCTTTGACTAGTAAGGCCACTTTAGGATGCATTTTTCTAAGTTTCTGTTTAACAGGTTTAGCATCCGGATGGACTACTAGGTGATGCATAACTACAGAAGGGTCTAAACCTGGCATATCTTCATATGTCCAAGCAAAGACATCTTCATATTCTTTAAGAAATGCAATGTATTTATCCTATTTTTCTTGACTCAATTCTGATCCAATGTTGATTATGTGAGGATTATCCTCGGTTCCAATGTTAATTTTTATGACATTTTCTACTTCCATGTGTAGATCTTTCTCAAAATTAGGTGGGGCGGGTGAAATACCCAATTCTTGTAATTCTGCCAAGGTTAGCTTGGATAATTCATCTTGAGGAGTCGTGGCCTCAAGCTGGGCTATACTAGGTATAGAGCCATCAAAATAAAATTCATTATGTAATAATTCCTCAATGGAGACATCATGGAAGATATCTCCCTCCAACTCATCATCGGATTCAGCGATCATCTCAGGGTAAGCTATAGATAGCATATTACATGTAAATGGCTTATTCATTAAATGCAAAGCATCATGCTCATCCAAATAATCTTGATAACATATGAGATGGTCATCATCCTCAAATGGGAAGGGCTGACCCTTACTAGGAAATAGGCCCACACCACATCGGGTAGGCCACGGCTCTACCTCAAAGGGTTCTTTCATACCATTTTGGAAAGGTCCTAAACCTTTCCCTTTATATCCCAATTTAAGCATTATAGATTTGGCTTTAACATACTCATTAGTAAAATAACATCGAGCATATCCATCATAATGAGTCTTGATGTTTCTGGGTATTCTACCCCAGTCATATCCCTTATAAATAAAAGCACAGCTCCCGACTTGGTAAGTACTTCCCATAGGCTGTGGGAGGCCCAAGGTATGAGGAGATGGTGGCAAATTATTTAAAATAAGGGAATCTTGCATAGAAGCATTCATTTTCTCTGATATAAGAATTTTAGATAAATCGGGTAAGAGCTCGTCAGTAAGAGCATAAGAGGTAGAAGGAACATTTCCTACATCTTCTGATGCGGAAACTATGCCTTTGGTGGATGTAGATTTTGTAGAGATGTCGATGGATGGGTCTATTATAGGTATAGAAGTTATAGGAGTAGAACAAGAGGCATTGGTTGTGGGATTAGGATCTTTCTGAGGTCCTAATGTGGTTTGTTTAGAGGATGGTTGAGTTGTATGTAGGGGTGGAACTGATGGAGAAGAAGTAGATGACATTGTGGGTGTGTGTTTCACACGTTTAGATGGATAATGAGAATTAGGATGTGTGGATGACAGAGCAGGGCAAAATTGAACTCCAACAGGTTCTGCCAAAGCACACATATCAAAGGGTCTAGGATCACCATGAATGGTAACCAACTGATTCTTAAATTCGAATTTAACACATTGATGTAAAGTTGAGGGAACGGCTCGCATCACGTTGATCCAAGGGTGACCCAAGAGTATATTGTATGATGCAGGGCAATGTACAATAAACACGGTCGTATCCAAGGTTCTCGGACCAACCTGCAATGGGATGGTAATAACTCCACACGTTTCTTGTGTTTCGTCATTGAAGGCTTTTATGATCATATCAGTTCTTTTCATTTCATCACTTCTAAACCCAAATATTTGGTAGAAGTCAAAAGTGCAGATGTTTAAAGATGAACCATTATCAATCAAGACTCGTTTAACTGCTACATCTCCAATTAAGGCAGTAATATATAAGGGGTTATCCTTATGTAAACTATGTTGCGGTATGTCTCTATCTCGAAAGTCAATACAATCAACTTCACGAGTTATTATAGTATTAGCCATGGCTTCAGGTTGAATGTCTTGTGGTACCATCATCTGGCTTAATGTGAGCATTAATTCATCTCTATGTGTAGGAGAAGATCTTAAAAGGTCCAAAAGAGAAATTCTAGCTGTAATATTTGATAGTTGCTCATTAATATTATAAGGAGGTTTAGGTTGAACATTAGGTGCATGATTCCCTTTATTAGGAACCTTCAAAACAAATGGAGTTGATCCATCATTCTGCATTTGATCTTGTTGAGAGTTTTGAGCCTGTTGTCTAGTAACAACTCCGATGGTACCCACAATATTATTCTGCGGATGATGAATGGGTCTTGGTCTAGCATTTATGGCTTGCTCATTAGAAAGTAATTGGTGAGAGGATGGTCTAGTAGTGACTCTTCTTGGAAATGGTTCTTCTGGAACCATATAACTTGTGATAGGGAGAATAGGATCTGATTCATCTTCAGAACTATTCGATTGATTTGATGTGATTTCCATATCACTCTCAGTCTCATATTCTGTATCACTAAGATCAGGTGTCCAAATATTATGTAGAGGCCTGGTCGTAACCATGGATAAGGTTGTGTCAAATATTTCCAAATCATGAACAGGTAAATGCCCACTAATAGTCCCTACATATCGGGTAGGAGGGGGAACATTATGATGTTCAATTTGATTAGCCACTTCCTTGCCATGTTTTGGTAAAGGATGTTGAAATATGTCCAATGACTGATTGGCATTCTGATTCTGGTTTTGGGGGATGTTCTTTTGAGCATTATTAGGAGGATTTTGCTTAGGTTGAAAGGCTTGCACCTCCATCTCATTGTTATCAATTAAGTCCTGTATTTTATGTTTTAATATTTTACAAGAGTTGGTAGTGTGTCCAGGTCCTCTATGGAAGTCACAATGTAAATCAGCTCTGTATCCGGGTATAGTTGGATCAGGTTCCTGGATATTTGGTAATTGAATCAAACCTCATTCTAATAATTGTGGTAGAATGGTTGATAAAGGTTGATTTAACCTAGTAAATTCTCGAGGAGGTTTATCGGGAGGTTTCAGTATAAACTTCTCCGTTGTCTTCACAGCATTAATAGTAGCAATATTTCTACTATCAGTGACTCCATCACCCACAACTTGTTTATTTTTATATTGATTTCTGGATGTTTTCTCATCATCTTTCTTTTTAAGTTGACCTCTCCTAATGAGAGCATCTTCCACTCTTCGGGCTAAGTCTATAGCCTGATCGAAGGTGGTCAAGGTAGCAGTTGATAACTCGTAGGATAGTTGGTCTTGTAAATTATTAATAAAGATGTCCAACATCTCCCTATAAGGTAACACAAAGTGCAATTTTCCTATCAACTGTCTCCACCTAGCTAGGAAATCAGCAAAACATTCATCTTTGTCTTGTTTTAAGTTGTACAAGTCTTTAATGGTCACATGCCTTTCGATGTAGGCACTAAATTGATGAACAAAAGACTCGGTTGTTTCTTCGAAATTCCTCAAAGAATTAGTGGGTAATTGATAATACCACTCTAATGCCATTCCTCCTAAACTTTTTGGGAACATTTTTAGCAATAATAAGTCATCATGTGATATATCATGACATGCTATCCTAAACATACGAAGATGCTCTATGGGATCTTCCGTTCCTTTATATATGGGCAGGATAGGCATAGGAAAATGTTTAGGATACGGTTGTGCTACAACTATAGGATCTAAAGGCTGACTACACATCTCTCGATAATTGTACGAGGGACGGTAGGGATCTATCTGGTCCATGCGGGAAACTAACTGTTTCACCATGGTTTCAAGATTACTAGTTTGTCCACCATATTGGTTCGGTGGGACATAGGTATGGGATTTATGAGTGTATGATGGTGTGACATAAGGATTAGATGCTATATTGCTATTATGTAAAGTGTTGGTAGGAAGAGTATTATGAAGGAGATTTGTAGTAGTATTATGTTGTATCCCAGATTGTTGGTAATTGGTGTTTGGTTTTGTTTTGGGCTTTTGTTGATTTGAGGTATGTTGCTCAATAGTTTGGCGAAATAGAGCAGTAAATGATGGTTTCTTTTGTGCGGGAATAACCCTAGGCTTGCTAACAAGCACTTTAGATGGTTGGGTAAGCTGTTGTTGTTGCATGTTCTGGATTATAGCGGCCATATCCAAATTGGATGGTCCAGCTTGATCACTTTCTTGATCAACAAAGGACAAGGGATTAGTGCGTGTGTGAAATACTTCTTCTAGGGTTGCTTGAGTGTCACTAATTCGATCCTTGTCCATATGGACTGCTCTATTAAGAACACCAATATTAGTATTGATGAACTTCCAGAATTGTTCCATGTTCTCAAAAGTAACAGCTCCTCCCGGAGACATTTTAGGGGATGAGGATCCTTCCTCTCTAATAATTTCTTCATGTTCATTTCCTATAACAAGCTCTTCTTCTTGCTGGTCTAGGGTTCCTTCTTCCGAAACTTGATCTTCAGGAAGGACATCTGGGTTATTTAATGGTTTTCCTAACCAATCTTCTTCTTCTTCAGTCTGTTTTCCATTCCTAAGTCTAGGCATTGTGCTTAAACTTAGATTTCAGCAAATATATATACTTGTATATATATATGCGATAGGGTTGAGAGGTATATATTTTAACTATATACCTACTATAATACTTAAAAGGGAAATGTTTTTTTTTTTTTGTTTATATGTTTTTTTTTTGTATTATTATTTCACAAGTATAAAAATAACAAACAACATGCTAGTTGCAAGAAATAACAATAATAAAAAGAATAACTTAGTTTTCTATAAATAGTTTATGGATATCGTTGATAGGATCAAGTTCATCAAGAGTCATGAAATGCTCCTCTTCAAATTGGAAGTGGTTTTTCAAGAACTTGACAAAGTGTGCTATGGTAATATGATCTACTTCAGATTCTGACTTATAAAAATAAAGTTCATGGCAATATTCTCGATACAACACAGCTCTAGGAATTCTATTCCATATTTTTCTATCCGTAAGAATGACTTCTTGATCCTCTATACGAGATAGAAACTTATGTACTACAACTGCGTTCTCAAGGTATTCCTCAAAGGTGTACAATTCTGAAGACACAAGTGCTCTTTTATCTGCTAACCACCTATGGCAAGCTCTCTGAAGTTCATGGTACAAAGTCACCTGATCGGGATCCAGGATTCTATCTAGGACAAACCTCTTAATTTGCCTAAGTTCTGCAGATCTAGATTCAATAATACCCAATCTCCTATCAAGTTCATCCCACAAAGGTTGGACTCTATTTGTTTGAGGTACTCTAAGCACAAAAGTAATCTCTATGGTTGTTAATTGATTTTCAACATTTATGGTGACAACTCGTCTTTTATTATAATCTACCATCTAAGTCTGATATGCAATTTTAACAATTTTCTAATGATTCTAGATGTTCTTAATAATGCATTTATATTTATATTTATATTTATATTTTTGTTTTCAAAAGGCTTTTAGTTTCACGTCGGGTTCACCAAAATGTACTGACCCAAATTTTTTGCACCCTTACCTTCAGGCTATAGGATCCATGCCCGGAAGGGGGATGCGAGAAGGATGGGACAATACCTCGGACTGAGAGGCCCTTTGAAGGTCGCGCCTCTCGGGGGAGGGGTATAAGGGTGAATTTTTGATGGATGGTGGGGTTCACCAGGAAACTTTGAGTGGCAGTTTCCATGCCTAGGTTGAGAATGGGTTTGATGTGTTCATTTTATACTCAATCATTCATATTCCTAGGTTGGCCAAAATGAATCTAAGCTATTCTATATGAAGATGCCGATTTATATGAATACAAAAAGCATGAATGAATCCTAAATACAAGGAATATGTTAAATGAGAAAGAATGCACCTGATTTCGGATGTCTGATGAAGATTCTGAAGCTTGTAGGAGTCCAGATCATCCCGAATATGATAGGATCATCTACAATTGTACAGAATCATCCCAGATCATAGGCGATCATCTGAGATCAGACAAGATCATCGTCGATCTGATGAATTCATCAGACAAATTCGTCAGAAACCTGCAATCACAGAAATAGACACCAAAAACCAAAAATGCAACTGCAAGAATAATGCAAAATGATAGAAATGAGAGTATAAATGCTTAACTGATAAATCTAGATAGCAGATTAAAGGAAATGCATTGTTTTAATAACTTATTTTAACTTTATCATGCATTTATGCTAAATGAGGTGAACTCCAGGATGCAGAATGAAAATAATCAAGCTAATGCATAGTAAAATAAGGAAGGAAGATGAGAAATGCAAACTCAGGGCTCTGATTGCCCCCAATCTGAACTACAATCGAGATCACCTCCAATCGTACGAGATCATCACCGATCTGCGACAGGATCATCCGAAATCATGTGGAATCACCTACGACGATCCGAGCTTCCTCCAGCTGAAGCACAGTGAAAACCTGCAATGAAAACTTAAAACTACGAGTGCAAACAATGGTGGATAGGACGTCTTAACACAACAAAGCTAAATGGTAGGGAAAATCAACCAGGGAGAGAGTCAGGAGGAGAGCCAGGGGGATAAACTGAGAAAATCCTAGTTTATATAGGATTAGGGGGAGGTTAGGAGGTTGGGGATCATCCCAATCTGGGAGATCTCCAATGGAGGAATCTCCAACTGCGTAGACACGCTTCTGCCCAAGTTGGAGAGGTCTGTTGAAACAGAAGCTAATTATGAAAATTTGGTTTTGGGACGAAATCGTCCGGACGTTCTGTTCCAGACGAATTCGTCCGATCCGGGACGATTTCGTCTGATCGGCGACGATATCGTCCAACGGTCAAAACAACTCCTAAAAATGGCACGAAAAATGGGGGGAGCGGTTAACGGGCGGTTTCGGGGTTAAAATTCAAATTTTTATCTTTTTACTAAGGGTTTAACTGCACCAATTTTAGGGTGCTACACTTTGATCTATTGAAATGTTCTTTTTGAATGCTTCTACTTGTTTAAAAATCAATGGTTGTTAATATTCACTCTTTGACCTCTTTAGATCCATTAGGTAAAGGTACCCCCTTGCTTTTACCCTTAATGTTTTGGCTACTTAGGGCCTTGGATATCTTTCGATCAATGTTGTGTCCTAAGGAAGAGTGAAATAAATTGTTCTTCCTGACTCTTCTCAATAGCTGGTCAATGGCCATTTTGTATGACTCCTTCCTAATGCTTTCTAAAGAAGAAAGCACCATTGATAACGCATTACAATGCCTTGACATATTTTGTGAAGCCTTAGGGTCTAGTATCCAATGGAAAAAAACCCAATGCTATAGACAATATTTTTTACCCAAGCTTGGCTGGTTATGTCGCTTTCAGTGGAAATGAATACAACATAGGGCAAGGTTATGCATAAGGGGTCGGCCCTAAAATATATTTATAAAAATTTGGCGAATCGATTTCAAAATCCAAGTGAATAGTTTCGAAACACATGTAGAAGGTTCACTATTATTAGGGGCAATGTTGAAAATTTAAACTTAAAATGGTCAAATTATTATAAAATTGGGGCGAATCGACCAAAAAATAAATTTACACCTAGAAATTTTTGGCTAATGGACCCTGATCAAGGGTCCCAAATATTAGCCAATTCCAAATTTTGAAAATCCTAAATTTAGCCAATTTTGTGAAAATAGCCACTATGCATAACCTTAACATAGGAAAAAGTTTCATTTTTTGGGCATTTCCTTTGCGTTTCAATATTCTTCTTCTATGATGTGGTAATATGTTATAGAAAAAGTGGAGAGTAAGTTTCACAAATGGATTTCTAAATCTCTATCACTTGCTGGTAAGTTTTAGGTCTATTCTAAAATATTAGTTGTCACTCATGTATACTACTGGTCCTATTGGGCTCCATCCAAAGTGCCATACCAAAAGTTGGAGAAGATCCTCCAAGATTTTTTGTGGGCCTCGATAAATAGAAAATTCTTTCACCAGGTTTCTTGGGAATTTTGTTTCCTTCCAAGGGCCTTTGGGGGTTTGGGACTTCTTGATACCTAGAGACAATGAATAGCTCTATGTTCTAAATGGGTTATTATATTTGTGTAGGACAATGAATATTAGAATGTGTTGCTTCATTGTATCTCCTTAGGTGTCCCTTATGGACAAAAATCATGAAAGGGCCTTGGTTTACCCTCTCTTTTGATTATGAAAGTGCCTATTCAAATCCAAGGTACCTTTATAACCAAAAGTATTTGTAGGGCTTAGGAGACCCTCAAACCTTGGCTCTAATGCATCTGTATCAGCTTACAATCTAGCTTATCAATGAATAGCCTCGCTTTGGTGGTCCCCTATCATAACATATTTAGAACATATTTTAGCCAATATTCCCTAGGTGAAGGCTCTTTATTTTTCATAAGACGTAAAGGTCATTTCTAATATTTTCTCTAGTTGTACTATATATTGGCTCTCTTGCCCTAAAGCTAAAACCTAGTTTAGTCTATTAGAGCATGATAGGGAGACCTTTTATACTATTCAAGAACCAATCCTATATGGCATTGCTTCATAAAATTGGAGTGCACACTTCACGCCCATGGTAGAAATATTGGAAATGGTATTCAAACACCCCTTTCAAAATTTACAATCCAAAAAATGAGTATTAACGGCTTTCTTCCATCTTCCAATGGTTCCTATGCTCAACGCTCACTGGCACCTTTTATCCTCTCCAAAGGTCTAGAAAAATATATTTTCCACTATTTGAGACCCCACTTTGAAGCCCAAATTAGCATACTTCTCTTGGTTCCTACTTTTCCAAGGCCTATTTAATTGGGAATAATTAGTTCATCTGGGGTTAAGAAACCCTGAAGAACACAAGCTTATACTGAGAGGGGGGGTGAACAATATAAGACCAAATTTTACTTTTCTTTCCAAATGATAAAAACAATAATATCAATGCAATAAAATAAACAATAGACAAATAATCACACATGTGAAAGACAGAGATTTAACGTGGTTCACCCAATGTGGGTTACATCCATGGAGAAAATATTTCTTCTAAATTTTCTCAGCAAATATATTGGGAACCAAATTCCTATTACAATGTTTATGGACCTCTGTCCAAAGAATATCTCAATCTCCAATGCTCTAATTTGTGGATCTCTCTCCATAGGAGAACTCTATCCCCTTTGCTCTAGTTTGTGGATCTCTATCCATAGTAGAACTCTATCCCCTCTGCTCTAGTTTGTGGATATCTCTCCATAGGAGACAATTTTCCCTTCAACTTATTCTTGGACGTCTATCCACAAGAGAACAATATCTTCTCAACTGATTCATGGACCTTTATACATTAGAGAACTTTATCCCTTATCTGTCTCATGGATCTCTATCCATAGGAGACTCCTCTCCTTTCTGCTTTGGACAACTCCAAAGAATTCTCACTGCTCAACTCAAAACTACCTCAAGCCTTCACATAAGACCTGCTCTAACTCTAATCAAATATGTTCCAAGCCTTCTCCTAAGGCCTGCTCAAACTTTGCTCAAATTTTTTCCAAGCCTTCATCTAAGTCCTTCTCTAACTCTTCTCAAACCTACACCAAACCTCATTACAAGGTTAGAACAAGTCTATCTCAAATTTACTCTATATATCTACCCAAATATGCACCAAACCTCGTTAAAATGTTAGCACAAATCTTCTCCAACTCTCCTCACAAATTTATCTTAATGTTGTTTCAATTCTTCACAATACTTGCTCAAATCTACCTCAAAGCTTCTCCAAGTCTTCTCACAAGACTTGCTCAAATATTTCTCAAAGCTGCTCACATATCTTGCTCATATATTTCCAAATATTGCATACAAATAAATGCTTATATCTCTTTCAGAAATGTTTTCTTCAAACAAATATATTATACTCAAAATTCTTTTAACCTCTAGAACATATAGAGAATGATATGTACTATCAAATACCCAATATGTTCTTTACATTCACAAATCTTGCTTTCATCTAATCCAATCTCTACCTCTTGCAAAATCCCTTTCAATAAAATCAAACTGGTGTACAACTTTGCTTTACTAATATGATTTCTAACACTTGCACATTCACTTTCAATATCACTCAAACCAATGCCAAAGAGCTTCACAATTCCACTCAAACAATGAAGCACAATTTGTTCACAAACCCTAACACAAGTGTTTCCAATATCATTCAACAATGGAGTTCAATAAATGAATCACAAAATCTATCTCAAATATTTCCAACAATGCACATGAACTTAATCCTTATATCTCCTCCTTATAACATCAAAAATATACCCAACTAAACACCTCAAATAGTGAGTAATGTCCTCATACCTCTTAGTTTACTTTGATGAAGAAATGTCCTTAAGAACATGTCTCACAAACAATCAATATTTCTTGTGCCACTTCAAGGGTTAGATAGCAAAGTACTTTCTCAAAACATCCACATGAAATTTCCTCTCAAAAGGATGTGGACAATGAAATATGAAAATGATGCTATAATTCCCTTATTTTGTTCTAAAAAATAAAGCATTAATACTCAAAAAAAACTCTCTTATTTTCTTTTCACCATGCAAGAATTTTTTTTTGGAAAATAATTTGAAAAAACTTGTATTAAAACAAAGATCATTTACAAGTTGGGATGAGACTTTTCCCAACCTTAGTCAGAGAGAACACATGTTTACAACAGTAAAAGAAGATTTGCATTGGAGCCAAATCTCTTAAACCATATTTCTACAATGACTGTTCACCTGTTTACAACTATAAAAGAAGATCTACATTGAAACATAAATCTCCTAAATAGTATTTCTGGAATGGTTATCCAAATTAGCTAAGCACTCGGATTTGCTCACCAACCTGCCTAATCATCTCATACTCAATAGCCATGTCACTGTGCCACTGAACCCCTACCTCCTTCTCAGTACCCATCTTAGCTAGGAAGTTTGCCACTTTATTTATATCTCTACTCACATAAACTGGAATCACATCATCTATTTCCCTCTATAATTCCTTAATTATAGTGACAATAATCTTCAACCTCCATGTTTTCAAAGCAAAGATCCTCATGCAATCTAGAGCTCCAACCATTATTTGAGAATCTGATTCTAGGATTATCCTTCTATGACATTGTTTTACTACCCAAATAGAAGTAGATTTGATAGCTAAGGCTTCTGCTTCATTGTTTGTGGCTCTTCCCAAGCCTTGCAATTCCCAATAGAGCATTGTTCCAACATGATTCCGTCAAATCACTCCAATTCCAGCTCTACCCGGATTGCCTTTTGCAGCTCCATCAGTATTAATTTTAATCCAACCTTCTAGGGGTGGTTTCCAACTAGCTATGTCATGTCCCTCTTGCACTTCAACTTCCTTCTCCATTGCCCCAATAACAACCTGATTTTCCTCTTTAGCATAGACTGCCACGCTTTCGTGACTTTGCTCCAAATGACCTGCCAAACTCCATCTAAAGAAGAAAAAGTTTCTCTAAAAATTCTAGCATTTCTCTCCAACCACACTTGCCACCAAATAAATTTTAATCCAAGCTCCCAACCAATACAAAGAGCTTTAGATTTAAATCTAACCCTCTTCCATCTTTCCCAAATATTAATCCGATTCAAATCACCATTAACTTGAATTTTATAATATAAAAACCATCTCTCCCAAATCTGGCGCGTGAATGGGCACTAAAACATCAAGTGATCAGATGTTCCCTCGCTCTTGTAGCATAAAACACATTGAGATGGACCAATGATTCCCCCGCATCTGATATTATCAAAAGTAAGAATTCCATTATGCATGAACTGCCAGGCAAAAAAGTTAACTTTCGACAAACCCTTGGACTGCCAAATCTTTCTCCAATCCTCAACCTGATATGTATGAGGAGGCTCTAGAAGGATCTTATCATATCCATCCTTCACTGTGTAGAAACCAAGGCTCCCATAGCCCCAAGCTAATTCATCCTCCTCGTCTCTACCTATTAGAAATATTTCTGCCAATATTTTAGTCATGATGGGTGTCAAATCTAGAGGGATTGAAATTGGCCACTCATCCAACTTCTTCAACTGCTTAAACTTATAATCCCCCAACTGACTAGTGTTGAAATAACTTTCAATTTGGACACATCCCTTGGTTTCTATGGTTGTTTTTATTGGTTGCAAATCAAGAAATTCAACAATGATATGTGGGCATTGATCCCATGAATCTATCCAAAACCGTGCCTTCTCCCCTCTCCCCACTTTCCAAAAAAATATATCTTTTAATACCTGAGACCCTAACTTGAGAGCCTGCCACACTAAAGATCCATTACCATCCAAAGGGAAATGACCCACCTCATTTGGGTTTACATGTCCCAAATATTTACTAGTTAAGATTCTACTGAATAAAGAATTTGGTTGGGAAATCCACCTCCAGTAAAGATTTATTATTTAACTTTGATCTTCTTAGTCCCAAACCTCCTTTTACCTTGGGTTGGCTTACTTTATCCTAACCTACTAAGGCCCATTTCCTCTCTCCTTTTACTCCTTCCCATAAAAATTTTCTAGCCATCTTGTCCAACTCTTTCCATATGGTATGTGGGGTAGCAAGGATAGAAAATTTATAAATTGGCATGGCCTGAATGACTGATTGTAAAAAATTTAATCTACCCCCATAGCTTAACCATTTGTGATACCAATGATTAATTCTATCCTTGATACAATCCAAAATATTCCTCCAGATATCTATTTTTAGTTTTTTAAAATGCAAAGGGACCCCCAAGTATACCACTGGGAGATAAGTCCTTGTGAATCTCAAGATCTCTAAAATTTTGTCCTGAATCCTTTGATCAAGATTGAAAAAGACCACTTTGGATTTTTTATCATTGATGACTTGGTTTGTAGCCCTAAGGTAGACATTAAGTGTATCTCTAATCATTCTTACTTCCATGAAGTTGGCCACTCCCACCAATCCCGTGTCATCCACAAACTGTAGGTGAGTCAAAACTTCCTCACCCACCTTGATACCTATTAGCAAACCTTTTTGTCTTCTCCTCAAGATTATTCTACCCAATCCTTTAGTCAATATGAGAAAAATATAGGGAGAGCAAGTATCTCCTTGACGAAGGCCTCGAGTAGCTCCAAATGGTTGTGATGGAAGACCCTTGATTAACACTGAGTATGTCGGAGTAGAAACACAACTCATGACCCATTCTATCCAATCCTGAGAGAAACCAAATGTTGCCATCATCTTTGACAAGAAGCTCCACTCCACACTATCATAAGCCTTTGACATATCTAATTTTATGAACATTCCTCTATTACCAAATTTTTGCATTGAATGGATTGCCTCCTAAGCTATAACCACACCATCCAAGATCTGCCTACTCTCTACAAAACCCTCTTGCTCTAAGGAGATAATGTTATGTAGAAGAGGTTTTAGCCGCTCAGCCATTACCTTTGTGATTATTTTATATATGACATTGCATAAGGCAATAGGTCTATAATCTGAAATATGTACCCCCTCCTCCCCTTTTGGAATTAAGGTAATGAAAGTATGATTTAATGCTTTAAACATTCTTTTACTACCTTTGGACTCCTCTATAACAGCCATTATATCCTCCTCCAAGTTATCCCAAAAGGCCTAAAAAAACTCAATTGGAAATCCATCTGGACCTGGTATTTTTCCGGTGCTCATTCCAAAGACTACATTCTTCAGTTCCTCTCTATCAATGGGTTTAAGTAGGGTCTAATTTTCTTCTTCAGATATAACAGAGGGTATGACAACAATAACTTCTTTTTGAGCCTCTTCATCTTGCACCATACTTTCCTTAAATAGTTTATAAAAATAATCCATTGAATGGAAATGCATACCTGGAATTGTATCAAAGGAGTGTTTGTTCTCATCTTGAAGAGCTTCCATGTTGTTCATCTATCTCCTAGCACAAGCATTCCGATGGAAAAATTTGGTATTTTTATCACCTTCTAATAACCAAGTGGTTCTTGCTCTCTATTTCCAGTAGGTCTCCTCTTGGTTTTCAATGTCCTCAACCGCTTTACGCAATGCATCATCCTCTTCTTTGAGCTGCTCTGTAATTGTTCCTTCCCTAAAGTGTTTTTGAACCTCATCCCATCTGGCCACCAATGGAGCTCTTTGGACCTGGAAGTCTGTCTTGTTAGCTCGCCTCCATTGTTTCAGTTGATCTTTGACATAATGAAGTTGTTTGTGGAATCTAAACATTGATGTCCCATATGATGGGCGACCTTCTTCCCACCACTGTGGAATTTTCTTTTGAAGTTCCTCTTTTTGTAACCAAAAGTTTTCAAATTTAAATGGTTTGTGATGTTGCACTATCTTGATCCCTCCTTCCAACAAAATGGGAAAGTGATCTGAAACTAGACCCTCCAAAATCTGAAATTTTATATTCCATTTTACAAATGCCTCCTCTGAAACCAAAAAATGGTCTAACTTCACCTTCTTGCTATGTGGCTCCCTCCTCTTATTAGTCCAAGTATAGTTGGTTCCAGGGCATTTAATATCCACCAAGTGTAATGCCTGGACTTGGGCAATCATAAGTCGATCCCTTGGGTCCAAAATTGGGGTTCCCCCTTCCTAATATCTAGAGGATAATTTAGCATTAAAATACCTAGTAATAATCCAGTTTAAATCTTCTCTTGAGACTCTCATGTTATGCATAACTTTCCATTGATGCATCTGACCATCTAGGTTTTGAGCCCCATAAAAATTTATGATTAAAACATGTTCAGCTATGAAATTATTTCTAAAATGTGATGTGAGAACACCCCTCCAAGCTATATGTTCTATTACAGTCCATTCAAGAGAGTTCCAAAGAGTAACTATCCCCCCTGAGGCACCTTGGCCATGCAAGAATTACAACAAGATGTCAAGCAACTTATTACTCCTAATCTTGCAAAATAATATTCAACATAACAAAGCCACATATTACACAAATTAATTTTTCATATACACCTTATACCTCCTACTTGAAATAAAATATTTCAATTCACATCAAATATCCAACCTGACCATTATACCATCACTTTATTTTATGCACCAAACATAGCACTAACAATTTGAATTATAAACTCCACACTATTCCCTTTTAATTCAAAAATTAAAACTCCATGATGTCCTTTTAATTCAAAAATTAAAAATAAAATAATCACCTTATGACTCCCTAAGCAAGCGCATACCTTAGACTTTGGCAAATATTTATTTCACAAAAATTTATCCCCGCTTGTTGTCGTCACCGTGTTTCAAACCTGCGTCGCTTCCTGGCTTGCATCTTAGCTTTGGCTAGGCCACCACGTGGGCTAGCCACCCATACAAAACCTAAAGTGCATGCACACCTCCTTATGCATGACTTCTGACGCAAAAAGCTTTTACAAATAAAAATTTTATCACTCTACCTTCGTCGTGTCTTGAACTCGAGACCTCCCTTCTACCATGCCTTAGCATCGGGGGTTCTTCCATATGGTCTAGCTACATAGATGCCCCTTCTATTTTTTCATTTTCTCTGCCTCGAAATGCAAAATTTACCTTGTCTTCTTCTCCTCCTCTGCCACGAACGAACAAATCACAAAGCGCACATTTTTTTCAAATTTATTTTCTTCACCTTAGCATTGCATTCTACCTTAAATATGTAAATATTTTCTTTGGTCCTTGACATCGGTGCATGGGAAATATTTAATTTTCAAACTCAACCTTTGGCGCTCACAATTTAATTTTTAATTATTGTAATAATTTAAATCTAGATAGATTTAAATATTATAATTTATTTTTCTTCTTTGGGCCTTTTTCATAAAATAAAGTTTTTACCACCATGAAATATTTTCTTTTTCCTTTTCAAGTATAACCATGGTAAATCAATTAAACCTTTACCACCATGAAATTTTTTTTTTTTCCTTTGCTAGTACCACCATGGTAAATCAATTTAAAAAATTATTTTTATTTTACAAATACCACCGTGGAGGATGCCTTATCTTTTTCTTGCTCACACAACCATGAAGAACCTTGTTTTTTTCTTGCTTCCATATTGCCTCATGTACCCTTTGAAAACTATTCTCACTTATTTTTCTTTTGACATCAATGACATCCAATGTCATCAACCTATGACATCAATCCTTTGACATCAATGACAACCAATGTACTCAAAATTTCCAACAATCTCCCCCTTTATCATTTATGGTAACCCTTTCTAAAAATTCTTTTTCCAACCACTGGATTCCAGATCTGCTCCCCCTGACTGAATGCTCTCCCCCTTACTCAGATCTATCTCCCTTTGACATCAATGGAAAAGGGACTCCTTTGGGGCTAAAGATAAGACTCTTAGCTCAGCCCCCTCCCACCTCCTCTCCTTGAGGTGATTAATTTTGGGGTGGGAGTATCTCTACTCCCAACATACAATGCTCTTTTTCTTTGTCATCCTTCTTTTTTGACACCTTTGTAATCATACCCTTTTGATCCTTTTGAGTGTCCATGTTCTTGCTTGACTCTGGTAGTTCTGGAAACTCTATTCTACACAACTTGGCCTTATGCCCAAAATTGTTGCACTTGTAACACCTAATGTTGTAGTTCTTGGAAGTTTTAAACGTGTAAATGATTTGAAGTTCCTCTTAGTAAAGTCAATCCTTTCTGTCATGAACCTTGTAGTGGATCTCTTTATGACCAAAGTGATTACATGAGTAGCAATACCCCTGAAAGAAATATCCATATTTGAATGAGTTGACATTCCTTTTAGTGAGGCCATACTCCTTTCCATGAATCCTGCAATGTATAGCCTTGTGACCAAAATGATTACATGAAAAACAATATCGTTTGAAAAAATCTTGTTTTGAAACCTCTGGTCTCTTAGCCCTTTCTTTGCCTTCTCTGTGATGATCTCTATTTCTTGTTTGTGCATTATTTCATTTCTTAATGAAGCTTCCCTTTTTCAACTTATCCTCATAATTCTTAGTTTCTTATTCACTCTCTTCCTCTGAAACTTCCTTTTCTATTGAGCTTGATATTGACCCTTCTTCTTTTCTCCCTTGTCCCTCTTCAAAACCAAGTCCTGTTTTGATAAATGAAGATATTTGTGCTTTGATAATTTTATATCCAAAGTTTTTGAACTTTTCACAAACCTGATCAGCTTATCCTTAGAATATTTCACTTCCATCCTTAGAGAAACCACTTCATGTTCTAATCTTTCACACTCTTAACTCTTTTGCTTCTAACTTTTCAACCATGACCTCTTTAAATCTCCTTGCCTTAGCTTTTGAGTTTGTGAGGTTTTTTAGAAGCTTTTTTTTTCTTCCTCATATTCTTGAACTTGAGCCTCAAGTCTTGAATTTTTCTTTCTAACTCTTTTCAACTCTCTAAGAGCAACAATAAGTTCTTCTAGATCAACTGTGCCTTCTTCTTCTTTTTTAGATTCTTTCTCTAGGTATCCATTTATAGGAGCATCTTCTACTTGGTTTTTAATAGGAGTGTTTTCTTCCTCTTCTATTGCCAAGAATAGAATCTCTTCTTCTTCACTATCTAAGATTCTTTCATCACTATCACTTGAAGCATTGCTTGCCTTGTTAACATAGAAACTCTTCTTGTGCCTTTGAGAGAACTTCTTTTCATGCTTGTCTTGACCATACCTATTTTATTTTTCATGCCTAAATTTTCTTTCTTCCTTCTTCTTATAATCATGTTTCTCTTCACTGCTACTACTTCCAGCTTGTGGAAAATTAGATGCATAGTGACCAAAGTCACCACAATTAAAGCATTTCACAATCTTTATATATTT